>JAQQTO010000051.1:8682500-9395000 GCA_029884595.1 Ormosia semicastrata | reverse complement strand
TTACTATTCTAAGGACTTTATTATGTTTATCAAAAAGAACACAATAAATGAAATGCCTCATATATAAAATAGCATAATATAATGTATGTCAATACAAACAAAATGTATTGGCCACTAGGGCATACACCAACAGACGGCTTCTCATACATACTGGAGAGAGTCGCCATAAGACCCGCCGTGGTCTTTTCCTTTGCTATATTGAAAGCAACATTGCGGGATAGCGTCAATCGGATAACTCCGAGGGCTTGTCTGTCTAGAAGAGCCCAGTCTTCGTCCTTCATACCCTCTGGCTTCCTTTCTGAGAGAGGTTGATAAAGCTTTTTCTGGTACAGATAATCTTCGATCTGCATCTTCCAAAAGCCAAAGTCCGCACCATCGAACTTTTCAATTTTTACTTTTCCTTCGTCTGCAGCCATCACTCCCACTCGAATCTGACTTCCTCAGGATCGTTTCTGACAATTTCTGCAAACCACCGTGCTTTAGAACACCTCCGTGGATAAATTGGTAACGCTGACCAATTTTACTATTCACAAAATTACTATTCAGGAATTACAATTCATGAAATTTACTATTCATAAATTTTACTATTCATGAAATTTACTATTCATGAATTTTACTATTCATGTGAATAGTACCCAGTTCAAAATTAGCAGAAATAACCAACTAGCTTTGATACCAGTTGTTGGGAAATTACGCAAAATTTTCTTATCATCAGATTTGTAGAAAGCGAAATAAATGCGGAATAATAACACATACAAAATTGATAACGGAATTCGGCCAATTGTGCCTACGTCTCTGGGCTGCTGCAAATATTTTACTGATAAAGGAAATATAAAAGGTGTTTACAAAACACTCAAAATCTCTCACAACCCACACCCCAATTACACCCAAAAACTAAAGCTTTTCTCTCTAAGCTTTTCTGTTTCTCTCTCTAGAGTTTTTCTCTCTTTGTTGGAATGCATTTTCTCTTCTACGGAGGCTTCTATTTATAGAAGCTGAAACCGCGTGATTTTCCTTCACGCGGTTTGCCAACACAGAATTGGCTGGCTTCCACTGCAATTGCAAATTGCAAATTGCAATTTGCAACTTTCGGTGCGTTACTGTTGTAGCTTTCGGTGGTCACGCGTTGGACAAATTAAATTGGGGAGGGCCTACGTTTGACTAACAACTTAAACCAAGCTCATGCCTTTCATTTCCAAGACTATCCAGTCTCTCAGTGATCACCTTTATCTTAGATTTTATCTCAAACATTAAACATTAATTTACTTGGATTGAGAGATGCTGGGGCAAGATTCCATACTTGAGTAAAGGTGGTTTGAGTTTGAGATTGAGATGCTGATTCCAACCTCCTCCTCAGCACTTCAGTAGCAAACTCATCAACAACATCTTCTGAATCATAAGCCACATCTTTAAGGTCCACTAGCCACATTCTCACAGCCTCATTTTTCACTTGCTTGTCCTCTGCATCATTGAGTACTGCTTTAATGAGCAGCAAGGTCTTCTGAAATTTCTTCAGGACTTTGTCATTGTCTCCTCCTACAAGAATAGCATCTATAACATTCTTTGAGGCCAACCTGTCAAACAAAACCTGAAGGAAAGCTGACAAAAATGCATCTCCTACAGCCATGGCTTCTCTGAAAACAGCAAGAGGAAAAGAGGAAAAACAATGGATCACAAAATCTTGTTGAAGAAGTTTTTGATTGCAAAATAGTAGCTTAATCTGCTATCCAGAGGATTATGGAAGAAAAGTGAAAATCTGTGTGAACATATTTGCTTACAAGCATACGTCAGCAAAAAAAGGAAGCAAAAAGGTTAAAAATAGCAACATTCTAGTATTATGGACCTTGAACACTGTTTGTACTAAAATTATACGCAAAGCAGATACTGGTCTTGAATTTTATTGTCAAACGTTGGTAATGAATGACATAGACAAGATAGTGATGTTTTGTCTACTCTATACCATTGATATTAGTTCAAGTGGTCAGAGTGGGGGAGAGGCTCTAAATTCATGTAATTGTAACAACACAAAGCTTATCTACAAAAGTATTAAACAATTTCTTTTATGCAAAATTAAGTTTTGATCAGAGATAAAAGAGAAAAAACCAAGAGACAATGAGACATCTTTCAAAAAAGACAAAGGAAAAAAAAACACATAACCAAAGAGGCTAACAAATACAATTAAGATTGTCCATTCTCTTAAGAATATTAGACATGGAGACTCAAAGGAAGCAACAATGAACCCAACATAGATATTATATATCTCACAAAAGCATATTAATTTCTCATTGATGATAAGAAATACATAATTCCAACAAATTTTCTTCTAAAATATGTAGCAAGTTAGATTCATTTCAAGAGCACAAACCCAAATGCTTACTTTTTGCTAATTTTATCTAGGATTAGAACTTCTTAAAATGTTTTATTTCTTATAGGATAAAATGACTGTTAATTTTTAAAAATTAATAATCTAACATTAAAAATATAATTAGAAAACTGATTGATGTTGAAACGTTCATCACGCAGAAGCCCTTACTTCATGGCTGTTAAGTATCAAATAAGCCTTGATATAACATTTGCGAATGTCCAAGGAAGTACTTTCTTAGCAATTTCTCAAGTCTAGTTTTGCCAGACGCCATTATGTGACAATAATTTAATATCAATCTGTTTCGATATGGACTTCATATTTGGCACTTAGCAATAAGCCGTTTGGGGGTGGGGGGCTAATTGTTAATATTTTATTAGGTTTGGAATTTATTATATGTCATGATACATGTATTTTCTGGCCCCGAGCAGTTTAAGGGGAAAAATAAAAGGAAAACATACAAGATCGAATAGAAATAAGGGAAAGTCGTTGTTGCTCTGGACATAAAGAGAGATGTTTACGTGTTCCTGGGCAAGAAAAGTCTCTTATTTTATATTATTTAATGTGTATCACATTAATTATATTATTAAAAATATAATTAAAGTACGAAATAATAATGATTCATAAAATTAATATGACATATATTGAATGACACAGAATACGAAAAATTTCTTCATCTAAAACACCTAAAATTTTTTAGGATGGAGGTAATCCAAAAATCTAAAAGCTAAACAATATAACCCTTCCAGACGAGGGGAACCATTTGATTGTAGAGAAAGTCTTACATAAACTTAAAGCACATAAATTAAATGTATTAAGCTAATCATATTATTAATTATAATAAATTATAGTAATTGTTTATTAATTAAAGAATTGATTAGCTTAATACACCAATTTAAATGCTTCAAAATTTATACAAAAATTTCTCTTGATTGTAGGGAAACAACTTTGGAAATCGTTAAAAACTACTAGTATGAGATATTATAATAGAAAAGCAATAATCAAGCTCTAAAGTATTTTTTAATAGTTTCTCCAAAAGTTTTCTTGGATCTTCTTCTTCTTTTTTAATCATTAATTTTCATTTCATTTACTTTTTCACTAGAGCATTTGTTGGTGTTTTTCTATTCATTGACATCAAGGATTTTTTTTAAAAAAAATTGAATTTTATCTCTAAAGTAGTTAAATAAGAGTATATTTATCCTTAATTTAATCTAAAATATATTTAAATCTTAACCTATTAAAATTTAATGATAGATACATTTTTATTTATTTCCTTTAAATGAGTCTTATCTCATAACAAAATCACCTTATTTGAGTTTTTAAATATTTTGCTCAATAGGTGTTACGTACTAACTTTATTTTACATACATTTGTTTCTAATCTTATATCTGGTTAAATTTAACACTTATATTCAATATTCAATAATATAGTATCACATCTTTTTATGAGTTTAACATCTCATAGAATTGTTAACTTATTTGGGGCGAGTTGTGTGTTGTGTGAGGGGGGCTATCCCCCTCTCCCAAAATTTTTAAATTTTCTTCTTTTTACAAGTAATTTTTAAAAAAGAAAATAAATTATTGAACTTAACCCCATCATCAATGGTGTTCTTTATTTTTTGGCCACCCCAATTAATACGCTTCAGCTATGCAGTTAAACTTATGACATGATGTGTTAATATAAAATTAGATGAAAGTATAAAAATATTGTACACTAATTGTGTATTAAAATTAAATTTTATTTTATTTTATGACCAATCATTTACTTTTAACATTTTCATCTTTGCTACACTTATTTTTTTCTCTTATTTCTGCAGTTCAATATCTTATTCTTAAAGTATTATATACCCGTCTTATAAGAATGGGATATTATAATAATTAAATAATAGACTTTAAAATTGCTTATAATTCCTACTACTTTAAAGTAAATGAAATTGCTATTTTATTTGAAAAGTTATGCAAAAGTAAGCAGATAAAAAGCAATAATATGTTCTGCTTTGTTTTATATATGTATATATATTAAAAGCGTATTTAGTGAAAATAATGTTTATTGTAAAAAGTGAAAAGAATGAATCATAATCTTTAAATAATTTTTAATTTTGATTATTAATTTATAATTATATAATTAAGATTTATTCTTCTCACAATAAAAATTTTTTCACTAGATATATATATATATATATATATATATATATATATATATATATTTATAAATTTATGTAAAGTTTCATTAATATTTTATTTTTTTATAAATTCACACAAAATCTTATTCTATACTTAAAACAAGTTTTTTTTTCATTTTTATAACTTTTTCTGCTTAACATTTCTTAATTTAACTGTACATCAAATTGACACTTCAAAAAAAGAAAAAAACGATTGTCCATCCTCATGAGCCACATCTTCTACAACTTCTATTTCATCTATATAGGGGAGAGCGTGGGAAAAATGGACCGAAAGAATTGAAGTTCACATATATTGAAATGAACTATGGACGGCTTGAAGGTCCCCATCTTCATGTACTCAGATTTCAAATAAAACATTGTCCAAATTTATATTTCAATATTATCATGAAAAATATTACTTGCCGGCATGGCCAAGAGCCGACTTGAAAAAAATAAAGGATGGAATTTATATTTATATTCTCTGTGCGTGACTGGAACAATACCTTGCTATTAAATTTAAATCATATTTAGGAAGTTCAGATATGCCTGGTATCTAGAGACAAAAATTATCATTTCCGAACAGTGTGTATTCAGTTAAGCATTTTCCTCCAAGTTTCCTTTTACATTTGGAATTAAATGGTATGAATGATGATGAACATGGAAGCTTATATGAAACATCCGTCAATTTGCCTTTTGTCATGATTTGAACTTGGGATTTATCACCAGCGTGTAACAAAAGTAAAGGTAAAAACTATAGGTTAACTCAAGTAACACAACCCCACAAATCTGTAATTCAAGCAGACTTTGTAGAATAATAACAATAACTGTTATAGGACCTCATAACATAGTTCAATACTAAACAAAGTCATACTTTCAAAAGTCATAGTTAAGCAAATCCAATAATCGTAATTTATCAAAATATCAATTAAAGTCAAAATATCTATGTGAAATTCTGTTTGCATAAATAATGGAATAATTCTAAGATCAACAATGCCTAATATTTCAAAACAAAACAAAAATTAATAAGAAAACAAATAAACTCTCAAATTTGTCCACGCAAATAATGTGTTGGGCTCATCAATAATATTGTACTAGATTCTTTGATCAAAATAGAGGAGTAGAACTAGAAACTATCATATTTCTTTTATCTGAAAAACATAATTATGATTTGAGTGAGTCACAAACTCAATAAATAATTACTACCTACTATAACAGAAAATTGGACAAGTGGGGTACAAGTTTTCCTTACCAAGTAAAATATTAAATTAAACAAACTATTTTATCAATAGATCAATTCCAATTAAATTATTAAAACTTCATTTTGAAAGAAAAATATGCAATTGTTAAGTGAGAACAAATTCCAATTGTCACTACGCAGAACTAAAACAAAAATGAATATCTAACTCGTGAGTAAACTAATCATCTGACAAACTCAAGTCTTGAATTGATGAACATTTAACTTGAAACCATAACCAACCCATGTGTGCTAACTTACACATAGGGTCAGCATATACTCTGCTAACTAAGGCCTAATCAAATCTAACAATAAGTCTTTTATGAAAATAAATTTTTAATGGAACAAAATAAAAATCAAATTTATAAAATAGTATGCAATAATACACTTTTTAAGAAATAATAAATTTTCAAGTGATCAAAAATTAAAACTTGACACAAATCAAGAAAATCAATCTATTTCAGTGAGAACATATTTTGACATTAAAAAACTCACTCAAATAATTTAAATGTCTTTTCCATGAGCATAGTCACTGTCTATATAAATTACCATCATTGGCCCAAGTCAATGTCTATAATAGTTGTCATCATTAGCACAAATCATTACACATAATATTTATCATCTTTGATCCAAAATTAATATTAAGTGTGTATTTAGAATAACTGTGAAAATTTGATTATTTCAATAATTGATTATTATATAAAAGCTTTTTATTATAATCGATTATAAAAAAAATTATATTTGGATATGTTAATTTAAAAGCGATTTTAAATTAATGCTTTTTAGTTTGGATGGTATAAAAAAGAATTATTTTTATGTATCAAATTACCAAAATAGATATAAATAATTGAAAAAATTATTTGATTAATTAAAAAAATTATTTGATTGAGAATAAAATAGTATTTACATTTCACTGTTGAAAATATTCCCAACAATTTTTTAAAATAATGCTCAAATTTGAGCTTCTTGTCCAACAACTTTTTTTCTCAAAAAAAAAACTGTTGATTTTGGGAAGCAATTTTCTCAAACACGTTGCACACTACATGCAACAGCTTAAAACAAATAAAGAAGTCATTGGTTCAGTTTTCAAGCTGAACCAAACATGCTATAAAACATTTTAATATCATCAAAATTATCAGCTCATACTAATGTACAAAGTCAATAGAGTTTTCTAAAAATTGTGCTTATCCCAAGAGTCTGTGAGGTTGTACTGTATTAAAAATTCAATAACAAAATTAATTTAAAATTGATAAAATATAAATAGACATATAATAGGTAAGAATCAATCATAGTATGTGTTAATTCTCAATTTGAGTCTTTCTCCAAAAATTTGCCCAATTACACTAGAGGGTATTTGTGTTCTATAACCACATAAATATGAACAATACATAAATTAATTAGATACTATAAAAATTACCTAATTTAATATCATAAAACTCAAATAAATTCTAATTGACATCACCCTAAATTCATTATCTAACTTATCCACTATAAAATTATATTAATAAACTTAATTACTCCAGTTTTTTAATTATATTAGTTTACTTTAAAGAGTCAAAAAAGTGAATTCCAACGAGTGAATAACTACCATTCTTTTCAAACCATAATTCCTCCTAACCTAAGAAAATTGTCCTAGGAGTAGATATAAGAAAACGAAAAAAAATAACTTAAAAGTTTTAATAAAATCTCGAAAAAGATAATAGAATAAATAAAAGAATACTCATAATTAAAAATAATAATAAAACAAGAATTAAAGAGGAAGAAGACAGAGAATAACACCAATGAAAAGCAAAAAAAAGAAGAGGAAGAAGACAAAGAATCACGCCAATGAAAAGGAAAAAATGAGGCGTGGTGGTTGACGTCTGATGCGAAAATTGGGTTTTGATATCAAAGATGAAAAATTACAAAATTACCATTACTTTGAATTAATATTTATATTAATTTAAAACATAAAAGTAAAATGTTCATAATCCATTAGCCTATAACCTATTAACCTATATCTTAACCTAAAACTAATATTTCATTTCATTTCAGGGATCCTCGCAAGTCCGCTGGGGAGGTGGGGAATTGGATCAGGGGTAAAAATCATTGTACAGTAGGGATTGGGGACGAGAACGAGGGAATAAAGAGGTGGCAGGGATAGGTTTAAAGTTTTCTTGCACGGTTGTCATCCTTACTTAATAGGTGTTACTTTTTTAGTTTATTGTATATTTATTTCTAATCTTATATCTTGTTTTTAATTTTAATGTATCGTAAGCATAAAAAAGTTTTATATTTGTATTTAATAATGTCTTATCCTATTATTTTATGAATTTGACATATCATATAATTGTTAACATATTTAATAGGGGTGAAACTATGTGTTGTGGGAAGGGGCTATGCCCTGCCCCCCTCAATTTATTTCTTTTCAATTTTTTTTATTTTATAAGTAAGTTTTAAAAAAGAAAATAAATTATTGAACTTAGTCTCTTATCAATATATATTGGTCCGAGTAAAAAGGACTCAAATCCTTTAAACATGTGATCATAAGTTTAATTTTAAGATTTATGTATATGAAAAAAATATTTAAAAAAAATATTCACTTAAACATCTAATTATATTTTGAAATATTAATTTCTAACTTATTGAGTGAGATTATATTTTAAGAAACAAAAAAAAAATATTATTCTTTATCTTTGGTCACCTCAATTAAAATGTTCTAACTTAGCCTCAAATAATTAAATTCATTAAATGAGGTGTCAATACAAACTCGATGATAATGTAAAAATATTTTACACTAACCATGTATTAAAATTAAACTCTATTTTATTTTATATCCAATCATTCACCTTAACATTTTCATCTTCACTACACTTATTTTTCCCCTTATTTTCGCACTTCAATGTCTTTTTCTTGGAGTATCACTCATCTTATAAGAATGGAATATTATAATAATAACTAAATAATAGACTTTGAGATGCAAAATTTAAAATTGTTTAATTACTACTACTTTAAAGTAAATGAAATGGTAATTTTATATGAAAAATTATGCAAAATTGAGTAGATAATAAAGCCATAACATGTTCTTCATTGTTATATATATTTCTAAATTTATGTAAAGTTTCATTAATATTTTTTTATAAATTCTCAGAAAATCTTATACTATACATAATTTTTTTTCATTTTTATAACTTTTTTCCACTTATTTTTTTAACTTAACTCTACATCAAAGTGACACTTAAAATAATAAAGAACTGTCCATCCTCTTGAGCTACATCTTCAACAATTTATAATTCATCTATATAGGGGAGGGAGAGATGAAACGGACGGAAATGATGAAGTTGAGGTATATTGAAATGAACTCTGTGCGGTTTGAAGGTCCCCATCTTCATGTACTCAGATTGCAAATAAAACATTGACCGAACTTATATTTCAATATCATCATGATAAGTATTACTTGCAGGCAAGGCCAACAGCCGACTTGAAAATACTAAAATAATAAGGGATGGGATTTATATTTATATTCTATGTGAAGGGAACTTGCCCTGCTATTAAATTTAAATCATATTTAATAAAAAAATACCAAAAATATATATATTTAGGAATATGCCTGGTATCTAGAGGCAAATAAAATTATCATTTCCAAACATAGCGTGTGAGCATTCGTTAAGCATTTTCCTTCAAGTTTCTTTGACATTTGGGATTAAATGGTATTACTGTTGATGTTGACCATGGAACCTTCTTTGAAACATCCATTAATTTGCATTTCTCTTTCCATGTAATTGTATTACGAATAGATAAGTCTATTAACTTATTTAGGTTTTAGAGGATGGTTGTTTACAAATGCTCAAGAGTGTGTTATTTGCAGAATATTACTCACAAAGATCGGTACATTAATTTAGTAAGTTTGCAAAGTGTGTGTATATATATATATAGTAAGATGAATTTTTATTATGAAAGAGTGAGAGTAAATTTTGACTATATAATTATATATAGATTATGAAGATTAAAAATTATTTAAAAGTTATGTGATTATTTTAAAAAGTCACATGTATTTATATTCTAATCTTGATCATTCATGTAATATTTAATTATTAAAATTTATTCTTCTCATATTTTATAATAAATATTTTTTCATCAATTACACTTCATATATATATATATATATATATATATATATATCTGTGCCCTAATCTTGTATTAATTTTTTTTTCGTATTGTGTTGAGATTGTAATACCCTGGTTTTGTATAACATCTTTGTGTTATGTGTGGTTTTCATTATGCGAGCTTGAACTATAAAAATTTACCTTATGAACCATCTTGTTGCATCTGTGAAGTTATTTAAGTTTATACCTTGATAAATTCTATTTGAAGCCATTTTGTTAGAAAGAAAGAAACTCAAAATATTGATAAAATTAGTTTGAAGTCATTTTGTTAGAAAGATGAGAGTTTAAAATATTGAAAAGATCTAAAATGATAAATTTAAAGAAAAACAATAATAATAGGTCAGATATCATATTTGAATCTAAAACCTTAATGCATTTGTACAAAAAAAATCTTAATGCATTAAATTTATGAGTTAAATTACTTATAAATTCTATACTTTGACTATTATTAAGCAATGTAGAGTTTGAAATTTATACTTGAATTCTCAAAATATTTGGATATAATTAATGATTACCAGTGCTAGTCTTGAAACTTTCTAACTATGTGAAATGACATTTATATGGATAGTTATATAAAATATGCATTTTTTAAATCAAAATTAGCAATAATTAATTAGATATTGATAAATTACAAAATAATTTTTAATAAGTTTTAGAAACATTTAACCCAATCGTGTTTAAATTGAAAAAATTTAAAAACTATAAATTTCAAAAATTTGAATTAAGTCCCAACTTTTGACTTTTTATTCTTAAATATTCATTTTAATATTTTATTTGAATTCAATTAGTATATATTTATTTGTTTACATTTATGTTTTAACAACATAATGCTAAGTAATATATGAGTAAAGTGCTGAACAAGCCAAACACACTAAAATATGTTTTTAATTCTTAATTATTTCTTATTATATTTTTTAGAGATGTAATAAAATTATTTATATACTTTCTCTTAATATTTTAAACATTTAAAATAATTGATTATGATATGATATCAAAATTTCTATAAATCTATAACCAAATAATATAAAATTCGATCCGTACTCATCTATTCTTCATATATTAAATTGAATTTAACCCTGACGGTTTTAAGGTCCTTATCTTCGTGTAATCAAATTGCAAATAAAATATTAACCAACATTATATTTAATATTATCATGATAAATTTAATTTGGCGGCAAGACCAACGACCGACTTGAAAAAAATAATAATAAATGATGGAATTTAATATGTAGGTGTCTGACGGGAACTTTGTCTTGCTATTAAATTTATAATTATGATTTTTTTTCAAATTATTTTTTATACTTTTTTTTATACTATTAATTATTTTTTATCATTTTTTATTTAATTATAAATTTTAAAAAAAGTGAAAAAAATATATCATTAAAAAAAGTATAAGGATATCTTTCTTCTTAAATTTAAGAGTAAATTACAGAAACTGCTCCTCAAGTTTCTTTAAAAGACAGTTACCCAAACTTACTTTAAAAATATACTCTTCCTCATTTGACCCACTGATTGTAAAGTAAGTTAACGGAATAATTTTTTTTAATAAAGATCACATTTTTTAAGAATATAAAATTATTAATATTTTTTTAAAAGTGTTGATTAAGTGAGATAAAATAAAAAAAATGGATAATAAATAATATTAACAAAATATAAAAAATAATATGAAAGAAAAAAAAAACTAGAGTTGAATTTTTATTTCCTGTCCTCAATATCCGTTCTGGGAATTCGGGCAAGGCTTGTCTCCATTTCACCTCCAACCTCTCATTGACGGGACTCAAAATTTCGACAGCTCATCAGAGCTCCTGAAGTTGAGGTGCCACATGGTCCAGTGCAGTGCTCACCATCAACAATTGGTACGACAAGTGGAAGACAATATTTAAATTTAAAAAGGCATCTAAACAACCACTATAGAATAGGAGAAAGCTACGTGGAAGTTGTGGACTTAGTCAATGGTCATTCATGGAATATAGTCATCTTTGGGTGCCAGAAGAATCAGAGAGTTGAAGAAGGCATGACCCATTTCTTTAAAATGACAAATACAAACATCGATGTTAATCCTGATAATTTTACGTATTCCATTATACTCCCCGGTTGCGATTTGGGTTTCGGGGACTAATCTTAGAGTTGACAAAACGAATTTAATTTGTTGGATTAATTTGTTATTTTTTTGTGAGTTAGATTTAAGAATTAAACTTATATTTTTTTTAATTCGCATAACCCATCTTGCATAATTCGCGAGTTAAGCGGGACATGGAGGTAGGGCCGATTAAAGTGGGTTGACTTTTTTTTTTAAAATGATAAGTAATATTATAAATAAAAAATTCTTTGATGTTATATAATTTATATTTAAATATTTAATTAAATTATTTTAAAAATTATATTTTAGATATGTAATTTGTAATTTTTTATTATTATTATTTATTATTTTTTTATAGTATTTATTAATTTTTTATATAATATTTTTTGTTTTTTAAGCGGGTTAAGCTTGTTGATCCGTCATTTCATCTATTTTTTCTCATTTTATCTTTTATGCGAGCTAACCCGCCAACTCACCTTAAAGCAGGGTGGGTTAGCTCTTCCAACCTATTTTTAAAAACGGGTCAACCCACCTGTCCTGTATTTTAGAGGGTTGAAGCGGGTCGGGACGGGTCGGGACGGGTTGACCCATTTTACCAGCTCTAACTAATCTTATGTGCATGTATGAGTGTCTTGGTGTTATTGGGCATGCAAGAAAGGTGTTCCATAAAATGAAGGAATTTTATTTTAAACAAATTAATGATATATCAAAATTTTTAAATATATTTAATTTCAAATTATAGTATATAAAAAATATATTATACAAGAGATCAGATTATAAAATCACTTAAAAAAGATAAATATAAGTGCGATAATACTTGATCTTTAAAAGAAAATCGCGAATGGTATATGTGTAGAGGAGAGAAATTATTCTCATTTTTTATATGCGCAAAAAATTCTTGTGGCATTAATGGGGCAATCACAATACATATAGAATGAGAATAGGAGTCTCTCCTTGTATTTACAATATGAGTTAACTTACCCATCATAGAAAACTCATACACAAAGCCCACAAATTCAAAACAACATTATCTATATGAGTTTAAGTGCTTATAAGAGTCCAACAACAAAATTGATCACAAATGGGCTAAATCAATAGATACTCAATAACATTTGACATTCAATTAATCTGGATTTTAAAAAATTTGTGACTATGCATGTCCACACATATTCAAAAAATCTATCAATCTTCCACTTGGACAGCATAGACACTTAGCTTTAAACAAAATAACTCTCCAGATTAACGTGGTCACAAGAATGTCAACTATGAGCAAACACTTCCAACCATCAGTCCAAAATGGAATTACAAGCATCTCAACAATGCAGAAAATTATACTCGATAGAAGTACTGATGTCATACATGTAAGATACTTATAACCCTATGAATTAACAAAATGTGGCATGTGGATCAAAGGGAAAGCACAACAAAATTACATGCCAAAAGTATGATCAATGTGCAATTCCCTACAAAATGGCCCCAGTATCTACCAAGGATGCCTACTGAGATTCAACAAAATATCTCAAAGAAAATATCTCAGTATAACAAATTGAGACCGAATACTAAAGTCTCAAACAATACATCATATCATCACAAAAGTATGCACAACAAAACACATGGCAACAACAATTTCAATGAGTTTTGAGATAATATAATAATTATAATTATAATGTACATTCTCTCACTAATCCAACATATTAAAATAAAACAACAATAATAACCCCATTAGAGTCCAAAAGTTTCAAAATACTCTAATGGTAACATCATTATTAGTGAGACTATTAACTCTGTGGTAAAGTACTCAATGTGAGTTTGAAACTTAACATCTCTCTTCAATGACACAAATACAAAAATAGAGAGAAACACAATATTGCAGAGTTATCCAAAATGTAGTCATAACAATAGAAACAATATTAAGCTAATTTATACAAAATTTATCAAATAACAGAATCTCATATAATTATTTCATTATCAACCACAAACTTTGTATTCATAATTGAGCAGATTACAAGTGTCCATATGAGACTTTACAACAAGTCAACTCCTCTTTGTCATTGCAAACACAAAACTACAAAAGAATTTTCACAAATAAGATAATCTATACTTTATAAAATCATATATAATGACCACTTAAAAGATTTGACAACATACGAGTGAGTTTAAAATCTCAAATGTCTTACACATATTATGGGATCACTTGCAAGTTTTCAACAACTCACTCAAAACCCAAGTGTCACAATGACAATAATAATAATAATAATATAATAATAATAATAATAATAATAATAATAATAATAATAATAAGCACATGCACACTTGAGCACAATATTAGATTATCAAGATGGAAGCACATGAGTCTTATACTTAACCATTATTGAAGACATAACCAAAAGATAGTCTCCAACTCCCATTATAGTAAACATTAATGTGCAATAAAAACACAAACATATTTCAAAATTTATAACAATATGTGTCTTGTGAGACAATCATGTAATATATTATGATTTAAAAGGTCTTTATGCCTTAGACATAAAATGACATCATCAAAACTTTTCACATGATAGAAATAATTTAATATAAAATATTATCTCCCATTTAACAATAATAGCAATATTGGTCATCAATATACAACTAACACAAAACACATAAATAATAAATTTGCTCTCACTTACTTATGACAATACTCATTGATGTAAACAACATCAAAAATATTAAACAATAATACCTGACAGCCCGTATCAAGTCAATTTAACTTATACCTCGACATTAATATTAGGCTTCATACATAGCAGACTTCAAAATTTTTAACAAGTATTTCAAAAGAACAACAGTTACAAAATTGTTTTCTTCTTATAAGAAACGAAGAACGTTAATTCATATTGATTGTCAAGTAATTTACAAAATCAAAATATAAATACAGAAGAATTAAATATACACATTCTTTTACTTAAATCCAAAAGAAATGAAATTTTCCAAAGTGAATGTCATAAGTACAATATGTTTAACTCAATGTATTCATCATAAATTTTGTATCATCGACAAAGAATTTTTTTTATTTTTTTATATTCTAAAGTTGAACTAATCAACACAATAAATTGGGCTTAAAATAATAAATCCTCACAAAATGATTAAACCATAATTGGAATAACGCTTTCTTCACAACAATACTTGAATAATTTTAATCCCAATATTTTTCTTGAGAAAGTTAGCAAAACTAAAAAAATCCTTTGAGGATTTCAACATTTGAATAATATAAAAGGAAATATTCAAATTTATCATTTCAAGATACTAAGAGAAAATAATTATCACTATTATATCGATAAAATAATATTTTTTAAATTATTACAACAATACTTATAATAAAATAAATTCAACAGACTAGTGATTTAATACAACACAAATAATGGTACAAAATAGAAAAATTGTTTATGCTTTTAACATATCTTATTAAAACTAAAACATATCAACACAACATGACAACTATAGGGAGTTCACTATATTACAACATACTTTAAGAGACTCAACAATGTGCTCAACAGGTCCCAACAAGCAACAACAAGGCGATGACAAATACAAAAGTTAGAGAAAATCATGCATTAAAACATTTATTATACTTAAGCAACCATAATTGTATTGATTTTTCCTTATTTAATTAGTTGAGCAATTAATTGAATTAGAGTCCTTGCATCATTGCAATCCCGCCCAAGAGTCCTGGATTACAATATACAAGTCTCTCCCACTTGATAGAGTAAAATAGTTGAACCAATATTTTCATAGTTTATGCACAAACAATATTTTTTAAGATTTTCAAAATAAAATTTAAACTATTTTCTCTATCATACAAATGATTATGCTGAATAATGTCACACCGAAGAGTATGTCCATTACTTACACAACCCAACATTAATTGCAATCCATTCAACATTATTAATTTTTTTTATTTGACAAAATTACATATCCAAACAAAAAAAAAATTAGATTGCTACAGAATACCCAATTATCTTATTCGTCAAGTTTCACAAAATAATACAAATATTCAATGTTACTTAATTCAATTCGATAAAACACTTGACAATGAGTAATATTATATATATGTCACAATAATTTGAGCTACTATGTCATTATAATCCCGCCTAAGGGTTCCAGATTACAATGAAGAAGCAAACTTCCACAAACCATTAAATATCATGTTCCTAAAACTAGTATCGAGAGGATACTGAAAACTCTAAGGGCACAATCATTTAATGCATTCAACAAAACATCAAAAATCATATTAATAAAGACAAACTGATAGGGTAAGTGCATTATTAACATAATTTTCAATGAAAGCACAAAACCATTATTAATAATATAACACCTTATCATAATTAGTCCTGCGAAGGCAAGCTCACAACTATACAAACTGTTTAAAACAATTATAAATATTCTGGATGAAACTCTTAGAGATAAAATCTCACAAGATTTATACAAAACACAATACTGGTCTTATAATAGGTGAGCATGTGACCATAAGAAACTACAATAATCAATGACAAAATTGCTCATAGAGTTTCCAAACTTTTCATGCCACATCAATCAGATAATTTTCACATTCTTATACATAATTACATATTCAAAAATAAGCATGAAAAGGGAGAAGAAGATCTTAAGAACAAATTTCTCCACTTATGTAATTATATAATATGTCAATAACTATATAAGTTTTATAACTAACTTTAGATAGTGTGTTGCCCATCCTTGTGTGTAGAGCCAACAAAAATGGATGCTAACTTAATATGATTCAAATTACTAGAACTTTATATAACTTTCACAAATGGCTCACAAAATAAACTTACGAGATATATAAAATTTAATCATAATAATGACTTAATATAAACTTGTCATTGCATTAAATATTTCTAAATAATCAAAATTATTTTAAATAATATTCTCATAATGGCCACATTGAAACTAATTTATTTAAATTTGCAATGGCAAAATATACAATAAAATTAATCACATGCAATTGTACTTTAATTCTTAATAATATATATCAAAGCACTTTAATATTGTCAATGCACAAACATCTAATACTAAAATAATTATATGCAACACATGATACATTATCATGCTCTTATAACAAAAAATTATTTCAAGAATAACTCTCAATATTAGATTGCACAATTTACGGAATTCAACAAGATCAACTAATAAAATTGGCATCAACAATTAAAGAGGAGCAAAATATGTATAAATAAATAAATTTTAATATGCCCAAACTTATTTAAATAAGTCTTCTATTTTAAAAAAAATTCTCAACAACAATAAAGGGCATACTATCAACATGAATTTTTTGGCATAAAAATAATATATTTATCGATATCAATGCTCCTTATCATACAAAATAAAATATCTAAAATTATCATTTTAATTATAATTCTCACTTGTCCATTATATGTAGTGGAAATAATTTCAATAATTACCAAGTATCATAAAAGATAATATTCAATATCAAAGAATCCATAGTTATGTGAGAATTAATTACAAAATTTTATTCCATGATTTTGATGAGACATCACGTGCTTAAAATCTGAGGAGCTACTCCTTTATTTATTTAGTTATTTATCCACAATTTAAATGGTAGGTAGGAGCAAAATTAGTCAAAATAACTCTAAATATACCAAATGAACTCTCAAATTTTAATTTGCACAATAATTTATAAAAGTGCGGTAATTTCAACATATATACAATATTATACACTTAAAACAATCCCAAAAAAATTATTTTGATAATTATTTAAACAAACTCTCACAAATTTAAATTGTATAACAATCTAAAGAGTACAATAATTTCAATATAGCATAAAATAACCCAAAAAAATTATTTGAGCACTCAAAGAATATCACATGTGAGAATATGAAAATTATAACATGCCCAATTTTACAAAAAAAAATTCAAAAGACGAGTTTTGAGATTATCCAATTTTATATATATAATTCGAGTTGAAGAAAAAATAGTCGTGACACATTTTTCCAATACCACGCAGCAGCTATTCTCATGGAACTTTGAAATCATTTAAGATTCGTCAAATTTACCAAAATTAATTATTGCACACATGGAGTACATTCCAAAATCAGAATTGAGAAAAATAATAATAATAATAATAATAATAATAATAATAATAATAATAATAATAATAATAATAATAATGCTTAAGGAAAACCAAAATCATAAATGATGTTCTTATATGGTTGAAAAAATTACACAAAAAATACACGCAAATTACGCATTGAAAAATTGCCAAAACTTCAAACAACGGGAATCGAAATCAATTTTGGGTTTTGATTAATTTTGCAAAAAAAAATATTATTGAATTGACCAAAATTCTCATTCTCAACAAGAAGAAATTTACAACCATAATTAGGATTAAATTAACTTTGATACCAATTGAAGGAATTTTGTTTCAAACAAATTAACGACATATCAAAATTCCTAAATACATTTAATCCCAAATTATGACATGTAAAAAATTTAATATACAAGAGATCAGATTATAGAATCATCTGAAAAGGACAAATATGAGCGCGACAATGTCCGATCTTTAAAGGAAAATCATGAACGGTGTGTGTAGAGGAGAGAAACTATCCTCATTTTTTATATGTGCAAAAAACTCTTGTGACATCAATGAGGCAACCACAACGCATATAGGATGAGAATAAGAGTCTCTCATTGTGTTTACAATATGGGTTAACCTACCTATCATAAAAAATCTATACACAAGGTTCACAAACCCAAAACAACATTATCCACATGAGTTTAAGTATTTATAAGAGTCCAATAACAAAATTAATCACAAATGAGCTAAACTAATAAATGTTCAATAATATTTGACATTTAATTAATCTGAGTTTTAAAAAATTAGTAATTATGCTAGTCCACACATATTAAAATTTTTTATCATAAAATGCTTAGGAAGATTTGGTTACTTGCCATGCTTGATGTCCAGCCACCTTTAGATGTGGTGATGTCTGCTTAAGCTTGTACGAGCTATCCCTATGGATAAAATTTGGGAACCTTGAGATTGTTGACTCTGCTGAAGCCAACATTGATCACCGAACCAAACCGGATCTGAGAAAAAGAAAGGAAAGGCTGGGTAAACCCCTAAATTTGTCCATGAGAAAAACATCATGGGATAAATTCGTCTTGAGCAAAAAGAAACTCAGCTTGAGGTTATGATTGGATAATTAATGATGTGTGAAATAGAATGAGATAGAATAAAATAAATTTATCATTTTATTGTTTAAATATTTTATGATAGAATATAATAAACTTTACATTTTATTGTTTGAGAAGTAAATAAAATGATAAAAGTTATAATTTTATTATTCTTATATTATCTTTATTTTAAATATATTAAACTTTAATTATTTCTAACTAAAAAAATTTTAATTATTTTCACATATTATCTAATGATATATTTATTAAATGATATTTTTTTAATTTTTTATCTTGTTTTTTGTTAATTTTTTTAATCTCATATTTTTAATTATTTTCAATCTTGATTACATGAATACCAATTTCAATCTTGCGTTATCAAGCTACATGATTTGAAATTATTTGTAAACAATATTTGACTTGATGAATATCAATTACATGAATATTTATATGTTAATCACATTTCTTGATTTCTGTCATTAATTTGACGCAATAACTCATGGATTAGTGACCTTTTTTTTCCGGTAATGTAGTTGTGTGGCAATATATCAATGAGACAACAAAGTTGAAAATTTTTTAGTAGCAGTAAAATTATGATACCAACTGAAAATTATTTTTGAATGAGAGGATTGAGTTTTATATGCAGATTTACATATAGTAAATTTTAGAGAAGTTAGATCAATTCTTACACAAAAATTAAGTTCCTTTCTAAATGAACTCTACTACTTCACGTTCCTTTCTAAATGTGACGGTGAAGTAATGAGAATAGAGGAGATGAGAGGCAATAATAGGGATGTGAAACAATGAGCAAGAGAGGAGAGGCAACAACATGGTCTTCACTTCTAGTTAGGGTAAGAGGATAATTTTGTAATTTGATAATTTTAACAATAAAAAATGTTCCATCATATATACCCCTTAAATTGGGGGCGGGGGAAGGAAGAAAATTTGGAGTTTTTGATGGAATGAGGTGGAATATATCCCACTCATTTTCATTCCATTTGACTTTTTTTTAACAAATTTAAACAATGGTATATACCTCAATTCCATCTCATTCCCCTCTATTCTATTTCATTCCACAAATTCAAACATACCCTAAGGTCTTAAGATTTACAATCTTGAGACACATTCGTCCCTCAGTTTTTTTTTCTCTATTAAACTTAGTAGAAAACCACTAGAGGTATCAAAACGGGTTAGTCCATGTGGACAAATCGTTTTTTGGGCTAGGCCATTGGCCCAAATTATCCTTTTCTTTAAAAAAGAAATTTTATACTTTTATCATTATATTTTTCTTCTGTATACTTTAAATACCAATAAATATCAAATGAAATTATTTTTGTAAGACAAAATATTAATTTATATTAGAAAATGTAAGGGTAAAAACCTTTACATATCATAAAAATTATTAATTAAATAATTAAACATTAAGCTAACAAGTTGACCTGACTCATTGTAAGTCAGCCCATATCGGATCAAGCCAAAAATCGAGTCGACCCAATCACGCCAAAATGCATTTTAACTTCAATTTTCTCAACTCAACATGCATATTTCATCGGATGTGGCACGTTAAATGCGTGACTTGGCTCCATATTTTTCAACATGACATTTTCTTTTTCAGATGGATTTGAATTAGTAACCCCCATTTAGAAATGATGATGTTTGGGCTTTAGGGTTTAAAAAATTCTCAATTCCCAAATTTCATCTTTTCCCTTTTACTCTCCCTCACTTGCACTGAACCAGAGCTTCTCCCATTTGAACCCTTAAATGTTTTGTAAATGATGAGTGGTGCTGGAGTGGGTGAGGAGAAGGACATTATTCTTAACCCCAATTCTCCCATTTAAACCCTAAAAGAAACCCCGAAGTCCCTAATCCTTCATCTTCTTCCCCTAAAGCAAAACTAGCCACTGTGAACACTCAATTTTGACCGGGCTCAAAAAATAAAATAAAATAAAAAAAATTTTAAGGTCTATATTCTTTTTTTTTTTGTTGTTAGCCCAAATATAAGCCCGTTTAGAAAAATAAAAAAAAGGAGAGAACACTGATCTCGTTTAATAAACAAAAAAAAAAGAAAAAAAAAGGGCAATGCATTTAATGTGTGGTGTCTGCACACGTAAAAGAAAAATGATGAAAGAAACAATGCATTAAATGCATCATGTCTGCACAAGTAAAGAAAAGAGGGGCTCAATGTGTAGAAGGTAGGGAGTGGTTTACGTAAAGAGAAAAAGAAGGAAATGTCAGCTGAAAAAATGAAAAAAATGAGGGAACTTGGACAGGGGGAATGATACAAAAGGAGGAAGCTAAGTATTTGAAGGGGAGGAAAAAATTGAAAAGGAAAAGCCACCGGAGAGCTGGGAGTTGAGAGGAGAAAAAGATCTTCTAAGAAGCTCAACACAACACCATTCCATCTTCACTATCAACCTCCAACCACGCACACACCCACCAGAAACCACTATTTTTCCCCACAAATCACCAACTGTGAAGGACTCTAACCATTTTCATCACTATCCCCCCACTTCACTACCACCACTAATCACCAACTTCATCATCAAGTTCATCTCCACTCCATCACACCCAACGTCCGAACCCACCATTCATCCAAAAGCCCACTTTCACCCATTACCCCTCAATCTTCCAAACCTCTCAACCATGAATCTCCATCTCTCACCACCCTCACTCATCAAACCATCACAACCATCTTCCATCTCCCATCAACCTCCCAAACACCTACCTTCCGAGAATCCTCATCCTAACCAACTACTTCCGGGCCCCCCACGTAAACTCATACCAACCTTCACCACTCTCCTAACAACCCATCCATCCCTCCATATCAACCAAAAACCGAACCCACCAAGGAAGCAGACCAACAACCAACATTCAGCCTCCACTATCCTTCATCCTTCCTCCAAGCTCCAACAGTGAACCACCCCTCATCACCTGCATACCAGAACCACCATCTTCATTACACCCCAAGCCAACCCTCTGCCACACCATCAGCCACCCATAAAACCACCTTCAAACCTCAGAAACAAGCTCCCGACCGTCGGACCTCAACACCAAATCCCTCCTCGCACCGACCGTCGGACCTCACAGAAGCCAAATCCTTCAACCAACCGACCAGCTCCATCCTTCAACCAACCGACCATCAGATCAGACACCAGATCCTTCAACCAACCGACCGTCGGACCTCCAACACCAAATCCCTCCTCACCGACCGTCGGACCTCCTAGAAGCCAGATCCTTCCCCTCACCGACCGTCGAACCTCACAAAACTAGATTTCTCCTTACCAACCGCCGGATCTCAAACCAGATCCTTCCCAACCGACCGTCAGACCTCACAAAACCAAATCCCTCCTCGCACCGACCGTCGGACCTCACAGAAGCCAGATCCTTCAACCAACCGACCGTCGGACCTCCAACACCAGATCCTTCAACCAACCGACCGTCGGATCAGACACCAGATCCTTCAACCAACCGACCGTCGGACCTCTAACACCAGATCCTTTAACCAACCGACCGTCGGATTAGACACCGGATCCTTCAACCAACCGACCGTCAGACCACCAACACCAAATCACTCTCCTTCGAGTCACCTCTTGTACTACCAAAGGTTTGAGCCCTATTTTTTTTGTCTCCTTTGTTGTTCCTTTGTGTCTCATGTGGTGGGGCTGCTGTTTGAGGTTGTCAGTGTTATTTAAATATTTTTCTTATTTTATGGTGCTTATTTAATAGTATGTTATGTCTTGTGATTAGTAAGCTAAAAAAGAGGAAAAAATGAAATAAAATAAAATAAAAAAACAAAAAAATAAAAAAATGTGTTAAAAAAATTTTGTTGTGTCGTTGTGCTTAATTTGATTTTTATTGTATTTACTTAGCTCATGGTATGACAATGTGTTGTTTATGTGATTATTTGTTTGTCTTTGTACATGCTTTAAAAATAAAAATAAAAATAAAAATAAAAATCTTTTAATCAATGCGGTGACCAATGATGTTGATTGAATAACGGATGTTATCTTCAATGTTGTTTGGATCATAAGGGTTTATTGAGTAGCCTTGTGCTAACTTGAACCTTGTGCAATAATGAATTTGTTTTCAAATAAACTCCTTCCTTTTTTTAATTAAAAACAATTAACCCAAACTTTTTTAAAGAACTACGTAACTTTGAGTTCCCCATTGCACCAGGGGATACGTAAGAGCAAAATTTCATTTCTGTCAAGTCAAAATTAATTTTTCAAAATTTTGTGGTTTCTTTTTTTTTTTATAAATAGTTACAATATTTTGCAAAATGGGTAAAATAAATATTTTCAAGGATTGTTAAGAATTTGCACAATTAACTTAAGGTACCGTTTTAGAACGGGTGTGTTAGGGGTGCTGTGGGATTAAGTTTCTGCCCTTCCCCTATCCATAACCGACTCCCGAATCCAATCTGGTTCCAAAGATCATTTTCAAAGAAATGTTTTCCAATTTTTCCTAAGTTAAAATAAAATTGGTGGCGACTCCATTTCCATTTTCTAAAATCCTTTGAGTTGCTATTTTTCACCGCGATCTCGGTCGCGACAGATGGTGACTCCATTTTCTTTTTTTAAAATCTCTTGAGTTGCTATTTTTCGCCGCGATCACTGGTCGCGACAGATGGCGACTCCGCTAGGGATACTTGGAGAGTTAGGCCTGTTATTGGTAGCTGTGCAAATTATTAATAATCTCTATTTATTTATTTTACCCTTTTTTGTCATTGTTTTTGTTTTCCTATTTATTTGTAAATAGATTTTATTTAGTACTTTTATATAAATATTTGATAGCATTATTCTGTGTTTGTTTTGACATGATATACTTGTATATATTTTGTACTTAATTATGCATAATTATTGAAACCCTAGGATAGATGATTGCTGGCTGGTTGTTGTATATATGTTTTTGCAGGTTGGGGGTAGTTTTATCTTTTTAAATTTTTGTACAGTTCATATGCTCCCTCACACACATCACTATCACTTACCTCACACACTTTTTGGGCTCTATACCCGAGTCTGTGCGAACCCGAGGAGTAAGAGGGGTCTCAACTTTTGTTATTGAGGGACTTTATGCTCACTTGACATTTGTTGAGACACCACTCAGATTGTTACCATTATCATGGATGAATAATAGTGAGAGAGTTTATCCCAACTTGTGATTAATTCATGAATTGGGTCCTTGTCTTTCGAGATAAGGGCAATCTTGGAACCATGACTTTTTAGAAATTTAGACTATCCTGAAAAATCTTGCACTGATAGATTGAACATAATGACTGTCAAATTTTAGGTTCCACTTGACTAGGGCACAAAAGGGAGCGTACTTCTTCTTTATTTATATGTTTCTCATATCATTCATTCTTGCATTTAAAAAAAATCAAATAAAGAAAAAAGTCATTCATTGCTTGCATTTTCATAACATTCTTAGCATTCTAAAAAAAAGGGATGCATCTTGTATTTTCATGGCATTTATAGCATTAAAAAAATGAAAAATAAAATGAATAAAAAAAAAGATACATCATCTTACCTTTTCATAGCATTCTAAAAAAAAACACTTCAATTTACATTTTCATGATATTCATAGCATTTTTAAAAAAAAAAAAGAGAAAAAAATATCATTTTTGCATTTTCATAACATTCTTGGCATTATAAGAAAAATCATACATTTTCATGACATTTCCAGCTAAAAAAATAGCATCTTGCATTTTTATAGCATCCCTAGCATTCAAGAAAAAAAAAGAAAGAAAAAGCATTTTGCATTTTCATGACATAGCATTTTTTTTAAAAAAAAGGAAAGAAAAATGGAAAAAGTGTTTTCAAAGTTCATTCATTTTATGCATCTCATGCATTTCATCTCATTCTTTGTTAAATGTTATTTTGTTTTAATAAAACAATTTGGTTTGAACCATTGTGCAACCTAAGAAAGAAGAGATCAATCAAACCCAAATTCACAATCCAGGTCTCAGACCAGAATGACTGCTAATAACCCTGAGGAAGGGAGAAACTTGAGTATGGAAGTTAATGAGATTAAAAGGAGGATGGATGAAATGACAGAGTCCATGAGAAGAATGGAGGAAATGTTATTGGTCATGAGAGAGACTCTTAACTTAATTGGGGCGGTCGAAAGCACAAGAGTGACTGGGGCACATCCGCGCCTGCCAACTATCATTTCCATGAGGACAAACCCCAGGATGACCACTGAGATGCCTGTTGTAGGAAGAACCGTGGATACTGCACCGCTAGTAATTCCTATCGGAGAAGGGTATCGTTCTTCAGAGGATACTCGAAATGAGGTTTATGATAATGCTGAATTCACATGGGAACAACCATGTATGTCCATCCCAGTGACAATGGGACTTCCTGCTGGGAGTGGTCATGTGGCAATTCAGAAGGATAAGATGGAAGAAGAATGGAAGGAAAGGATAGAAGAGCAAATCAAAGCGATCAAAGGCCCTAGTGTTTATGGACCGCTTAGAATAGAAGAACTGTGTCCTACCATGGATGTCGTAATCCCTAAAGACTTCAAGATTCCTCATTTTGCCAAGTATGATGGGAGTGGTAACCCTCGGTTTCATTTAATCAATTCTGACGAACCAAGATGGTACATTTGGTCCAAGGATGATAAGTTCCTCATTAGCTTTTTCCACGAGAGTCTTACAGGCCTTGCTTTAGAGTGGTATCTTCAATTAGATCGCTTTAAGATTTCTCGTTAGACGAAATTGGCTAACCTATTCATGGACCAATACAAATTTAATCTGGATGCAACTCTGATCCGGGAACAATTGAGCTCGATGCAGAAAGAAAATGATGAACCTTTCAGACAATATGCACAGAGGTGGAGAGCCTTGGCAGCTCCCCATTAACACTATCTGAGATGTGTTCATATTTCCTGGGAACCTTGGGAAATCTTTTTATCGGGACAATGGTCGGGGTGGCCTATAAGGATTTTGCAGACTTGATAATGGCGGGAGAAAGGATAGAGATTTTGGCCAAAGCTGGGAAATTATCGGTGAGCAATACGGAGAATACTGCCTTTAAGAAGGGATTCCAGCCGAAAAAGAAGGAACCCAAGGTGAATTATGTTCAACGCCAGTAGACCTTCAGACCTCGATATTCCCCACAAAACTCAAGCCGCCAACTACCATATAACCTTAACCCTCACCTTCCATACCAAACCCCTACACTTCCTTATTACCTGCCCCACCAAGTTATGCCTACCACAAACATTACCCCAACTCCACAATTTCAAATCAATAATGTTCCCACACCACAACCATATATGCCAACTCGCCTGACCTATACCCGATAACCACCTGCACCTCCACAAACCTACCCAAATCACCCACAACCTCGGCCAAACTTCCAGAATCAAGGTCGCTTTTGTCCTCAAAACCTACCCCCGTTCCCAAGACTGTCCATTTCAAATGCAGACCTATTCCAAAGGTTGTTCGATACCCACCTCATTTCGGGAAATCCTGTACGTCCCTTAGAACCACCGTTCCCAGTGTGATATAACCCGAATTTGACTTGTAAATACCACATGGATATCCCAGGACATTCAATTGAAGATTGTGAGGCTTTCAAGACTACAGTAATGAAGCTTATTACTTATGGAAAGCTTGACATTCAAGAAGAGGCTGGACCTAGTATCGTCAACAACCTAATCCCTAATCATGGTGGAAGGAATGAGGCGAATGCCGTGGAGATGGAAGGACCTCCAATAAAAGAAGTCATGAGCCTGCATACGCCGATGATTCGAATATTTGAGGGACTGAAGATAGCAGGTTATGTTATCACTACACTAGCTTCATCGGTGAAAGAGGAGAGGCATGATGAAGAGTCCATGTGCGTTTACCATTGTGGGGAAACAGGACACGATATTGAGAACTGTTGGGACTTTATGGCTCGAGTCCAGAGGTTGCTCACATTGGGAGTAATACAAGCAAGATCAGGGGTAACTTCCTCTGAAGAGGTCAATATGATTGAACGATTTGTACTTAAGGTGCCACCTCTCAACCAAGCTTCGGCATCAGGGAAAGTAGTATTGACGGTCAAGAAGCCAATACCATTTGCTTGTAATGACACCCGCGCAGTGCCCTGGAGCTATGAAACAAGGGTAGAGATAAAGGGAGTCGGGGAAGGGACTTCGAATGCCCGAGTGGCAGAAGTACATCAAGAGGGCAACCCAGTGACTAACATAGTCGGGGTAGGAGGAATTATAAGGAGTGAGCGATGCTATGGCCCAGTAGAAGTAGAAAAGAAAAAGAATGTTAAAGAATGGAGTAAGGAGGAAAATGCAAGAGAAGAGGAGAAAGGGAAAGAAGAGGAAGAAGAATTTTTGAAGATCGTGAAACAAAGTGAATACGATGTGATGGAACAGTTAAAGAGGACTCCAGCAAGGATATCCCTTCTGTTACTCATTTTGACATCTGAGTTACATCGAAAAGCGTTGCTAAGAGTATTAAATGAGGCTTATGTCAAACTCGATGTTACTCTTGAGAATGTTGTTAACATGGTGGACCCAGTAAAACATGTCAACATGATCACATTCATGGATGAAGAGATCACCTCTCGGTCTGAGAAAAACTCGCGGGCCTTACACATAACCCTTAAATGCAAAGGGTATATAGTTGCAAAGGTTTTGATTGATGAGGGTCTGTGCTAAATATCCTACCGAAGTCGACTTTAACCTCATTATCAATAAGTGAGGATGAACTGTTACCTCGAGAAATGGTGGTACGAGCCTTTGATGGAAATAGGAGAGGCATTTTAGGAGAGGTGATGTTGCCATTAGAGATCGGTCCAAGTAATTTTCAAGTATTGTTCCAAGTTATGAATATTGAGCCTGGTTACACAATGCTCTTGGGGAGACCATGGATCCATGCTGCTGGTGCTGTTCCCTCTACCCTGCATCAGAGGGTTAAATACATTGAAAATGGGTCAGTCATTACCATACATGGAGAGGAAGAGATTATGTTGTCAAAACCAGTCTCAGTGCCATATGTGGAGAGTGCAGAGAAAGATGAAGAGAATTTGTGGCATAGTTTTGAAATAGTCGAGACTGGAGTTGGTAATGATGAATCCTCGACGCAAAGTGTGGATCAGGTAGTGGCCCGGATTATGGCAAGCAATGGATACGAAGAGCTTGGGCTTACAATTGCAAGGTACTCGATCGCCGCTGTCCTTCCAGGGAAAGTGAGACAAGTTTGGGTTAGGGTATGAAGCATCCCTAGAAGAGAGAACAAGGAGCATGGCCCTCGGAAAGAAAAATGACAGGGGCAAGATAAGGTATATTCCCCACCTGAGGGAAACATTCCCAGCACTAGCCGAGGTAATCATGTCTGGAGAAGTCATTCGCTCCCAAGGCCATCCTACTGTTAATGCGTTGCATGAAAAAAGCCCAGAAGAAAGTAAGGCAATCCGTCCCTCTGCTGATGGGGAGCCACTGAAGAACTGGCAGTCTGAACCGATGATTGACGTGATTGTTTCTAAGTAATTATCTGGTCATGCTGTACTAAGCTGATATTTAAGATTGACTGTGTTTTGAGCTTATGTTTATACTGTTTGAGACATTAACTTAATGAATTTGCATGATTATTCAATATTCCTCCTCGTTGCACTTTGACTTGTCCATTTGCATTTATCAATTTCCCTTTTTATACAATATTTTGTTTTTTTTTCTTTCCTTTATCATTCCCACTCTATTTTGCTTTTCCAACTCCACACAAATTACTTTCCAGGGATCTGAGTCTCGTAGAAAGTTCGTCTCACGAAAGGGACCTTGAAAACTCATCAATTGATTCCCATGTGATGTTTGAGGAAGAAGACCCTGGATCTGATGAAGAGGGAGAAGTTGTTGAAAGTTTTGAAAAATTAATGGAGTATTCAGAGAAGGGATTTGACTTGAATGGCGAAGAAGTAGAGGTGATTAACACGGGGACAGAGGAAGAGAAAATAGAGTTGAAAATGGTGAAAAATCCTGAATATGAAGAAATGATTGCACTTTTCAAAGAGTATATAGATGTATTTGCTTGGTCTTATCGAGATATGCCTGGATTAGATCCGGAGATAGCATCTCATAAAATCCCATTACATCCAGATGTTGAGGCAAAGAAGCAGAAGTTAAGGAGGATGCATCCTGATATGTCCCTGAAGATTAAGGAAGATGTGACTAAGCAGCTAGAAGCAGGATTTGTAGAAGTGTCAAGACACCTAGAGTGGGTAGCCAATATTGTGCCTATGCCTAAGAAGGATGGGAAAGTCCGAATGTGTGTGGACTACAGGGATCTGAATAAGGCTAGTCCGAAGGATAATTTCTCACTCCCTCATATCGATGTTTTGGTTGATAACACTGCTAAGAATCACAGGTTTTCATTCATGGACGGATACTCAGGGTATAATCAAATCCCCATGGATGTCAATGACAAAGAAAAAACCACTTTCATCACTCCTTGGGGGACATTTTGCTACACGGTGATGCCATTTGGATTAAAGAATGCTGGGGATACTTACCAACGAGCTATGGTTGCATTGTTCCATGACATGTGTTGGTCCGTAAATCCGCAAGCGCACGGGTAGACAAGTAATATAAAGGAGAGCTAGAGTATCGTGTCCCAAGGGATTGATTAATTAGAAGAATGTTAAACTTAACCAAAATTCACAAATTTTTATCCAAGCAAACGAATTGTGAGAATGAGTTGCAATTAAAATAACAATTTAGAGAAGTAAAATAAGAAAACACCAAACACTAATTCCACAAGAGAAGATGAGAATGATTAAAGCCTAGGGGTCCCTATTCACTTGCTACTTCAAAAAATAATTGCAATCAACAAGTACCAATCAATGAAATGATATTTGTTAGCTGATAACCTTCAATAGATAAGAGCCTATGTCTAAGACAATTACCCATGCAAAACCTAGTTAATCCACTATGTGTCCATGTGAGTTAACATAAGAATCACTCATTGAGACCAATTATCAAACACTTGCTATGCATGACTAATGGGTATGTGTCCATCCCATTAGCTAATCAACACACTCAATGCAATAGAATGTAATTGAACATACATCAACCATACCATATCTATATTCACAACTCCCTATCTCTAGTTCAATTGGAATACTAAAATCATGCAATTGATGGCCAATCAACAACAAGCATTAAGCATAGATATGGATGAACAAAATCAAATTCATTGAAAGGATACTCAATTAATTACATATTAATCAAATCCATAGCAAGATCCTAGAGAGCCCCTAGATTAGGGTTTAGTTACACATCATGAAAGATAAGAAAACACATGAAATCAAATGATCCATCAAGTTACAATTCAAGAGGTAAAGGGAAAGAATAGACAAAAATGGAGAGATTCCAAGCTTGATCCTCTTCCTTGATCTTGATTCTCCCTTGAGTCACCTTCAATCCAAATGGGTTCCTCCTCTTCTCACTTGCTCTCTGAGATTCGTGGTTGAGTGTCCCAAAAAAAAGAACCCCCTCAGCTCCCCCAAAAATCAGAATATGAGGGTGAAATTTGCGTGCCAGGGTTTTTCCCACGCCTAGGCGTGGTTATGAATCACGTGCCTTTCTTCTGCTTGTCACGCCTAGGCGTGACTTTACCACGCCTAGGCGTGGTGGTCTCTGCCTGGAATTCCTGAGAAACTGCAAGGGACACGCCTAGGCGTGGATTAGGCACGCTTAGGTGTGGATGAGCAGCACTTCCCTTTGATATTTTCTTCACAATTTAAGCCATTTTTCACATTCCTTGTCCCTTCCAAGGTCTTTCTTGTCTCGATTACCTACATCAAAACAATACTAATATCCATCAAACCACAATCCACCCAACTTCCATAAACAAAAAATCTTTAAAGACTAAATTTTAAATCACTTAAGTCAACAAGCTTAATTCACCAAAGTCGTGCAATAATTGAACTTATGACCTTGAAAACCTAGGGATAGCATGCTCAAAAACATTCCAAGTTATGTGAAATAACTTCATTTCCCGAAGTTATCAACATGATGCACAAGGAAATTGAGGTGTACGTGGATGATATAGTTGCCAAGTCTAGAGAAGGAGAAAGTCATGTGACAGTTTTGCGTAAGCTGTTTGAAAGACTCAGAAAGTACAAGCTGAGGTTGAACCCTATTAAATGTGTTTTTGGAGCATCCACTGGAAAGCTACTCGGGTTCATTATTAGTAGAGAATGAATAAAGGTGGATCCAGATAAAGTGAAAGCACTACAGGAGATGCCTGCTCCTAAGACAGAGCATAAAGTGAGAAGTTTCCTCGGAAGACTCAACTACATTGCTAGATTCATTGCCAACTTGACCAGTACTTATGAGCCTATATTCAAGCTGCTGAAGAAACACCAACCAAGAAAATAGGATGAGGAATGTCAAGGAGCTTTTGACAAGATAAAAGCTTATCTAGTGAATCCTCCTATTTTGGTACCATCTACACTTGGTCGGCCTCCAATATTGTACTTAACCGTACTGCCAACCTCAATGGGAGTAATGTTAGGGCAGCATGACGAATCAGAGAAAAGGGAGCAGACAATTTATTATCTGAGTAAAAAGTTCAATGACTGTGAAGCCCGTTACCTGGCTGTTGAAAAGACTTGTTGTGCCCTAGTATGGACCTCAAAACGGTTAAGGCAATACATGTTGTATTACTCCACTTGGTTGATCTCCCGAATGGACCCCCTGAAGTATATATTTGAAAGCCCTCATGTTTCATTAAGGGTTTCAAAATGGCAGGTGGTACTATCAGAGTTCGACATCAAGTACATAACTCAAAAATCCATCAAAGGAAGTGCAATTGCTGATCATTTAGCTGAAAACCCTCTTGAGGGTGGACAACTAGTAACATCCGAGTTCCTTGATGGAGAAATTTTGATAGTAGAAGGAGAAGAAGAAAGTGAGGGTGAGCCCATTTGGAAGATGTATTTTGATGGAGCAGTCAACATGCATGGTAGTGGCATAGAAGCCGTGGTTGTTTCACTAAATAGAAAGCAATATCCAGTCGCTATCAAGCTTGATTTTGAATGCACCAATAATGTTGCAGAATATGAGGCCTGTGCTAATGGTTTACAAGTTGAAATTGACTTGGGGATCAAACAGCTACATGTATTTGGAGATTCAGCACTTATCATTTATCAGATGAACGGTGAGTGGCAAACCAAAGACCCGAAGTTGGTGCCTTATCAAAAGTATTTGACCCAGCTGATCGAGAAGTTTGAGGAATTGATCTTCTCCCATTTGACTCAAGACAAGAATCAGTTTGCAGATGCCTTGGCCACCTTGGCTGTAATGACCAAATTTGATGTTCACAATAATGTTCAACCTATCTAAGTCAAGACACACAGTGAGCCTGCGTATTGTGCTAATGTGGAAGATGAGTCAGATGGTAAGCCATGGTACCATGATATCAAGCAGTATATTCAACATAGAGAATACCCAACTGGGGAAAATGAAGTGAACAAGAAGACTATTCGTCGGATGACGATGGCTTTTTTCTTGAATGGAGAGGTTTTGTACAAGAGAAGTCATGATGACACTTTGCTTAGATGCGTGGATGCTCGTGAAGCTCGCATAATCATGTCTGAAGTCCATGAAGGGATTTGTGAAACTCATGCTAATGGTCATATGATGGCACGAAAAATTCTCAGAAATAGCTATTATTGGTCATCCATGGAAACAGACTGCATGGAATATGTACGAAAGTGTCAGAAGTGCCAGATATATGCAGATCGAGTAAATGCACCTCCATTTCCCTTGCACAATTTGGTATCTCCATGGCCTTTCTCAATGTAGGAAATAAATGTCATTAGACCCATTAATCCTAAAGCTTCCAATGGTCATCGCTTCATTTTAGTGGCGGTTGATTATTTCACCAAGTGGGTAGAAGCTTCCTCGTATGCCAATATCACTCAAAAGGTATTTTTGAGATTCCTCAAAAGGGATATCGTCTGCAGATATAGAATTCCAAAAAGGATAATAACAGACAATGCCACCAATCTTAACGGTGCTGAGATTCAGAAGTTTTGTGAGAATTTCAAAGTCAAGCATCATAATTCGGCTCCTTACAGGCCCCAGATGAATGGTGCAGTTGAAGCAGCAAATAAGAATGTCAAGAAAATTATTGCCAAGATGGTGGTGAATTACAAAGACTGGCATGAAATGTTGCCCTATGCTTTGCACGCGTATTGTACCAATATACGATCAAGCACTGGGGTAACGCCTTTCTCTTTGGTATATGGGATGGAGGCCATCTCTCCCATAGAAATTGAGATTCCTTCCCTAAGGGTTTTGATGGAGGCAGAGTTGGAAGAATCCGAATGGGTGAAGACTCGACATGAGCAGTTGAATATGATAGAAGAGAAGAGACTGACGGCTATTTGCTATGGGCAATTATATCAAAGCAGAATGGCAAGAGCCTTTAATAAGAAAGTTCATCCCAGAGATTTTTGTTCAGGAGATTTTGTTTTGAAAAAGATTCTCCCTAATCAAGAGGATAACAGAGGAAAATGGGCGCCGAATTATGAAGGCCCATATATAGTCAATCAGACATTTTCAGGAGAAGCATTAATTTTGCAGAATATGGATGAAGAAGAATTGCCGAGGCCCGTGAACACTGATGTTGTCAAGAGATTCTATGCCTAAAAAAAAAGGGCCCGTTAGGATGAAAACCCGAAAAGGCGGTCTAAGCAAAAGTTAAGGCAAATAAATAGGCAAGATCTCAAATAAAGTTGGCATGAAACTCCTTGAATGGCTCACCAAACTAGGGCAATTCTTATCGGCATTTGGTTGACTACACTGGGGCAATTATTTTTGAAGGACTGAGGAGAAGATGTGTTGAAGGAAGTAACCACACAGAGGCAATAGTTGAGTTATCAGGCCATTGCAGGGAATCAATTGAATGAGGAACAAAGAACCAATACTGGGGCAAATTTTTCTTATCCTTTGTAACTTCCTTTAGTTTCTAGGATTTCATCTTTCAAACATGTGTCCTGTTAAAAGTTCATGTATGATCAAATCACCAAAGCAATAAAAAGAAGTTTGTTCATTCAACGAATTTCTATCCATTCATAAATGCATGCTTACTTATTAAGTTATGTCTCAAATAGGATAAATTTATGGTTAACAATTTGATTTGACAATTTTACAACAATCCTTCAATGATTGACTTGGACTAAAAGATCTCAGTAGCTCAAACTACAGATTACAACGCAGTATTGGATTTCGTTGCCAAGGAGAAAAGAGGAATCAAGAAAAATAAAAAAAAAAGAAAGAAGAAGAAGAAAGAGAGGAAATATCGAGGTTATCAGGTCCAACGAGCAAAAGTATGTGAACAAGGGTTTTGATTGGTTAAAGTTTTCCAAAAGTCACCATTGGTTCGAAGGTCTTTTAATAAAACTAAAACAAAAAGAAAAAGAAAGACAAAAAAAATAAAAGAAAGAAAAAAGAAGAAAAAGAAAAAAAGAAGAAGAAAAATCTTTTTTAATCAAGATATCTTGCTTTTTTAATCTCTATTGTTCGAGAGCACAATAGTCCGCCTGGCTTTTAATTCTGGGACACAGTTGTTCATTATCTTTTTAATTTCTATTGAGCGCATCAGCTCCATGCATTTTAATTTCTGTTAAGCGCATCAGCTCCATGCATTTTAATTTCTGTTAAGCGCATCGGCTCCATGCATTTTAAATTCTGTTGAGCGCACCGGTTCCATGCATTTTAAATTCTGTTGAGCGCATCGGCTCCTTGCATTCTAATTTCTGTTGAGCGCATTGGCTTCATGTATTTTAATTTCTGTTGAGCGCATCGGCTCTATGCATTCCATGCATTTTAATTTCTGTTGAGCACATCGGCTCCATGCATTTTAATTTCTGTAAATTCTGTTGAGCGCATCAGCTCTATGCATTTTAATTTTTGTTGAACGCATCAGCTCCATGTATTTTAATTTCTGTCAATTCTTTTGAGTGCATCGGCTCCATGTATTTTAAATTCTGTTGAGCGCATCGGCTTCATGCATTCCATGCATTTTAATTTATGTTGAGCGCATCGGCTCCATACATTTTAAATTCTGTTTGAGCGCATCGGCTCCATGCATTTTATTCTTGTTATTCTTTTGAGCGCATCGGCTCCATGCACTTTAATTTATGTCAATTCTTTTGAGCGCATCGGCTCCATACATTTTAATTTCTGTTGAGAGCATCGGCTCCTTGCATTTTAAATTATGTTGAGCGCATCGACTCCTTGCATTTTAAATTCTGTTGAGCGCATCAACTCCATGCATTTTAATTTCTATTGAGCGCATCGGCTCCATGTATTCCATGCATTTTAATTTATGTTGAGCGCATCGGCTCCATACATTTTAATTTCTGTTAATTCTGTTAATTCTTTTGAGCACATCACCTCCATGCATTTTAAAATTCTTGTCATTCTTTTGAGCGTATTGGTGCTTTGCATGTTATTTCTCGCATTTGTTTTACATCTTATGCATCGCCGGACAAAATTGAAATTCATATCTTTACTCGTTTCTTGCAACGATAATATGAAGACCACAGTTTTCTTATTATCTAGTAAGAAACAAGTAAAAAGGGACAACTGTGAATACTCAATTTTGACCGGACTCAAAAAAATAAAATAAAATAAAATAAAATTTAAGGTCTATTTTTTTTTGTTAGCCCAAATATGAGCCCGTTTAGAAAAATAAAAAAAAGGGAGAGAACACTGATCTCGTTTAATAAAAAAAAAAAAAAAGGGGCAATGCATTTAATGTGTGGTGTCTGCACACGTAAAAGAAAAATGATGAAAGAAACAATGCATTAAATGCATCATATCTGCACGAGTAAAGAAAAGAGGGGCTTAATGTGTAGAAGGTAGGGAGTGGTTTACGTAAAAAGAAAAAGAAGGAAATGTCAGTTGAAAAAATGGAAAAAAGGAGGGAACTTGGACAGGGGGAATGATACAAAAGGAGGAAGCTAAGTATTTGAAAGGGAGGAAAAAAAATTGAAAAGGAAAAGCCACCAGAGAGCTGGGAGTTGAGAAGAGAAAAAGATCTTCTGAGAAGCTCAACACAACACCATCCCATCTTCATCATCAACCTCTAACCACGCACACACCCACCAAAACCACCATTTTTCCCCACAAATCACCAACTGTGAAGGACTCTAACCATTTTCATCACTATCCCCCCACTTTACTACCACCACTCATCACCAACTTCATCATCAAGTTCATCTCCACTCCATCACACCCAACGTCCAGAACCCACCATTCATCCAAAAGCCTATCTTCACCCATTACCCCTCAATCTTCCAAACCTCTCAACCATGAATCTCCATCTCTCACCACCCTCACTCATCAAACCATCACAACAAATGAGTGAGAGAGCGACAAGTTTATTCTCTTCTCTACGCAGCTAGCACTGCGTGAGAGACGTGAGGCTTCTCTTTGCGGATGTTGGACGTTCGTGAGTTTGTTCGTGTGGATACCGCAGAGACATCGTTTCTATTACGGTGTTGGTGATTCACGCTTCAAGAGGTAAATCATTTAAAAACTCAGATTATGACTTTTTCACATGGATCCTCGATGGGAATCCCTGTTTTCCGCTGTATGTTGTATCCGTAATTCCCAACATTTACTACATGAGAAATCTTAAGCAATGAATGCCTTGTAAATTTATGTAAATGAAATTGAAAAGCAATTAGATAGAAAGGTGAAAATCGTAAGGTCAAATAGAGGTAGTGAGTACTATGGAAGATTTGATGAAACTGGATAACACCCAAGTTCATTTTCTAAGTTCTTAGAAAAATGTGGCATATGTGCTCAATGCACAATGCTAGGTACATCACAACAAAATGGTGTATTAGAAAACTGAACCTTAATAGATATATTCAGGAGCATGTTAAGTAACATGTCTTTACCCTTGTCATTGTGGATGCATGCTTTAAAAATTATCGTGTATTTGCTGAACAGGGTTCCTAGTAAGGCAGTTCCATAGACACCTTTTGAACAGTGGATAGGTAGGAAACCTAGTTTAAAGCACCTGTATGTTTGAGGAAGCCAGACAGAAATAAGAATATATAATCCACATGAAAAGAAACTAGATGAAAAATTAATCAATGGATATTTCATTAGATATCCAAAAAAGTCTAAAGGGTATAAATTTTATTATCCTACCCATAGTACAAGAATTGTTGAAACTGAAAATGTCCGGTTCATTGAGAATGGTGAGACCAGTGAGAGTGAAGCCTCACGAAATGTGAAGATTAAGAAAGTTATAGTACAAGTTCCTTTGACTTGTGCTTTTACTTATGAAATTGTTGTTCCTTATGTTGTTGAACCGCATAACAATCAAGAATAGTAACAAATTAATGATCCTGAAGTTAACAATGAATCTATAGTAGAACAACCATAAGAAATAACATTAAGAAGATCTCAAAGAGAAAGGAGATCTTCTATTCCAAATGATTATGTGGTGTATCTACAAGAGTCAAAAAATGACTTGGGAATAAATGACAATGATCCAGTTTCATTTTCACAAGCCATTAAAAGTGATAATGCTGATAAATGGTTAAATGTCATGAAAGATGAGCTTAAATCAATGGAACGCAATGGTGTATGAGACCTTGTGAAATTACCTGAAGGGTGCAAGGGAGTTGGGTGTAAATGGGTCTTTAAGACTAAGCGTGACTCTCATGGAAACCTTAAATGCTACAAGGTCCATCTTGTTGCCAAATGTTTTACTCAAAATGACGGCATTGACTATAAAGAAACATTCTTACTAGTTTTCAAGAAAGATTCTTTTAGAATTAGCTCATTGTGATTTAGAGTTGCATCAAATAGATGTGAAAATTGTCTTTCTCAATGGAAATTTAGAGGAAGATGTTTATATAGATAAATCAATGGGGTTTCAGTTGAGGAGAAAGAACACACAGTGTGTAAACTTAAGAAATCAATATATGGACTTAAGCAAGCTTCTCGGTAATGGTATCTCAAGTTCAATGATATTATTGTATCCTTTGGATTTAAGGAAAATACTGTGATTGATGTATATATAAGTTTATCTTTATGATTCTGTATGTTAATGACATCTTACTTGCAACTAATGATCTTGGTCTATTAAGTGAGACTAAGAAGTTTATTTCTAATAACTTTGAAATGAAAAGTATAGGAGAGGCAAGTTATGTGATTGGAATAGAAATATTCCATGACAGATCACAAGAATTGTTAAGCTTGTCTCAGAAAACATATATCAATAAAGTTTTAGAGAGATTTAGATTGGAAAAATGTTCAGCATCACATGCAAAGAAAGTCTTAAAATACTTGTAAGGAATTACTACAAGAAAATCAATATTTAGCTACGGACAAATCTGTTACTAATTGGGGAAAATCTGTCGCTAAACTTAATTTAGCTACGGATTTCATTTGTCATTAAAGTCATTGCTAGATTGCTCCATGCTAAATTTAGCGAGGGAAATGAGTCCATCGCTAAATTAGCAACAAATAATTCCCTCTCAAATCTGTTTCTAAATTAGCAACGGATAATTCCCTCGCATTCTATCGCTAAATTAGCAACGAATCCCAAATTGCATTTAGCAATGGACTAATCTGTCGTTAACTGGCAGCAACTTATGCATTTTTTTTAATGTAACATCTAACCCCTGTTTAATTTCTCATAAATTGAACACAATAAAATACTAATAAACATAAAATAGTATCCATAATTACTTGCATAACATGAAATATATATATTAACATAGCCCAAAATATCATTTCAAGCAAATAGTTTGAAACTATCTACATTATCAAAAGATACTTCCAACATGGCACAAAATGGTATACATAGACTTACACAAGTTGTGTCTTCCTAAGCAAAAGTTAAGTCTAAAACTGTCTATGTAGAAGTTAATATTCATGGGGTGGGTAAACTAAGACCATTTGGTGATGCTTGTATAAGATTCTCTTTTTGAAAAGTACTTGAAAGTAGCCTAACAACAATTTGTACCTCCTATTGTACCACCTCTTAAACCACTATTCTCACATCTCCTAGCCTTTTCTCAATCTCGGGTCGGACAACTTCTTCAAACTTAAGTGCATTAGAATAATGATGTGTGGAAGTGTTAGAAGTACCAGTTATAAAATTTAGTGGGCAAACCACAGATGATTGAGATCCTAGGCCATAAATTCTACCTTTCTTTGGCCCACCGATAACTTTAACCCAAAGTGACAACTCTTCTTGATTATCTAAGCAATGTTCTGCTGTTATATCATCTTCACACCTTTCAAATGTGTCACTTTCTATTGTGTCATGTTCCACCCAATCATTGTTTTCATTAGATGCGTCACCAACATGCTCTTAGAGTTTTCTCTTTTTAAGTACTTTATAATTTTCCTGAAAATATGATATAAGAATTAGTTCATGCATAAAAAATAAGTTGTTCATAGAGAGAGAAATAAAGACATTACAATCAAATTGATCTCTTAATGCACTGAAGACTTTCTAAAAGAAAATTGTTTACAAGCAGTCTATTCTACGTAACTACCAAAGACAATAATATTCTTACAATAGGGAAAAGGAGAAACAAGAAAACAATGAATCTGTCATTAGCCTACTGGATGTATAAATCCTAACAAAAGTCTCTAATAATTCTCACCCTTCTTGAAAAATAATTGATTAAATAAGCAAGTTCATCACTTGATTATATGCATGAAACAAACAAATAAATTTTGTACAGTCATTTCTCAATCCGGAATAAGAGACAATTATGTGCAAAGTTGAGCTTTGAAAGAAAAATATAAACTTTACTCAAGCACATGTCTAATCATGACTAAGTAGGCAACAAAGTGAGGACACAATAATTGATATGCAACTGGTGATCAGTCTTCAACATAAAAATATATGCTTTCACATCAAACGTTTACATCTATACATCCATTGTCAAAGACTTAGAAGAAAAAGGAAAGAGCTTAGACAAAAACAAAGTGTTTTTTTAATCCAAACACTAATTACTTTTGTTTTATGACACATATTTAAGTAATATAGCATATCTCCATTGAGCTGGATTCTCTTCATATTGCCTAGTTGGCTTGTGACTACTAGTTTCATGAGGGAATAACATAGCATACTTAATCCATACAGATTCTTATTCTAGATTCTTTTGCTGGAGATTTGGAAAATTTACTTGATGCTGAGGAGTGTGAAGAGGGAGACAAGGGTACCAATGACTTAAAATGAGATGAAGGAATGGTGTTAAGGGTTTTAAAATGAGAAGACGCCCAACTTTGGCTCAAGCAAAGGAGGAAATAGAAGATGAAATAGCTAAATTATGCAGGTTGCTTATGGACGGTATGTTATCTTATTGATCATTTAAGTATTATTTCCAATGTGGGAACATTGATCTTGTTATGCAATGACAAGAAGTTGTTAATTGGATCACAATTTTGACACTAAACTCAAATATACTACTTGTCAAATTTGACTTGTTCTTTTGGCAATATTTTATACAGATGATGAAGTTGACAGGAAGAAAAAGAAGAAAGCTAAGGTCGTGGTGGAAGAAGCAAGATTGGTATCAAAGTTGCAATCAAAACACATTTGAGAACATTGAACAAGATTGGCGCTAGTCTATTATACATCTAATATCGATTAGCCCTCATGCTTTCTATATTATGAATGAAAATTAAAAAAAAAATGCATTAGAAAACAAGTATTGACTACATCTTAGAATAGTACACTCTAAGTTTATACAAATTAGTACCAGCCATGTGTATAAAAAGGGAGTATAAGGAGTCATGTATCTTAATAGGAGCACAAGAAAATAATCATACTTAATACATAACATACGCACAGGAAAATAAACTGAAGTTACAATTTCAAAAACTCAAAATAATAATTAATTTGAAACACAACAGCATAAAAATTCCACAATACAAAAAAGCAAGATCTAGAGGAATTAAACAAGAAATAGAGACATGAAAGTAATACATGGAGGCCACAAGCACACCTGCTTAATATCTCTTAATGCAGACAATCCAATACAGATTTTCCCCATTCATAATCTTCTGTTCAAAAATTGGATGAACACAAGGTCAAGTGATATGAAAATAAAAAAATAATAATTAGAAGACACTTAATGATAAATGAGCACATTGAGTATAATGTTGTGGACAACATACTATGATAAACAAACTGGATATAGTAACTACATCAAAAGTTCTCTATGCACATAACAAAACCATCCTAAATGCGGAGGAAATGACAACCACAAAGGTATGTTCTAGTCCTGAACCTGCAAAGTTGTTGTTTTGTATTGCTAGTTTTCTCATAAAACAAACTTTACATGTTAGAAATAAGAAATTTAGCATTTCATTTGGGTATGATGATCAGCTAGAAGAGTGAGATCAAAAGAACATATACATAAGCATTAATAAACAGATGACTTTTTTTAAGCAAATGGTTTGCAAAGGCATCACTCTAAAGGCAGGCATCCCAACTAAGTTGGCACCCCTGCCAATATTAATCATTTGTAGCAAACCATAAATATATTAATAAAGAAAAAAGAAAACAAAAGAAAACATGGGGGGACATAAACCAAACCCATGAAAGAGTTACAAATTTGTAAATCTATAACTAGTAACACAGTACCTATTTTTAGAGAAATCTTCTACAATGAAAGAATGGATTGAATTCCACCAAACAAAACCACAAATAGAAGAGCCATGACAAGCAAGTTTGTCTGCACAAGTATTTCCTTCTCTATAAATGTGAGAGCAAGAGAATCTCATTTGCTTGGATAAGAATAAACAATTCTTCCATCTGTTTTGTAGTTGCCAGGGAACAATATTTATATTGTTGAAGGCAGAAACAACCAAAAGAGAGTCACATTCAAGCCAAAGGTTAAACCAATGATTTTTGTGAGCTATCTCAATAGCTAGAATAGCTGCTGATAATTCAGCAAAAAGGGCAGTTTTAATACCAAGATTAAAAGCAAAACAGCTAAGAGAAGCTGCTCTACTGTCTCTAAAAATACCACCACAGCCGGCTGGACTAGGGCACCCTTTGGCAGCACCATCCACATTGTATTTGATCACATAACTGGAAGGAGGAAACCAATTAACTTCCTTAATAACAGGCATTTTCTTCTAATGAGAAGCAACCTTAAAGGCTTGGAGAATCCTTAATTCTGTTACTGATGAAGACAAGTTGCCATCACTCGAGTTACCAGAGAGAGAAACATTAGCCACTATTAAACCAATGGCTGATTGCACAAATCTATTTTTGTTGTGGAATCGAGTCCTGTTTCTGCAGAACCAAATGGCCCAAAGAGTGAAAATGATGGCAACAAGGACAACATCTCGGGCCTGAGAGCTCCATCCTCTGTTGCACAAAGAAAGGACAGAAAGAAAGCTAGAACGGTCCACATGCATATCAATAATGTTGCCAAACCAGTTCTAAATATGCTTTGCAAAAATGCACTCAAGAAACAGATGATGAGTGGTTTCAGCTGCATGACCACAGAGGCAACAAACAGAAACGATAGTACACCCTTTAGACCAAAGCTTGTCATCAGTTGGCATTTTGTCATGAATAATTCTCCATAGCAAAAATGATTTAGAAGGACGAATGCATTTACTCCATATGTACTTAGCCCAAGGAACAACAAATTCAATGGGATTTTGAAAAGAGTAAGCATCCTTAAAACTCAATTTACCAGAATCTGATTTAGAGCAGATCAGAGAATCATGACAAGATTGAAAAGGAATTGTAACCTGCTGAATTTCGGATTTCAAAACTGGAAACTTGGAAACCAAATCACTAGGAATTGACCACCTGCCATTGTCAATGAAATCTTTAACTTTAGATTTCAGAGAGCAATGCAAAACAGCAGGAACACCAATGATATCCATAATTGGACTAGATAACCAGGGATCAGTCCAAAAATTAATAGTAGCCCCATTGCCAAGCTGCCACAAGGAGTGTTCTTGAATGATATGAATAAAGGGCTTAATACCAGACTAGATCGAAGACGAAATGTGATAACTAACAGGTTTATTTTTCTTGAAGGCTCTAGCTTTCAAAAGAGTATTCCATTGCTCATTATAAGAAAGAAATTCCCAACCCAATTTAAGCATGCCTGCAGCATTGATAGACTTAATGGACCTTATGTCAAGGCCACCCTCCAACACAGGTTTACAAACTTTGCTCCAAGCAACAGTAACCAACTTCCTATTATTTATATCTCCTGACCAAACAAAGTTTCAAATCCAACCATCCATCATTTTAATGAGATTAGCAGGCCAAGCATAGATCCTGAAACTATAAAATAGTATACCGTGAATAATTGATTTAACCAGTAAAATTCTCCCCATTATAGATAGCAAAGATCCTTTCCAAGAGGAGAGTTTACTTTTAATTCTGTCAGCAATAGGCATTAAGTGAGCACATTTGGGCTTTCTCTTAAATAAGGGCACCCCAAGATAAGTGAAGGGAAGACAACCAGCATGGAAACCAAGAATTGAAGAAATACCATCTGATCTGGAAGTTGTACCCAAATAGAATTTGGATTTTTCCTTGCTAACAACCTGACCAAAAGCCTGCTCATAATCCTTGAACAGGTTCATTAAATTTAGAAGGCTCCTTTTAGTAGCTCTGCAGAAAACCAGTACATCATCCACATATAATATATGACTAGGCATGACAACACCTCTGGGACCAGACATGAGTTGTAACTGACCATCCATGACCAGTTTTGTTATACCTCTACTTAACACTTCCTCAGCAAGACAAAAAAGAATAGGAGATAAGAGATCACCTTGCCTAACCCCTCTCTTACAATTGAAGAAACCAACAGCCTTACCATTAATTGAAATAGAGAGTTTAGCAGAGTGTAAAATTTGACTAATCCAAAAACAGAACTTGTCATCGAAACCAAAAGAATGAAGCACTTGAATAAGGAAATTCCAATCTAAGGTATCAAAAGCCTTTTTAATATCAATCTTAATAGCAACTTGTCCACCATAAGATTTTTTATCAATTAAATTAATGGCTTCAGAAGCAGTGCAAATACAATCAGAAATATGCCTCCCTTTAACAAAGCCTCTTTGGTTTTTAGAAATAATCCTAGAAGCAACAGTGGCTAGTCTATCAGCCAACACCTTGGTTATAATCTTGAACTGAAAGTTAGCTAATGCAATAGGTCTATATTGATCAATCCTATCTGCCTCAGAGACTTTTGGAATCAAGACAACAACATTAGAATTCAAATTTTGAAGAATCCAACCTTGCTGAAAAAATTGAAGAACAACATTATGAACATCTTGAGCAATTATATCCCAGTATTGATGAAAGAAAAAACCACCAAACCCATCAGGACCAGGAGCACTATTGCCATTTAAAGAAAAAATAGCAGCTTTAACTTCTTCCAATGAGGGAAGATTAGTGAGCATAACATTATCTTGAAGAGTAACCATAGAAGGAATGACACTTTGAATAAGATCATTAGGCTGACAAGCATTCCCAGAAGCAAACAAATCCTTATAATATGCCAAAATGTGCTGCTCAATATCATCAGAGTTATCTAAAACCTGATCACCTTTTTTCAAAACCAAGATTTGCTTTGTAACAGACTTGATTTTAGCAGATCTATGGAAGAATTCAGTGTTCCTATCACCCTGCAAATGCCAATCAAGCATAGACTTCTCCATCCAGAAATCTTCTTCATAGCATAAAGCCTACTGCAATAATAATTGAGCTTTTATTTCCTGTTTTAATAACTCATCAGAACCTCCATTAAGAGTAATCAGCTCTTGAATTTTGTCCACATTAGATAAGGCATAGCTGACATTTTTATGGACATCCCCAAAAACATTTTTATTCCAATCTTTGAGCTTAACTTTCAATAATTTTAATTTCTGGGATAAGATATGCATTGGACAGCCAACAACAGTAGTTTTCCAAACATCTTTAATAATGTTTATGCAAGAAGGATGCCTAGACAGATGACTTCAATTATTTATAACACATGTAAAGGATACTAATTATTTCAGGATTAGGTAGAGATGTCTTGTGTGAATTACTTGATACATGGTATAGCATAGGATTTATCTTACAAAATACTAATATATTATACCCTACTACTTCTACATGAAATTGGTTTATTATTTTCATTTGTAAATTATTATCTTGTTTTATCGGCAAACAAGTGGTGGATATGGCTTATCGTTGGAGTGGGAGCAGTCCTTGCAATATCTCTATTATGGGTTAGTATATTATTCAGGAAAATAGTGTCTATATTTTCTTCCCTTAAAATATAGTGTTCACTTCCTGTCAAAAAAAATATAGTGTTAACTGCTAGGTTAAGCAGAATGTTATGCGTAGTCAAAATTCTCTCTTATAGGGAATAAAAAAATGGTTTTACAGTGCTTTTTAGTTGCTAGAATTTGAAATAAAATTGATCCTAGAACTGTATATGAGTAACAGGTTGGAACTTGAATATATCCTTAATTTCTTTTCTAAAAGGAGGTAAGATTTTCTCCTATAAAGGATGGAAAGAAACATTGAGTAGATGTGGAATAGTAAAATGGGTAATCATTGGTGAGAGAAAGGAGGAAAACTAAAAATTTTCAATCATATTCATTGGAAATGCTTTTTTCTTTAGAACTCTACAGAATGACTTATTAAAGGATATGACAAACTGAAATTCTTTTCTTTAACCTTTCTTGACCCATCCAATCGTAGGATCAAATTAGAGCTATAGCATATTCCAGATGCTAGTGCCTGGCAGTGATTTTCTTCCCTTGCTATATTAATAAATGATAAGGATCCTTTACAAGCTTTAATTTTTTTTTTCTGTGATAAAATATTAAAAGTAAAATGACTTATGAATCCTACCATTAGATCGCCAACTACAGGCGGTGCAGTTCAAAAATGAACTGCACTTTATTCGGATCCTAAGAACTTAAAATTTGGTAACTTAGATTTTGGATAATTTGAATGACAAATTTAATTTTTGAGAAATGTCAAATGCTTCTAATTTTTTTATTTTATGAAATCACTCAATATTGACCATTGATCACTCACAGCTACCACTTGTTATGAACTACAATTTCCTATATAGCACTGGTTTTAATTTTTATCCACGATTAGTGTAAAATTTTATCATATCATTAAAAGAGTGACATTTGATAGAGTTATAATATCAATATTTTAATAATATAATAACATATAAGCCAAAATGAAATTTACACACTAATATCATGTAACTTCCTTTCATTTGATAAAGGCATCTGCTTTTAAACTAGACTAAATAGTAAATATGCATGTAAAGTTATAGATGCGACCTATACCATACTTAACATTTCAAATGCTTAACATTTCAAACAACATACCAAATTAAGACTGGAGATCGAGTATAACAGCATCTTCAGCTAGAAATGTTAAAGGGTGCGGTAAGCCAACGAGTGATGGGGAAAGTAGCAGTTTGTCTAAAGTAGCAGAAGATAGGGAAAGCATGATTAGGAATATAAGGTGGTATTTGCCAGAGGAAGGATGGGTGAAGGTAAATACTGATGGAGCTTGCACAAGCAAAGATGCCATGACAAGGTGTGGGGGCATCAATAAAGAAAATTAAGGGCAATGAGTGAAAGGCTTGAGCAATAATTTGGGGAATGCAAATGCCTTTATTGCAGAACTATGGGGGGCCTAGGAAGGATTGAAACTAGCAAAGAGCTACACGAGTCTGGCTAGAAATTGACTTTAAAGCAGTTGTTCAGGCTTTAAATGGGAAAAACACAAAATATGGTGCAGGAAGAGAGGTCAAAAGACAAGTTAGATGCTTAATCAAGGACAACTGGTTGATCAGGATTAGCTACAACCCTAGGGAGGGAAACCAATGTGTGGACAAGCTGGCTAGTACAAGCCTGGAGCAATAACCTGGGCTTAGAATTAGGGAAAATCCTTCAGGGGAAATAAGAAATGTGATGCATTCATTGCATTGGAAGGTTTCTACCCCCAGAGGAGGTTCAATGTAGCTTTTTTTTGTTTTTGGCTTTGGCCGTTTAATCCCCAAAAAAGAATCACAAACCATTTGCTACACACAAGCTAATCTCAAGAAGTAAAGAATAATCTACTTGTATATTTTAGATCAGAAAAAAGGATAGAGTTATCAAATCCCGAATTAAAAAGTAAGCCATCGATTAATGATGTGTTGTTGAATAACAAGCCAAAAAAAAATCTCTTCGAAGAACAAAATTGTAATTCTGAATACCCAGAAAAATTAAAAAAAGAGGTTTTGATCATTTTTGGTTCTTTTGGATGGGTTTTACTTTTAAGTTTGGTTTGGTTTGGATTTGAACACCTCTAACATTAAGCAACTTGAAGAACGAAAATCAAAAGCAACCAGGAAAAGAAAAATTGAAAATCAATCAGGAACAACCAAAAACAACCAAACAATCAGGAATCAAAAATTAGAAGCAACCAACTAGTAACAAGCAACCATTAACATAACCATTCAACTAATAACTATTTTCAACCTTATAAAACAGAGAGCAGAAACATCTCATCACTCAACTAGCAGCCCTAAACCAATTTCACACATTGCAACGCCTGAAACAAATTTTCAAAATAGGGGCAAGAGAGAGAAAGAGAAAGACAAACCTGAGTTGTGGTGATGTGGGTGAATAAGAGCAGTGGCACAGTGAGCCGGTGGATACGATGAGTGAGAGTGAATTGGGTGGATATAGTGAGCTCTTTTTTTGGGTTTGGGAGAGAGAGTACAATGGGGTTTGGGATATGAAACTTTTTCTGAGTTTAGGAGAGAAAGAGCACAATGGGGGGTTTGGGATATGAAATATGATTTGGGAGATTTGGGATTAAATTTGGTCAGAATGAATTGTTCTTTTTTAAATATTTATAATTTATAAGTTATTTTAATTTTTAGAAAATTTATAAAAAAATGGAAAAAAGCGGGAATGAAATAGCGCGAAATGTGTAGGTGCTAAAAGATTTTGCGATGGATTAGCGAGGGGGAAACCCTCACAAAATTTAGCTATGGACAAGCCGTTGCTAACTCGTCACTAAAAAAATTAAAATTTTTACCTTCGCGATGAACAAATTATTATTTGTAAATTCCATCCCTAAATTATGATTTTAGCTAGGGATATGAAATCCGACGCTAAATCTTAATTTTCTTGTAGTGAATGAAAGATCACATGCTTACTTATAGAAGATCTGATCATCATGAGGTGTTTGAATATTCAGATTCAGATTTTGTCGGTTGTGTAGATATAAGAAAGTTCACATTTGATTATTTGTATCTTTTAGCCAGAAGAGTGATATCATGGAAGAGTGCGAAGCAATTGATTTATTGCATCCACTATGGAAGTTGAATTTGTGACATGCTTTAAGACCATAGTTCAGGTTAAGTGGTTGCAGAATTTTATTTCAGGACTTGGAATAGTCGACAACATTACCAGGCCACTGAAAATTTATTGTGATAATTTCGCAGCTATCTTCTTTTTTAATAACAACAAGTATTCTAAAGGTCCTAAACATATGAAATTGAAATACGTTACCATTAAAAAAGAAGTTCAGAAACATAGAGTGTCAATAGAGCACATTAGCACCGACTTTATGATTGCTAACCATTTGACAAAAGGGTTACTGCCCAAAACATTTAGTGGACATGTCGAAAGTATGAGTATTATTGCCAAGTAGGCATTATTGCATATTATGTTAATGTTTATGTTTTATGTACTTTGACACTCTGAGCTCATGAATGAATATGTTTTTGTCTTACCTGTTTTTTGAGTTTGTATACATGATTAAATAGGAATGATGATAACAGGTTCTATATTTAATAAAGATATTATTGTTGGATCAATTATGTGCTTCCCATTTATAGGTCATGTCAAGCAGAAGACTAACTCTGTAGTACATAGAAGGGACTATGTCGATAAATGTTATACGACTGCCATAACTCATGTTAGTTTTCATTATTAGTCATGATGAATGATGTATCCAATGTAAATAAGAGTTTGACTATATATATATGAATTCATATTATGTTTTGACAGACGTATCAAATTATAAAAAAAGTAATGTAGTATGAGTTAAGTGGGAGAATGTTAAATTAAATGTCTCATATCATGGGCATGTAACTTATCTTATTATTTTAATAAGTAACTAAATTAAGTTAATATGCTAAACTCTTATTGGATAAAATGGAAATAACAGTTTTGTAATTATAATAATTGCCAACATAATAGAAGTTAACAGTATTTAAGAAATGGTTTCTACGTAAAACTTAAAGTCTTATTCCTGTTGTTAGGGTTTGTTTTTCCTTACTGTCACTAAAGTAGAATAAGAGAGTAAAGAAAAGGCAAAAGAATAGAAACTAAATTTTGGAATCTTTCTAACACTCTTGGAATTAACTTCGCTTGTTATTCATGGATAAAGATTAGTGTATTTAAACTTTCTTATTTATGAGAATCATGAATTCTAAAATTCTTATGTTTTAATAGTAGTTTTCTACATTAAATTTTTTTTAAAAAAAATACAAATTTACACTGGTGAAAGCAAGACAACCTGTAATTAGAGATATTTTTTAGGGTGCATGATGCACCATAAGTTAATAGGGTACATATTAGCATCCACCTAGATTTTATAAGTTATATGAAATATATTGATGCAGACATTTGAAAATACTGATAATGTCAAATATTAACAAAGTCTTTGGTGTGGCCACGTAATTTGGGTGCATTATTAATGGAACATAGAGAAATTTTTACTTAAATTAAGGGTACTTAAGTTAAGTGCATCAGGTCAATTAGAATTTAATATTTTTATAATTTTTTGTAAAATTAATTATGTAATATAAAAATTTATAAAAATATTAAATTTTGATTGATTTGATATACTTATTTGAATGCTTAGGATTTAAGTAAGAATTTCTTATATAAATGTAGGCTCGCCTATCCAAAAATGCATCTTTCTCCTACTCTCCCTATGTATCTTCCTATCTTTCTTTCTTTTACTCTCTCTTCTATCTCTTTTTCCCGTCATTGGCTTTGACTTCCTTTCCCTTTTCCATGAACTTGGACCTCACAACTTTTATAATTCCTTTTACAGATTGCATGGCGTCCTTGGTTTCGAAAGATTTCACTATACTAGGGTGGAGATTGGAAGTTTAACGAATCTTTGGTTTCAACAAGAAGCGGTGAATGATACCCAAACATGATGCAAGTACTTCTATGCATCCTAATTTGTTTTTCTCTGTGTATGGTCAGACTTAGTTTTGGATTTCCTGTGATTTCAAAGTTTTTATCACAGTTTTCGTTTCTGTCTTGGCTGCAACGTGATTACAAGTATGTGCTATACGTGTTTTATCATTTGTATTGCTTTATATATTTTGATTAGAGATTATAATTGCTGCTATAAGTTTAAGGAATGCCGTTGTTGTGCATTTTTATATGTTTTCCTTGTTTTGTGAAAATCTTTTGAGAGGTTTGGGATGAAAGAAAAAAAGGAGTAAGATGCTGCTTTAACCTTACTCTCAGTATGAATGTTTGTGATGAATAGCATCACTTTCACTCATTCCGTAAAAGATGCAGAAAAAGAAGAATAGCTGAGGACCAAAATTCTTTTATTGAAAATTTGCCTTGGACACGTATGAGATTATTAGTTCTGTTTGTATTAAAGGATTTTAAATTTTTGTTTTTTTAGCAAAAGGTAAATAACAAGTTATGCTTGACAATCACGATTTATTTATTTTTTAAAAAATTACACTGTTTAAATCTTGGTTATTTATCACGACTTATGTGATATACATAAATTTTTTTATCAACAATGATATCTCATTATATTTTTATTTCACATCACTTTTTATACTATTCATCATATTATTGATTATATTAGTTTTTATTATTATTTTCTCTCACTTAATTATAATTATAAAAAAATAAAAAGTGTGGTAAGATAAAAAAGTGTGATGAGATGAATATTTTTTATTTTTATATGTTTCAAATATAAAATTCGAAAAATAAATGATATGAAATGTCATGACAAACAAGCACATTATGGATTAAAAATAAATGATTTAATTTATTAAAAAATAATATTTTATTTTGCACTTATTATTTTCTTAGTGATTAAATTTTTCCATGGTTTTAAAAGCAAAAATTTATTGAAGATAAATAAAATAAATTGAGGAAATGGGGCTAGAGAAGTACAACTCCTTTAAGACGAAAGGAAGAGAAAGTCGTGCCTGAATGGTAGAACTCCTTCATACAATATGCTTCTTCTAATTTTTATTTTTTATAATATTCTGATTTGATAAGTGGGAGATTACTTTCAATATTATTAATATCAGGCATCTAAATAGATATTTTTTTAGTAATGTTATTTTTAATTTTAAATTACATACTTAAAATATTTAAACCTTTTTTTACTGAGACAAACATATATTGATTTTAATTTTAATTTTAAAAATACAAAAATGTATATCATATAAGTCCTAGTTAGTAATTATGACCTATCTATTTTTATTTTTTGTGATTATTAGCCATGACTGATTATTTTTACTGTTCATTTAACATTAAAGTAATAAATAGTTTTTATCTTACATTGAATCTATAAAGGATAATGTTTCTCATATAATTAAAATATACACATCGTATTTACATCATAAATTTATGTGAGAGAGATGTTAAATTAGACTATATATTACTGTAATTTTTTCATAAGATATAAAATGAATTTATGAGCGAGTTAAATGAAAGTTGAAGTATTTTAGTTGGACAAATAATGCTGTTGATTGATAAATAAGAAATCTTTCCACACCTACACAGTAAAAATAGAAAAATTCTTGTGATAAAAAAGGTGGGAATTTTCTTGTGTCCTTTCGAAAGAATAAAAATTCATTTTTTTTAAATTAATATTATTTTTAAATAATTTCATAATTTCTTTAATACTTGTATTTTTCATTGATTCAATTACTTTAATTTGGTTGTAGGATGATTCTAGGGACAAAGGAAGACAAAGTCAATGTAATGTTTGCGGAGTAAAGGGGGGGAAAATAAGAAAGAAAGAGAAAACCTACCAAACCCTCATATAGTGGACAATGGGTGAGAATACAGGTATCCTTATGGAAGAAAGGCTTGAAAATCTAGAAAAGGCAAAGCAAAGATTTGAAGGGTACGATCAAAGGCCCAAGATCCAAAGGGTTCCAACTGTTCTACGGCAAAATGCTGAGTTTGCTAAGTACTGCACGCCCAAGATGATATCATTCGGTCCCATTCATCACGGGAATGAAAATCTGAAGCTGGGAGAGCAGTACAAGCTTCTATGGACTTCAATATATGGTGAGGAATACAGTAAACAAACCGATCATCAAGATGACAACCAAGCAGCAAAACTTCTGCATAAAAGGATTGGAGATAATCTTGAGGAGTTGAAGAAGCTGGTCACTGAGGATACAATTGAAAGACACACTGACAAGGATCTTGCTTGGATGTTGTTTGTGGATGGATGTTCTTTGCTCTATTTCATGGAAAAAATTGACGATCAACATCCGGAAGCATTGAAGCTTAAGCTTGACCAAATGATGTATATGTGGAGAGATATTCACTTATTGGAGAACCAACTTCCAGTGAGAGTGCTCGAGCTGCTAAGCAAAGAAGAGGGGGCCGACTTGGATTATTTAATAAACAATTTTCATTGCATGGGTCCGTCCGAAAGAGATGGAGAGGAAATAGGCTCACCCGAAAATGCTAAACCAATTCATATACTCGATTCTGCTCGCTCATTGTACTTGTCACCGACTATGGTTCGTAATCGCAATACTAACAAAGACCATGATGATCTGGAAAATGGAAAGAATGTTGAAAACCAACAAGATAGGGATGATCACAATCAGATGGCTCTCTCTGAAGAATTGGGTGGTGTTTGGCAAACTTATAAGAACATACGGGATCTTAAAGCAGCAGGGATTCGAGTGATGGCAAACGAGAAGGATGAATGGACATGGAGTAACATCTCTTTCACCTCTAGGTGGTTTAGCGGAGAATTGAGGCTTCCAGTATTTTGTTTCAATGATGCCACGCCTTATTTCTTTCGGAACTTGATAGCGTATGAGATGTGTCCAGATTTTTATAACAACTATGAATGCTGCTCTTTCTTTTCCTTTATGGACTCCTTGATTGACAGTGCTGAGGATGTGAAGGAGCTCAGAATAGCTGGTGTATTCCAAAACTTGCTCGGGAGCGATGAAGAATTGGCTAAACTCTTCAATGAATTGGGCAATGACTTGCCAACTAAAATGTTCAATCTTTGGAGCAATGATGCGGTGGCCTATAGCATGAAATATGTTCAAGTCAAGCATCAAATCGAGAACCATTGCCAAAATAAATGGAAGACATGGTTGGCCGAAGCATACAATACTCATTTCAATACCCCGTGGGCTATGCTTGCATTTTTTGCTGCGTTACTAGTACTAGCTCTCACTTTTATCCAAACATGGTATAGCGTACATCCTAAAAATGCATGAGTCTCATGAAATATGTTAGTAATAAGGTCATATGACCCGCACATCATAGTAATTAATTAAGGTTGGGATCTAAATTTCTTAGAAAAAAAATTTACAGTGCAGAACGACGACTCTAGATGGGGGTAATGTAGCGATGATATTCTTTTCCTATTATTGTATGGTGTTCTCTTGTTTAGATGTTCATGTTTGTACTATTTTGCAGGAGTATATCTTTTGTAACAATAAAATTGTTAAGGATTTTTCGGTGCCATTTGTGGCATGAGTGCCACTGCCTCAGAATAAAAAAATCTAGGCTTTAGATAAATATTATGCTGATCTAACAGTTTAAAATAACGATTAGTCACTGAGAATGTTTTGAATAAAAAAGTTGATTGAATTCAACGAAAGTCAGTTTAAGATGTATATTATATAGGTAAATAAATTACATAATATAAAATAGGATAAGATTATCGTATATAAACAAAAAAATGAAGTTTTACTCTAATTTACAAGGATACTAAAGAACTAAAGAGGAAACACGAATCGGCCAATGAGATTTGGGATGCTTGGGATCATCTTTCATTGTTCTTTTGTTTTGCTTATGCAATTATAATATGAATTTTGTTTTTTTATTGCGATTAAGTGGTATTTAAGTCAATTTACGCATATTTTACTAATTTTTTTTTTCGATCATGTCAAATGTAAGACATTAGAACTCATAATTATATTTCTTACTAAGATATAGACAAGGATTATAATATGAATTTAATCTTGATTCAATGGTTATTTTAAAAAAATTACATTATCTTCAAATAATGAATTATCATATCATTTAATGAATTTAATATTTTATATAATTATTAATATAATTAAATTCATCAAATGAAAAAGATTAATACAAATTTATATTTTTTTTGTCTTTGACCATGTATCTTGTAAAAATTATTATGAGATCAATTCTCAAACACCATCATAACTAGAGGTCCTCCCATCAAGGAATCTTTAGACTCTTGTCTCTTTGAAGGTAATTAGGAGATCCTCCCAACAATTATATCTTATTAAAGAATAATTTAAACTTTAGATCTCTATCAAAATCATAAATGAAAACCAACTGTGGTAGTCTAATAGCTGCTTAACTTTAATTGTTGGTAATAAATTTATATGATATTAAAGAAGAAACATTTACAAGTAATGATTAAAAAAGGAGAACTCTTATAAACAAAAAGCCATCATTCATAAATAAAATGATAACTAATGTGTGTTAAAGTTTAGAGTAAAATTAGAGAGCTATAAAGAACTTAAGAGATCACTCAAACATATGATCTTATATTCAATCTCATAATTTATGTATATGAAAATATAAAATTATAACCATCATTATAATGAAATAGAATAATTTATGTAACATCTATATAATGAGTCTTTGTAATTATATTAACTATAGATAAATTAGTTTTTTACCTAATCTATTGATATTCTGATAATTGGAGTTTATGAAATGTTTTTTATACTAAAAATGCATATTTCTATTTTATCAAAGCACAAATTTAGATAATAAAGATAATTGATATAAACGATGTAATCGGTAAAAAAGTAATATTAGAGGTTGAAAAAAATTTAGATTGACTAGTCTTAAATTATTATTTCCTAGATCTTTGCTTTATTTTACTTTTCAATTAACAAGGGTGGGCATGATGATAAACAAGTATTTAAGATCAAAGTTCAAATTTAAAACAATTGTTAGAAAGATTTTTTAGTCTTGATAGTATTGAGAGTTTAATCTCTTATCAATACTTATTAATGAGAATATCTAAAATCAAACTTTTTAAATAAAAATTTCTTTAATACTTATCATTTTCAATTTTTTTATCTATAGTATCCATTTAGATAATAGAATTGGAGTTGAAGAAAGAAAGAGAAATATTTTAATGTTTAAATATGTTTTTTGATCCCTTTAAATATATTAAATTTTAGTTTTGATCCTTAAAATTTTTCTTTCGGTCCCATGGTTTGGGGAGCAGTGTCCTTATAATTTCAAAAGTAAAATTGATCCTTGCATTTATTTTAAAAGTGAGTAAACAATTGAGTCAATTCATTCCTTTCATATTAAACATTCTCTCATTTCAAGAGTTAAGAAAATTCACTTTAATATGATGAAGTTGAATTGAGAAGAGGGGGCCAATTTCATTTACATTCCGTCCGAAAAGAGAGAGGAAATAAAAAAATAAATTTTACTTGCTTTTAAAATTATAAGAATACAAATAAAAATGTTGAAAACACAATTTTTTTCTCTCTGAGAGAATAAATTTAAAAAGCAGGGATGATATATTTAAAAGGAGAAAAATTTTGTTTCATATTTAAGTTAAATTTTTTTTGTAATTTCCATTCCAATTCTTTGACAGTGAATTAGAATTTTAAAGCTTAATCGTTTGAAGAACTACTCTTCAAAATTGAATGCAATTTTATGGAATAAGAATTAGTGAATTGAAAAGCATTCTATTCCAATTTTATAATTTGGTATAATTAGAAAAAAAAAAAACTTGTCATAGAAAGTGATATTCTAGTTTGGTGTGTGAGATACAATACATAATGAAATCCAAATTGATTTAAATGACATAAATATTCTAAATAAAAATTATGAAAAATTATTATTTTTTTTTTTTTTTAATCATATTATATATAATACAAATATTTATTTTTAAAGTAATATTTAAGATTAATTTTTATAAAATAATGAAGTCAACTTTAATAAAATAAATATTGATAATATGTTTTTTTTTAGATGATAAGTACTAATTTTTTTATAATTAATATGTTATAGTTATAAATGGCATAAGTTTTGCCATATTAATAAAATATTAATTTAAGATAAAATTTCAATAAAAATTATCCAACTTATTATAAAAATAATCAATAGTTCTATGATATTCTTCAAATAAAAATTACACTCACAACTAATAAATGCATTAATTTATCTTTTAATACGATCAATGTAAGCCAAATATCTAAAGACTACAAATTATAATAACTTGAAAAATATCCCTTTAATAATGATTATAGTTGAAAATTTATGTAGTTATTAATATAATCAAATTCATCAAATGAAAAAGATTAATACAAATTTATATTTTTTTGGTCTTTGGTCATCTATCCTCATAAGCATTATTGTGACTAATCTTCGAACATTGTCATGACTAGGAGTTCCCATGTCATTTTCGAAAGTTTGAACTTTATAAATTAATATACAAACCTTTGGTAATATAAATTTATATGAAAAAGAATAATTTACACACATGAAACTCATAAATAAAATCATAAAAAATTAATGTGTCAAAATTGAAGGCAATTCTAAATTTAATTTCATTTTAAGTATATGAAAAAATAAGATTTCATTAATCACCTGATTTCTGAAATTAATTTTTCACATATCGAGAAATTTTAGATGATAAAGATGATAATGAAGAAATAAATAAATTACACTCATAAAAATTAAACCCTTATAATATTATTTTTCAATTAATCATGATAAACATCTTTAAGATCAATTCAAATTAAAAGTAATTGTTAAAAGATCTTAATAGTATTGATTTAACTTCATATACCTATTGAATTCTTAATCAAACAATAAAAAAATTATCATTTTCAATTTTTCATCTATAATATCCATTTAGATAATGGAATTTGAGTTGAGAGAAAAAATTTTAAGGCTTAAATATGTTTTTTATCCCTAACATATTTTTGTTATGATTTGTTTTTGTAATTATAGTGAATCAGGTCTTTGTATTCATTTTTTGTTAAAATTAGGTCAATTCAAAAACATTCTCTCATTTCAAGAGTAGAAAAAAAGTTGAATTGAATCAATTATTTTTGAAATGATGGTACAAATTTCACTTCTACAAATTTAACAAAAAAATTTTAAAAATGATATATTCCTTGAAGGAGAAAAACATATTTAAATTAAATTTTAATTTTCATTTAGATTGTTTGATACAAAGATTTCATCAAATAAGAATCAGAATAAGAATAAGAATCAATAAATTGGAATAAGAATTAATTTCAATTTTATAATTTTACAATTCATATAATTATCTAGTTTGGTGTACTAATTTAATTAATTTAAATGACATGAATATAAATAAAAAATATGAAAAATTTTTTTTTCTTATATTAACATATAATACAGATATCTATTTAAATTATTTAAGATTAGAAACAACTTTAATAAAATAAATATTGATAATATGTTTTTTAAATGGTTTTTTTTATAATTATGTATAGTTAATTTGTCATATTGATACAATATTAATTTTACGATAAAAATTCAATAAATTTTATCTAACTTATTATATAATCATAGTTTTATGATAATTTTAAATAAATATACTAACTAAAAAATATCAAAAGATTGAAAATTTACAACATTTGAGAATATATGTACCCAAAAATTTATAATACATAAATCTTTGTAAATTATAAAAGAGTATTTTATAAAATTAAAGGTATATTAGGAAAAATATATGAAATCATTATATAAAAATGTGAAATCAAGATTTAAGAATAGGATTTATTGAAACCTGTAAAAATATTATTTTAAAATCAACAAACATTAATCTAAGGTTAAATATTAATTAACCTAAGGTTATATAAATAAATTTAATCATAAATTAGAAGATTCTTATATTTGTTAATGAAAAAAATATGAATTCTTATTTCAATCACATTTATATTTTTCTTATTTTTTTGGTGAATTGATTCTGATTTTTGTGAAATTAGATTTTATATATATATATTAATATATTTTTAACTAATTTATAAAATGGCAATTTCTTTTATATTTGAACAAATTTTAAATCTTAAATTTTATTGTATTATCTTAAACTTATGTTGTATTAATATCATAAAACATGTACCCATAATTATAACATATTAAACATTAAGGAAAAATCATTACACAATGTACCAAAAAAATCAGTAAAAAAAATATATCAAGATTTATTTTATTAAAGTGTTTAAAAATTATTGTTAAACATTAATTTTAAATATATATATATATATATATATAATATGAAAACAAATTATTTTTAAAATTTTTAAATTTGAATATTTATATTATTTAAAATAATTTAAATTTTATTCTATATTATATCTTGTATATTAAACAAAAATCACTTTTTATTTTATTTTATTTTTAATTATACTGAAATCTGAATAATATTCATATTTTAATTTACTGATTCTAATTCTTATTACATAAAATTACTATTTTTTTACACCAAACAAAATATAAGCGTTGACAACCAATTATATGCAAAAAAAATTTGTTGTTTTTTTTTTTTTTACGAAAAAAGGTACAAAGCGGCTCGATTAACATGAGACGAGAGTGAGAGTGATCATGGAGGGTCGCCGACCTCGGAATCGAAACCCTTCTTCTTCCTCTGCCTCTTTCTCCCAATCACCGCGTCCTCGCGGGCAGAAATTGGCTTCTAATGCGACCCATCTATGCAAAGTTTCAACTTTTGCTCAAAGGGGCACTCCTTCTGCCTCTGATTCCAGTAACAGACAAGAGGATGCAGATGCACAAGGGTCTTCCGATTTTGGGCCTTCAGTTGGAACTTGTCCTTATATGTGCCCAGGTAATATTATTAATAATAATTGTTTTTAAAATAGAAGAAAATTTCATTAAATGGTTTCCTTTTGGGTGATTAAATTTTTGGTTTGGTTAGAATGATAATCACAATTCATAAAAAGAAGAAAAAGATAATAATTGGTTATAGCTGATGACATTGGTTTTACATGAACATATTTGGAACCTGCACTTATTTCTGTGAATAAGTGGATCTCAGGTCTCTTATATGCTCTACTAAATTGTGTTAACTACTGCAACTTCATAATATTCCATCTTGCACTTGCCGTCTGTGTGTATGTGTTTTGCTCGTGCACATGGTTGTTTAGTATTAGTCCTAGTTATGATAGATCCATCCAGCACCTTTCAATGGTATTTACAAAGTGCCTTGAAAAGAGGTGGAGCTTGGGTACAGCCTAACACAATTTTTGACAAGGCAGAGGAAAGCCAATTGAAAAGTAAGCCGATGAAAATACCAACGGACATTTCTCCTAAGAGGATGATCCACATTGAATATGTTTATGGATTTCTTTGTCTTTCTAATCTACATTGAGGTTAGTAAGAGGTTACAGTATTTGAGCTGGTGAAGTTAATGCTCAGATAATGAAAAAGAAAATGATGCAAATGACCTGCTCTTAAGCTGAGAATAAACTGTTTTCATTGAAGATTGTGGTGGTATTGCTTTATATTGCATTGGTGAGATGATGCAGTTTAAGGATACTTCTTCATTGAGAAGGAGTAATGGTGTCCTCTTCGTGCTATGGGTATTATGGCTTTATTACATGCTTGGCCCATAAAATTCTGGCTTCTTATTATTAGGTTAGACTAATCGTAATAAGAAAAGAGGAAGGAAAAGAAAACACAACAAGAAAAGGATTGCACTAGGTGAATTATTAAGTACATGTTTATGTTAATGGGTTGTTCATGATTCTTAACAATCAGGAATTGGGCTTATCTTCAACATCTAGATAATTTTGTTATTCTGACTTTGAAATCATAAGTTCTGTTGATTTATTTTTTTGTTCTACATAACACGCCCACATTTGTATCTTAATTCCTAGATACTTTGGCTCCTAAAATGGGCCTTGAAGTTATTTGCTTATCCTTGTGTATTTGGTGAGGCTTTGATTCAATGTTTGTAATGCTGCAAAACTGACATGCAACTGTATGATACTAGTTCAAGCCGTCAATACCAATTTCCCAATGTTCAAGAAACAAGTATACTACCTAAGAGGATGACTATCTTATTGGCCTTTGCATGGAGCTCAGCATGCTAAATTGATCTAGAATAGGAACTTTTTGATTGCTTTGTGATGCTGGATTTTTTACATTAGCTAACTAAGAAGGTTGCTGTCTAGCCCTTCGAAGAGTACCTGCAACTGCAAACAGTAACTGTCGGCTTTGATAAGGATAAGGGAAAATGAGTAGAAGGATGGTAGAGTATTTCTCAATGAATTGATCAAAGATCTCTCTACAAATAAACAAATCTAAACAGGATCTGAGCTGAGGAAATCAGATTAAAATAGATAGAGAAAAGAGAGCATAGGTTCTCATTTAGGTTTATTAGGCATTACACCCTTCATATACTCTTTATAAGTGGAGACATTACTTAAGTAGGACTAGTGGTTGAAACTTGTCAAGTACGCTAGGTAGTCCAGAGTTGAAGGCCTAAGTTAATAGCTAGCCATGAAAGCTGAAATAAGTGAAACAAATTAATAAAAAACCATGATTTGAAGCCCATGCGTATTCATGACAAACACCTACCTGTCTACCTTATCAAATCAAAAAATTACATACCACCTGTGATAGAATAAATGAAAACAATATCCAACTTCTTTGGCTATGTCAGCGTTTCACCATTACCAAATTATGATATCAGCACTTGAATTTGGCTTGCCCTTGTGCTATAATATGTCCTTTACCTCCGTGACTGATAATTTGCATCACTTTGTCTACATTGTACTCTTTTGTTTGAAGCCATTTTTTTTGTATATTTTAAAAGTCTATGTTTCTGGTGCAGTTGTTGTATAATGAAATTTCTTAGTTCAACTTTATTGCCATGGCCTATTTTGGTTTTGTCAATTCAGGGTTGCCTATACTTTTCTGCATAGTAAATGTTAAGAGACTTTCAATTGCTATTATTATTCTTCATAAGGAGTTCATATAAAATATATCTACCTGAAACTTCTATCTTCAAAGCTGTTCACTCTGCTACAGAAAGAGAGAGGACCCAACGTGAGAAACTGCGAGATTTGGCAGTATTTGAGAGGCAAAATGGTAATCCTGGAAAATCATCCCCGGCCCTTGCAGTCAAAAAGGTAGGGTCAAACTGTTCTCCTATTTTATCTTGTTTTACCTTATTAAGTACACTTGTGTCTAATTTTGGAAGGATCTACTCTCAAGCAGCATGCTGAATTTACTTTTCAGTTTTCAGCTATTTTTTATGATCAGCAGTGCATTTAAGGGTACTGCAAAGCTTTTTATTGTGTGAATTAAATTGATCATGCCAATTTTATCATTTTTACCTGTGTTTGATTATACCCATAGGAAATTATGAACTGGGTTCATTATATGGTTCAAGTTTGATTATTCAGTAATCACAATTTTAAGATATTCATTTGTTGATTGTTGTATGTTGAAACTGGAGTGTATTACTAAGTACGTTTTATTGTATTATCTGATACAACAACATTTCTGCTGCTGACCCTTTATTGGGATGACAGCTTCAATGTACAGTTGAAAACTTGAAACTTCATTATTGATGCTGATATGAGGACTCTAGACAGCTAAATATATAAATCAACCTAAACTGGCATTTATTGATGATTTATAATTGGTAGTTTTTTTCAGTTTTATTTTTCTTACTCTATAGTATTTTGTAGTAAAATTTCTTCTTGCATCAAAGAGATTATTTTATGGCATTTTGTTAAACAAAAAGCTCTTAGCAATAATAAAAGAGGAAGAAAGTAAGAACCAGAGGGTAAATAAAATATAATCTTGGAGAAGAGTGATAAACAAGAAAGCCTGATGGAAATTTTTGAATTAATAGGCTCTCAAATCTCAATGAATGTCAGGGGAAACCCTTTGCATTCATTGTTAGTACTACTTTGCAAAGGTTCCAAATACAATATCCCATACCATTGTAAGCAATATGTGCAAAAGAATAATACTTTCTTTAACAAAATATACCTGACCATTACAAACTGTGCACATCCAAAAGAATATTTTATCCTTGCCCTTCCCAAAATCTTTGAAACATCGCTACAAGAGATTTATTTGTGTTGAATGAATTGCTAAGATCTTTGAAACGTTATCAAATTATTTGATACTCCAAGCAATTGGTTAATGGAAAAGCACATGATCCTGAATTTGAAGGGTTTTAAAGCACGTACTATTTGCATAAGGAGAAAATGCTTATTGTTCTTCCACATTCACTATTGGTTTTTTGTGTTAATACTACTGTGCAGCACCTATCAAAGGTCTTGTTTGATCTTTTGGTACCATCAACATCCATAAATCTGATGTACAGAAAATTTTTAAGGACAACTCCAATTTATTAATGGAGTTTTGGAAAACAAATTTCCAATTAGGTAAAAGGGTTGTTGAGAAAGAGAGAGGAACATGGAGAAATCCTAATTTGTGTGAATGAACTAGTGAAATACACTGTCCTCTGATATCCTATTTATATTATTGAATAATATGATAGTACAAGGTAAAGTACAATATTATAGTAATTAATGTACAAAAAAAAAGGAAATAAGGAAACTATGCCATATATATCTCTACGCATATCTCTATACTGTACACTCCCGCCTCAAGTTGGAGCATATAAGTCGTATACACCAAGCTTATTACAAATATAGCTAATCTGAGGACCCCTTGAGAGACTTAGTGAATACATCTGCTAATTGATCATTTGAATTAACAAAGCTAGTAGCAATGCATCCAAACAAAATCTTTTCTCGAATAAAGTGACAATCCACTTCAACATGTTTGGTCCTCTCTTGGAACACCAGATTCGAGGCAATATGTAAGGCGGCTTGATATCACTTACTAGTTGCATTTGCTTAACATCACCAAAACTCAACTCTTGGATCCAATGCTTAAGCCATATAAGTTCACATGTTGCCAATGCCATGGCTCGATATTCTACTTCTATAGTTGACTTGGCAACGACATCCTGTTTCTTACTTTTCCAAGACACTAAATTGCCTCCAAGCATTATGCAATAACCTAAGGTGGATCACCTATCTAAAGGAGAACCAGCCCAATCTGTATCTATAAAGCCAACGACTTAGGAATGGCCTTTGTTTTCATAGAGAAGTCCATGGCTTGGTGCTCCTTTGATATACCTAAGTATTCGAATTGTTGCGTCCCCATGGCTATCACACAAAGATTTAGGAATTGACTTACTACAATTACAACAAAGGATATGTTTGGCCGAGTAATGGTAAGGTAGTTTAATTTTCCAACAAGTCTTCGATATTGCCTAGAATCCAATAAGGGCTCCCCCTATCCTAGTAAAAGCTTGATGTTTGGATCCATAGGAGTGTCTACAAAGCAGCAATCTTACATGCCGGTCTCCTCGAAGATATCAAGAGCGTACTTTCTTTGAAAAATAGCAACACCAGTCGAGGACTAGACTGCCTCAATTCAAAGAAAATATTTAAGGCATCCCAAATCAGTAATCTGAAAATGACGAAATAGGTGCTGTTTCAGTTGAATGATACCATCCTCATCATTTCCCGTGATAACAATTTTCATGGAACCAACTCTCCCAAAAGCTTAAGCTGTTAGGTGAAGACACACGTGAATGACTCTATTATATCTCTAACACATACCTTCACGTCCATCTTTATCATGTGTTGAAATTCAACTTTTATTTAGAAAAATGGAGGGGGGCAAGGATTGAACTCTTGATCACTTGGTCATAGAGGCTTTTATACCATGCGATGGAACCAATTATCCCAAAAGCTTTAGCTTTTAGGTGGAAGGTACATGAATGACTTTATTATATCTCTAACAATAATATCATCTACATATACTACAAGATAAATGTTTTGATGTTGTGGAGAATGGCGGTAAAAAATAGAGTGATCTGCCTCACTTCGAATCGTGCCAAACTGCTGAATCACTATACTAAATCACCTATACCATGCTTGTGGGGATTGTTTCAACTTTCAACCCATAAAGAGAGTGATGTAGGCTGCATAACTAAGCATCAATGGCCTCCGAATTATCCCTATTCACCACAGGAATACCCTTGACCCTTAAATTAGGGCTTAACAACCGAAGCCCAATGCATATAATTGGCACCATTAAGGGGCTCAATAGTGATGACCGGAGAGGTAGAAATCAGTGAATTGAAAATACTAAACTTTTCGGTGGATGAGGAGGCAGCAGAAGTGACCATGGTAAAGGTCCAAGAGCAACAAAAGAACTTGGAGATGCTGGAAGAACAAACAAACACCCAAAAAAGATCCAAATGGCATGAAACATGGATAACCATCACAAAGAATGCCTAGAAACAGCCCAGGCCAACTGAAAACAACTCAAACCTGATGAAGGTAGGAAGACCACACCAAATCTGAGCGTCAAACATGGCATAATGCAGCCCAAGGGATTCAAACAGCCATGTGGAGGTAGCGAGCAGAGGCAATGCGGGCTAGGCCTGACTGGAGATTGTAGGGCGAGGTGAACGGTGGAGGAGGTGGCTGGAATGAGGGCCTTACATGCTCTCACAGATGCTAGAAAGGCAGGATGTGCAAAATCCAGTGACCAGTTCGTGGTGGCAGGTCCCTACTTCATTGGTGGCTAGACTTCGGTGACGGGTCGTGTTGGGGCAATGAGCACCATGGTGGGGTTGGTATGACGAGATACAGAACCTAGAAGCGCAAATCTGAGACGATAACCGTGGGAGGAGAGAGAAAAAATGCACAGCTGAAAAAAAATTTGGGTTTCTCTAACTAGGCTCTAGATGCCATGTTGAGAAAGAGAGAGGATCATGGATTGACCCTAATTTGTGTGAATGAGTAAGTGAAATTGTTGTGCACTAATGAAACTAAACAGATCTAGCCATGTAGGAACAGGAAAATCAGAGAACTGATGAAAATGACTTTGTATTATTCTGTCCAGACTCGTATATTTTGGATTTGTTGGAATTCAAAACACAAGAAAAGGAAATAAGTAACAGAATAGAAATGAGGAAATGAAAATGATTCAATGTAACATTGAGCCCCCAGCCTTAGGAGAGGCCTACCCAAAACCTAGATCCATTCTTCAGTCTTCACAATTTTTTCTCTTCTCTCTCTCTATCTTTCCACTCCTACACTGCCTTTTTAAAAGCCTTCCTCCTCTCATTCTGCCCATTTTGTCTTCTCTTCCACTTTCCTCGAATTCAATAATCTCATTATTCCCAGATTGGTCTTCAATTAATACTTTGTCAGTTCCTATGCCATTAATGTATCCTTCATTCCCCTTGTTATCCCTCCCAGTGCCATGCTTCAATTTTTCTAGAATAAGTTTGAGTTATGGGCCTAACAGAAATACATTGTTCTTTGATATTGGTAGGACCCAAAATATAGAATAGGAAAACTGACTGAAATTTTATAATGAACTCTTAACAACAAGGAGAAATCCCTCAATACAGTGAGAATTTCTATGACTCAGAACAGAAACTTAGCTAATCAATGGAGACAAACTCCTTCTAGGAATGATAAAAAGAAATAGAGAAATGAATAACCACCCCTTGCAGAGATAGGACCAGCTCCTATACTCAGCAACCCTTAACCTTCCCAAAATGGCTTCCCCCCTCTCCCCTCTCTCCCTTCCTTCTCTCCTATATTCCCCTACCACTCACCCTTGCATGATTTGCATGATTCCCCATGATTCACTCATGATTCACTTGCCCCCTTCCTCCACTCCTAAGCTGCCAGCTGGCTTTTCTGTTATGCCTCCTTCCCCTTTCATTCTCTGTCCATCATCCATTGCCACCTGTTTTTTCCTTCTCTCATATACTCTTAGGCCCTGCTCTTGAGGCCCAATCTGCCTACTCACGACTTGTTCCCCCCCTCTTTTCCTTCTCCTTTCATACATCTTACTAATGGGCCTATCAGATATCCTAAATATAATACTGAGTAATATGGCGGTATAAGGTAAAGTACAATAGTAGAGTAATTATTTTACATAAAAATGGAAATAAGGAAACTATGCTATACATATCTCTACAAGGTCAACCAAACTCAGAATTATGGTTAATTTAGATAGTGTTTGACACTTTGATGAACCATTAACTAGTCATTGATTGAACACGGATTAACCATTATTTCTGACTAATGTTAATTTTCCTAAATTTGAATATGCCCGCTAGGATTTCCAGTATCATGATTCTCCCAGTTTTTCATTGTCCCCTGTTTATTCTTTATTAACTTCTAGCTTAATGCCTAGTTAATGCTAGCATACTGCATTATGATATAAAGCATGTGTTTCAAAGTTATTTATCATGATGCTTTACGATGTAAAACTTTATAAGGCATGTGATTCCCCTTAACATTTCCTGTTTTTGTAGTTCTTTAAGGTCATATTTTCTGTATACATCATTGTTGGTTTTATAGCATGTAAGTGGCTTTTATCTAGGGTCATCCTCTCTGTTATTCAATGTCTATTTGTTTTGCAGCTTTTCATCTTCCATTTCACTTATCAGTTTTGCAGAACTATATCCACCAAATATGTCCAAGCATCTGATGTGCGGCCTCTTACTATATTGGAAGATACTTTAAATTACCTTTTGAGCTTGCTGGAATCTAAAGAGCATCCTTTTGAAGTGGTTCATGACTTCATCTTTGATAGGACAAGGTCCATACGTCAAGATCTTACTATGCAAAATATTGTAAACAAGAAAGCAATCTACTTGTATGAGGGAATGGTATAGTTTCTCTTTTGCATTTCTTTGATTTATGTAGTTTATTCTTTTCATATCTATTGAGGTCAACTTTTCTCTTCCAACCATATTAGGGTAGATGATTTAAGTTAGATTTCTGATACAATATTTTGCAACTTCAGGTTTAGCTAAACTTTGAAGGTCCATTTATCTCAGATCCACAAATTACGTTTCAACACATTAGATGAATGTCTATAAAGAAATTGTTGTTCAATGCATACACTTGATTTCAAATACAAGTCTAGACTCCAAACTTGGGGACTGATTGCATCTCCTGCCCCTTAAGAACCTAGGAGGGTAAGTTGATCAATTCAATGTGTTATGTGTGTTGCTTGCTCAGAATCGGTTCTGCACCTATTCTTTTATTGTTTTGCTGCTGTTTCTATATGGAATTCATTGTCCGGCCTTTTTTATGATTCTTGGGTGTGCCCTAGGTCCTTCGACCAATTTTTGATGATTAGCTTTAATGGTTTTGGTAGAAGAGGCTAAATTTTTGTGACAATGTGCAATCTATGCTACACGTCGGTACATATGGTTGGAGTGTTACTCTCATATCTTTAAGGAGGTTTCTTTGGCACAACAACTGATTTGCGATAAGATTAGGCATTTGACTTATATTTGGTGTAAACCGCATGGTCTTTTTAAAGGGGTTTCCCTAACAGATATTTGTTAGATAGATATAAAGCCATTCATGAGCCTTCACATAACAATTTAAGCTTTTGGCAGAGTTGGTCCTTGATATGGTATCAGAGCCTTTATGACCAAGTGTTCGAGAGTTAGATCCTTGCCACCCCCATTCTTCCAATAAAATGTTGAATTTCTGTACAAGGTAAAGTGGCCTTGTGCATTGTCCATTTGGGTGTGTTAGATATAAAGCCATTCTTGAGCCTCCACTTAACAACTTAAGCTTTTGGGAAAGTTGATCCATAACAGATATGTTGTGAGAATGGCCAGCTTTGTTCCAATGATGTTTTCTTTTTTCTTTGTTGTTTGAGTTTTGATTTTACATTAAGGAAAGGTTGAAGCTTGTTCTCCTCTAGCTTGGTTCACGGATTTCCACAAGAATCATTGCTTCTGCTATTGAAAGTTAGCCTGAAGGGAGATTCCTGTATGTTGAGACAGTATGTGTTCATGTCTGGATTTGTTGCCAAGGTGAATGCAAGGTCTTGAGCATGTCAGAGAGTTGTTACCTAGGTGGGGTACTGGCAAATAGCATAAGTTAGGACTATATTCAAGGTAGACTAGTATTTAGGGTTGCATATTGTACCTAGGAGCTGATTTCCTCAATTTATCTTGTGCTAATCCATAGGTGTTTCTCTACACACTCAAGCTGGATCCTGATATCATTCCCAGTGGACAAGTGATGGACCCTTAGGCTGAGATGGGCTGCAGTGGTCCTACAGTATAACATGCTTATTGAAGCATGACCTTACATTTATGTTCTTTGGAAATGATATATATTTCCTCTCGCAGCCGTTCAAGCTGTGGAATTCAGATAATGAGCTGAGCAATGTATTTAACATGCAGGTGAAATTTCATGTTGTATCACATTACAAGCTTCGGTGTTGTATGAGTGATCCAAACATCGCATCAATGCATCATCTCAACATGGAACAGCTCACAAAGACTTTGACATCTCTATTCAATCTGTATGAAGCAAATCGAAGTTCAAATTATGTACATGAGAATGAAGCTGAGTTCCATTCGTTATATGTGCTTCTTCATCTTGGTTCTTACAGCAAACCAATGGTTAATCTCTACATCATTGATGTGATTGATTATTTTTCTCTTTCCATTGTTAATTTCAGCCTTGCTGGGTCTTAACTCTTAAGTATGTAATGTAGCTATTTCTGATCCACAGGGGGAGCCACTTTCTTTGTGGTTTAGTCGTGTATCAACTCCAGTATTGAAGTCAAAAGAAATGCATTTTGCTAGGAGAATCTTACGGTAACCTTTCTCCTAATCATTGACTTTCTTTTAATATTTTAGTGTGTAAATGGATTTTTTGTTGGTTTTCTCTTAAGCCAATTTCTCATATGTAATAATAACTGTGAATGTATGTCACTCATGGATATTCTCTTTTCTCTTGACAGATCTTTCCGACTTGGTAATTATAAGGATTTCTTCTGCACTGCAGCTGCTCAGGCATCATATCTGCAGTACTGCATTATGGAGCCTTATATCAATGAAGTATTTACTGTAACTAGAGAATGCATTCTTTTGCTATTATTCTAGAACATATTTATTTATGTCTTTTGTTTTTTTTGTGTTTGACTTGATGCATGCCCGTTTGCCTTGTGCTTATTACCTTTTTTATATCTATTTTATTTTTACCTTAACGTGAAGCATCTTTTGCCATTGTAATAGCCTTCTTTAAGAATAACCACAAAAGGCTAGTTAATGACGGCTAAAATACTAATCTACGGAATAGATGAAGTGCGGGAGAAAGACACGGAATGTGATATCAGAATCATCATTGTTTTACCAAAACTTTACCTCTCTGTGTCTTCTTATTTCTCCTATATTCCAATTAAATCAGATAAAATGCCTACAACTAAGCTCTTGGTGATGCTAACATCTCAAACAACTCTTAGCATCTCAAAAATTTCAAACCAGATTTTGTGCATTCCACGTGCAAAATTGCAACAGCCATTAGTCTGTGTTATAAGAATTTTCCTTGTGCACATATACCCTCACATGGCAGTCCAGGATGAAGGGTCTACTTTTTGAGGGACTTTATCACAGAAAATAACACTTCAGAAAATAAAAACCAGCACCTCACGCCACTTTACCAGAAATTTTCTCCTTTAATTTATAATTCTTCAGTGGGCTACATCCTTTCTTGTCTTTCACAACTTCCTGGATTTCATCTGATGCATCAGGAAACACGAAACAACAACCAAGCTTTATTTCACTAAGTGGAGTCATCTACAAGGATCAATCCATTGGGTTCTAAAAAAATCAAAATTTCAGTAAAACATTAAATCCATTTAGACTAAGGTATTTTTTAAAAGTTTATCTTATAGTTTTCTTCAGTCGTCCTTTGCCTATGTTATGCTTTATTGCCAAACTTTACATAGCTAGTCCCAAACCTATAGAAGATGAGGGTTGTGTTAAGTAGCCAAAGTCAATGTAAAACTTTGTCGAATTTTTATGACATAACGATAAAGAAAAATGAAAATAAATAAATAAATAAATACATAAAGAAAGAACTGCCTTAATGTTCAATTGCTCATTTATAGAAGTGTATTCTTGTTTATAGAGATTTGTTAACTTGTTACAGGCATATGTCGTGGCCAATTCTGGCACCTATTTCAGTTGTCTTTTTTCTGCTTATTGTCTGCATTTGAGATAATGATGAATAAACTTCATAAGTAGTTACTAATTGGAGATGGATTCTTTTATTTGCAAACATATCAATGCTTTTCATAATATCTGTTTCTATATATAATGACAAGGGTTTTGCTTGCATTTTTCTTTTTTTGTAAAAGGTTCGTGCGCTGGCTTTATCATGCATAAATTTTGGTGGCTACAAGCTTCATCCTTATCCTCTGTTCGACCTTTCAAAACAACTGATGATAAAGGTATGAATTCTGTTGTTTGCTATGGGGTGCGCAGAAACACCTAAAAATGCACACACACATGCAGTGACAACTGTATTTAAAGTTAATTTTAAGTAGGTTGATTGTTATGTCCCACACTGAACAAACATGGAGGCTCTATATTGGACTTAAGTCATGAGGTTCTCCCTCCTAATAATAGGCTAGTCTTATGGGATGAGCTCTACTCATGGGCTTAAGGCACCAGAGAGGTCTAGAGTGAAAGTCACCCTAAGTGGGCCCTTAGAGTGGGCCATCATAGATGCCGGTCTAGAGTGAAAGTACCACATGGAGGCTCAATGTGGTACTTAAGTCATGAGGTTCTCCCTCCTAATAATAGGCTAGTCTTATGGGATGAGCTCTACTCATGGGCTCAAGGGTTGTACATCAACTTTTCAATTCATATGTAATCTATTAAGCTTGAATTCATGATGAGGTTTATCAATCTAACAATGAATTTTTTGACATGTTATTCCTAACATCGTTATTCGAAGTTGTAAAATTAGTTGTGTTATTGTTGTGTCAGTGTCAGTTGATCTTTTGTTTACACGCATACTAGCTATATTCTATTTTCAACTCTTATGACAGGAATCAGATTTGGAATCCTTTTGCAATTCTTGCGGTCTCGAGACTTGTACAGATGAATCTGGAAATAAGTTACTTCCTACAAAGCAAACTACCTATAGTCATCCCAAAGTTGGGTTCCAGAGCTATAGTTTCTTGGGCTTGCAAGAATATCAAAGGCAGTTTTAGAGCTTGCAGTTATTTGTATGTGTGCATATTGGGAAATTGGAACTAGCTTGATCGAGGATGATCGCAATTATCTTCATCACTTTCCCTAGGAACGAAGATAATACTGGGTGATCTTATGTGTAAGTATGATCATTAGGGGCAACATTACAGACCAGAGATATTCACTAGTATCTCTGTGGTGCTTTTGGGAAACATGGGAACAAATTGTACTATACACAGCTATTTTTGCACGCTTGTGCTTGTGAATGTAAATACATTTGAGTTTACATTTGATACGCTGCTAATGTAAAACTTTTTATTTGTAAACAAGGGCTACATAATTATAGTAAGGTTTTTTTTTTTACTTGCAGACTTGCAGTAACAGACTAATTTTAAATAGGTAGCATTGCATGGTTTACAGATTGTATGATGGGAATGAGTATGTGCATGATAGAGCTAGGGAGTGAGTGAGAATGCGTTCGACCCAATAACCACTAGAGTGTATTCCAGGAGATGCAAAAAGGGGATTTTGGTGTACAGAAGGAAAGTTCGAATGCAGAGTAAAAGGGTGAGACCCATTTCATCGATGTTAGATGTGTGTCTTGGATTTACTGTTTAGTCTCAATCGATACAAAAGTTGATCAAAAGAAAATTGCAAGAAAAGCTAATTTAAAGTTTTAAATACGTATACTCATTGTTTTATATATATGAAATTTAAAACAACCCGTGCGTTAAACAAGCATGTTAAAAAGTTAGAAAATTAATTAATTTTTCTAAATGTACTTAGGTTGATGTTAGAGTTTTTCCTCAAGATCGTCTAAGTTGGATTTATTAATTAATCTCGATTAACACGAAATTTAATCTGAAGATGTAGAAGTTGATCAAAAGAAAATTACAAAAAAACCCTAATTCAAAGTTTCAAATATGTGTACTAAATATTTGTTCATTAAATTAAAAACCCATATATATATATATATGCAATTTAAAACAACTCATGCATTTAACAAGTTGGCCAAAAAGTTGGGAAATGAATTAATTTTTTTAAATGTACTAAAGTCAATGTTAGAGTGTTGTCCTCAAGATTACTCGAGTTAAATTTACTAATTAGTCACAGTTGACGAGAAAGTTGATTAAAAGAAAAGTTCAAAACAAGCTAATTCAAATTTTAAACTTTCAAATACATACTCAATATTTGTCTGTTAAAATAAAAACTCATTGTTATAAATATGAAATTTAAGTAACTCGTGCCACGCACAGGTAAAATAAATAGTATTAGGAGAATATAACATTACTTTCCTTTTTTTTTTGTATATACTTTCCTGTTTATTATCCTGTTAGATGGAAGGAAACACAAATTAGAGAGACAGGTCATAGTATATACAATACTTGTTTATAGTTTTCTTCTTACATTCAAGAAAAAAGAATGTTTTATCTTTTGGGTTCGATTTATTCAAGAAAAATGAACATCTCTTAAAAAGTGGACTAAATTCACTTTTTTATTTTAACCCTTCGGGGAATTTTCATCTATCTATGTATCACATCTTTTTGCTGCAGGCTTTTGTTAAGAAAAAGGGTAGATGAACCTATATTCACATTGTCTTGATTCTGCCGAACTACTTCTATTTTTATTTTTGCTCATATTTGACTGTTTCTAATCCTTTTGTTGTGTGATCAAGGAAATGAACCTGTATCTTAAAAGTGGAATGATTCACTTGATGCATGTACTCATTTTCCTATGTATGACGATCTAATCAAGAAAAATGAACCTTTATCTTAAAAGTGGAACAATTCATTTTGCAGTCTGATTATAGTTTCATGATCAAGACAAGAGCAACTACAACTTTCATAAAAGTGAACCCATACCGATACCATGAATGATGAATGAATTCATAGTAGCTTTCGTAGTTTAATTATATTTGTTCACACTAAATAACTTTCTGCTTCTTTTAATAATAATAAAAAAAAACTGCTTCTATTTGTTCTCAGATTCAAGTAAAAGGGTAATCTTATTTTACTGTTAATTTACACAATTCATAGTTTTTTAAAGTAACTAAATAATGATTGAATATGAAAAAAAAATTGAAACAGTTTAAAACTATCCAATATTTCAGATCCCCCCCCCCCCCAAAAAAAAACTATCCACTCTTTTTATACTAGATGTAAAACTATTATTATCAAGAAAACAAACCTCTATGAAAGATGTGTCAGAAATAGATTTCAATAATTAATTAAAATCTATCACAATTTTTTATTATCATCTACAAGATTTGTGTTTGGATTTTTTCGAATTAAGATAAAGGATCGCTTATACATAACAAATGAAAGAAACAAAAACCTTAAAATAGAGTTCAGTAATTAATTTCGATCGAATCATTTGGCATAATTAAGTAATAAGATCAAAATTTGAATAGATCAGAGGCAATGATAACTTAACAACTAAATGTATGCAAAATAATATATACAAAAAGTTCCCACACAAAAATGTGTACACGGAACTATTAATTACAATCTAGTCAATGGAACTTCTCACTCTAAAATTCGAAACAGTAATTGAGTTTAGAAGCTCACATTTTGCCATTTAAAAACGATTAAAAAAAATTGTAAAGTATATCCTCTCCATTTCAAAATTTTTGCCTTAGAAAATCAAGGAAGTGTTAGTTGATTTTTGTTTTCACCTTTATCCTGATCTCTTGGTATTTTTAAGAGAGAATATTAATTGAGCGATAATATTTTGAGTATTTTTATAAAGAATAATTTAATCAAATAAAATCATATTTTACTATAATTGAAGTTATTTAATATTTTTATTAATCTTTATGCAAAAACCTAAATAACAGATGTTTCGAAATGGTGTGTTTGTTTTTAGATGTTTGCTAACATCAGCCTATTTTTAACTTTACTTTTAGTATAAATACTTGAGGGAGAGAAGATTAATAAATTGATAATATTTTAAATATTTTAATTAAAAATAATTCAATTAAGTGCAATTATTTTCTTATAATCAAAACTATTTAATGGCTTTATTAATTCTTGTACAAATATTTTAAAGGACAAAATAAAATTGAAGGTGGGAGTATTTTCTTTTTTATCAATTCCCGTTTATGTTGATTAAAATGTAAAACAAAGAGGTTGTAAATAGTTATATACATTTCTTTTGTAACTTTTCAGAAACGGATAAATGGCTGAATTAAATTCCACTTGAATTTTGTTATTTTACGTAATTAGAAATCTGAGTAATACTACAAAATCTTCCTACACTTTATTGCTAGTCATTTACTCATTCTTTATTATCATAGCTAAATAATTTTTCTTTTGGGTGAGGATATAGGTACACAGATTTTTTTTGGTGACCATAGTTACACATATTTTAATAACAAAAAATTGTACAAAGCATTATTCATTAAATGCTAAATTAATATACAATTATTATGAGGGTTAGAACTGTTAGCACTCAATTATTTATTCATAATTCTAATTAACTAATTCTAATTGTAGTTTTTTTAACTAGTCTTAATTAGATATTTTTTTATTCAAGTTAAACTTTTATTAATTATATTCAAATTTGTCTATTATATATATGTAGTAAATTATTTAAAAAATTTATAAATTTCAACAAGTAATTAACTCACATATCTAAGTTCTCTCACACGCTACATCTAGGGAGAGAAGTTACTTTGAACTTTGCTCATGTGATGCAATTAGATAAAGGTGAGATTTGAACTCAACTTTACAATAAACTAAAAAGATATTTATTAGTTAAATTAACTAACACTTTCATTTATCTATTATATATTTAATGGAGGCAATTTAGAAACTTAAAATTAAGATAATTAGTGAAAAGTGTGGCTAGATAAAATAAAAAAAAAGTGTTCAAACACACTATTGACAGTTTATATTAAATTTATGAGGTTTTTTTTTTAGAGGTAATTTGTGAGGCATATTATTAATATAGTTATTGAGTTTTTTAATTCAATGAGTATGGCTAGTACACTTTTTTTATGATTAAAAGTTTACTGAAAAGGAAAGTTGCCCCATTCAAATATCACAAGCATTAGCGATAATGTATTGTGGTATTTATAGATTACTTATTAATGAAATATTATTAACAGAAATCAAACACAAAATTATTTTTAGAGGCTATTCAATCTTATTAATTGAGTCAACTTTTATTAATTTAAGTGTGATTTATATAGAAATGAAGATAATTTTCCTCTTTTTCGAAAACTTTCCCCTCTTATAAAATGTGGGATTCGTTCCAAATTAATTCATTGTAAAAGATTATCAATTAACTAACTCATTGCCAATAAGCTTGTAGGGGTTAGATCCCTAATCAAGAAGGAGTGACTCAATAATTTCATAAGTATAAAGCTAAATATAAAATGAGCTCTCTTTATTGAAATTTAATCCAAAAAAAAATATTTATTAAATTTTATTCTTTTATCCTTTTAAGATGCAAAATTCTTAATTAAACTTGTATAATCAAGTTCTTTTAACATTTTTTTAATTGATAATATAACTAATCTATTTAATCATTTTGGAGACATTGTTGATCTAAAACAAGACTATTAATTTTAGTTTAAAATCTTGTTTCTGCTGAAGCACCACTTTCCTGGGTTTCTAACATTACTCTAAAAGCAATATATGCATTTGTATAATTTCATGAGTATAATTTCTTTTAAATTATTTTACTTTGAAAATAAATCTAAGCCATTAATATCTTAATAGTTGATATATTTTAAAAATCATCCAAAATTCAAATTAAAAAAAAAGAAACATTCAAAATTAAGCCAATATTCTTCTAATTTCTCCACTAAATAGAAAACCAAAAATACTGTCATATGTCTTAAATTGTTCAAATATACTTTCTAGTGAAAACTTGCTTCATCTACTATATATAAGAAGAAATGGAATCTAAATGATTCTTCAATACATCTTATTACTTCATTATCAACATTCTCATTGTCGCGACCGGTGACCGCGGCGAAAAATAGCAACTCGAATGGATTTTAGAATATGAAATTGAGAAAAATGGAGTCGCCACCAATTTTATTTGAATTTGGAAAAATTGGAAAACCTTTCTTTGAAAATGGTCTTTAGAGTCAGATTGGATTCGGGAGTCGGTTATGCTTAGGGAAGGATGGAAACTTAATCCCACCGCACCTAACGCACTGGCCCCAAGACGGTACCTTAGATTAATTGTGTAAATTATTAACAATCCTTGAAAATATTTATTTTACCCCTTTTTTACAAATATTGTAATTAAAAAGCGAAACCACAAAATTGTGAAAATTTAAATTTGGCTTGACAGAAATGAAATTCTGCTCCTACGTATCCCCTGGTGCAATGGGAAACTCAAAGTTACGTAGTTCTTTAGAAAATATTCGTGGGTTGATTGATTTTTAAAAATTAAAAATTTGAATTAACAAGCCGTCGCGACTCAGTTAATCAATTTGAATAGGTGAAGCTCGGCGTCACGCTACAGACGCACCCATTGATTATCGAGTTTGTTACTGAAATTTTTATTTAAGATTATCAATTAGCAATTTAACTTAAAAAAATGTAAATCATCAAGTATCGTCATGCAACTCGAGATGTTTACAAAATATAAGGGTTAGCAAGTTGTCGCAACTCAGGTAACCCATTTTTATTCCTTTTTAAAAACTTTTAATTATTTCTTTATTTATCATTTTTAACTCCCAAAATCTAGCCCAACAAACTGATAATAAATGAAATAAAAAAAAAGAATAAGGAAACGTGAAAAGAAAACAAAAAAAATAGATAACCCAAAATTGGAGATGCACAAGAAGGACCTCGTTTACGACCGGATTAGCGAGGGAGGGTGGTGGCTTCTTTGGTTCGACAAAATTGCTTTACTTTCCAGTCCGACGGTCGGGAATTGCCTCTGACGGTCGAGAACTGGTTCCTGTGATCCGACGGACGAGAGCTGGCCTCTGAGGTTCGACGGTCGGTTGGGAAGGATTTGGAGTTCGACGGTCGGTTGGAAAGGATCTTGGGTCGGTCGGTGAGAGGAGTGGAGCTCACGGTTCGACGGTCGAATTGGAGAATATAGGTGGTTTTGCTTTTGGGGTCCGACGGTCGAATGTGATGGAGCTTAGTTGATGGTGTGAAGGTTTGGAGGGCTGGTCGGTGAGAGGAGTGGAGCTCACGGTTCGACGGTCGAATTGGAGAATATAGGTGGTTTTGCTTTTGGGGTCCGACGGTCGAATGTGATGGAGCTTAGTTGATGGTGTGAAGGTTTGGAGGGCTGGTCGGTGAGAGGAGTGGAGCTCACGGTTCGACGGTCGAATTGGAGAATGTAGGTGGTTTTACTTTTGGGGTCCGACGGTCGAATGTGATGGAATTTAGTTGATTGAGTTCGACAGTCGGATATGATGGATTTGGGGTTCGACGGTCGATTTGGAGATTTGAGGGGTAGGTGGTCTGGTTTGTGGGATGGATTTGACGGTCGGGTCAGGGATGGATTCGACGGTCGGTTGGAAAGGGGTGATGATTCGATGGTCGGTCGGAAAGAGGTGAGATCAAGTTCGCACGTGCGGTCCGATGGTCGGTTGAGAGGTCGGTAGTTGTCCGACGGTCGGTTGAGAGGCCGGTAGTTGTCCGACGGTTATGGGTGAGGAGTTACCGAGAGTGTGGTTGATGATGAAAGTGATGAGAAGTTGAAGGTGCAAGGTAGTTTTGGAGGTGGCGAGAGATGGGTGAGGGTGGAAGATGGTCACGGTTGCAAGTTTGGATGGAAGGTGTCGGGTGGGGATTGTTTTTAGGAGGGTCTGTTAGTGAGCTTGAGGGTGAGGGAAATGAAGGCTCAAATTCGGTTCTGCGTTCTGGAGGGTCTTGGTGAAGGTTGGTCTTTGAAAGTTTAATATCAGCCTCCGATGGAGAGATCCCCCTTCCAGGTCTTAAAGTTGGTCCTCTCTTATTAGTTGCTAGCAGCCAGGTGATAATGGAGTGGGTGAATTAGTGAGGAGTAGGTGCAATTAGTGAGGGAATCTGTTTGTTCGGTAGTGCGAGTGGGAAACTAAGTGGGGAGCAAAAAGCGTACCTTTGTGGAAAAAAGAGAATGGGAGGCAAAAGTGCTTGTCCCCCGCTGCATGAGGGTGGTGATCTTTGCATGGCTAAAGAAAAAAAATGATTTTTATCCCAACGAAAAAAACAAATCTTTTTTTTTCTTTTTATTCTTTTTTTTTACTTTTTTTTTTTTTCATTTTCTATTATATTTTGGGCTTATGTATTTGGGTTAAAAAAGATGGGTTAAAAAAAGATAACAAAAAAATTTTTTTTTTTTTTTTTTTTTTTATTTTTCTCTTTTTTGTTTCTTTTTATTATTTTTTCTTTTTAGTCCTTGGTCAAAATTGAGTGTTCACAAATGTCCCTCTTTACTTGTTTCTTATTAGATAAAAAGGAAAATTGTGTTTTTTCATTTTATCGTCAGTAAGAAACGAGTAAAAAATGAACTCCAATTTTGTCCTAAGAATGCATGAAAGGATAAATGCAAAACAAAGTAAGAACAATGAAAAGAAATTAGAATGCATGGAGCCGATACACTCAAAAAATGGGCGACCGAGTCTCAGAATTTAAAAGACAATGGGCAACTACGTCCCGAAATTTAAAAGACAAGGGCTTGACCAAATTTAAAAAACGGGCTTGGCCTTAAATTTGAAAAACAAGATGGGCTTGACCCGAATTTGAAAAACATGGGCTTGGCCTATTTGAGAGACAATGGGCTTGGCCTGAATTTAAAACAGATGGAAACTTGGCCCCGAATTTAAAGACAATGGCTTGGCCTAGAATTTGAAAAACGATGGGCTTGGCCTAATTTGAGAGACAGTGGGCTTGGCCCGCACTAAAACATGGGCTTGACCCAAATTTAAAAAACATGGGCTTGGCCTTACTTGAGAGACGGTGGGCTTGGCCCATTTGAGAGACATGGGCTTGGCCCAATTTAAAAGACAAGATGGGCTTGGCCTAGAATTTAAAAGACAATGGGCTTGGCCTAATTTAAAAGACAAAGTGGGCTTGGCAAATTTAAAAAAAAAAAAAAGAGTGGGCTTGGCCCAAAATTTAAAAGATAGTGGGCTTGGCCTGAATTTAAAGGACAATGGGCTTGGCCAGAATTTAAAAAGACAGCGGGCTTGGCCCAAAAATTTAAAAGGCATTGGGCATCGACGTCTCGAAATTTAAAAGACAAGGAATAAGCATTTTGATCAAAAAGATTTTTTTTTTTTCTCTTTTTTTTTTTCATTTTTCTCATTTTCTTTTCTTTGTTTTTCCTTTGCTTTTCTCTCCTTTTCTCTTTTTTTTTTTCTTTTTTTTTTCTTTCTTTTTTTCTTTCTCTTTTTCTTCTTTTTTTTTTCTTTCTTTTTTTTCTTCTTCTTTTTTTTATTTTCTTTTCGGAATTTTAAAAAACAATGGGCAACTGCGTCCCGGAATTTTAAAAGACAATGGGCAACTGAGTCCCGAAATTTAAATGACAATGGGCACTGAGTCCCGAAATTTAAATGACAATGGGCCACTGAGTCCCGGAATTTTAAAAGACAATGGAGCAACTGAGTCCCGAAATTTAAAAGACAATGGGCAACTGAGTCCCAAAATTTAAATGACAATGGGCCATTGAGTCCCTAATTTAAAAGACAATGGACAATAGTCCTTGTTTAAATGACAATGGGATAAGCATCTTGATCAAAAAGATTTTTTTTTTTTATTTTTCTCATTTTCTTTTCTTTTCTCTTTTTTTTTTTCTTTTTTTTTTTTCTCTTTATTTTTTCTTTCTTTTTATTTTTTTCTTATTTTCAAAATTTTATTTGAAAAACATTTGAACCAAGGATCGACTTTGGAAAGCTTTGACTACTCAAACTTTATTCACATGCTTTTCTTCCTTAGATCCTTCTGGTTTTTCCTTCTTCTTCTCCTTTCCTTCTTTTTTTTTTTTTTGTTTTTTGCTCTCGGCTCTCCTTTCAAGAAATGAGATGAACCATTGCTTAGGCTGATTCCTTGAGAGAAAATTTTGCCCCAAATGTTTAACCTTGTCTCTCATTTAGTTGATTCCCTGCAATCGCTTAATAACTCGATCCTTGTCTCAAGTTGCTACTTCCTTCAACACGCTTCTCCTTAATCCTTCAAAAATTTTGCCCCAAGTATGGCCAACTAAATGCAAACAAAACTGCCCCCGTGTAGTGATCACACGCAATTCAAAATTGCCCCAGTTCGGTGCACCCTTCAAGGTGTTTCGTGCCAACTTCCTCCGAGATTTTGCCCATTCATTTGCCCTAACTTTTGTTTAGACCGATCCTTCGGGTTTTCGACTAACGGGCTCTTTTTCATTTTATTTGTTTTTTTTTTTTTAACTTTTGTTTAAGCCGCCCTTTCGGGTTTTCAACCTAACGAGCTTTTCCTCATTCTTTTCTTTTCTTTTCTTTTTTTGTTTTTTTTTTGTTTTTTTTTTTTTGTTCTGGTACCTCCTCTTCCATCAATTGGGATTTCCAAGATCTCTTTGATCTGAATTGGTCAATAAGCAATTACCATTAGATGGTCAAATCATGGTGTTGTACTCATGGTCACTTTACCTGAAGCATTATGTCACAAACACTCATGAATTCAAAAAGTACAACAGGAAAGAAACGAACAACTTCCAGATTGTTCTTAGAAGTTTGACTACAGAAAGGATATTATTTACAACGGTTAAAGACACAAGAAATAAAATAGCAAGAAAATCAAAAGATTTTTTTTCGCTTGAGTCAAGATTCGACAACTGGACATCATTAATTATCAAACACCTCCCCACACTTACTCTTTTGCACGTCCTCGGGCAAAACAGAAAAAAAAACTGACTCAAAAGTTAAACATTCTAAAAGACTCAATTTCTAATAATATTTAAAAATGAAGATCAATTAATAATTCAAGTAATCAAACATTCATGAGGCAACACATCTTCACATCTCAAATCAACAAGTAAGGATACTTCAATTGAAAAACATGAGTAAAGAATGATAGATCCTCATAGAATTTACTCTCAATCTCTCAAGTGTTTAAAAGGTAGGTGTTTCACTCAATTCGACCCATGAAATTCACTACCATATGCTTGCTTATTTTCTACTTCTCCACTACTCAGAACACATGTATACACAAATCATGAGGACTTTATTCAAGGTTATAATGGGGTCAAGGTAAAGGTGGAAGTAATATGGATATGTCAAGTTAAATACCAAAGAGAATAGAAGAGCATTATGATACAGTTAGAGTGGAGAAGATGTTTGAGAACATTCAGTCTAACTTTCCCACGATTTTCTTAGTTTTTTCTCATATAGAACAATGACCAATATCTAACTAATGTTTTGTTAAAGATCAATTGGTAGATTGAATTCCTTTAGGCTTGAACATTCTCCTTCTATTCCTGTTATTTCCAATCATCCACCCTCATTCTAGGTATGAATATATCACATGGTGCATTCTTTTGATTGTAGCAATAATCACTTCTCTTTTTTTTTTTTTTATAGAAACATATTTTCTTTCCCCCCTTTTTTTTTTTTTTTTGAAACATATTTTATTTTTCTTTTTTTTTTTCTTTTTTTTTTTATATAACCAATCTGCACATGCACCCCACACTTGTTCAAGAACTCATCAAATAACAAAGTCAATGCTCTCTTATTCCCTAAGGTTGGGTTAGAACATGGTTTTTCATTTAAGACACGTAATGAGTTAGAAACAAAGAATGGTCAAATAAGCTCAAAGGGGTTAAGTAAAGGAAAATATGCAAGGTTGGCTATTTGGCTAAACTGGCTAAGAAAGAGGGCCTCAATCATGTTCATGCATGCAAGTGAAACGCAACCTCAAAAAGAATCAAAGCAAGTTCTAGAGTGATCATTATCATGAGTGAAAATCACACAAGAAAGAAGAGAATGGCATAAATGTTGAATCCATCCATTAGGCTCAAGATCTCACAAGATATAGTTCTATCATTCTCAGTCCACCAATTCAACATCCATAACCAAACATATGATTTTTAAGAAAGAAGACAATTTACTCAATCATGCAAATTTTCTTGAATTTCAATTGCTACTTCCACACAAACTAGTTATCTACCCCAACTAAAATGCGTCTCAAGAGTAAAATTTACTCCCTACTCTGCCATCCTTAACTGGTTTAGAAAATTACTGACAAACATATAAACATATTAATGCATACACACACCTTTTTTTGTTTTGTTTTGTTTTTTTTTTTATATTTAGGCACACAACGATCCTTCCCCCCAACCAGATCATAACATTGTCCTCAATGTGAAAGAGAGATATAGAAAAGAGCAAAACAACCTGATAAGAAGTGAATCAACGCCCAGTAGAAAAGAAGCACACAGTCAGTGCTGCATCGGACCCTGATAAGAAGTGAATCAAATAATAGAACTTTAGTACTTCCACAATTTAATACTAATTACTACCCTACTACTCCTTACTCTGCCACCAATTAAGATGCGTCTCAAGATAAAAATTACTCCTTACTCTGCCATCCCTATTTACTTTTGTTGTTAATTGATGACAAACACAACAAACATATTAACAAACACACTTTTTGAATTTTTTTGGTTTTTTTGTTTTTTTGTTTGTTTTTTTGTTTATTTTTTGTTTGTTTTTTTTTTATTTTTTGTTTTACACAACCATCCTTCCCCCCAACCAGATCATAACATTGTCCTTAATGTTAAAATATAGATGAGTAAAGGATAGAATTACCTGTTGGAGAAAGCGGACACAAATTTAAACAGAAACAAAGTACAATAAAATCAAACCGATTAAAGAGAAAGTGTCGAGATCCGCTTGCTTTTCTTGTTACTTCCTTTGTCGCTTCCTATTGACCAATCTATCGAGCCAATACCTTATCGGTACATACTCAAAAGCTTCCAATTTATCCATGAGCTCATCAATAGTGGAGGCGAGAGATAAGAAGTTGTCTTGCCGAAGGAGTGATAAATTTCGTTCCACACTTTGTCAAGAAAAAATAACAAAAGGTCAAAGAAATTATTAACATTCACATTCACAAACCAATGGGTTTATGGTGGATGTTCGATTCGACAAGAGACAATTTGAAAAATTTCTTCCAAAGTACCAAAACCACCTGGTAAGACAAGAAATGCATCAGAATTATCAATCATTATTTTCATGCGTCCATGCATGGATGTTACCTGAATTTTTTCTCCAACTGTCTTGCCAGTGATGTTACTTTCAGCTAAAGGTTTAGGAATAACACCTAAAACTGACTGCCTCCTATAAGAGCAAAGAAGTGAAACACCCCATTAACCCACGACAACCTCCCCCATATACAAGATGAATATTCCTCGCAAAGACAAGTGATCGACCAAGAGTGCTAGTGCGCGTTACAAACTCTAATCCCTTCCCATAACTCGACCCACAAAAAGCACAGACATTTTTTAGGTTACGAATAGTAGGCCCCATTCTATACCCTTCTTCTCTTTGAGTGTTTCTGAGTTGAAGATGAAGGAGAAAATGGAGTGTTTAAATAAGAAAAAGAATGGAAAGGGAAATAATTGCACTTAGAAGGGTAGGTTGGCTGTTGTCAGAAAAGGTTGAATTTAAGAAACATAAAATCTTTTTTTTTTAAATTTTTTTTAACTTTTTTTTTTTAAAGAAAATTATCAGGGTAAAGAAGTCTAGAAACTCCCGAAGGATCCCATCCAAAAGATCGTCTGTCCAAAACCAAAATTCAACAAAATCATACAAAGATAACAAATGATTACATACCTTTATGTACAGGTTTCATGGCAGATCTTTATACTGCGCGTCATGAGTGCAGTAATACCAAGACGGCTCAGCCAATCTGGGCATTCTTCTCCCTCCCGCTTGTGGGATATTTTGGATTGAGCTACGACGCCACTAATTAAAGTGCGTAATCGACGACTACCACCAACGACCACGGCCCGGTGAGAGGTCGTTGAAGAGCCCATGGCATTAAATCACAGGATTCACTCGGAGGCATTGTCACGCGAGAATGCAAACACGGACGTTTTCTTTCTCGTCCATCGCCAGCGAGCCTTTGGTTAAAACACAGGGAATGCTTGCGCGCGGCTCTCTGCAGAGCATGGCACACGAACCTTATTTACCGACCGGCGTGCGAAGGTCCACCCGAGTCAATGACGGGTCTGCCACTCCACCGCGGGGGCTCCTAATCTAATTAAAGACCAAGTACAACCGAAGTTTCGCCTTTTTTTTTAGTTTTTAGTTTTTTTTTTTTTTTTTTTTTTTCTTTTTTTTTTTTTTTTTTTTTTTTTAAAATGTACAAGATAATATATACATGTTGTTGTGATTGTGGCTCACATCTTCCTCTCGGTTTCATGTCCGAAACGGCTTAAACGCCTTCTATGAGTCGAGGATAAGCTTCTCATCCAATTTTCTTATAAATTGGCAAACAGTCTTTTTGAGTCGATTCCCAAGACCGTAACGCTCTTGCTCGTCCTTGAAGAGATTCCACAAACTAAGAAGTTCACGCTGCACAACTCCACAAAGAATGCGTCTCAAGAGTCAATAAGATATTATCTAATGACTCCTTACTCATCCATTCTTAATGAAGAATATTTTATCTTCTCTATTTATAGAAACCATCCCCAAAGAGTGACATCGCGTGTTGCAATTCCATCGTGCACACTTGTAACAAACTTTCATTCTTTTGGCTCTTCTCCTTTTTGAAAATGAACTTTTACCGAGACCAGCATGTATGGGACAAATGAATCAAGATTCACCAAAAACCTTTGCTTCGATTATCCAAATATATCTTCGGGATGCCCTTATACATTAACAATCTCAATCTTTCACACCTAACTTCATAGACTTTTGTTAGAGCATTTAGAGGGAGAGAAGGAAAATATTTTCTTAGATTTGAGAGAATGACATCCATTTTGAAAGGAGAAGAAATCAGTTATTATGGGAAACTGAAAAACAAACCGACTTGAGAGTCACGGAGTACCATTATCCGCCATTTAACCGGCAACACAGAGAACTCAACAACTTGATGTTCCAGAAATGGTTGAGTCTTGGTTCATTAACTTTAAGTGCATTACCATTCCTAGGATTCTCAATGTCTATGGCCCCATAAGATACACGTGTTTGACAACAAAAGAACCGCGACTCCTAGATCTCAATTTTCTAAGGAGTAGGTGCGGATGAGAATCTTAAAGCAAAACTTTATTGACCAATTTCGCAACTTTTGCAAAAGGTGTAACAGTCCTTGAATAAAGAAAGCCAATAAAATCCATACTGCAAGATTCTCGCAGTTGTTGTCTCCACATGCTTCCGATAAAATTTAATGGCACTACCTACCTCATTGTCGGGTACACAGCTGTCTTTTTTTATTTTTTTTATTCATAATGCGGATGGAGAAGACGGTAACATCATACAAGGAATGTCATGCATAAGATGAGATGAATGAAATGAAAACATTTTCTTTTCAAATGCATGGAATGAAATGCATGATTTATTTTTTTATATATATATATTTTTTAGAATGCTAAAGATGCCATGCATGAAATTTTTTTTATGAAAATGCCTGATTTACTTTTATTATTATTTTTTAAATGCTAAGGATGGCATGAAAATGCATGATTTTTTTTTTTTTTTTTTTTAAGAATGCTTGGAGTGTCATGAAAATGCATGATTTTTTTTTTTTGAATACTAGGAATGCATGATTTTCTTTATGCAATGTCATGAAAATGAAAGTTTTTTTTTTTAAGGTTATAAAAATGCAAGATGATTTTTTTTTTTAAGAAGAATGTAAGAAAATGTATTTTTGAAGTTTTTTTTTTCAAGAATGGATGGCATGAGGAAAGAAGAAGTACGCTCCCTTTGTGTCCTAATGAGGTTGCCTTAAACTTGGGAATTCCATCCTAAGGATCTAAGAGTCTTTCTAGTTCATGATAACTTCCATAGGGTGGCTCTTCTATTTTAAAGGTCTCTAGAGCCAAGTCCTATTTCAGAATATTGACCACGAAATAGTGGGTAAACCAACTAGGTGTGGGACATTCATGAAAAAGGCGCACTCTAGATGAGGTTTTCGCGATAACCAAACAGGAAGTACATCCAAAATGGCTACCACTACGCAACCTCTACTTAACTTAAGCTCCACTCAGACCCGGGTATAGGGCCCCACTCGATTGTGTGTGCTTTATATGTAGGTGCAGTGGGTGCTGGGAGCATACAAACCTTTACAATCCTAATAGACTACCCACATCCAGGGGAACAAAGCAAATACAGAACAAATTCCAAAAATTTTCTACCCTAAGGTTCAGATAGTACAACAATTAACACTGAAAATAATATATATAAAAAATCATCAAATAATAAAAAAAGGGTAAAACAAACACCTAAAGATCACCAAAAATTTTGCATAACTAACTTTTCAGAAAGGCTTGACTCTCCAAAGATCCCAAAGTGAGTCGCCATCTGTCGCGACCGGTGACCGCGGCGAAAAATAGCAACTCGAATGGATTTTAGAATATGAAATTGAGAAAAATGGAGTCGCCACCAATTTTATTTGAATTTGGAAAAATTGGAAAACCTTTCTTTGAAAATGGTCTTTAGAGCCAGATTGGATTCGGGAGTCGGTTATGCTTAGGGAAGGGTGGAAACTTAATCCCACTGCACCCCTAACGCACCCGTCCTAAGACGGTACCTTAGATTAATTGTGTAAATTATTAACAATCCTTGAAAATATTTATTTTACCCCTTTTTTACAAACATTGTAATTAAAAAGCGAAACCACAAAATTGTGAAAATTTAAATTTGGCTTGACAGAAATGAAATTCTGCTCCTACGTATCCCCTGGTGCAATGGGGAACTCAAAGTTACGTAGTTCTTTAGAAAATATTTGTGGGTTGATTGATTTTTAAAAATTAAAAATTTGAATTAACAAGCCGTCGCGACTCAGTTAATCAATTTGAATAGGTGAAGCTCGGCGTCACGCTACAGACGTCACCCATTGATTATCGAGTTTGTTACGAAATTTTTATTTAAGATTATCAATTAGCAATTTAACTTAAAAAAAATGTAAATCATCAAGCTGTCGTAACTCAGGTAACCCATTTTTATTCCTTTTTAAAAACTTTTAATTATTTCTTTATTTATCATTTTTAACTCCCAAAATCTAGCCCAACAAACTGATAATAAATGAAATAAAAAAAAAAGAATAAGGAAACGTGAAAAGAAAACAAAAAAAATAGATAACCCAAAATTGGAGATGCACAGTAAGGACCTCGTTTACGACCAGATTAGCAGGGGAAGGTGGCTGGCTTCTTTGGTTCGACAGTCGAATTGCTTTCTGAAGTCCGACGGTCGGGAATTGCCTCTGATGGTCGAGAACTGGTTCCTGTGATCCGATGGACGAGAGCTGGCCTCTGAGGTTCGACGGTCGGTTGGGAAGGATTTGGAGTTCGACGGTCGGTTGGAAAGGATCTTGGGTCGGTCGGTGAGAGGAGTGGAGCTCACGGTTCGACGGTCGAATTGGAGAATATAGGTGGTTTTGCTTTTGGGGTCCGACGGTCGAATGTGATGGAGCTTAGTTGATGGTGTGAAGGTTTGGAGGGCTGGTCGGTGAGAGGAGTGGAGCTCACGGTTCGACGGTCGAATTGGAGAATATAGGTGGTTTTGCTTTTGGGGTCCGACGGTCGAATGTGATGGAGCTTAGTTGATGGTGTGAAGGTTTGGAGGGCTGGTCGGTGAGAGGAGTGGAGCTCACGGTTCGACGGTCGAATTGGAGAATGTAGGTGGTTTTGCTTTTGGGGTCCGACGGTCGAATGTGATGGAATTTAGTTGATTGAGTTCGACAGTCGGATATGATGGATTTGGGGTTCGACGGTCGTGAGGAGGAAGATTTGGAGATTTGAGGGGTAGGTGGTCTGGTTTGTGGGATGGATTCGACGGTCGGGTCAGGGATGGATTCGACGGTCGGTTGGAAAGGGTGATGATTCGACGGTCGGTCGGAAAGAGGTGAGATCAAGTTCGGCTCGTGTGGTCCGATGGTCGGTTGAGAGGTGGTAGTTGTCCGACGGTCGGTTGAGAGGCTGGTAGTTGTCCGACGGTTATGGGTGAGGAGTTGCTGAGAGTGTGGTTGATGATGAAAGTGATGAGAAGTTGAAGGTGCAAGGTAGTTTTGGAGGTGGCAGAGATGGGTGAGGGTGGAAGATGGTCACGGTTGCAAGTTTGGATGGAAGGTGTCGGGTGGGGATTGTTTTTAGGAGGGTCTGTTAGTGAGCTTGAGGGTGAGGGAAATGAAGGCTCAAATTCGGTTCTGCGTTCTGGAGGGTCTTGGTGAAGGTTGGTCTTTGAAAGTTTAATATCAGCCTCCGATGGAGAGATCCCCCTTCCAGGTCTTAAAGTTGGTCCTCTCTTATTAGTTGCTAGCAGCCAGGTGATAATGGAGTGGGTGAATTAGTGAGGGAGTAGGTGCAATTAGTGAGGGAATCTGTTTGTTCAGTAGTGCGAGTGGGAAACTAAGTGGGGAGCAAAACGTACCTTAATGGAAAAAGAGAATGGGAGGCAAAAGTGCTTGTCCCCCAAAATGCATGTGATGATCTTTGCATGGCTAAAAAAAAAAAAAATAATTTTTATCCCAACGAAAAAAAAATATATCTTTTTTTAATTCTTTTTATTCTTTTTTTTTTTTTACTTTTTTTATTTTTCATTTTCTATTATATTTTGGGCTTATGTATTTGGATTAAAAAGATGAGTTAAAAAAAAGATAAGAAAAAATTTTTTTTTTGATTTTTTTTTATTTTTCTCTTTTTTTGTTTCTTTTTATTATTTTTTCTTTTAACAAAAATTGGGTGTTCACACTCATGAAATTATTTTTTTTCTACGAATGATACGATTATCATGAAATTTATGTTGTATGATTTCGGATGCAATTTCTTTAGAATAAATCATAATAGATGCAAATTCATGTTTAATAAAATCCTCTTTCTCCTCGTACCATTCAACGATGGATAACCATTCCAATGCGATACACTCCTGTAATCAACTCCATTCAAAGTGAGCATTACTGATATAACTGACATTCTACTGATTTTGAGAGTTTATATATATATATATATATATATATATATATATATATATATATATGAGTTTTGCTAACAAATTAAGGAAGACAAAATAATTTTTTTATAAAAATAAGATATTCGATACATTAAAAAACTTTTAAAAAATACTATTTATCTTGTTTTTATTAAAAAAATTCTATTTTAATTTCTTTAATAAATGTCTTCTCTTGTTAACGAAACCCTATATATATAACCCTTTCTTTTCCCCTTGTTTCCGGTTCATGTCATTGAAAAAATTTAATAAGAAATATAAAATGCTCCTTAAGCATTGCTGTTATTGTTTTCGCAAAACCCATGTCTTATTCTGGAATCTCTTTCATTTTTATTTTTATTTTATCTTTCACTAGTTATTCTTATTCCAATGAACCTACATAGCAGTCAAGTTACACACTACGGGGGAAAAAAAGACAAGTAACAAATCCTATTGCAGCACTGAAGATCATATGAACTATTTGGAGCAATATATGGTACTGAAAATTGAAGTGAACTTAAAACAAGAGTGTTGATCATGTCTGAAACATCACAGAGGATTGTGTTGATCCACTATGCATCAAAAGACCTTACAAGTGGCATTAAATGGGCCCTGCATGGCTTATCACTTGAGCGAGGAGATGAGCTTACACTTGTTGCAATTCTTCGCCATGTTAACAGTCCTAGTAGGATTCCCTTCATTGCACCTGCAAGACTGCGTGAGTCTCCCAAGCTTTTTTCTTCTTTTCCTTCTTTTTTTAATAAACTTTTATGTTTTACAATATCATTATAAGATATATCATATAGAACTAAAATACGAGAAGGGACAATCTCTATATAAGATGTGCAAAAGATTTGGTTCCAAAATATATGGCTGAACTTGAATTGTAATAAAGGCATGTTCTCTTGACTTATAACTAAGATTTGAGACATGACATTTTGGTATTCATAATAATTTTCCTATGGATACGATGGCCTTGTTGTCCTCAGGGGGACTATTTGAGACAGACCAGAAAATTATTGATGAAGAAGTTGCCAAGAAGAAGGAAGAGTACCATAATAATGCAAAGATCAAGAAAATCTGTGAGCAGTGTGAAACAGACAAGGTTAGACAATAACTTGCAGCTAGAAGAGCCGAACCATGCAGAATCAGTAGTCCTTTATCAGGATTGCAATACTTTAACTGTTGTAGATAATCAATCATTTTTCCTTTACATAGGTGTATATATAGATTGTAGAATAGGTGGCTAGAAAAATATATGTTAGCTAATTTATCTCAAGGAAATTCTGTAGTAAAACCATAATAGATTCTATTATTTAATAGTTTGGGCTGTCTAGATTTTGATAAATTGTCTAATAGAATTCTTTTATCAATGAAATTACTCAGATTCAATTCCGGATAGAAGTGCTTGCAGGCAATTTACCAGAAGTTGCTGTAAATGCTGCCATCAGGTTGAAGGCAACATCAGTGATACTTGATAGGTTAGTCCAACTCTTTCAAAACTTTTATTTCCTATTTTCTTCAAATCCCAATCTAAGAAACTGCATGTACAAACTTCAATATTTAATATTCTAGCATTGTGTTTACTTTTAGTTAGAAACCTTATTTTTAAGGTACATATGAAATGGTAAGCTGTTGATCTGGGGAACAACTCCGTGGCTTGATTAAGCTCTACAGGTTTCCACTGATACCTGATGCCTTGAGTGCCATCTGGATTCTAGACCAGAGGAGAAATTATCAGTATTTGATAATTTAATGAACCCCAACCTTTAATTTAATTAAGGCTTCATTCATTAACTTAATTGGCATTGTTACAAATACAAAGCTAATACCATATTTGCCTTTATATCTTAATGAGATGTGGAGCTTTGCATCTGACATTTTTGATGTGCAGACAGATGAAGAAATATAAGAAGGATTTCATGCAGAGTCTCTCTTGTGCTTTGCTAATAATGAAACGTGACAACTCCATTCAGCACTTGAGAGGGCCAAGGGAAGCAGATCTTTCTGGTAGAGACAATTCAAGCTGTGTAAGAAGTACGGAAATGAACCAATATAGTTATCTTGATATCCTTGATTTCCTAATTATGTTTTCATGTTCTTCTGCTAGTCATCATCTTATATATCACCCACGCTTTCATAAAATCCGGATAGATATAGAACTTCAGACTCAAAGCATCCAGTTCAGATACACACATTATTCAATTTCATGAACAAAAACTTCTTTGATCAAAAGAATTGTGGTAAAAAACTTATACATCCTTAAATGCTTATTGAGTGTAACCAACATCATTCAAATCATTTTAGGAGACTAAGAGGATATTCATGTTGATGCAATTGTGTGTGGAGCAGGTTCTAGATCCTCACCAACTATGCAGCGCATGGCAAAGGTTGTGTGTCCCCAACTTCATTCTCAAATAAAACAAAGCCCTGAAAATAGAGAACAAGATATGGCAAGAGGGTATTGCCTATTACCCATTCCTGATACTCAAAGGACTAGTCCTACTGAATTGTATCGCTCAGAGACAACAGTTGAGCATAACAGCAACCATGAAGCATGTTGGATAGTTGCACAGTTTAAAAATTCTGTTTGCTCCGTGTGCAAGAACAGAAGACCAAAATTTGAATCCATGAAAGAATTCACATATGTGGAGCTGCATGTAGCCACAGAGGGGTTTTCCCCAAAGAACTATTTGTCAGAAGGTGGATTTGGTTCTGTCTACAGAGGGAAGCTGCAAGGACTCAAGATTGCTGTTAAGCAACATAAGTGTGCAAGCCTTCAAGGAGAGAAGGAATTCAAGTCTGAAGTTAATGCACTTAGCAAAGCAATACATGAGAATGTAGTCATGCTGCTGGGATCATGTTCAGATGGAAATAACAGGCTTCTTGTATATGAATTTGTTTGCAACGGCTCACTTGACCAACATTTATCGCGTAAGAGAAAAATGAACTTAGAAATAGATTTTACTATGAATAAAAATGACTGCGTGATTCCCTTGATGTGTTTATCACAGATAGGAGAGACTAACTCTATCTATTATGATGCAGAACACTCTCGTAAACCTCCTAGTTGGCCAGACAGGATCAAAGTAGCTATTGGAGCTGCCAAAGGCTTATTGTACTTGCATGAGAACAATATCATACACAGAGATATGAGACCAAGTAACATCCTTGTCACACATGATTATGAAGCAATGGTAATAACGCACACATCTTTAGAATAGTAATTGAATTTGAAATACCATGGACTAACCGATCTCATAAAGAATATGCTCAATACTAATTGAAAGAGAACTCATTCAACTACATAATGATGCTTCACTTGACTTGTATAGAATGCTAGTCTAAACAACTGCCTATGATTATATTTTAATTATGGATTAATAAAGATACAGTATTATCGCTAATATATATTATTAAAACCTAGTATGAACATGAAAAATAATGAAAAATGGCTGGTTATACTATAAGGCTATAAGCTCCTTCCATGAATTGCAATGTGCATCTGCAGTATTTTGCTTCAGCAAGGTTGAGTAACAATTTTTTATCTGTTTATCAGCTGGGAGATTTTGGTCTGGCTAGAACTGAACAATTGGACTCCATATACTCAACAGATGTTGTTGGAACTCTAGGGTATTTGGCACCAGAATATGCAGAATCTGGTAAAGTGTCAACCAAGACAGATGTGTATTCTTTTGGGGTGGTTCTTCTTCAGCTAATAACTGGAATGAGGACCACAGACAAACGGCTTGGAGACAAAAGTCTTGTGGGATGGGTAACAATCTAAATCCAACAATACTTTTAATAAATATAGCATACATTATGTGTTCCCTTACACTCATCTGGCTAAATATTATGAGTTGAATTTTAATGGATACATGTTTATTCAACTTAATATTGCAGTCTTCTTCTTTTCCCTTTGATACTGTTGTATTCAAATCCTGGAGTTCTTCCTTCCTCAGTTCCTCTGATTTTGAATATGGTTTCATTAGATCTAGGGTCATGAGTAGCCTCACAGGTGTTGTACGCATGCTTGGATGTTTTCCTTTAATTTCTTTACAATCATTTTGTGAATGTAAAGCCACTTTTGTGGCATGGAGAAGTAAAAAATAGTGGCTTGATTTTGGTGAAGGCAGAAGACAGTTGAGAAAGAGAACTAAATGAGGTAGTTGGGCAGGTAGCAAATTTTCTTCATTTGCTTGTTGGTGGAGCAGCATTGTAAGGAGGTTCTCGCCTATAAATAGATATATCTTCCAATGGTTTTTATCATCTCATTTCCATAGAGAAATATTACATAGTGTCTTCTGAGAATCTTTCTTATTTTATATAGAGAGAGGTGTATTCTCCTATTTCAAGAAAGGGTGTTATTGTTCTATTCTTGTAATTAGAGAGAAGTTGTAATTTTTTTTTTACATAGTAAAAACCTTCTATTCTTACCCATGATTTTTCCCTCATCACCATTAAAGGGTTTTCAACGTTAAAAATTGTGTGTTAGTTCTTATTTTCTCAACTCTATTTTAGTTGTGTGATATTGTTTTCATAACTATTCACGGTACCCCATAAACATATTGTTGGTATCGAGCCATTGGTTCAATGGGAGCAATTTCTTTTATGGTACTATTTATGTTGTGGACAATCTTAGCAAATGTTCATGGTTACTATTTACACGTGTGGTTATATACTTTTTTTTAACACAAAATGTTAAAAAAAATTCTATAATTATTAATAAGTATAAGAAGTTTGTCCATAATAAAATCACATAATATATATACAATATTGTTCATATATACGATAGTATTCACAAATTAAAAATATATAGTTTCAAGTCAATCCAAAATATGAGAAACATATTGTTGTCACTATACCATGGCATTTTTAACTCAAATTTCAAATTTGAGATTGAGAGATTCAATGAGAACAATTTCTCCTTATGGAAATTGAAGATAAAAGTGACCTTGAGGAAGGACAATTGCTTAGCAGCAATTGAAGGCGTGATTCGTGCCCCCACCCAGACCCACTCTTCCTCTCTCGGGATACCGATGACAAGTGGAAGGAGATAGATGACAATGCTATTTGCAACCTGCATCTACCTTTGACAAATTCAGTTTTGTCAAGTGTTATAGAAAAGAAGACAGTGAAGGAAATCTAGGATGCACTTACTAAATTATATGAGGTCAAGTTACTTCACAACAGGATATTCTTAAAGAGAAGACTTTATACTCTTCAAATGAGTGAGTCCATAATAGTAACAGATCACATCAACAATCTGAACAAGTTATTTTCCCAACTTACCGCATCAAATTACAACATGGTGGAAAAAGAACGTGTAGAGCTTCTACTTCAAAATCTACATGACTCTTATAATCAACTCATCATCAACATATCAAATAATAATATTGTTGATAGTCTTTAATTTGATGATGTTGCTGCTGCTATTCTTGAAGAAGAATCTAGGTGAAAGAACAAGGAAGACAGATTAGAAAGCTCAAAGCAAGTAGAGGCTTTGTCGATGACGAGAGGAAGATCAATAGAACGTGGCTCTAGTGGGAGCCAAAATCAGATTAGATCAAAGTTACGAAGAAGGAAGAACTTCAAATGCTACCATTATGGCATGAGAGGGCACTTGAAGAAAGATTGTTGGTACAACAAGAAAAATGTAGAAAAAGCTCCTGAATCAACAACCTCTCAAGGATGTGTTGCTAGTACCTCTGATGATGGAGAAATCTTGTAGCAATTGGTTCTAAAAGTGGAAAACAGTTCATTAATGTTTGGTTAATGGATTCAGGAGCAATATGGCATATATGACTTCACAACGAAATTGGTTTAGTACTTATGAACCTATCTCAGAAGGATTTGTGTTCATGAGGAATAATCATGTCTTGGAGATTGCTAGAGCTGGTATTGTCAAAATAAAATTGTACAATGGTATAGTTCTCATAATTCAAGGAGTACGACATGTGAAGGGTTTAAAGAAGAATTTATTGTCTATTGGGCAATTGGATGACCTCGGGTGCAAGACCCATATTGAAGGTGGGATCTTGAAAGTGGTTAAAGGTGTTCTTGTAGTGATGAAAGCAGAAAAGATCACAACAAATCTATACATGCTTCAGGGAGAAACATTGCAAAAGGCAGACGCATCAGTTGCATCATCCGGCCAAGAAGAATCAACGATAATGTGGCATCGCAAATTAGGCCACATGTCAGAACATGTTTTGAAGATTCTCATGGAACGTGATCTCTTTTTCGGGCTCAAATCGGTACACTTACCTTTTTGTGAAGACTGTGTTACAATCAAGTAGCATAGATTAAAGTTTGATAGATCAACTACTAGAAGCAAGCATATACTGGACTTGATTCATTCTGATGTATGAGAATCACCAGAAATGTCCTTAGGAGGAGCAAAATACTTTGTATTATTCATTGATGATTACTCCAGGAGATTATGGGTGTACCTAATCAAGAAGAATTCAAATGAGTTTCTAATCTTCAAGGACTTCAAAGCAAGAGTAGAACTTGAATATGAAAAAGGATTAAGTGTTTGAGGACAGACAATGGAGGCGAATATATGGATGACAGTTTTCTCACATTTTGCAAGCAATAGGGTATTCAAAGGTAGTTTACTGTTGTGCATACACCTCAACAAAATGATGTAGCAGAGCAGATGAATATAACTCTTCTAAAAAGAACAAGAGCTATGTTGAGAACTGCATGATTAGCCAAGTCTTTTTCGGCAGAAGCAGTCAAAATTGCCTGTTACGTGATAAATCGGTCTCTATCAACTGCAATTAGTTTAAAGACCCCAATGGAGATGTGGAATGGAAAGCCAGCAGACTATTCTTCTCTACATGTGTTCGGATGTCCTACATATGTGATGTACAATTCCCAAGAAAGAACAAAGTTGGATAAAAAATCTAGAAAATGCATATTCTTGGGTTATGCTGACAGTGTTAAGGGGTATCGCCTGTGAGATCTCACTGCCCACAAGGTTATTGTCAGCAGAGATGTGATATTTACAGAAAATAAACTACAAAGTGAACAAGAAAATGACAGCACTTCTAAAGAGACTACTATGGTCTAAATAGATGAGAAATCTAGAGAATATGATTCTTCTGAAGCAGAACTAGAGCACGGTGAACAAGAACCAAATGAGGCCAATGATACAAAAGTTCGACAATCAACGCATCAGATAAGAGCACCATTATGGCACTCAGACTATGTTATGGCAAGCCACGATGCATATTGTCTTCTAACAAAAGAAGGAGAGCCGTCAACCTTTTAGGAGGCTGTGAGTAACTCAAATGCTTCTCTGTAGATGGCAGCAATGCAAGAAGAAATGGAAGCCCTACATAAAAACAAGACATGGGAACTTGTTGAACTTCCAAAAGGATGAAAAGTCATTGGTAACAAATGGGTTTATAAGATCAAATAAGATGGCAACAATCAAGTGGAGCGATATCGTGCAAGGCTGGTGGTCAAAGGATATACTCAAAAAGAAGGTATTAATTTCAATGAGATATTCTCTCCAGTTGTCAGACTTATCACTATCAGAGTAGTCTTGGCTATGTGTGCTGCATTTGATTTACATCTTGAACAATTAGATGTGAAAATAACTTTTCTTCATTGAGAGTTAGAAGAAGATATATATATGTTCCAACCAGAAGGCTTTGAAGAAAAAGATAAGGAAAACTTGATTTGTAGATTAACCAAATCTTTGTACGGTCTAAAGCAGACGTCAAGGTGTTGGTACAAGAGATTTGATTCCTTCATTATTAGCCTAAATACAACAGACTGAGTTCAGATCATTGTACATATTACAAGATGTTTGGTGACAATGATTTTATCATCTTGCTGTTGTACGTGGATGACATGCTGATGGTAGGCCCCAACAAAGATCGAGTCTAAGAATTGAAGGCATAGTTGACTAGGGAGTTTGATATGATGGACTTAGGACCAGCAAACAAGATTTTAGGTATGCAAATTCACCGAGATAGAAAAGATAGGAAGATTTGACTTTCTCAAAAGAACTACTTGAAGAAAATCTTGCAGTGCTTCAACATGCAAGATTATAATTCAGTCTCTACCCTACTTCCTATCAATTATAAATTATCCTCAGGTATGTGTCATAGCAATGAAGCAGAGAGGATGGAAATATCTCGAGTACCGTATGCATCAGTAATGGGAAGTCTTATGTATGCTATGATCTGTACCAGACCAAATATTGCACAAGCAATTGGTACGATAAGTCGATTTATTGAAAATCCTGGTAGAGAGCATTGGAATACTGTTAAGAAGATCCTAAGATACATTAAGGGACTTCAAGTGTTGTATTATGTTTTGGAGGATCAGAATTTGTTGTCAGGAGATATGTTGATTCAGATTTTGCAGGTGGTGTTGATAAAAGAAAATCTACTACAGGCTATGTGTTCACACTTGCAGGAGGAACGGTAAGCTAGTTATCTAAGTTACAGACTATTGTAGCTTTGTCTACTACAAAAGCTGAATACATGGCAGCTACCCAAGCATGCAAGGAAACAATTTGGATTCAAAGGTTAATAGAAGAACTTGGACACAAACAACAGAAGATTCATGTGTATTGTGACAGTCAGATTGCCTTACACATTGCAAGGAATCCAATCTTTCATTCAAGGACAAAGCACATAGGAGTTCAATATCACTTTGTCAGAGAAGTAGTAGAAGAAAGAAGCGTGAATATGCAAAAGATTCACACCAAAGAGAATCTAGCAAATGTCATGACGAAACCAATCAACACTAATAAGTTTAAATGGTGTAGGTCCTCCTATGACCTATCAGAAATGTAAGCAGGTTAGAACTGGCAAGATGAGAAAGATTTTGAAAGCTCACCAAAACTGACTTTAAGTGGGAGATTGTGAAAGTAAAGCCACTTTTGTGGAATGGAGAAGTCAAAAATAGTGGCTTGATTTCAGTGAAGGCAGAAGACAATTGAGAAAGAGAACTAAATGAGTTGGGTAAGTAGCAAATTTTCTTCATTTGCTTTTTGGTGGAGTAGCATTGTGAGGAGGTTCTCACCTATAAATAGAAATTTCCTCCAATGGCTTTTATCATCCTATTTTCACAGAGAAATATTACATAGTATCTTTTGAGAGTTTTTCCTATTTTATATAGAGAGGGATGTATTCTCCTATTTCAAGAGAATGTGTTATTGTGCTCTTCTTGTAATTAGAGAGAAGTTGTAATTTTTTCTTCCACATAGTAAAAACCTTCTATTATGGCCCGTGATTTTTTCCTTATCACAATTAGAGGGTTTTTCACGTTAAAAATTATGTGTCAGTTCCTATTTTTTTAACTCTATTTTAGCTGTGTGATATTATTTCCGTAATTCTGGTACCCAACACATTTTTCATGCAATAAGTTTTATGTTGATACTTCGGGGGTTATGCAATATAGTGCACTAGCCAATTCATTCTTGTTCTTCTTCTTTCAACTATAAAGAGCTGGTCATATGTCTTGTAATCAGGAGAAAAAATGAAAATGAAAATGTAATATCAGAATGAATATGACTCTACCAAATATAAACTTGAGATAAAATAAAATTTTTGATAAGCCTACCTGTGAAAGAAGTAAAAAGAACCTCCCTGAAATTGACCTTGCATAATTCCTTACTTTATTGCTTTGCAAGTTTCTTTCCATTTTTAATGTCTTGCTTTCTTTCAGGCTAGGCCACTATTGAAAGAAAGGAACTATCCAGATCTAATTGACGAAAGGATGATGGATAGCCATGATTGCCATCAGCTTTTTTGGATGATTCGTCTAGCAGAAAAATGTCTCAGCAGGGATCCTCAGAAGCGATTATCTATGGATACGGTAAGTCTACATAAGTGAATTTCTACGTAAAGTTGGAAAATAAAAATTAATGATTCATTGATGATGGATAAATAAAATTAAACAAAATTACTTTTCTAAATGGACAGATAAATGTGGACAGAAGGAGTAAATAGTAATACAAGATAAAAGGAGCCACTTATTAAGATAACTTGAATTAGCCATTTTGACTCATGTGGTTTATAGTAGTCCTCTAATTTCTGAAGTCAGTTAAGTTGGGGGTTGAAACTAGATCTCATGACCAATCAGTCAACACAATTGGAAGCAAGAAATTTAATTGGAATACAAATCATGATATTGTTTTCCTTAACGTTATAATCACAACCAATATATTTCATACAAGTCAATATCAAATAAATTTTGTTAATTTGTTGTCATATATGACTACAGGTGGTCAGTGCCTTAATTCATATAGTGGAAGGCAACACATGCAGTGTTGTACTGAGAGACTGTTCCCCAGCACGGTCAGATTCATCCTATGACATGTCAGACTCTATTAAATCAGAAGGCTCTCTGGAATTAGAAGGTGAAGATGGAAGCATCTATTCAGGATATACTCCAATTAATTTGAGACCCCCACCATCTCCTCCAATGGGAAGCACTTCATCAAGTACATCAATCATGTTCACAGGGCTGAGTGAATCTCCTTCTGATGAATTCACCAATAATGAGAAGAAGGGTGAAAAGTCAAATGATGAAAGTGTTGTTAAACCACTATGATCCTCTTTGAGTACTTGAAAAGAAAATTAGATAGCTCTTCACTAAAAATAAAAAGGAAACAGTAATCACAGACTCCGCTTTTTCAAATATAACTAATGCCAGTTTCTATCTTGTTCCTTCACTGCACAAAAAATTTCTTGTTGCCTACGTTGAAATAGATTCTGCAACAAGAAAAACGGGGTTGAATTTGAACTTTGCTTCTCTGACTCTGAACGTTCCCTCTTAGAGATCAATATGATACATAATCTCCTTTATTATTTGAAGTTACTCAAGAGAAAAGTAACACACATGCCCTTATCAATGATCATTCAAGGCTTCATATTAGAGGGTGTTTTCATTATGTTTTCTGTTTTCAAAATTTGATTAAGGAAATGCTGAAAAAAATGTTTTTTTTTCTTTTTAACATTTCCTTCAAATAAAAATAAAAATAAAAAACATAATAAAAATAAAATGACATTTTTATAATTATAATGCAAACATACTAATAGAAAATGAAAACAAGAAAACAAACTAAACACCCCTTTACAAAAAGCAAATTATAGAAATCTAACAATGTTGAATGGTAAAGAAATTAGATGTTTTCACCTGGAGATTACTCTTGTGCTATTCAATATTAAAGACACTGCTTTAACTCCACTGATGTCAAATAATGGGTTGAATTATGCTTCTTAATTAATAAATAGATACTGGATAGAATTTCATTTCATGAAACCTATAGGGATCTCAATGTAATTTATTATATGCATTTATTGTATCCTAAGAGTAATACTCAATTCAAATTTGATTTAAATCTTATTACATAATATTTTAAATTTAATTTTATAGCACATATATATTGTGTCATGTGTTGTGTTTTCAGTTGACCCTTTTTTTTTGTCTTACAAGGTTTCTCTTGAATTTTGAGCATATTAATCCTTGCTCAAGGCATTATGGTTATCTCTCTTCACAATTGCTTTCTCGCGACCCAAACCCTTGTCATTGTAGAGGACTCTTAATCTATGTAGTACTGATACTTCAAAAAAGTCGTTGTACCGGTACTGAACTGGTGTATTCAAAGTGGATGGTGATGGCCATGAGATTTCGACTAGGCGAGAGCAGTATGAGATATTGGTAATTTCCAATTTTCCTCGTCTCCTCCCTTTATAACTTGCCCAACTTTTATGCAGCCGTATTAAATACTGAGTAACTGTCTTAGATATTGGGAAATATGCTGTTAATGCCTTCATGAAATTGCAGTGATGGTGGATCCTGTAATAGAAAACCATGCTCTATATAAACTGCCCGTTTGCTTGTTAGACAATATCCAATTGCAAATGGGAATGGCAATCAAATCTATTTGGTCTTGGATTTTGCTGTTAAACGCCCACATAGGCGCTCGAGGTTTACAGCCTATAGTTTTTGTTTTGTATTCTTGATGTCTGTAATTTTAATATTTAAAAAAAATAGTGTTATAGGACAAATGCCTGGAGTGTTCTGTAGAATGACCCTTGAGCTTTTTTTTTTAATTGCAATCGGGTAGTGTCTTAGGTTAGATTATATGCATTTCAATTAATTCATTTCTCCGATATAGTTAAGACAGGTCATCCACACCGATATTAAAAGATTTACAAGGATATTCTTTAAAATCTTGAAAGAAATCCTGACAAAGTTTGAATACCATGAATTCAAATTGTTTCAAAATATCTTATAACCACGCAAAGCAGTTTAACTAATTTTTTCAATTGAAAAACGATCGAACTGGAAAGCCGTTAAAAATATAAATAAGACGGTAAATAAAGTTTTGGTTAATTAACTCCAAAATATGTTTAGTTTGTTAACACAGAGAGCATATTCGAGGAAAATATGGTCAATTTGATTCATATTTTGCTATTATATTTTATCAATTCTTCCTTCGAAAATAGCTAATATTTCAGAGTCAAGCATCGTCATGTAGTTGTTGGCTTGGTAACAACCAAGTTTTATTTTATTAGGTGGATTCAGCTAAATAGATGAGTTGATGCCAGTGTTTTTCCAATATAAAAAATGTTTAAGCTATTAGGATTGAGTTAGTAGTAAATGGTTTGAATAGTTTACTGTTTATAGGCGGTTATAGGTTTAAACATGTATGCCGTGTAACCAAAGAGAAATTTGTTTCCTTATGTAGCCATCCAAACTTTTTGCAAGTTAGCCATACTCCAATATATAAATGAAACCAATGAAAATTTTAGACATATCAAGATTTTCTTGGCCAGATAATCATATCAACGATAAAATATCATTTCAATCTACAAACAAAAGCAAATAAATAAAAGACATTCTTAATCCATCCAGCTACATGCAGACTGCAGTCGAATGTTTCAAATGCAATGTTCTGCAAATTGATAAAAAGCCTGCAAAAGCAGTTGTGTACACAATATTCATGCTGGTATACAATACATGCAACACCAAAAGAAAAAAATGATAAAGCTACAATAAAGCACGAGTCTCTGACCATGAATCACACCAATATAAAATCTTTCTCAGCCCATGAGATATTAACGCTTGACTACCATGTTAAAAAAATCAACATGAAAGCAATTAGTGAAAAAGTTTCAAATCACATATCATAGCAGTTTTCTTAACCAAGATCAGACACTTGACAGACAGCAGGCACGTTGTTCCGTGCACAAGAACCAAACCCCCATATCTGACTTGACTTAGAAGTTCCAGCAGTCATATGCTTGTAGTCAGTGGCTAAATCATCTTCAAAAAGGGTTGATGTAGCATCAGTTGTGATGGCTTGGCTCTTCCCATGCCCAGAACCCTGCTCAAGCCAATCTGAAGCAAGCAAGAAGTCTGGCCGAGTAATATTCAACACAGACATTGTTTGATTTTCACTGTTAGGGGACCAAACCTGGTCAACAGACTCTAATTTCACAATATTGCCTGCAGGAAATTCAAATAAACTCTCAACTTTTCAAAGAATAACAAAAGATCTTTAGCAACTGACAAACTTAATACAGGAATTAAGGAGAAAATCTAACACATCCATTTTCGTAAAAAATGATAAATGAGTTTTTAATGATACTAACTCTATCCTAGAAAATAAAATGTACTGTCTGTGCATGAAGACTTATATGCTTTGTGAAGTAAAAGAGAGTTTCATCAAGTCTTTTTTGATAGAAAGATTCATCAATTATTTTGAAAATTGAAATTCATATTTTAGGAATATTTTGGCACTTAATAAAACAATAAACTACATAATAGAACAGGAAATCTCCAAAATAATTAACAAGTTTCAGATTGTGCCAAAGATGTATGTGAACATGTGTATAAATGTGTTTTCAATGATCATCCTTCATACAACGAAGGCACACACTGAAAGGTCCTAACCATTAAAGGTCTGAACGGGTGGCTGATCATCCAATGACTTTGTATTGGCACAAGCAGCAGGGCACTCACTCAATATTGACGTTGCGCCAAATGGAGATACAGGGTCAGTATAGTCTTCCCATTCTGTCTCGTACATGTTCAAAGTGGAGCTGTCCGCTTTGTCACCAGGAGTTGCAGTAGATGAATTTGAATTCTTGTCAGAATAATGGTTCTTTGAACTGCTCATAGTCTTCGCCTGATAAAGTAAAGCATCCAGCAGGCCACTATTTTGAGGGGAAGAACAATCTGACTCCAGTGCACTAATTGGTGTAGGAGACTGAATGAAATCATCAACTGACTCAAGCAAAGGAGGTGGGGCAGATGTACCCCAGCTACCTAAATCAATTTCTGGATATTGGAGTGAAGGGAGCTCCAACTTCACAGCCTCGGAAGTTGGCTTAGAAGTAGAGGAATTGCCATTTGAAAGTGAATGGCTGTAACAAATTGAGCTATGTGAGGAGGGACCAGGATCAAGGGGTGATTGCATTCCAAATGATTGTGCAATCTTATCAGAGGTATTATCCTGAATATGATCAAATGGATAAAACCCATTTCTGTTCATATCAGTGGAACCAAGAAATGGCATTGTTGACTCTCGAAGAAGCTTATGGTTAGGTGATGTTGATGGCGCAAAATTACAATACTGAGAAGCATCAAGACCTTTCAGCATTTTGCTATAAGCAGAAATGTCAGGAAGCTCAGGCACATAAGGTAAGATTCCCTGATTATCCTTCAGACTGTCAAATATTGCATCATGTATCTCATAACTGTTTTTCTGCAAGAGATCCTGATGCACTTTATTGCCACCATTAATTCCACCAGTGCTTTGGCCATGCTGACTCTCTTGGAATGCTTGCAAACACACTTCAGGAGGATAAAGTGGCAAGCCAGCCCGTTGACGCCTCTTGATCCGGGTGTTCCAGTAGTTCTTTATCTCATTATCTGTACGACCGGGCAACTACAAGCAAAAGAAATTAACCATTATAATGGATAAAAAAAATAAGCACATAATATTGAAAATAAAAAATTGTAGAAGAAACCGATTGCCACAATTACAAAATCTTCTATGCAATGCATGATGGCCATACATAGAATGTTTTAATTCAAAAGTACTAAGACATTTACTTATAAATTATGATCAGTTGCTTGAATAATTTAAACCCCTCAAAATTATAAAAATATAAGAAATAAGAAAATATGTGAGTTTCTTTACAATTATTCAATCTCGAAAGAACGACGTTGTTCAAAATTCTATATACATACATCACTATGATTACCATATATACCAAAATTTAAATACTTATCTATTATCAACTGAATATGCTTTATAATCAATATAATTGTCGTTTCCCTATTTTGGCAAGTTACTATTCGACATTTTTGTCCAAGGAGCACAAGTCCACAGCATCCAACACAATGTGACATCGGCAACCTTCTAACTCTTAGACATGAACAGTTACCATTATGTTTTCTACCATCTACTGTGTAAAATTATGACTAAGCTAATATGCAATTTGAAGTTATCTGTCTCAGTATCCAAGTCACTAGATAGAATTACAAATCATTTGCAATAACAGAAAAAACTAATAACTGCACAGAAATGAGTGTCTTTCACAGTATCACACCATAATACTGATTATTGAACTCCCTAAACCCGCATGATGATATCCAGTAAAATCTACAAAGAAGTTGTAAAACTCTTTATTGCGTAAAAGTTGACACAAATATATTGCAGCATTAAATGATGCCTACACAGAATGAGTGACGTTATTCATTAGGAATCTAACGAAAGACAAGTAAACTGTATTCTACCACATTGGTTAGCGTGGACCTCTACATCAGCTTATATTAGGATATACCGTGTCTATTCGCAGATTATTTAATTAACTGTTTTCTTTATTTATCCATATGTTGTTGTATGGCATCAAGAGATACATAAATCTAACTAGCTTGTTCCATATTTTGGGAGAAGTCAAAAAGAAAACAGGGTTATCAGATGGAATTTCTATGCTACAATATACAAGGAAGACAAAACAACACTGACATCACTAATGGCAAATAGAATTCATAGATTTCACAAAAACCAAAATAAAGTAAAAGAAAACATTATAACTAAATATGTAAGGCAAAGACAAATACACAATATGCTTACATGTGCCGCCATGCGTGCCCATTTGTTTCCCATTTTTGCATGAAGTTCAGCAATCAACCGCTCCTCTTCTGCAGTAAACGCTCCTTTCTTTAAATTTGGCCTTAGGTGATTAGCCCACCGCAGTCGGCAACTTTTTCCACAACGTGACAGGCCCGAGTGCTTCTGAACAGCATTCCAGTTCCCCTCCCCATGCTTCTTGACATAATCCACCAAAATAGCATCTTCAGCAGATGTCCATGGCCCTTTCTTCAGAACAACTCCAATGGCACTTCCTCCATTACCCTCATCATTCAACTGTGACCCAGTCAGATCGTTGGGGAGCACCTCATCTTCAATCTCGTTATTCATTCGTCTCATCTTATATTATATAGTTTCTGCCAAACATTTCACAACCACAAAGGAAAGCCTTAAAATATACAAAAGAAAACTAGGATAAAACCAAGAGAGGTCCTAAATTTGCTTTCACAGCCACTAAATTTCATTTTATTCTTTTCTTTTTGGATATTTCTTCTGCGTGTTTTGGGTGGGGAGGGGGGAGGGGGAACGGAGGTGCAAACCACATCAAGATAATACAAGCAGAATGATATTAAATGATTCATACAATAAAGAAGAAAATAATAAATGACCTTTATAAAGATGCCTCAAAACCAAAACAGAATTACTACAGCACTTAAATGGAAACGAAAATAATTGGAAGCAACGTAATAGCCAAGCACCTCCATCCTCTTATAAAGATGAGAGACGGTAAGTAAGTAAAGCAGTAAGCATAAAAATTCAATAGCAAAGTTTCTACTTCAGCAAAATCTCTGACTCTGAGTAATTAATGATGCCCTCCTCTGGACCTGGAAAGCATGGATTTTCCAGACCCAAAAAAGAAACAAAGCATAATATTTCATTACAGTATCAAATTAATTATGCTTACCAAATTCGGAATCAAATATAAGAGAAAGAGTTACCACATGATTATTGTACATGAAAAATAAAATAAAATCGCCATCCCTAGAAAACCACGAAGCTAAAGCATACACATAACACAGAATTCACTTTTCCCACCAACCCAACAACACCCTAAATCCGGTCACTGCAATACAGTACACATTTATTACAATATTAATAACCTGAGCATAGAGCAAAATGGCAGTAATCTAGATTTGAAAGAAAAAAAATAAAAATAAAAAACATAAAATTAACTATCCCCATCTCAATAGATCCAAATTTTCCACCAAACAATTTTAATAGCAGCACCAAAAACAAAAAGGAAAAACAATGAACACTACGAAACGATACCTGAATAGGACGTAACGCTAAAATCCAAAAACGACTCGTTTTGCGCGCAGTGAATCAAGCTCAATTGAACTAGAAACTGAAGGAAACAGTGAAAACTGTGTTCCTGAAATTGACAAAAAAGAACAATTACAAAGTGGTTTCAAGCTGTTGTTTACAAAACTAGCTCAGAAAGTGGAAATTCATGGCGAGAGCCTAAAAAACGAAGTGTTTTAAGAACTTTTTACCCTAATTTGGAAACACTACACTCAGAATTCGAGCAAATCTGAAGGAAGAACAAGTTGAAGGAAAATTCAGATTCAGTAATGAAATTGAAAATTTGAGTTTTTTTTATTTTTATTTTTTTGAGGAAATGGGATTACGAACCGTAGCTTCTGGAGGAGCAGAAGGAGGATCCGGAAGAACAGAGAGCGGAACATGGAGGAGAATTCACACGAACAACACTCGCGTCTATCTCTAGAGAGAGAAAGCAATGATGAAGAAGAATTTTAGAGAGAGAAAGAGAGAGAGAGTGTGTGTGTGTGTTGTGTTCTGAAGGGGAAATGAAATGATGGCAAGTGAAGAGAGGAAGTAGGAGAGAAAATGTGGGAATGGAAAATGGTTACCACCACCAGCCTTCACTACTTCAATGTTTCTTTTGATCAATCCATTCCATGTACTCTCTGAATTGAATTGATACTTTAACTCACGTTATTAATATATATAGTTATATACTACAATAAATTAAATGAGAAATATAATAAGAACAACTAAAAAAGGTGGGATTTTTTTTCTATATTTTAACTTTTTTGGTGTTTTGTAAATTATATTTATAGGTATTAGGTGGTAATAAACTCTCTCATTTGAATTCTTAACATCGCAAAATTATGTAAAGAAAAAATAAATACAAATATTTTAAATAATCAAGTTTTCTTGAAATTTGTAAAATTTTATATTAAATTTTTTATGTCTATTTTTCTTTACACATAATAATATTATATATAAATTTCAAATTAAATGATCCATTTCTTAAACTGGATTAATATTTTCTTTCTCGATTTCAATTTAAAAGTTACCACTAAATACAGGAAAAGAGATTATAAATTATTTTTCTTTTTTTTTTTACTTTAAGAGATTCCTTCACACTTTTTTTTGTTTTTAAGTCTATTCTCCACTTAATAAATGAAAAATTAATTTTATAAAATATAATTAAACATTTAAACGTGCTGTTTTTTTTAATAATATTATTTTTATACATATAAATCTTAAAATTAAATATAAAATCATACTTAAAAAACTTAAACTCTTTTTAGTCAACCTAATACACTTTAAATCATTCACACTTTTTGAATGAAAGGTTAATACGCGCTTGAGATTATTAAAGCTGTCTATTTTCTATACGTGTTTTCGTAAATCTCTCACATTACAAGAGAATTCTCAATTACTTAGTTCAAACTTTGTTTAGCACATGAATAACCCTTATGAGTTTATGTAATTATGAAATTAGAAAGAGAGTCTCAAGCCTTGAAGTCTAGACCGTATGAAAATAATACATGGAAAAGAACAAATATTAGATATATTTTATAATAATTTTGTATCCTCATAAATCTTCTTAATTAATTGTAGATAAAAATATTAAATACCTTTTGAATTTTTAAAATATTAATTTTTTTTAGTTTGATACCTTTTATTTTAACTAATTAAGAAAAACAGTTACGATGATATATTATTACTCTATCCAATAACTTGTTTATTTAGAAGTTTATAAAGCATTTATCAAAAAAATTATGTAAGTATTATTATTATTATTATTATTATTATTATTATTATTACTATTATGTAAATTAGAATAACACTCATGTGATGTACATGATTATAAAAAAATTAAAATATTTAAAAATAATATATGATAATTATTTTATTATTATAAAAATATATATTTGTAATTTTTATAAGTGGTAATAGGTGATATAGAAATTTCATGTTGAGATTTAAATATTTATTTTAAATTTTTAAGAATATCAAATATCAAGTTTATATAAAAAGTTATGGAAATATTTTAAAGGTTTAAAAAATTATTGAAAGAGTGTTTTAAGTTTTAGTGGTCACACGTCACTCCTAATTCTCTTGACTTCAGCTATATATATTATAGTATGGTTTGACACCATAATAAAAATATTTTTATTCTATAAAAAATGTCTCAATTTTTTTTCATATTATATATATATGTATAAATTATTATTAAATTAATAAGATAACAACAATAAAATTTAAATTCAAATATTAAAATTCAAATTATATTAGTAACACAACATAAAATGACAATTAGTAAAAAAATTACATTTTCTTTTATTTTTTAATAAGTTAATAATAAAATTCAAATTCAAATAATATTAGTAATATAACTTAAAGTTGTCACTTAGCATAATTTCACAAATCAAATTATCTTTTTATATATTATATTAATTTATTATATATTGTTAAATAATCATAAATGATGAGTTAATATGATAAATAACTCCGACCTTTGAGAAGAGAATCCAAGTTCAAATATCAAAAAAATAACTATTGTGAAAATATCACATAATTCCCTCTTACTCCAATGTTTGAAATTTACGAGGATATTTCATGATCTCACCAAATAATTATAACTGCTAAATTAATTTTTTTGAATTGCAATTTGTAAAATTATTAATAAAATGAGAGAGAAGATTTATAAAATGGAGTTAAAATGGCGAGTCACAAGCCTAAATTCAAAAGTTAGGTGTGAAAGTGATAATCGGAAAGGAACAAAAATGACAGATAATTATTTTAAATATAATAATTTTTTAACGAGTATTCTAAAAATATTTATTAAAGAATTAAAAATAAAAGTATTCAACAAGAAATATAATATTTAATATATTAAAAATTCAAAAAATTGTGATTTTCATTAAATAGTTTTTATTTTTAATTTCTCGATAAATACTCTCTCGGCACTCGTTAAAAAAACTATAATGATAATATTACAACTTTTATTTTAGCATTTTCCCTTGATTTCTGCTATAGAAATGCTTACTTTTGAGAGAAGGAGTCAAGGTGAATGAAGAAAAAGAGAGGTAAAAAGTCACCTTCACATGAGGGTCCGAGTTTGAGGTGATTGGATTTGGAACGAAATCAAGGAAAATTGGTGGTGTGGTGTTTCGATGTTTTTGGAACATGAATTTGAATGAATGTACGAGGATATACCAGTTCATATAGTATGAATAAAAGAAAAAGTAATAAACTAATAATAGAATGAATGAGAAGTAAAAGATACGTAGTAGTAAGGGTGTAAATTGGTTCGGATAATTGACCAACCCGATTAATCCAAATCGAATCAATTAAATTGGTTCGGTTTGGTTTGGATATATTGATTGGTTCGGGTAAAATCCAAATCAATTAAAGTTTAATTGATTCGGTTCTCGGATTTGAAATTTCAAAACCGAACCAACCCGAATCAAACCAAACCATATATTTATATATTTTATTTTTTAAAAAAAATTATGCTCTACTACTTGTTTTTCTTTATTTTTTGTAATACTTTCTCAGCTTTTAACTCCTAAAACGTCGTTTTCGTTCAACATAGAAGGTTAGAAAACTCCTTTGCCAAAATGTTCGTTCTACTTCACTTAGCTGTAGTTAACTAGTCGATGCATATGCTATCGTCTATTCTAAAAACTCTTAGAGGTAAAAGAGACTTTTTGGATCTTTCCTTCAACCAACTCTCTGATCCATTCTTATTGAACTTGGGTAATTTACATGTCATTCAACTTTTGAACCTCTCTTATAATGATTTAGAAGGAACCATTCCCTGGTGGAGTTTTCCAAAAGATTTAGAAGGTAATAAAAAAATTTACTTGTATTTTGCATGTGAGCCTCATAGAGAAGGCATGTCAACATTACATCATTAGAGGTGAATGAATCTTGATATTATGTCTAACAATTTGCTTTGATAAAAATGAAAAGTAAAAAGTAATAAATCATCTAAACTTGAAAGCTTGGAAACGATGAATTGACTTTAAATGTTCTAGTATTGACTTTAAAAAATGAATTTCCTCTAATTTATGAAGTTTAAGAATGGGAGCTTGGAAGATTGGATTAAGGAGAAAAGAAAGCATCCAAATGAAAATGAGTTGAACCTTATGGAGATCGAATATGATATTGATCTTCTTGTGGTTTGGATTACCGCACAACGATAGTGAAGTTTATTGTGCATTGTTTTTGGAAGTCTAACAACATTCTCTTGGATGAAAATTACGAATTGAGACTTTAGATTCGAGGATTCTTGATTCAAAGTTTAACTAATCAAGTCTTCATTAGCTTCACTCAGTATCATTAGGGGTTTAATTCATACATATATACCGCAGTTAGTATGAATTAAATAGAGTAGTATACAACATAATTAAATCTCTCTTGAAAATTTTTTTAACTTATTCAAATATAATTTCTTAATACAAATATCAATATGTTTCTTTGTTTCCTCTTTATGAACCTTTTAATACACATTCTAAAATATGAAATAATTATTAGTGTTCAAATTAATAAGATTGATTCTATTTCTAAAATTTTTTTCATTAGTTTATTTTGTATTTTTTTTATGAAAAACTAATTATTTAGTTAATTTTTGTATTAAAAAAGTGGCCAACTCGATCACCCGAATCAAACCAATCCATAGATGTTCGATTCGGTTTAGTTCGAATTTGGCTATAAAAAAATATGAAAATCAAACCAAACCAAACCAATTGATTTTGATTGGTTCGGATTTATTTTCTCTCAAAAATCAAATCAAACCACTCACTTACACCCCTACGTAGTAGAAAAGAAAAGGAGACTTAATTTTTTTCTTTTGTGAGGTGACATAAAACTCTTTAAAAGAAAAGAGAGTAGAACGTAATATAATATAATGAAAAATAATGACATAAAAGGAGTTAGAGAGCATGGCCAGAGATGTGGGGTCAAGTGGATGGCATGCACATGGACATGACTTTGTGTACTTGTTTAATTCAACTTTCAACCATTATGGTCACCAGGCTACGCTTGAAGACTTGAACACGCATTCCCTCTTTGAGTTGAATCTATATCAATACGATTCTTGCCATTAGGAAATCGGGGACCGGGCGCGGAGAGTATCCTTTTCTCCTCAAATGAAGAAAAAAAATATTAGGAGATGTTCAGTCTTTTTCTAAGAAAGAGTATATTGATTTTTTAAATTTTCAATTTTTTATAAATTATTATCAGAAATTTTAAAATTTTTATAATTAATTTTTTAATTTTGATTAATGTTTTAATTGATCTTTTTATTTAATTTAAATTTATTAATTCACCAATGATAATATTATTTACTAACATTTTATCTATAATAACATTAATTTTAAATTATTTATTAGTTTACTTATTAAATTTTAATTTTGAATATATTTTATTCTTTACAAAATAAATTTATTTTATAATAATAAAATATATTTATAATCAAATTTTAATAAATAAATTAAAAATAATTCAAAATTAATGTTAATACTGAATAAGATGTTATTATATAATATTATCGTTAATGAATAAATAAATTCAAATTAAACAAAATAATTTATTATGACATTATTTAAATTTTAGAAACTAATTAAAAAGATTTTAAAGTTCATTATAATGATTTGCAAGATGATAAAAGTTTAAGAGAACTGCATGCTCTTTTTCTTTTTCCTTTTATTGATATGTTTTAATTACAATCATAAAACTTCTTTATATTATTATCATTTGATTTTAATACATAATAAGTGTAAAATTTCTTTATATTATTATCAAACATTAAAGAAGTTTGATTATCTTTTTTTTTAAGGCAAAAAAAAATGCAAAAGCATCACTGTAACAGCTAACATCCCAACTAGGTTGGCACCTTAGCTATTACCAATCATATGCAGCACACTTTAATTTAATAAAAATGAGAAAAAATAATATAGAAATGGAGGGGGCATGAACGTGACCCGTTAAGGAATTATCTAAACTTGTAGTTGGGCAAACCAATTCTATTACGAAAAAATTCTTCCCTAATTAAATCAGGAATTAAATCCCACCAATGAAAACCCTGAATGTTTGTACCATAAGAAGCAATTTTATCTGCACAATTATTCCCCTCACGGAAAATATGAGAATAAATAAATCTCATCTTCTTGGTAATAGCTAGATAATTATTCCACCTATTTCTAAACTTCCAAAGAACAATATCAATAGAGGTAAAAGCTGAAATAACTAATTGAGAATAACATTCTAACCAAAAAGAATGTCATCCCCTCTTGTAAGCAATTTCAATAGCTAGAATAGTCCCCATCAATCCAGCATGCAATGCAAAGGAATTACCTAAATTGGCCACAAAACAACCCAAAAGAACTGTTCTAAAATCACAAAAAATACCCCCACAAGAAGAAGAACCCGGGGCACCCTTAGCAGATCCATCTGCGTTACATTTCACCCAATAACAATTAGGAGGGAACCAATTTACCTCCAAGATTTTTAGAGCACAGCCAAGTTTGCCAATGACTGGAAATGCTTTAAGAATTTTCAAGTCCAAAACCGAAGCTGAAGTCATTGAACCTTTACTTAAATTACTAGTAATAGAGACACTAGCTACTATAAGATTCTTAACAGCATGAATAGAGACCAGCTTGTTATCAAATCGGTTTTTATTTCTAAAATGCCAAACAGCCCAAATTATGTTTATAATACCAGCAACAATGAGATCCTTAATTTGAGAGCATCAATTCAAGTTGCAAATGGACAACACAGTTTGCAAAGAAGAATGATCAACTGTGTGATTAATTATATCACTGAACCAAATCCAAAGATCCCTAGCAAATTGACAGTTGAAGAAGATATGATCAGCTGATTCAGCTGCAACACCACATAGATTACATCTAGAAACCACAAAGCAACCACTACACCAAAAATTCTCATTAGTGGGCATTCGGTTATGAAAAATTCTCCAAAGCAAAAAAGGATCTTGAAGGAGGAATAAATCTATTCCATATAACTTTTGTCCAAGGCAGAACCTGACCATTTGCAAAGGAGAAATTGAAAGCATCTCTGAAGGATAATTTCCCAGAATCTGTTTGCACCAAATCAATTGATCCTTACATTTTGTTAATTGGAATACAAATCTACTTCAATTCAGAGGATAAAGCAGGACATTTCAGCAGCAAACATTCAGGAATAATCTAAGAGCTATTATCCATATAGTCCATAACTTTACCCTTCAATGATTTATGCATATAATCAGGAATGTCAAGCATAGAACATAGAGGTTTAGACAACCATCTATCCAACTAGAAGTTAATATTTGAACCATCCCTAAGCAACCAAGCACTGTTATCAAGCATAATAGACAGATAAGGTTTTACACCAGTCCAAATAAAAGAGGCAATGTTATATTTAACATGAGTGTTATTTCTAAGAACTCTAGCTCTCATTAAGCAGGCCCAAACACCATTAGAAGACACTCGATCCCAGCACAATTTGAGCATGGATGCACAATTTATAAATCTAATAGATCTTATACCAAGCCCTCCCTCAATTTTAGACTTACACATTTTGTGCCAAGCAACTGTGACATTCTTTTTAACATCAATACAACCAGACCATATGAAATTTCTCATGAATCTATCTACTGATTTTAGCAAACTGACAGGCCAGGAGTAGACTTAGAAGCTGTATAACAGCATGCTAAGAACCATAGACTTCACAAGTTGAAAATAGACAACATAAAACCTTTCCAAGCAGCTAGCTTACTGCAATTGGCTAAAGATGAACCCTTCTAGGCTTCCCTTTAAACATAGGCGGTCCAAGGTAGATGAATGGAAGCTTTCCAGCAGAAAAACTAAGAGAATTCGAAATATTGGCTATCCTGCTTAGGAGAAATGATCCCTGAGTAGAACTTTGACTTACTAAGACTAATCCTTTGCCCTGAAGCATCACCATAAGTCTTGAAAAATGTCATTAGATGAGTCAAATTCTGTTTAGAACCCCTTCAAAAGATCAATATATCATCTGCATATAAAACATGACTTGGTGCATAAAAGTTCCTGAGCCCTGCCATGAGCTGTAACTTCCCATCATTCACAAGCTTTAAGATAGCTCTACTTAAAACATCTTAAGCAAAACAAAACAAAAGAGGGGACAAAGGATCACCTTGTCTAATCCCTCTTTTGCAAGAGAAAAAACTAATAGATTTACCATTCACTCCAATAGACAACTTAGCAGAGAGTAAGATAGTCTTTATCCAAGAACAAAATTTAGCATCAAAACCAAAAGAGAACAGGACTTTCAACAAAAAATTCCAGTCTATAGTATCGAAAGCTTTTTTAATATCAATTTTCAATGCCAAATTACCTCCAAAAGCTCTTTTATCCAGTATATTAATGCACTCTGAAGCAGTACACAAACAGTCAGTAATATGTCTATCTTTAATGAAGCCCCTTTGATTTTCAGAGATTATTTTTGGAGCTACCAATGCTAACCTATCAGCTATCACTTTGGTTATAATTTTAAATTAAAAATTAGCCAAAGCAATAGGCCTGTACTGCTCAATCTTATCAGCTCTTTGCACATTCGAGATAAGCACGACCAAATTGGAATTCATATTGGGAAGCAACCAGCCTTGTTTAAAAAACTGAAGAACAACATTAAACACATCATCATGAATAATGCTCCAGTATGTTTGGTAAAAATAACCTCCAAATCCATCGGGACCTGGAGCTCCACTGCCATTCATAGCAAATACTGCATTTTTAACTTCCTCCTTAGAGGGGAGATTAGTTAACATAAGGTTGTCCTCTACTGAGACCATAGGAGAAATGACACTATCCACCAAATCATTTTCAACACACTGGTTATCAGAGGAGAATAAGTCAGTGTAGTAACACATAATATGGTTTTCAATATCTTCTGCACTATGGAGAATGCTGTCATCTTTTTTTATCATTGATATCTGTTTTGAAACATTTCAGATCTTAACTACTTTGTGGAAAAATTCAGTGTTCTTGTCCCCTTTAGAATGCCAATCAAACCTGGCTTTCTCCATCCAGAATTCTTCCTGACAAGCAAGAGCTTGCTGCAGCTCAAGTTGAACACTTTTCTCTTGACCAAACAGTGTATCAGAGTAACCACCAATGTTTATTTGCTGCTGGATGTGATCAACTTTAGCCAAGGCATTTTCCACATTGGTGTTAACATCTTCAAAAGTATGTCTATTCCAGCTTTTGAGTTTGATTTTCAGCAGCTTTAACTTCTGTGAGAGTATGAACATAGGGCATCCTACTACATTACTACTCTAAACTTCCGAAATAACACTACTTAAATCAGGGTGTGATGTCCACATCTTTAGAAATTTAAAAGAAGAACTATAACACTATCTTCCTTCTTTATACACAGCATAATAGGATAATGATCTGACTTGCTTCTTGTAAGAGAACAACAAGAAATGCTGCTCCAAACATCAAGCCAAGCATCATTGCAAATGGCTCTATCAAGTCTCTTCTCTGTAGATGAATTTCCTCTTCTTCCATTAGACCAAGTAAATTGAGCTCCTCTAGTCAATAAATAGGTCAATTGACCACTGTCAGTCCAAAGTTTAAACTCTTCAGAAGTAATTTTCAAAGGCAAATTACCTCCTCTTTGCTCATGTGAACCAAGGACCATATTGAAATCTCCTATGAAGCACCAAGGACCCACATAAGAATGCTGCAAAGAAGTTAATTCATTCCATAAAGCCCTTCTTTTCTGATAAGTAGTGCTGGCATATATAGCTGAAATAAACAATTCCTGATTCCTTAATTTAATAGAAAAAGAAACCTGCTGATTTGAACAACTAATGATACAAGGAGAAAAAGATTCATGACAGATACACCACAAGTTAGGCAAAAGATGGTCTCTGTTATTGACTGCAAAAACTTTAAGCTGCCTGCTAGTCCAAAAAATCAAAGGGAATTGATCCAAACTAATCCAAGGTTCAGCTAGAAAAACTAAATCAGGCTTATTTGAATTCAGAAGTTTCTTTAAAACTAACCTAGTATCTAGGTTACCAATACCTCTCACATTCCAGAAAAGAATCTTCATAATTCAAGATTGGATGTCCCAGCCCTTGACCAGGCTTGCTGCTTTACTGCCACAAAGGTTGCTTTATTCTTCTTTCTCTATTTTTTCTTCTGAGATTTCGAAACCACAACAGTAAAACCAGAGTTAACATTATCTAGGTCCTTGCTGCAGGCACTATTATTGTCTTCTTCCTCATCCTTGTTCTTGCTCCAGAACTTTGAAACAATTTGAAGATCCTTTTGAGCCTGATAAGGCATATCAGAAACTTGAATAGGCTGAATTTTACCAGAATCCACAAGTCCTTGAGAAAAGGAATCTAACACATGAGATGAGAGTTCACTAATACCAGCATTGTTTCCAATTTCCTTAACAGAATTAGAAACCTGAGAAGGAGAGATAATATCATCCCCAGAACCTTCTTTACACAAAACTTGAGGAGAATCTGAATGCAAAGAGTCATCATAATCTGAAGACTTAATCTCATCAGACACACCATCTAAATCATCACCAATAGGACTGAAAGTTTTCCTCCTCAATTCTGTTTCATTAGCCATGCAAATTATACTTGCTCCCTGAAGCTCTACATCAATAGACACATCAGTACCATTAATTGCATCAAACTGTCTTGCATTATCAAAAACATTAGCCCGATTGCTAGTCTCTCCTATGTTCTTTGGATCAGAAGTATTATCAACCATTACTTCTTTGCCTTTATCTGCTATATGTTGCATCACAACATCAAAATTATTCGTAGCAGCAGATCGATCCTTTAAATCCTCTCTATGATCATTCTTTTTAGGAACATACCTTGCTGCAACCTTCCTGGAACCTTTATTATCCTTTAACACATCTTCTCTGTAATTCTTGTTCTTGTTACAATTAGAATCCAAATGACCAATTGCAACACATGATGAATAGAATAAAGGGAGTTTCTCATACTCAATCCTGACATGAAAAGCAAATTCTTCTCTTTCCACCAAGATATGATCCTGCAACTGTTTTGCCAAATCAAGATCAACCAAGACCCTTGCAAAATGACCAAGAGATCTGTTAATAGTAGCATCATCCAATGACAAAGGAACTCCAATACCCCTAGCAATGGCAAAAAGGATCTTTGGCCTCCAATACTCCTCCTGAGGCAAGCCAAGAATCCTAATCCAACATTGAGTATTTGTTCGTTTATCTAGATTAGGACAAAAATCGGGAGTCTAAGATAATAATCTTAAAACACCCGGAGAAATGTTCCAAGATCCAACTGATAAAACTTTCCTCAAATCTTCAATAGAAGAGAATGAAAATTCAAAGAAACCTTTACCAATAGGAATCATCTTCCAATGACTTATAGGATTCCATTGTTTCAGAAGCTTAACCCGCAAGTCATCTACTTTGTATGACGCATCTCCTTTCGATAACAATAGCCTACCGTGGAGATTATTTTTGCAACTCTCCAAACCAGCTTTGTATTCCTCTTTTGGAATTTTAACCGCTATAGCATCTCCCTTCATGTAGGGAATTGGCAATTGGCTTAGGGGGATGTCACATGCATTATTCAATGCTTGAGCAAAAGTCTTAGGGGGAAAGGAGAGAAAGAAGAAGCAAAAGCTTTGGATGCGGCAGGATCAGGAGGATGATTCGAAGGAGGATGAAAGGAAGAAGATTCAGGAAAAAAGAATTGCTATGGACAATTAGAAATCTCCATGAATCAATCATACAAAAACCATGCAAACCTTAGCAGAGCTCCATTAGGGTTTTCCTCTATCTCCTATAACTAATCTATTTCTCTTATATCAGTTTGATTATCACAACCACTATTTAAATTTTTCAATAACATGCTAATATGTTATTAGATAATAGCATGAAACATTTTATACTAATAATGTTTTAAATTTTAATTCTTATATATATATATATATATATATATATATATATATATATATATATATATGAGACATATTTAATGAGATAAGTTTTATTGTGAGAGAATGAGAAGAAGTAAATCTTAACTATACAATCATATATAAATGATCAAAATTAAAAGTTATTTAAAGATCATGATCACTCACTTAAAAAATTATATGTATTTATGTTCTAATATTAATCATTTATTTAATATCTAATAATCAATATTTACTCATCTCAACTCTTATAATAAATACACATATCTCCAAATATGCTCCTCTTTTATATATATATATATATATATATATATATATATATATATATATATATATATATATATATATATATATGATACGATAGAGTTTGAATTTTTAGATGTATAAAATATTATTTATATAAAATTACTTTAAAATTAAGAGAGTATCTGACTATTGCTACTCCTATTTCCTTAACTTTTTATTATATGGGTTTTATTTGAATCATTGAATCAAAACAAATTAAAAGTTATTTAATAAAAATAAAATAAGAGTGATAATATATACTGTCTAAAATCAAAATTGCCAAACGTCGTAATAGAAGCGAGTGTTTTAACATTTTAATAATAACTTATGTTTTTCTTATGTAAAATATTGTTTATGTAAACTAAAATGGGTGTAAATTAAGCTAATAAACAATATTGTATTCGAATTTTAGAGTTATCATTTTAGAGAGAATTTTATTTAATCATAACTTCTGACCAAAAATTACATTAGCAATCTGTCAAAGATAAAAAAAATTAATAGGAAATTGAGACATAATTAATTTGTATTGATTTTCATTAAATAAATAAATAAATGACATGTCATTAATGCTTATGCTTATTTAATAGAAAATCTTTTCAAAGTGCTGTGGAAGGCTTTCCCAATGGCTTAGATGAGTTTAAATGGTGAACACTTTTAAAATAAGTGGTTATTATAATTATTTATGTGATAATTTTTTATTATTACACATAATAAGTTAAAATTAAAATTATTATATAAGTAATAAAGATCATTATTTATCGCCTTATTGATCATTATATGATAATTTTTGTATAAGATGTAATAAATTCTAATTTTAACTCACTGTATATACAAGAAGAAGATTACCAAATAAACAATTGGAATCGCTACTTATCTTAAAGACGTTCACCACTTATTTGAGTTATCTCAAAATTATTCATTTTAAGTTATACAAATAACATGACTCTAAAGTTAATGATGAATTTTGAGAAAGCAGGCATGGACCTTGGCTTACGGGTATTATATGATGAGAAATGTTAGTAACATATTATTTTAAATATTTTTTTTAATACTTATTTTATTTTAATTTATTTTATATATTTAAAAAAATTATTAGAAGACAAATGCTAGTATCACTTATTTTTTGATTAATAATAAATAAATGTTAAAAAGAATGTCTAGAACATTCATCTTATAGGTTTAATTTGATGGAAGATGTCTCATGGGTCATTGTTAAGCCAAAGATTATTAACATTTATGGCAATAATCATATGCACAAATAACCAGCGCATCCTCTGGCCACCATGGTTAGAACTTCAACAGACTCTTCAAGGAAACAATTCATTGGCGCCATAAATGTTATGAACGAGAATATGACTGTCCCTATTGCTACTAGTCTACTACCCTATGCGGTCTTAACAGAATGAGTTACAAAAGTATGACGAAGGTTTTTGCTAAGTAACATTTTATTAAGGATTTTGTTAAGGGTATTTGTTAAGAAAATTAAAATAAAATTTTTTAGATGATTAAAAATAAGATAATGAATGCCTTAAAAATTAAAAAAATATTATTTATCTTATTTTTATCTAAAAATTTTAATTTTAATTTCTTTAACAAATGTCTTAAAAATACCTGTTCGCAAAATTATTATATTGAAATCAGAGTTATTGGAGCAATGAGGGTTTATTCAACTAGCTAGTGATCAAATTGCGTCAATGTATAAGTCTTAGGTTTAATTATTATCATGATCCTTAATTAATAGTTATCTGTAAATAGTGTTGTAAGTACCTATTGAATTTTGTGTATAGCATAATGCATGCCCTTGGCCTAGGAATAGAGCAACTTCCTTTTTTGTAATTTTTTTTTTCACAAAGAAAAAGACAGTTAATTATTGTGGATGGTTACTTCTATAATACATAATAAAATTAGGCATTTGTTATAGAGTGTTATAAGAGCACCGGTTAATAGTCTCCATTAACAATATATTATTGAATGCTTAAATATTCCTAATTACTTGATAAAAGAAAGTATGAAATACTTTTAAAGTGGAAAAAATATAATGCTAGGACCTCAACTTTAGGTACAAGTTGATTTAAGGGTCTTAACTTTTAAATCTTCCAATCAAGGACTAAGATGATCAATTCAATTTTCCGCGTCTAGCTGGTGTTGAAAATGCCCACTACATGTTAGAAAATATTAACTAAACTTATGAATTATGTGCTTTAAATATTAATAAATATTTTTTAATTCAAATAAATTTTGAAATATTTTCAATAATTTTATAATTTGAATAAAAATTAAATCATTTTACCAATTATCATGACGCAGGGTCAGTGGCATTATTCATGTTTACAACAATTACCACAATATGACAATAATAGAGGGTGGGTGTAACAAATGTAATATAAATTAGATTTCATGTAATTACTAGAAGAGAGGAGGTTGGAGAGGTGCTTGTGGGTGGGAGGGGTGAGAGAGCCGTGGCTGGTGGGTGGTGTGTAAGAGGGAGAGAGTGGTGCCTTTGGAGAGTATAAGCATAAGGTAGCTTTGCTCTAGGAAGTTTTTTCTTCATTATGCCTATTACATAATACATATACATGATCGAGTTTGGTCTGATATGTGTGTGTCTCTTATAATAGAATTGCATAAAAGACAAACACTAACAGTATGTTTGGATGATAGGTAATGAGAAGAAAGAAAAAAGAATAAAAGGAAAGAAAATAACTTTTTTTGTTTTAAAATTTTAAAATACATGGGAACGGAACAGAACACATGAGAAATCATTTCTCATCTCTTCTCCTCAAATGTCCAACTTTTGTTCCTCTCAAAATTGAGGTGAAATGAGAAAAACACATGAGTAATAAAGTTCTGTTCTGTTAATGAAATTTTCAAACAAAGAAAATGATAACTATGTTTCATTCATTCTCTTTCTTTTTCAGTCTATTTTTACCATTTTATTCCCTTTCATTAATGAAAAAATATTCAAACATAGGATAAATGAAATGATGTAGTGAAACGAGCTATTTTAATCCATTGGTTTGTGTTTTTAATGGATTATAAAAAAGCATAAAGGTCAAAAAAACAAACATAAAGGATTGGTAAAAAAAAATCAGAAAAGGCAAAAGCAAGAAAAATGACAGGTACAAAAATAAAAAATAAAAAAAGACAAAAGCAATATTAAAAGAGATTGATGGTTTTTTCATATTCTTTTCGAGACTTGAAGCTCCGGTTTTAGAATATTTTTAATCAATTTTTTTTTATCTCTTTCTATTCATTTCACTAAGGGTTTTCTTTTATATAGCTTTTATTGATTAAATTAAAAAAGATAGTTATGGAGGAAAAAATTTAGTTTTAGTGCCAAAACACTTGATGACATGTAATATATATATATATATATATATATATATATATATATATATATATATATATTAGTTATATATATATATTTCATTAAAGGTAATCATTAATGTAATGAGTGTTTAATTTGCCCATGTAAGTTTTTTTGCCCATGTAAGTTTTTTTCGATGATTGAAAATTATTTGAGGTCCTTTACTAGAAAGAAAAAAAGGTAAGGTTCTCAATTGATTGGAGAATAAAAATTGAGGTCCTTAAAGTATTCTTCATTCCTTTTAAAGTTACCAAAATATTGAATGCTTCAATTTTTTTATTTAATACTTTATTTAAATTCCTCAAAGAAATTTTTTGTCTTATACCTTAAGGACTTTTTAATAAATATTTACAATTTTATAGTTTTATCCATTATTTTTTATAATCACCCATGTGTACATATACAAATTTAACGATAAAAATATTACGGACGACATCAACTAAGTTAGTCGGAATTAGTTGGCGCTCAAATACTGCATGATCCGTTGTTAGGAGATTGTCAATAAGTATCCTATAAGCACTTGTTAAACTTGGGATCTGCCTTAACTTTGGGATTAGAAGCCGCCCGTTAATCCTAAATTTTGTTACAGCAAAACATTATAAATATATTATAGTGTATTTATATACTATAGTGTAATGTAGAATTAAAAATTGCAAATATTTTTATATATGATATCATCTAATGATTTGTTTCCTTGTTTTGGTTACATGCAGTGATGGAGCTAGAGGGGAAATTTATTAGTGTTTGGGGGAGAACATGTTTTAGAAATTAAAAAAATAAATCTTTGTATAAATTCTTTAGGTTTTGAGCTAACTTGAGGGAGCACCCCATAACTCTAACGACACTTCACCTCTAGTTATATGGTTGTTTATGTGAAAGTTAGTTTTCTGTTCCTTTGAAACGTTCACAATGGCTAATTTATGTTGTGTTTGTCTCCTCACTACTCCTGTTTGTGAAAAAAAAACTAAAAGTGTTATATAAGTATGTCAAAAAAAGTGTTCATAGTTGCTACACAAGCCAGATGACTTTGTAGCCCGATAGCCCCAACAAACAAATTAAAAATATTGGTATAAGAGAGAAAGAAAACTCAATTATGAATATTGTGTATTGCTCTTTCAAAATATGGCAATGTTAGTGAGTAATATGATCCGTCTCACAATAAGTGTGAGACTCTAAATGGGAATCAATTTCTGTCCTATTTGGGTTACACAATTATTCAAGTTTAGGGTCGTGTAACATTATTCTAAAGAGAATGTGAATAAGTTATTACCGGAAAAAAAAAAGAATATGTGTGATTTGAATATTTTGGTTCGCAACAAAAAAGAATTAGGTGTAGTGGTAAATAAACTGTACCTTAAAAGGGAGAACAAAAATCCAAACCTTAAAAAAGATAATTATTATGAAAGCCTCGAGAACAAAAATCCAAACCTTGAAAAAGATAATTATTATAAAAGCCTCCTAAGTACCACAGCAAATAATTGTTAGGAAAACTTTTTAATTGTAACATTGTCTAAAAGTTAATTTTTAGCGAGATACTTAGTCAAAAAGGAAAACATATATATTTTGGTTATCACTTATTCAAGGGCGGCTCGTTTGGAAGCTTGAGGTGGAAATTTAACTATGAATATTATAGTGCATTCATACACTATAGTTATTGTGGAATTAACCATTGCACACATTTATATATGATTGTTTACAGTGAAAAAATATTACAATCGAAGTTGTCAAGACCAGTCCTCAATCATTTGTTTGCAATTCTAACAAATATTTTTTATTCAAATCTAATGTTTGGGGTGAATCACTCTTCTAAGACTTTCATGTTTTAAGTAACTCGTAAGACTGATGTCGAAGAACTTTAACAACCGGAGATCGGTTAAGTGTGGATGGTGAGTAAAAGTGTGGAAGATTAAAGTGTATTGAAAATTAAATTTACATAAATGGAAAAGTACATGAAAGTAAATGACAATAATTGAAAGGTGAATTAAAGTTAATGACAAAAATGATAAAGGCAAAGTGGCATATAATAAATTGACATGAAAGTAAACTTAAATCGGCGTAAACATAAATGGCAAGAAATTTAAATATGCAAGGAAGTTAAAATGCTGAAAGTAAGAACATTAAAGACAAAGTGCAAAAAGATAAATTTGCAAGAACGTAAAGGTGCAAAGAAATAAACTATAGAAAAGTTAAAGTACAAGAATGTAAACTCTCAAGAAAATAAAAGTGCAACATAATTAAATTGCAGGAATGTAAGAATTGAAAAGGAGACACATAATTACAATAAAGAAGGAAAGGTACATGAAAAGGTAAAGATAATGAAAACTTAAAGATGCATATAACATAAAGATGCTAGAAAGATAGAGTGGCTACCATACTTAGACTGAATCCATCAATTTAGGAGCATCATTGGGATTAAGGACATCTAGGATGTTTGAAGTGAATAATCAATTATTATTTTTTCCAAAGTTTGAGTTTTAGTCTTTTCCTTGAGAGTGCAGTACATTTTTCACCACATCCAATTATTATTGTGTGGGGAGGATAAGGGGGGGTTTGAATTTTGGTCATTTTTTTAAGAATGTAGTTCGATTCAAGGATACAACACCCAATCATTTTTTTCATTGTTTTGTGCGTGGGGGGTGGGGTTTGAATTTTAGTCATTTCTTTAATGCTTTGTTTGGATGAGGAATAAAAAACTGGGAAGAGATAAATTTAGAGAATATTTAATTAGACTATTTTAAGAGAAAATATGTATTTGTAATTTTCTACTATTATTATTTATCAATAGAAAATTTATTAAAGAAAATAAAAACTTTTTTTTTTTTTTTTTGGTTGAGAAGAAAAGTGAGAAGAAAGAAATTATCTATATATAAAATGACTAATATATCCTTTATTGAGGAAGAAAAGAAGAAGGGGCCTTTGGGTAGGGTTAAATGGTCATTTTTTAAATTATCACATTCTCCACTTCACATTTTAACGAGTCTAAAGAAAAAACTGAAAATGTGAGTCTCACCACCACATTTTCACTCTTTGATTTTCTCTCTTGGTCTTTTTAAGAATGTAGTTCGTTTTTCACAACACTCAGTCATTTCATTGTTTTGTCACTTTGTGTGTGTTCCATTTTCTCTTAAAACAAACAAAGGGTAAGAGTGTAACTCGCTTTTCATTGAACCCAATCATTATTATGTGTGTGCACTCGCTTTTCACTGCACTCAATCATTGTTATTGTGTGTGGGGGTTTGAATTTTAGTCATTTACTTAAGAGCACATCTTCTTTTCACTACATCGAATTATTGTTTTGTGAACCAACCATTGTCTTCTTCATAATTTAAATTTTGGCCCTCTCTCTAAAAACACCACTTGCTTGCCGATGCAAGTTAGGCAAGACTAAGCCAATTGTTAGCCCAATTCAATATTATACAAATTGCAGATTAGCTCAGCTGTCCGTCATTTTTCTTTCTTAAAAGCAATCCTCTAAATGTGTGTTAAATTGTTAATAAAAGAAAACACAAAATTCATTACCAAAAATGATAATATTTTAACTGTATGATCACTTTTTATCTTTTATATATTCATGAATCCTGGTATCATTCATAAGCAATATATAGACTACTGTTTGAAAGAATTATATGTCAGCGATGAACACACAACACTAACAAATACTTATATCTTATTTATATATTGTTATATTACAATATTATTGTTATATAAAGGTGAAGTGCATCATTTATTGATTTCTCTCAAGTGCATCTGCCTCATATAGTCCCAATTGAACATGTCTGCCCCGTTGGTTTAAAAAAAAAATGAAAAAGAAAAAGAAAAGGAAAAATAAAAAGCATTTTATAAGTTTGAGGCCAACTGGAAACAGCTATTACATCATCAAGCTCTTTATTAATGGTAAGCCACCAAAGCCAATGTTATGTTCTCTCTATGTTCATCTCCTTTGGGCATAACACGTAATCAAGATATCCCACTTTACCAAGTTGGGGATTGGGGGGATGGTATGATGCCATTGATGGCCAAAATAATAGCTTTCTTTTAGGAACAATGTATTGATTATATTCCAATTGCAACTCTCTCATTCTCCAAGTCCTTTTTTTCTTTCCCTATTTGAACAAAATTGCTCAAAGATATCCTCTTCTTTATGCTACAACTTTTCCTTTATATATATAAACAAGGTCTCCAAGTTCTACCAATATGTTTCAATAATTGAATAGATATTTCCACATAAAAGAAAATTTACTATATTTTAATTAATAATAGTTGGATTTAGGTATAAATCTATTTCTTTATAATATATTAAATTGACATCCAAAAACATTTTTGATAGAAATAAGGGGCCTAGGTCCAAAGAAAAAAAAAAGAAAAAACTACAACGATAAAGGAACTACTAGGGTACGGCAGCCCCATATAAATAAGCAAAAATCAACTGAGATTATGTATTTCGCCATTCTTAATATGGTTTAGCATTTTGACTTTGTCTTTTCACCTTTTGAGTTATCACTTTGATTAGTTGCACTTTCTCCATAATTCTTAGCTCTAATTGTATTTTATAAAATAAGTTATATAATGCCTACTGTATCTTCTATTGAATAAATAAATATATATATATATATATATGCAATAAGTTATATCCTACTTGTAATGATAAATAATAAAAGAGTAAGTTGCTTAGATAGCTTCTAAGTTTTAATGAAGCTACATAAATTTTTCTTTGGTGATGAATATTGAGATTGCTTTTATCTGTCTTGTATGTAAAACTTAAAACATGTAACATCTATATAATTTTGTAAAACATGAACAGGGAGTTTTTGTTATGTTAAAATTATTAAAAGATGGCATCATTTTGTCCTGATTTGTAAATATTATACATACTTATTTTAAAATCTCACACAAACCTCGCTTGAGGATGAAAGATTTGTGAAAAGTAAAAGAAAATTTTAAATGTGGTTTGTAACGATTTGTTTTATATAGTATACGGAAATCATGTGTCTATGTTTTTAACATAGAAAAAAGAAGTTGTTTATTATTCATAAAATTAAAGTATGTTGGTATAAAACCATTAAGACTAAGTTAGTGGTCAGAGGTTTAAGTAATTTGGATAAGAATATATGTTCATACCTTTATATCATCATTGCATATATAAGAAAAAAAAACTATTTTCTCAAATTTAAAATGAGAAAAACATGTGTAATTATAAAAACAAGAAGAGATCTGTAATTTCATAAATTTTGGAGGAAATTCTTGTAGTTTATTCGGTCAGAGTACAAGAATAAAAGTTCAGAACAGGATATCAAATAAAAAGATCAATTAGGTATGAACTGAGAAATGAAATTATAAATCAAATTTCTATAAACTAAAATAATATTTCCCCCCTTATTTAACAAAAAATACCAAATTGACATTTATATAACAAATTCTATAAATGCTTTACTTACACTAGTAGAAATGTCAAAAAATCACAAGTCTTATTGAAATTTGAATGACGAATTCATCAACGTGCTTTCGTCTTACAGTGTAGACCATTCGTTTTCAGCTCTAAAATATGTCACTACCACCATTTTTTTCCCACTTTTGTTTTCATTTTTTATCCATCCATTCTGAGCAATATCAAAGGGAGGATAAGGATCCATAATATAGATAACTTGGGCGGTTGCCGTATATATATGGATTTTCATCAATTTGTAATTATTATCTTAGCTAGCATAAGAACAAGTGGAATAAAATGATATTCTTTGAATGAATCATTAGGCTTCCTTGGATTCTACCAACAAATTGATATATAACTAATTGAGATTGATCAGAACAATGAATGGAAAAAAAAAAAAAGAAAAAAAAAAGGAAAGGAAAAGAGATATTCAATTTTCATCTTTCAATACTCTTGAAAAATAGAGAGCACTAGAAATGTGAAGAGTGAATCATATGACATGCATTGGAAAAGCAAACTACAAATTGATGAAAGCTTACAGAGAAGGAATTCATATGATGAAGTCCCTTACGTTTGATTTTCCTTTAGCTCTCTCAAAACGTATTGTGTTTATGTGTCCATCCTTACTTGTAGTATGTAATGATGCAAGCAATGTTAAAAGATAGAAATACGATATTCAATATTTGAATTGCATGTTTTTCGTTCAGATTTCAAAGCCGATTTTATTTTTTTTTCATACAAAGTTTCGACTCATTGGAGTGAGATTAGTCTTCATTCGAGATATTAAAGTTGTCCCTCTTTATAAGTAGTTTCTCATGAACTTGCACCTTTGACATTATAAAGTTTTTTAACCACTTACATCAAATTTACTTTTCACTTAAGTCATTCCTTATAGATAAAGCTAAATGGATGTTGATGATGAAAGAGAATATTTGCCTTTTATTTAATTTTATTTTATATTACCATAAAAAATGTTAAGATTATGCTAATATTTTCTTTGCCTAGTTAATCTACTCCAAATAAATTTATGAGAATTAATTTTTTAACTTTCCAATAAATTTTAAGTTGAAACAATAGCTTATAAGTAAACTTATATTGGTTAAAATTAATGGTGAATATCTTCTTGGAGCATATATTTATTATTGTAGAAATATATAATAATTTCTCATTTAGTATCTCCATTCATGTTGTAAGACTTTATCTTAGTTGTCTAAAAATATGCGGATTGATTTATGAGAAAAAGGTGTACAAACTAATTAAATTAAAAATAAATATAAAATATAGTAAACAAATATATATTTTAACAAAAAAAAAAAAAAAACTTTTTGTTAGTAAAAATGTTTGGGGTATACCAGTGAAAAGTGACCCAATTTATTTACTTTTTGTTATTTTTTAAAACTAATCAATTATTATCATTTAAAATATAAGCCCATTGTTCAACTCCTGTCTGAATCTTGAAAAGTAAAATGATACTTAGAGAAAAGCTATCCTCACAAATCTCTTACATACTCCTATAAGTCATTAAATAATACCTTAATGTCACTATAACCTTTTCTGAATAGTTCATAGAGTCTTTCTCAAAGTCTTGTGAAGAGTTTGTAAAAGTAAAGTATGATTATTACTCTATTGAAAAAGAATGAAAAAAGAGTCCCAAAAGAAAATTTTGGGTAGAAAGACGATAAGGAGACAACATTGTTCTCAATTCGACATTATCTCATAATAATATATACAATCTAATGGATGAGGTATATTTTATGGAAATATATGCTCATCCTAATACAGTGCTCATCTTTTAAATATATGATGTTGGTGCCAAGTCCAGAGCAAGAAGGAATTACGGGCTGACAGCTGAAACGCTCGTTAGTTGGAATGAAATGGTAAGTCTCATACTCGTGGAGCTAGAGTCTGAAGCCTTAGCTCAGATACAAAAATGAGGAATTCCTGAGATTTGTCATAAGAATGATTAGTTAAACACTGATAATTATAATATAACATATTTAAAAAACTTATAGAGCATTTGTTTGAAATAAACTCTAACAGCAAGGTCTCAAGTAACAAATCTAGCATTCTGCTGAAATATTTATAGCTACTATTCTCTTGGAAAATATATGTTGGTATTTATCACTATGCCACTCCCATTGCACTCAGTAAGAAAACCATTGTATGATCTGTTCACAACTAGTTACATGATGAATGCTGGATCAGCAAAATTTTGATAAGAAGATAAAAAAATTATATGAAAATGAGGATGAAAATCTCAAGCTTTTTAAATGAGGCTCAACTTGGGCTTAATGGTCTACAGCACTGCATTTATTCTAGAGCTGTGTAGATGACAAAGCTTGTGATCTTACTTCTCATCATTAAAATTATGAGCAACTTTTTAGCACGTATAGAATTCAAATTAAAATTTAATGGGTCATTCATAAGCATACAGCAGCTAAAGTCTTCTCATAATGCTGTTATCAGATTGGTTTGGTAAGCCCAAAACCATGATCTGTGGAAGGAATGAATAAACAGACTTTTCTTAGAGATGTTGATTCGATCCCTTCTACAAACAAGCAGAACATTCTTTTCTGGAAAAGCAGATGCAACAAAGTTCAGAAGTCAGGAATATATCTGCGCTTCAAGTGTCACCAAGTTAAGTTCTAATTTTAGAGAGGGAGTCTAATTTTCAAACTTTGTGCTGCTTGCTTTGAAATGAGAAGACTATTAATGCACAAGACTCCCTTAAAGATATCTGAAATTTGACCACAAGTTGCCATAATTTGCTTGGTATTGATTGGAAAAAGACATGGTTTATTGTTTTGCCTGCTGTAATTTGAATTTAAGGGAGCATTTAAAATTTCATACCTGGAACCATGGACATGTAGCCTTCCCAAATCTGAAGATCCTACCATTGATCAGCATCTTTAGTAAGACTTGACTCACCGACTGGTGCCCTCATTAGTATGACATAGGTACTTCTATCTGGTAAATCTGAGATGGAAAGAGGGGAGTATGAAGATACTAAAATCATGTTATAAAAATAGTATAGCGAATGATATAGTTAATGCCAAATAATGTGGAAGAAGTAATAATTAATTTATCTTCTATTACCTTAAGATAAAGTTAGTCAAAGTTCAATCCTCATCATCTGAGTCATAGATAAATTTGCCATCAATCTCAACATAAGGGATGTCAGCAATCTTCAACCAGTCTTTCCCTTTATCTTTCCTGCACTGTTGTTTCAGCAGAGGGCAGTCTTGAATATATAGCTCCAAAAGTGAGGAAGGAAGGCCCTGTTTGGGTAAACAGGAAATCTTGGGACAGTTACAAATAGAAAATTCTTCAAGAGAGGTAAGGTATTTAAACCCCAAGCATGGTAGGGATGTTAGATTTAAGAGATCCCTAAGGGTGAGGCTTGATAAGGAGGTAAGACTATCAAAGCCCTTTGATGACAGGTATTTTAACTGTGGAAAACCTTGAATAGTGAGACTAGTTAAAGATGATGGAAGTATTGTCCCCAGCTCCTCAAGTTGCTTATGCAAACTTACACCTATGATGGTGAGGTCCCTGAGAAAAGAGAGCTTGTATAAACCCCAGTTGAATATAGCTTCACGGGCATTATGGTCATTGATCTAAAGGGATGTTAAGTTGGATGGAAAGCCTTCTTCAGGAAAATATTGAATACTGGGACAGTGTCCTATCTCCAGTTCTATGAGGGAGTTGAGATCATGCATGCAGTTTGGTAGGGTAACTAGTTTCTCACAGCTCATGATGCAAAGTTCTGTCAGACTAGAGGTGGGCAAACCTTCTTCTGGGAAGGAGACCAAACTTGGACAACCAATAATTTTGATCTCTTTTAGATTCACAAGGCAATGCAAGCCTTCAGGGAGGGATTTGAGGTTTTCACAGTTCCATATCTGAATAGATTCCAAGGACGTGTTTCTATGCAACCTGTTTGCTATTGACTCTAGCTTTGGACAGGATTGAATCTCCAGCTTTTCAAGACTTTTAGGTAACTGGCCTTTCATTGACAAGCACGCTAGCTCAGAACAGTTCCAAATGAACAGAAGTTTGACAGACTCAGGTAACTCACCACTTCTTGATATGCAAGTGAGAGATGGACACCAGCCAATGTATATATACTCCAGATGAGAAATGATTGTGCCAGTGTTGTGGATATTGTCCTCGTGCATAATTCTTGTTGAAGAAGAGCATTCTCCATTGTCTAGTAAACATTGCAAGTTCTTACAGTTTGATATCTCCAATGATTTCAGAGTGCGGGGCAGTTGATCCTTTGTGACAAAGATTAGGGAATCACAATTACACATGTACAAGTGTTCAAGACAAGGGCTGTTGAACAATAGTGCTTTAGGTATAAATTTCATGACACTGCAATTTCTAATCTCAATTGATCTGAGCATGGATGACAAACCATGTGGATGAGTCTCAAGCCAAACTTCATTTCCCCATAAAGCAGTAAAAACTGTCTGATCAAAAGCACAACCAGCGATTTTGAGTTTTTCTACTCTTCTGAATCCTTGCACAAACCCTTCCATTGGAAATGTGAACTCCAAGACTCTTGAAATAGCCATGGAGTTCAATGACATGAATTCAGTTGTGCAATTAAGAACTAAGCCTTTGCATCCTTCAATTTCTAGTTTGCAGAGCAGTGGAAGGCTTGAAATGGTAACCATCAATCGTTCACATTCTTTAACTATTACATATTTGAGAGAAGGAAGATTTTCAGGTAATTTGCCCAAAAGTTTGGGGCACCTCACAATGGAAAGCTCCTGCAAAGAAGAAAATATGTCACACTGCTCATTATTGCCGGAGGGGAACCAATTTTCCCATTTTTCCATATCCATAAAATGTAGCCTCTCCAAGGATGGGAAAGGTCTTAAGCAACCATAGAACCTACCATCAATGCAGTATACTTCTTTCATTCCAATGATTTGAAGGTCTCTGAGGGCATGAAGGTTTCCAAGTGCTGGCAAAGATGTACAATGTGCACACTCTTTCAACTTTAAGAACACTAGACTCCTGAAGGATGGATCTCCTATCCATTTTGGGAAACTAATACCACAATAGCACTTAACAGTAAGCTTTGTAAGAGTTTTGTGAGGTTGTAGCATTTGAAGCACATCTTCTGCTCTTCCAATATGTGACTGATCATTCATACGACAACTCCACTTCAATTTCAGCACATCAATGCCTGCCTTCTTGTTTAACATAGCTTCATCTGCTTCTTGAGTGTTAGTCACATGCTCTAACCTGGATACAGAAAGTCCCCCTCGGAGATTTGACAACTTCTTCAATTCTCTGATCTCACTTTTGCCTAGAACAAAGTTTGACAATGTTTGAAGATGTGTCAATTTACCAATACCTTGGGGCATACCTGTTAAAGAATGTGCTCCAGTGATATCTAGATGACGTAGGTTGATCAAATCACCCAAGTTTGATGGCAGCTGCTCAAGATTGAAACAATATCTCAGTAATAATGTTTGTAGATTGCATAGACTGCAGACTGATTCTGGCAACTTTCTGATGTTAGTCCAAGAAAGATTCAGGTAGCGTAGATGCTTCAAATTGCTAACTGAATCAGGCAGCTTACTGATGAAATATCCACACAATGATAAAACTCTCAAGCATCTTAACTCAGGTAACAACTTAAAAGGAACATGATTAGTTATGTAGGACCATTCTTCTAGGCCTGGATGCTTTAGAGGGAGAAACGTTCTTAAAGACTCGGTTTCTTTAAAGACCTGAAACATTTGAATACCATCATATTCACCACCAGTGTAAGATGCATACCGAGCCCTTTTGGAGATTTTGTTTTTCATTTTTCTATGAGAGTGAGAATTACTATCCAATTTGAAACAGGATTCTCCAGCAACCCACTGAGCTAGATCATTGATAAGGTCATGCATTACATACAATGATCTGTTGCTACTTGACCTTTGAAAAAGTGAAGCTGAGAGTAGATCTTGAAAGTACTCATGGCCCACATCTTCCATTTGCTTCTGTTCTTGTTGCTCTAAAAATCCTTCTGCCATCCACAGCAACACTATCTCTTTCTCCTCGAATTCGAAGCCTTTTGGTAGTATGGAGCAGTATGCAAAGCATAGCTTTAGGTGTGAAGGAAGCTGGTCATAACTCAATCTTAATGCTTGGAGGATGTTACTTTGATCCTCTGCAAGATCCCATATTTCAAAATTCAATACATTTTCCCACTCTTTTTCATCTTCCTTTGAGGATAAAATACCCCCAAGTGTTGTTGCTGCCAATGGTAAGCCTTTGCATTTCTCAACAATCTTCTTACCAATTTCTGCAAGGGCTTGATTTGCATCAATAGATTTTCTCTTAAAAGCATGCTGCACAAACACTGACCAACAGTCCTCATCAGATAACATGTTTACATAACGAGATTCAACAGTTCCCATCATTTTGGCAACTTCTGCACTCCTTGTTGTTACTATCACCGAGCTTCCCGGCGCACCTCCTATCAACGGAGCTTCCAGCTTAATCCATTCATCGTAATTCTTATTCCACACATCATCGAGAACAATCAGAAACTTCTTGTCACTCAAGGCTGCTTTGAGGTTAACTTGAAGCAGATGGAAGTTATCCAAATCACAGGTTCTGGAAGTGGCTGACTCTAGAATCTTTTGAGTTATGATCTTGACATCAAAATTATCAGGTACAGATACCCATGCCTTGAGATCAAAGTGCATATTCACCTGGTCATTATTAAACACAACCTGAGCCAATGTTGTTTTCCCAACCCCAGGCATTCCCACAATGGAAATGACTGAGACTTCATTGCCATGATTTGACAATGACATATTCTCCATCAGCAGCTTGATAATCTTCTCTTTGTCCATATCTCTGCCACGGATGTAGGACTCATTCACCATGGAACCTGTTTCTTTGATTTTGTATGAACACACAGCAGCAACCTCACTTAAACCAAGCTCATGCCTTTCATTTCCAAGACTATCCAGTCTCTCAGTGATCATCTTTATCTTAGATTTTATCTCAACATTAAACATTAATTTCCTTGGATTGAGAGATGTTGGGGCAAGATTCCATACTTGAGTAAAGGTGGTTTGAGTTTGAGATTGAGATGCTGATTCCAACCTCCTCCTCAGCAATTCAGTAGCAAACTCATCAACAACATCTTCTGAATCATAGGCCACATCTTTAAGCTCCACCAGCCACATTCTCACAGCCTCATTTTTTATTTGCTTGTCCTCTGCATCACTGAGTACTGCTTTAATCAGCAGCAAGGTCTTCTGAAATTTCTTCAGGACTTTGTCATTGTCTCCTCCTACAAGAATAGCATCTATAACATTCTTTGAGGCCAACCTGTCAAACAAAACCTGAAGGAAAGCTGACAAAAATGCATCTCCTACAGCAGCCATCTTCTCTGAAAACCGCAAGAGCAAAAGAGGGAAAACACTGGATCACAAAATCTTGTTGAAGAATTTTTTGATTGCAAAATAGTTGCTTAATCTGCTATCCAGAGGATTATGCAAGAAAAGTGAAAATCTGTGTGAAGTTGTGAACATATTTGCTTACAAGCATACGTCAGCAAAAAAAGGAAGCAAAAAGGTTAAAAACAGCAACATTCTAGTATTATGGACCTTGAATACTGTTTGTACTAAAATTATACGCAAAGCATATACTGGTCTTGAATTTTATCGTCAAACGTGGTGACATAGACAAGATAGTGATGTTTTGTCTACTCTATACCATTGATATTAGTTCAAGTGGTCAGAGTGGGGGAGAGGCTCCAAATTCATGTAATTGTAAACAACATAAAGCTTATCTACAAAAGTATTAAACAATTTCTTTTATTCAAAATTAAATTTTGATCAGAGATAAAATAGAAAAAACCAAGAGACAATGAGACATCTTTCAAAAAAGACAAAGGAAAAAAAAAAAACACATAGCCAAAGAGGTTAACAAATACAATGAAGATTGTCCATTCTCTTAAGAATATCAGACATGGAGACTCAAAGGAAGCAACAATGAACCCAACATAGATATTATATATCTCACAAATGTCTAGCATATTAATTTCTCATTGATGATAAGAAATACATAATTCCAACAAGTTTTCTTCTAAAATATGTAGCAAGTTAGATTCATTTCAAGAACTCGAACTCAAACCCAAATGCTTACTTTTTGCTAATTTTATCTAGGATTAGAATTTCTTAAAATGTTTTATTTCTTATAGGATAAAATGACTGTTAATTTTTAAAAATCAATAATCTAACATTAAAAATATAATTAGAAAACTGATTGATGCTGAAACGTTCATCACGCAGAAGCTCTTACTTCATGGCTTTCAAGTGTCAAATAAGCCTTGATATAACATTTGCGAATGTCCAAGGAAGTACTTTCTTAGCAATTTCTCAAGTCTAGTATGTGACAATAATTTAATATCAATCTGTTTCGATATGAACTTCATATTTGGCACTTAGCAATAAGCCGTTTGCGGGTGGGGGGCTAATTGTTAATATGTTATTAGGTTTGGAATTTATTATATGTCATGATACATGTATTTTCTGGCCCCAGGCAGTTTAAGGGATCGAATAGAAATAAGGGAAAATCGTTGTTGCTCTAGACATAAAGAGAGAGGTTTACTTGTTCCTGGGCAAGACAAGTATCTTGTTTTATATTGTTTAATGTGTACCACATTAATTATATTATTAAAAATATAATTAAAGTATGAGGTAATAATGATCCATAAAATTACTATGACAAGAAAAGTCTTTTATTTTATATTACTTAATGTGTATCACATTCATTATATTATTAAAAATATAATTAAAGTATGAGATAATAATTATCCATAAAACTAATATGGCATATATTGAATGATATATAGTAAGAAAAATTTCTTCTTCTAAAAACACCTAAAGATTTTTAGGATGGAGATAATCGAAAAATCTAAAAGCTAAACAATATAACCCTTCAGGATGAGGGGAACCATTTGATTACAGATAAAGTCTTACATAAACTTAAAGCACTTAAATTGGATGTATTAAACTAATTATATTATTAATTATAAGTAAATTACATTCACTTTTTTTTAAATTTGATGATATGACATTCATTATTCTTTTCTAAAAATGACATTACCCCTAATTAATCAAGTTGCATAATTGTATAAATATTATCAATTAAAATTTTTAAAATTTTTAACATTCACATGATTATTTATAAACAAATTATTTTTTTAAAAAATATTATTATGTATAAATATTATCAATTAAAATCTGATAATATTTTTTTATCGAAGCTAAAATATGGTAACATTGCCACTTAAAAAATATTTTAAAAAAAAAATTCCTTACACACTCACACAGAGAAAACTCTAAGGGTTTCTTTTAAAAAATATTACTATATATAAATATTACCGCTTAAAATCAGAAAATTTTTAATATGTATTATTATTTATAAAAAAATATAAGGATGATACATATTCTTGTAGCCTATTCTAATAAGTATTAGTCAACTTAATCAATTGGGGGGGCGTGTCATTTTTGCGTAAAGAATGGAGTTGAGTGTCATATCATCAAACTTAAAAGAATGTGAGTGTATTTTATTCATTATAATAATTAATTTTTAATTAACTATAATAATTATTTATTAATTAAAGAATTGATTAGCTTAATACACCAATTTAAATGCTTTAAATTTATACAAAAATTTCTCTTGATTGTAGGGAAACAACTTTGGAAATCGTTAAAAACTACTAGTATGAGATATTATAATAGAAAAACAATAATGAAGCTCTAACACTATGTTTGAATGATAGATAATGAGTGAAACATAAATGAAATAAAGGGAAGAGAAATAACTTCTCTTGTTTAAGAGTTTTAAAATACATGGGAAGAGAACGGAACACATGGAAAATCATTTCTCTCATCTTTCCCTCATCTTTTCAACTTTTGTTCTCCCCAAAATTGAAATGGAATGGGGGGAACACATGAGTAATGAAGTTTCGTTCTATTCCGTTAATAAAACTTTCAAACAAAGAGAATGATAACTATGTTTCATTCATTCCTTTTCCTTTCTAGTCTATCTCCACTTATTTTGTTCCGTTCTATTAATGAAAAAACATCCAAATATATAGTAAAATATTTTTTAATAGTTTCTCTAAAAGTTTTCTTAGATCTTCTTCTTTCTTTTTAATCGATTAATTTTCATTTCATTTACCTTTTTACAAGAGCATTTGTTGATGTTTTCCTATTCATGACATCAAGGATTTTTTTAAATTGAGTTTATCTCTAAAGTGAATAAGTAAGAATATATTTATCCTTAATTTAATCTGAAATATATTTGAATTTTAATTCACTAAAATTTAATGATAAATATACTCTTACTTACTCACTTTAAAGCAGTCTTATTCTATAACGAAATCACCTTATTTGAGTTTTTAAATAATTTGCTCAATAGGTGTTACGCACTAACTTTATTTTACATACATTTGTTTCTAATCTTATATCTGGTTAAATTTAACACTTGTATTCAATATTCAATATATTACCATATCTGTTTAGGAGTTTAACATCTTATAGAATTGTTAAGTTATCTGGGGTGAGCTGTGTGTTGTGTGAGGGGGGCTATTCCCCTCTCCCAAATTTTTTAAATTTTCTTCTTTTAGCAAGTAATTTTTAAAAAAAGAAAAGAAATTATTTAACTTAACCCCATATATCATCAATGATGTTCTTTATTTTTTGGACACCCCAATTAATATGCTTCAGCTATGCAGTTAAACTTATGACATGACGTGTTAATATAAAATTGAACGAAAGTATAAAAATATTTTATATTAATTGTGCATTAAAATTAACTTCTATTTTATTTTATGTTCAATCATTTACTTTAACATTTTCATCTTTGCAACACTTTTTTTTTTTTCGCACTTCAATATCTTATTCTTAGAGTATTATATACTTGTCTTATAAGAATGGGATATTACAATAATTAAATAATAGACTTTAAAATTGCTTATAATTCCTACTACTTTAAAGTAAATGAAATTGTTATTTTATTTGAAAAGTTATGCAAAAGTAAGTAGACAAAAGGCCATAACATGTTCTGCTTTGTTATATATACACACATACATAAATATATATATATATATAAATTTATGTAAAGTTTCATTAATATTTTGTTTTTTTTTATAAATTCACACAATTTTATTCTATATATACTTAAAAATAGTTTTTTTTTTCATTTTTATAACTTTTTCTACTTAACATTCTTAATTAAACTGTACATCAAATTGACACTTCAAAAAAAGAAAAAAACCAGTGTCCATTTTCATGAGCCACATCTTCTACAACTTCTATTTCATCTATATAGGGGAGAGAGAGGGGAAAATGGACCAAAAGAATTGAAGTTGACATAATATTGAAATGAACTATGGACGGCTTGAAGGTCCCCCATCTTCATGTACTCAGATTTCAAATATAACATTGTCCAAATTTATATTTCAATATTATCATGAAAAATATTACTTGCCGGCAAGGACAAGAGCCGACTTGAAAAAAATAAAGGATGGAATTTATATTTATATTCTGTGTGCGTGACTGGAACAATACCTTGCTATTAAATTTAAATCATATTTAGGAAGCTCGGATATGCCTGGTATCTAGAGACAAAAATTATCATTTCCGAACAAAGTGTGTATTCAGTTAAGCATTTTCCTCCAAGTTTCCTTTGACATTTGGAATTAATTAAATGGTATGAATAATGTTGAACATGGAAGCTTATATGAAACATCCATCAATTTGCCTTTTGTCATGATTTGAACTTGAGATTTATGACCAGCGTGTAATAAAAGTAAAGATAAATTATAAGTTAACTCAAGTCACATAAGCTTACAAATCTACAATTCAAGCAGACTTTGTAGAATAATAACAATACTCACTATAGGAACTCAGAACATAGTTCAATACTAAACAAAGTTGTACTTTCAAAAGTCATAATTAAGCAAATTCAATATTCGTAATTTATCAAATTATCAATTAAAGTCAAAATATTTATGTGAAATTTTGCTTGTAGAAATAATAGAGCAACTTTAAGATCAACAATGCATAATATTTCAAAAATAATAATAATAACAAAATAAATAAACTCTCAAATCTATCCACATAAACAATGTGTTAAGCTCACCAATAATATTTTACTAGAGTCCTCGATCAAAATGGGAGAGTAGAATTGGAAGTTATCACCTTTCCTTTTATCTGAAAAATATAATTATGATTTAAGCGAGTCACAAACTCAATAAATAATTACCACCTACTATAACAAAAATAGAACAAGTGGGGTACGAGTTTTTCTTACCAAGTAAAATATTAAATTAAACAAAATATGTTATCAATAGATCAATTCCAATTAAATTATTAAAACTTCATTCTGAGAGAAAAATATACAATGGTTAAGGAGACAAATTCCAATTGTCACTAGGCAAAACTAAAACAAAACGAGTACTTAGCTCGTGGTAAACTAATCATCTAACAAGCTGAAGTTTTAAATTGATGAACATTTAACTCGAAACTATAACCAACCTACGTGTGTTGGCTTACACACAGGATCAGCATATATCCTACTAAGTAGAGTCTAATCAAATCTTAGGTATACTAAGGTTAATATTTACTGTTGTTAGATACAGTATTCTAACAAGATCTTATCCAAAAAATAAGATAACAAAACGTAACAATAAGTCTTTTATGAAAATAAATTTCTAATGAAACAAAATAAAGATCAAATTTATAAAATAGATGCAATAATACACTTTTTAAGAAATAATAAATTTTCAAGTGATAAAAAATTAAAACTTGACACAAATCAAGAAAATCAATCTATTTAAGTGGGAACATATTTTGGCATTAGAAAACCCACTCAAATAATTTAAATTTCTTTTCCATGAACATAGTTACTATCTATATAAATTACCATCATTAGCCCAAGCCAATGTCTATAATAGTTTTCATCGTTGACACAAATCATTACACATAATATTTATCATCTTTGATCCAAAACTATAAGCTCATACTAATGTACAAAGTCAATAGTTAATAGTTTTCTAAAAATTGTGCTTGTCTCAAGAGTCCATGAGGTTCTACTGTATTAAAAACCCAATAACATAATTAATTTAAAATAGATAAAATATAAATAGACATATAGTAAGTAGGAATCAGTCACAATATGTGTTAATTCTCAAATTGGGTATTTTTCCAAAAATTTGTACAGTTACATTGGAGGTTATTTGTACCATTCTATAACCACATAAATACCAGCAATGCATAAATCAATTAGATATCATAAAAATTACCTAATTTGATTTCCTAAATTCAAAATAAATCCTAATTGACATCATCTTAAATTTATTATCCAACTTACCCACTATAAAATTATAATAATAAAATTAATTGTTTGAGTTTTTGAGTTATTGATTTACCTTAAAGAGTCAAAAAAATGAATTTCAACGAGTGGCTAACTACCACTCTTTTCAAACCGTAATCTCTAAGCAAAGAAAATCACCCTAAGAGTATATATAAGAAAAAGAAAAAATAAAACAACACTTGAAAGTTTCAATATAATCTCAAAAAAGATAATAGAATAGATAAAAAAAACTCACAATTAAGAAAAAATAGAACAAGAATTGAAGAGGAAGAAGACGAAGAATCACGCCAATGAAAAGGAAAAAAGAGGCGTGGTGGTTGAAGTCTGATGCGAACATTGGGTTTTGATATTAGAGATGAGAAATTATAAAATTGGCATTACTTTGATTTAATATTTATATTAATTTAAAACATAAAAGTAAAAAGTCCATGACCCATTAGCTTATAACCTATTAGCCTATATCTTAACCTAAAACTCATATTTCATTTGATTTAATTTCAGGCATCTCCGCAGGTCCTCTGGGGAGGTGGGGAATGGGAACAGAGGTAAAAATCATCTTGCAATAGGGATTGGGGACAGGAACAAAGGAATAATGGGGTGGCGAGGATGGGTTTAGGGTGGGGTGGCGGGGACAGGTTTAGGGTTTCCCTGCACGGGTGTCATCCTTACTTAATAGGTGTTACTCTTTTATTTTATTTTATATTTATTTCTAATTTTATATCTTATTTTTAATTTTAATATATGGTAAGTGTAAAAAAATTTTATATTTATATTTAATAATGTCTTGCCCCATCATTTTATGAATTTGACATCTCATATAGTTGCTAACATACTTAATAGGGTTGAAACTATGTGTTGTGGGAAGGGGCCTATGCCCTGCCGCCCTCAATTTTTTTTTTAATTTTCTTTATTTTATAAGTAAATTTTAAAAAGAAAATAAATTATTGAACGTAGCCCCTTATCAATGTGTGTTGATTCGAATAAAAAGGACTCGAGTTCTTTAAGCATGTGGTCATAAGTTCAATCTCAAGATTTATGTGTATGAAAAAAATATTATTAGGAGAGATTTTCACTTATACACCTAACTATATTTTAAGAAATTAGTCTCCCACTTATTGAGTGAGAGAATACTTTAAGAAACTAAAAAAAAAATATTATTTTTTATCTTTGGTCCCAATTAAAATGTTTTATCTTCGCTCAAATAGTTAAATTTATTAAATGATATGTCAATATAAATCGAATGATAGTGTAAAAATGTTTTACACTAATCATGCATTAAAATTAAACTCTATTTTATTTTATATCCAGTCATTCTCCTTAACATTTTCATCTTCACTACACCTTTTTTTGTTTCCTTATTTCGCACTTCAATGTCTTTTTCTTAGAGCATCACTCATCTTATAGGAATGGAATATTATAATACTTAAATAATAGACTTTGAGATGCAAAATTTAAAATTGTTTATAATTCCTACTACTTTAACGTAAATGAAATTGTGATTTTATTTGAAAAGTTATGCAAAATTGAGTAGATAATAAAGCCATAACATGTTCTTCATTGTTATATATATTTCTAAATTTATGTAAAGTTTCATTAATATTTTTTATTATAAATTCACACAAAATCTTATACTATACATTTTTTTTCATTTTTATAACTTTTTCCACTTAATTTTTTTTAATTTAACTGTACATCAAAGTGACACTTAAAATATTAAAAAATTGTCTATCCTCTTGACCTACATCTTCAACAATTTCTAATTCATCTATATGGGGGAGGGAGAGGGGAAAAGGACCGAAATGATGAAGTTGACGTATATTGAAATTAATGAACTCTGCACGATTTGAAGGTCCCCATCTTTATGTACTCAGATTGCAAATTAAAACATTGACCGAACTTATATTTCAATATTATCATGATAAGTATTACTTGCAGGCAAGGCCAACAGCCGACTTGAAAATACTAAAATAATAAGGGTGGGATTTATATTTATATTCTATGTGAAGGGAACTTGCCCTGCCATTAAATTTAAATATTTAATAAAAAATACCAAATATATATATATAGGAGACATATTTAGTGAGAGAAATTTTTATTGTAAAAAGGTGAAAGGAATAAATTTTGACCATACAACTATATATAGATTGTCAAAATTTAAAGTTACTTGAAAGTCATGTGATCAATTAAAAAGTCACATGCATTTATGTTCTAATTTTGATCATTCATAAAAAATTTAATGGTCAAAATTTACTCCTCTTATCTCTCATAATAAACACTCATTTCACATGAGTAAATTCTTATATATATATATATATATAGGAATATGCCTGGTATTTAGAGGCAAATAAAATTATCATTTCCAAACAAAGTGTGTGTGCATTCGTTAGGCATTTTCCTTCAAGTTTCTTTGACATTTGGGATTAAATGGTATGAATGTTGATGCTGACCATGGAAGCTTCTCTGAAATATCCATTAATTTCCATTTCTCTTTCCATCTAATTGTATTATGAACAGGTAAGTCTATTAATTTATTTAAATTGGCAAAGGATAGTTGTTTACAAATGCTCAAGAATATGTTATTTGCCTGTTCTCAAAGATCAGTACATTAATTTAATATGTTTGCAAAGTGTGTGTGTATATATATATATATATATATATATATGACTGTGCCCTATTCTTGTATTTAATTTTTTTTTTGTATTATGTTGAGATTGTAATACCCCGATTTTGTATAAGATCTTTGTGGTTTTCATTATGCGAGCTTGGGCTATAAGAATTTACCTTGTGAACCCCCTTGTTTGCATCTATGAAGTTATTTAAGTTTATACATTGATAAATTCTATTTAAAGTCATTTTGTTAGAAAGAAAGAAGCTTAAAATACCGATCAAAATTGCTGAGGATATCTAAAATGATAAAGTTAAAGAGGAATGACAACAAAAAGTCGGACACCACATTTGAATCCAAAACCTTAAAGAATTAAATTTATGGGTCAAACCATTTATAAAGTCCATACTTTATCCATTATTAAACAATGTGGAGTTTGAAATTTACACTTAAATTCCCAACACATTTAATATAATTGATGATTATCAGTACCAATCTTGACACTTTCTAACTTTGTGAAATGGCATCTATATGGATGGTTTATAAAATATGCATTTTTTAAAATCAAAATTAGCGATAATTAATGCTTAGATATTAATAAATTACGAACTAAATTTTAATGAGTTTTAGAAACCTTAAACCCAATCGTGTTTAAACCGAAAAACTTTAAAAGCCATAAATTTCAAAAATTTGAATTAAGTCCCAACTTTTGACTTTTTATTCTTAAAGATTTTTTTTTATTTGAATTCAACTAGGAGATATTTCCTTATTTAGGGTTATGTTTTAACATAATGCTAAGCAAGACATGAGTAAAGTGTTGAGCAAGCCAAATACACTAGAAACTTTTGCTAATTCCTAGTTATTTTTTACCACATCTTTCAGATATAATAAAGTCATTTATATGTTTTCACATAATATCTTAAGTTTTTAAAAGAGTTTATTATGATAAGGGATGGATGGAAGGGGTGTGCATGGGCCACGACTCTCCTCCAAAAAAATAAAAAACTATTAGATACCTATAATTCCCCAAAAAATAAAATAAAAATATATATATATATATATATTTATATATTAACTATAAGTGATTTTCATATATGTTTTATTCCGAGTGGATGAGCAATTGTTTTATAACCCAAATGATTTATCTCTCTGTCTCATTTTTTTTAAGTCTTATCTCTTTGTTATATTTTGATCGAGCAATTTTATAAGAATGAAAATGAATTAAACAAATATTGAATGTATCAAACTCTTTATTATATTTGAGATATATTAAATTTTTACTTTTGAATTTTATTTTTACTCTTCCTAAGCAACTTAAATTTTGCAAATAAAATTAGTTTTAATCATCTTGCCAAAAAAAATTAGTTTTATCCAATGTTAACATCAAGAGTTTTTCATTCTTTTGTTAAATCTCCTCAATCATAGTTGCCCAATTATGTATAAGACATGTTGATTGGGCTTCATTCGAATAGGATTCATGAAAAAAGTGGCTAAAATAAGGTTCATTGTTACTTGTTATTAATGTTAAATTATGTCAAACACTGATCTTTTATATTCCTTAGTTGGTCTTTTATTTTTTATTAACAATGATCATATTATATGTCATATAATCATGATGCGAGTAAGAGTCTATACTAAAATTATAACAGTACAACCCCTCTAATAAACATTTTTTGTACCCGTCTTTTTCTGATTATGATATGATATCAAAATTTCTGTAAGTCTATATCCAAATCATATAAAATTCAATCCATACCGCACCTATTCTTCATATATTAAATTGAATTTAACCCTAGACGGTTTTAAGGTCCTCATCTTCGTGTACTCAAATTGTAAATAAAATACTAACCAACATTATATTTAATATTATGATGATAAATTTAACTTGCCGGCAAGATCCACAGCCGACTTGAAAAAAATAAAAATAAATGATGGAATTTAATATGTAGGTGAGTGACAGGAACTTTGTCTTGCTATTAAATTTTGAGTAAATTACAGAAACTCCTCCTCAAGTTTGTTTAAAAGACACGTCATCCCAAGCTTACTTAAAAAATATACTCTGCCCCATTTGACCTGCCGATTGTTAAGTAAGTTAACGGAATAATTTTTTTCTCTCCCGTCCTCAATATCCGTTCTGGGCTTTCGGGCAAGCCATTTCTCCATTTCATCTTCAACCTCTCATTGACCGGACTCAAAAACCAACTCGACAGCTCATCAGAGCTCCTGAAGTTGAGGTGCCACATGGTCCAGTGCGGTGCTCACCATCAACAATTTGGTACGACAAGTGGAAGACAATATTTAAATTTAAAAAGGCATCTAAACAAACACTAGAGAATAGGAGAAAGCTACGTGGAAGTTGTGGACTTAGTCAATGGTTATTCATGGAATATAGTCATCTTTGGGTGTCAGAAGAATCACAGAGTTGAAGAAGACATGACCCATTTCTTCAAAATAACAAATGCAAACACCGATGTTAATCCTGATCATTTTACGTATTCCATTATACTCCCCTGTTGCTATTTGGGTTTCGGGGACTAATCTTATGTGCATGTATGAGTGTCTAGGTGTTATTGGGGATGCAAGAAAGGTGTTCAATGAAATGATTAGCAAAAATTTGGTTACTTGCCATGCTTGATGTCCAGCCACTTCTAGATGTGGCGATATCTGCTTAAGCTTGTACGAGCAATCCCTATGGACAAAATTCGAGAACCTTGAGATTGTTGACTCTGCTGAAGCCAAAATTGATCACCGACCCAAACCGGACCTGAGAGAAAGAAAGGAAGGGCAGGGTAAACACCTAAATTTGTCCATGAGAAAAACATCAGTGGATAAATTCGTCTTCAGCAAAAAGAAACTCAGCTTGAGGTTATGATTGATAATTAATGATGTGTGAAATATAATGAGATAAAATGTAATAAATTTATCATTTTATTATTTAAATATTTTATGATAAAATAGAATAAATTTTATATTTTATTGTTTGTGAAGTAAATAAAATGATAAGAATTATAATTTTATTATTTTTATATTATCCTTATTTTAAATATATTAAAATTTAATTATTTCTAACTAAAAAGACTTTAATTATTTTCACATATTATCTAATGATATATTTATTAAATGCTATATATATTTTTAATTTTTTATCTTGTTTTTTGTTAATTTTTTTAATCTCATATTTTTAATTATTTTCAATCTTGATTACATGAATACCAATTTCAATCTTGCGTTATCAAGCTACATGATTTGAAATTATTTGTAACAATATTTGACTTGATGAATATCAATTACGTGAATATTTATATGTTAATCACATTTCTTGATTTCTGTCATTAATTTGACGCAATAACTCATGGATTAGTGATCTTTTTTTTTCGGTCATGTAATTGTGTGGCAATATATCCATGAGACAACAAAGTTGAAAATTTTTTCGTGGCAATAAAATTGTGATACCAACTGAAAATTATTTTTGAACAAAAGGATTGAGTTTTATATGCAGATTTACATATAATAAATTTTAGAGAAGTTAGATCAATCCTTACACAAAAATGAAGTTCCCTTTTAAATGAACTCTACTACTTCACATTCATTTCTAAATGAGACGGTGAAGTAATGAGAACAGAGGAGATGAGAGGCAGTAATAGGGATGTGAAACAATGAGCGAGAGGAGAGGCAACAACATGGTCTTCACTTCTAGGTAGGGTAAGAGGATAATTTTGTAATTTGATAATTTTAACAATAAAAAATGTTCCATCCTATACCCCTCAAATTGGGAGGAGAAAGAAAATTTAGATTTTTTGATAGAATGGAATAGAATATATTCTATTCACTTCTATTTCATTTGACTTTTTTTTAATAAATTTAAACAATAATATATACTTCTATTCCATCTCATTTTCTTTTATTCTATCTCATTCTATCAATTTAAACATATCTTAAAGTATTAAGATTTACAATCTTGAGACACATTAGTCCCTTAATTATTTTTGTTCTATTAAACTTAATAGAAAAGTACTAGAGATGTCAAAACATATTAATCTATGTGGATAAAATTATTTTTTGGTCCAGGCCATTCGCACAAATTATTTTTTTCTTTAAAAAAGAGATTTTATATTTTTATTATTATATTTTTTTTGTATACTTTAAATACTAATAAATATTAAATAAAATTATTTTTATGAGATAAATATTAATTTATATTAAAAAATATAAAAATAAAAACTTTTATATATCATAAAAATTATTAATTAAAAAATTAAACATCACTCATTATAAGTCGGTCCATATCGGATCGAGCCAAAATCGGGTCGACCAATCAGGCCAAAATGCATTTTAACTTTAATTTTTCAACTCAACATGCACGTTTCATCGGATGTGTGGCAATTTAAATGCGTGACTTGGCTCCATATTTTTCAGCATGACATTTTCTTTTTCAGCTAGATTTGAATTAGTAACCCCCACTTGGAAATGACGATGTTTGGGCTTTAGGGTTTAAAAAAATTCCCAATTCCCAAATTTCATCTTTTCCCTCCTACTCTCCCTCACTTGCACTGAACCAGAGCTTCTCCCATTTGAACCCTTAAATGTTTTGTAAATGATGAGTGGTGGTGGAGTGCGAGGAAAAGGACATTATTCTTAACCCCAATTCTCCCATTTAAACCCTAAAAGAAACCCCGAAGTCCCTAATCCTTCATCTTCTTCATCATTCTCTTCTTCCACTATAGCAAAACTAGCCACAACAGTATCACTCTACGTCACCACATCCTAGTGAACCTCATCACTGGAACCCTAAACAGGCGCCAATAGCCGCCCTCACCCACTAAACCGTGATGCCACAATGCCCACCTGTGACTTAACCCGCCTACCACTGTCTCAATCATCGCCGGTAGCGCCTCTGCCTAGTTGCGCCACCATCACCTCATCACCTCATTGATCTTCACCGCCAACTGCGCCCCCGACAAGCCACTACCATCCCCTTTGTTATGAGCCACCAAACCAGGTCTCCCTCGCTTGGGTTCTTGCAGGGACTGGTTTTTTTGTTTCTATTTGTGTATTGTTGGGTCTATAGGATGGTGATTCTATTGGAGGAGCTCTGGCTTTGTGGTTTGTCTCTAATTCAGGTTTGGTGGATTCAATGAAATGGGGTTGAAGTTTGATTGTGGTTATTGTTATTTGGTGATTGGGGTTATTGTGGTCTTGAATTAAGATTAGGGATAATTTCATGGTTGATGTTGTGCTTGCTTTGTTTCTCCTTATTTTGCTGGTGAGTTTCTTTTGGTTCAGTTATAGGGGAGCTTGGTGATTTAGCTTAATGGGGATTTTGAGTTTATGTTATTTTAGTTTCTGATTTATGGGAAGAAGAGAATGAGAAAGAAGATGAAGAAACAGAGATTATGAATTTTGTTTTTTGGGTTTTCAAACCCTTAGCCTAAATGACATCATTCTAATAGCCAACGTGGACAACACCATCCATGTGTCAAGAGTGAGAGCCAAGTCACGCATTTAACGTGCCACATGTACTTTTCTGTGAAGTTTTACAGAGCAAAGATAACCCATGGACTAATGTGTCTCATGATTTAAAATCTCGGGGCAAGTTTTTTTTTGCTCAAGGATGAAATTGTCTGACGATATTTTTCTCAAAGACTATTCTGAGAGTTTACTCAAAAGGGCTTACTCTAAAAAACTAAGATTGAGGAAGAAAGAAAGTTATTCCCTTAACTCACTTAATGTTTTACTAGTGAAATGGGGTGGAAAGCATTTTTAAAGTAAGTTTAGGGTGGAGTATTTTTTAGGGAAACATTAAGAGATGTTTGCATAATTTACTCTAAATTTAAATCATATTTAAGATGCTTGGATATACATGGAATTCAGAGACATATAAAATAAACATTTCTAAACAAAGTGCGTGCATTCAGTTAGCATTTTTTCCTTCAAGTTTCCTTTGACATTTGGAATTAAGTGGTATGTGTTTTGAATGATTTTCAGAGGATCACTTGAGAACGTCTGTAAGTGGCTGAGAATGGTGATTTCTTTCGTAGCACAGTGACAATGACGGTGGTGCGAGGGGTAGTGTACTTACAAAAGGAACTCTGACACTCAAGTTAAACTGTGTACAAAGGTGAGTAGTATGTAGAGGTTTATATCTATACCTTAGTCTAATATTTATAGGAGTGTCATCTTAAGAGGTAGCAAAATAATAGTGAAATCATGTTTGAAATGAGTATTAATAGATAATAAGTACTATTGATAATGACCCCTATAAACTGGGGATCGATTAGAGAGATTTTCTTAGTTTGTTGAAAGCTGTTATTTCTCCAGGTAACACGTGTCGTGGGCCAATGTCCATCTTACACGAGTTGGGTTGCTCTTTGTTAGAGTATCCTAGAACTTGATCTAGAACAATATAAATGTTGATGTTGATCATAGAAACTTCTCCGAAACATCTATTAATTTGCATTTCTCTTTCCATATGACTGTATTATGAACGGATAAGCCTATTGAGTATTGATTTATTTAGTTTGCCAAAGGCTGGTTGTATACATACAAATGCTCAAGTTTGTTATTTGCAGAATGCTACTATAAAGATCGGTTCATTAATTTAACAAAGCTTGCGAAGTATATTATTACTTAGTAGGGTCTCTTATCTTATATTATATTATAGTATATAATATATATACATACACTTTTAAAATAATATTGCTTTATACTTCATTAAAAAATATTCATTTATGGTAATTATTGATTATTGAAAATATTCTTCAACAATTACAAAGATGTAAAAAGCAACATTGAGCATTTGATTTGTTTTTATTTATTTATTTCTATTGATATATATTTACATTATTGTTACTTTATTGTTTAATTTTTGAGTCGCAAAAATCCAACCATACTCATACTGAGCTTCCATCGATCTCATGGCTGGGCGAGCATCCTCTTCCTTCACCCATGGATGGACCTACGATGTGTTCCTCAGCTTCCGAGGTGAAGATATTCGTACGGGTTTTATTGGACATCTCTACAAGGCTCTCAATCAAAGGGGAATCCATACCTTTGTTGATGATCAGGAGCTTCAGAAAGGAGAGGAAATCGGACCAGGGCTCCTCATGGCAATTGAAGGATCCAGGATTGCCATCCTTGTGTTCTCTGAGAACTATGCTGCTTCCTCATGGCTATTAGATGAACTTGCCAAGATCCTTGATTGCAATAAGAGAATGGGTCAGCTGGTTATTCCGGTTTATTATGGTGTGGAGCCTCATGAGGTCCGACATCAGAGAGGAAGTTATGGCAAAGCATTCGCTATGCATGAGGAGAGGTTTAGGGACGGCTTGGAGAAGGTGGAAAGATGGAGGATGGCACTGCATCTGGCAGCTAACTTGTCCGGCTTCCATTTCAAACATGGGTATCCCACCTCCCCAATCCTTTACCTTATTCTATTTTGTTTCGTTATTTTTCATTTTTCTAATGATTTGATTCTAAAATTTAAAGAGAAAAGAAATACTTCTTAATCTTCACATTTGAACAATTTAAATTGTAATAATAAGTATCAAAGCATGGATATGATTGCAATTAGTATGACTTCACACAAGCTTTTCTGATTGGGCAGGGATGAATACGAATATGCATTTGTTAACAAGATCGTTAACGTAGTCTCCAGCAAGATTAATCTTAATCATGCTTCCTTACATGTTGCTGATTACCCAGTTGGACTGGAGTCTCGAGTGCTTAAAGTAAACTGCCTTCTGGATGTTGGGTCTGATGATGGAGTCCACATGGTAGGGATCTATGGAATTGGTGGAATAGGTAAAACCACAATTGCTCGAGCAGTTTATAATTCCATTGCTAGCCAGTTTGAGGGTGTATATTTTCTTGATGATGTGAGAGAAAATTCAAATAAACATGGCTTAGCATATCTCCAAGAGATGCTTCTTTTTGACATAGTTGGAGACAAGGATATTAACATACGAAATGTGAAAAGAGGAATTTCAATAATAAAGCAAAGGCTCCATATGAAAAAGGTTCTTTTGGTTCTTGATGATGTTGACAGAATAGAGCAGTTGCAGGCTATTGTAGGAGCACCTGATTGGTTTGGTCCTGGTAGCAGAGTCATCATTACAACTCGGGACAAACGTTTGCTAGCAATTCATGGGGTTGAAAGAACATATGAGGTGGAGGAGTTAAATGAGAAAGAAGCTCTTGAATTGCTTTGTTTGAATGCTTTTAAAACTGACAAAGTTGATCCAAGTTACGTGGACATTTTAAACCGTGCAGTGAATTACACTTCTAGGCTTCCATTGGCTTTGGAAGTAATAGGTTCCAACTTGTTTGGAAAAAGAATAGAAGAATGGCAATCTGCATTAGATAAATATGAAAAAATTCCTGATCAAACTATCCAAAAGATACTTAAAATAAGTTTTGATGGTTTGGAGGAAGTTGAGCAGAAAATTTTTCTTGACATCGCTTGTTGCTTCAGAGGATATAATTTGGCAGACCTCAAAGATATACTTTGCGCTCATCATGATTTACCCATGAAATACAGTATTGAAGTGTTGATTGAAAAATCTCTCATAAAGATTGATTACTCTGGTCTTGTGACATTACATGACTTGATACAGGACATGGGTAGAGAAATAGTCCGATTGGAATCACCTAATGAGCCTGGTCGACGTAGTAGGTTGTGGTTCTCTGAAGATGTAATTCAAGTTTCAGAAGAAAATACGGTGAGTTAAACTGATATGGATGGTTGATTTACCAATTTTGACTATTATATGGTAGACGATATGATGTATGACCCTCTGATTCCAATTTTCTGTTAACATTATCAATTCACAATTGATTTTTTTTCTCTTTATAATAAGTGAATTTGTCTAGATATGCATGTTGAATTCGTAACATACGTCTCGTGATTGACTTGTGCTTTTCTCTGAATAGGGAACCAGTGAAATTGAAATCTTAATTCTGGATTTCCCCAAAGATGAAGTGCAGTCGAATGAACTCATAGGTGAAGAAGTAGATTGGGATGGAGAGGCCTTCAAGAAGATGCAAAAACTGAAAACACTTATTATTAGAAATGGTTATTTTTCCACAGGCCCTATACATCTCCCAAATAGTTTAAGGGTGCTGAAATGGTGGGGATATCCTTCAATATCTTTACCATATGATTTTCATCCAAAGAAACTTGCCATACTCGAGTTACCTGAGAGTTGTTTAACACCATGCGAACCAATCCAGGCAAGTGTGTATATATATATATGTATGTATTCTTATGTATATTTATTTATTCCTCTAAATAATAATAAATTCACTGTAAATTCTTAAGATTATTCATTTGGCTCTTTTTTTTTTTCATTTTGCAGATGTTCGTATTTTTGAGTGTTTTGGATTTTGGCTACAGTGAATGTATAACTCAGATACCGGATGTATCTGGTTCCCAAGTTTGAAAAAATTATCATTCAGACATTGTGAGAATTTAATTGAAATTCATCCTTCTGTTGGATTTCTGGATAAACTTAGAATCTTGGATGCTGTTTGTTGTAGGAAGCTTAAGACTTTTCCACCCATCAAATTGACATATCTTGAACAACTCAATCTTTCACATTGCTCTGTTCTTGAGAGTTTTCCCGAAATATTGGGGAAGATGGAAAATATAACAGAGCTCCATATAATGGGGAGTCCCGTAAAAGTATTGCCATCTTCAATTCAAAACCTTACTCGGCTTCGAAAATTGGAACTGCAATTCTGTGAAATGGTTCAGTTACCAAGTAGCATTGTCATGTTGCCAGAACTGAGTTTGATGCAAGTTTCAAGATGTGAAGGGTTGTGGTTATCTAAACAGGAAGAAGGTGAAGAAATGGTGTGTTCAAACATGGAATGTCTTATTCTCTCGTACTGCAACTTATCAAATGAATTCCTTCCAATAGGTCTAGCTTGGTTTGCCAATGTGAAAGATTTAAACCTATCGGGGAATAATTTCACATTTCTTCATGCAAGCATCAAAGAATGTCGCTTTTTGAGTAACCTTAAGTTGGATGATTGTAGGCTTCTTCAAGAAATTAGAGGGATTCCATGGAAATTAGAAACATTCTCTGCAAAAGGATGCACATCCTTGAAAGTGTTAGACGTCACAGTTCTTCCTACTTGCACCGAAGAATGTAACTTTTTGAGGGAGCTTATTTTGGATGATTGTGTGTATCTTAGAGAAATTAGAGGGATTCCGCCAAACTTGGATCATTTCTCTGCAAAAAACTGCACATCCTTGACTTCCTGGTGTACAAGCATGTTATTGAATCAGGTTTCTCTTTTTTTTCCCTATTTGATTTCATATTCACGTTGACTCAGACTCTACATATGTTTCTGTAGTTTTTTTTTTTTGGGTATACATATGTTCCTGTTGTTGCTATGGTATTTTCACTATTTTGGGTTGAAAGATATTTGATGCTAAAGAGAGGGAGAGAGTATATCGAGCAGAGTGGTGATTTGATGGAATGGTTTGGTATTAGCTACTTACACAACTTGAAGTACATGATGGCTATTTATAGGCTTTTATCACCGCAACAATGTTTCTAGACATTTATGATTTTTACATGGTTTTGTTGTTTCACCAACTTTAGCTTGTTGGTGGTTCTTGAATTCTTTTACGTTGATTTGCTTTATCTTTGCCGCCTGTTGATGTCTAGAATTAAGTTTTAGTAGTTTCTAAACTTTTGACTGATAGGAATTGCATGAGGCTGGAAACAAGATGTTTTCTTTGCCAGGAACAAGGATTCCTGAGTGGTTTGATCACCGTACAAGGGGAGGGTCAATATCTTTCTGGTTTCATAACAAATTCCCTGCGATTTCTCTCTGTCTTGTTATTGGACTGGTGAATGAGCAACCTATCAGGGTCAAGTTTAGCCCTCAAGTATTCATCAATGGCAATAAACAGTCCTTTACCTATCAGGAAGTTTTTGAGTTTGGGGTTGCAACGGATCATATATTTCTGTTTGATCTACAGCTGCTAAAATTTGAAGATAATGTGGACGTATTATTTTCAGAAAATGATTGGAATCGTGTGGAGGTTTCATATATAGATCATATCACCAACGATGAGGTCCCAATCAAATTGGTTGCAAAACAAAGTGGAATCCATGTATTTAAACAAACAAGTACCATTGAGGATATCCGATTCACCAATCCATACTATAAAAAGAGAAAATCATCTGTTTTTCTCTCAACTCTGGCATCAGAAAACCACCTGTTGTTGAAAGAAAAACATAGATTGGTGGACATGGGAGTTTCTGAGACACAATTTTTGCAGAAACAACAACATTTGGCTTTATTAACACCGAGTGTGGAACACGGCAGAGAGCGGTTTCCATTGGTTTCAGCTCAAGCAATGCAAAATGTGAATTGGGGTAAAAATTCAATGGAGGGGCCACATCAAAAAGTAAAGGTAAAAATTTCTTCTTGATTCTTTTCCCTTTTACTCCATTCCTTCCTCACTCAAGTTCTGTCTTTTTTTTCAGACTACGGCATTAAGACATCGTAAAGCCCAGACTATCGTGTTTGATGGGTCGGAGGAGATTGAGTCCACTACCCAGCCAGCAACCACTGTCGTTCCTCCTACTAACATCATTCCTCCTCTTGTCATGGATCAACCTGCTCAACTTAACACCCCACAAGAATCCACTTCTCCAAAGCCATCTTCACCCATTCTCACATCGACCCAACCCCCACCTGCTGAGACAGAAAAAGGCCGAGTCTCACGACAAACACCTTCATTTAAGAGGCCTTGTGAAGATATCGGAGGTCAAACTTCAGAGAGGCTTCCAGAAGATGAAGTTCATCCTACTACAATCCAAAATGACCCTACTGTCAATGAAGATGATTACGGGGGTGATCATGTCGAGCTGGAAATGGTGTCCTTCAGTAAACCTGAATCTGAAGAATCTTCTTCCAATGCTGAAGGTTTGGATTCAGATAATCCCTTCGACCAGGTCAATAAAAAACTACCAGGTCTATACAAAACTCTCTATTAGCGGGAAGCAAGCCACATCTTATGGGGCGAGTTCTGGAGATGAATCTCTGACATCTATCCGAGAAGCCTTCGAGGCCTTGGAGTTATTAATGGTTAAGGAATTATCTGAAGCCTCAGCTGATCCTGCCACTCAGTCTCGACTTGATCACCTCTTGGATCTATTGAGCACAAGTAGCCACCCTAAGGTGACAGTAGAGGTTAAGCAGGCTCTTCTCGAGTTCAAGAGAAAGGCCTTTGCATCATTCGAAGAATTCCAAGCTACTGTTGAGCCTGTGAACAAACTGAAGATTTTGAGAAGCAGAGGTCCAGAATTCTGCAGGAGACTGTTGCAAGCAAGGATCGGTGGAAGGATGTAAAATACTCAATAAAAAAGGCTTCTTTGATCATTGAGGCCGAAAATAAAAGGCAGAAGGAGCTAGAGGCAGAAATTGCAACTTTAAGGAAACAATTGCTACAAAGAAAAGCGACCCTGAACGACTTGAGTTGAATGTTAAGAGTCAGGAGGCAACACTCAACCTATTTAACAACTTGCTCTTCTCTCAACGAGCAAGCTCGATCGCTATTAAAAGAAGCCGATGATCTAGTCGCTGCAAACACTGGAGTCGAGGATGAGGGTGAAGCTGTTGAAACAAAGCAGAATAGGCTCAAGTCGACCTGGTCTACTGACCTAACTAGCCAGTTTATCAAGATTAAGAAGATTCTTGGCCGATATGAGTAGGATGTAATCTTTGTTTACCAGAAACATTTCTGAACAATTCCGTGATATGTGTGCCGCTTCTTACATACTTACGCCATGTTTAGGTCGGTGGGAATGGAGGAGAATGAAATGAATTGGAGATATCTTTTATTATTTGGTTATGTTAAAAAAAAATAGAATGTGATAGAAGTGTATAGGTTAGATTTTATCTTATTTCACAAAAAATTATTAATTTTTTTTTCATCAATTTAGGATATGAGATGAAATCATATTTATTATTATTATTATTATTATTATTATTATTATTATCCTATTAAAAATTATTTATTTTCTAAATAATGAAATATTAATATTATTTTATTTTATCTTAAAATATTTAAATAATAAAATAATATTTTTATTTTATTTTATTTTATCTCATCTTATCATATTTTATTTTATTTTATTTTATTTTATTTAATCAATTACTAAATATTTAAATATAACCTCAGTTGTTTTTGTTGACAAATTTCTGAGACCAGCAGATAACTGGTAAGTTAATCCTTTGTAGTTAGGTGGTATTTATGTGGTATATATTTTTTAACATTAATACCATATAAGACATGACTGAATTTATTAAATAAAATTATTGTCGCAACCCTCTCATTTGGGCGCCAGTGATGGGGATGGCAACTGAATTTAAAAATCAAAATTTAAATCAGAAGAGTTGTGAATAATTTTATTTAATTAGGAAATGTTAGAAATTTTTTTAAAAAAAATGAAAATCAGTTTGCATAATCAAAATAAGATCTGAGGGTCTGTTTATAAATAAGAATAGTTTAAATTGGATCATCCTTGATATGTATATCCTAAGACGGTTAGCAATAGGAATGACAATTGGGCGGTGCGGGGGTAGGGGTGGGTAGTACTTCCCCCGCCCCTGCTTCCATCCCGCCACGGGTATTCATTTGTGATCTTCACGGGTAAGTAGGGATATCTACGTATTCGTGGGTAGTTAAAAATTTAAAATAAAATCTTAAAAATTATTAAAAAATATTAATAAAATAAATTTTAACATCACATGTTATAACTTTGTTCAAAAATCTAAGATTCTTACAAAATTAAAAGAATATTATAAATAATAAGTTAAATTCAATTATATTTTGTAATAATTAGTTTACATAAATAACTATTACATGAATAATATATATATATATTTTTAACAAGTTTTATCATTATGAGCTCATTCAATAAAAAATTATTTTAAAATAATAAAAAGATATGTATTTTCATCTCATTTAAAAGAAAAAAAAGAAAAAAAAGTATAATAATATATGATATATATTAGATGAAAAAGTATCTTAATTTGCCATAGTAATGCAAGGCAGTACTATAATCCCCGTCCCGCCCCCGCCTCATTTATTAAACGGTACTCCACCCCTCGCCCCATTCATGCGAGTAATCCTCTGTGATCTCATGATACGGATAATTTTACCACCCCTATTTAACAAATTGTGCGAATTACAATTATTAAATTTACCCTATAATGTAAGCAAATGCAAGAATAGTAAACAAATAATAAAATAATATATACTTTTTTATTAACAAAAATATTTACATGCCAAAAAAATAATTAAAATGTTTACAAATCAAAGGAAAATCAAAACCAAATACTAAATTACAAAATTTATAATTTTGACTTAACTCCCGACTTACATATTCTTAAAGTGTAATGAGAAGATTAAAAGTCAATGTAGTTCTTTAATAAATAAGTATGAGTTAGTTAATTTTAATTAAAAAAATAAAATGTTAAAAGAAAATAAAAATATTTATCAATGATCAATTTAAATCAAGCAACATACCAATAAACAAGAAATAAACTAGGAAAATCCAAAGAGTAATGAATCAAACTTTAATCAAGCCAAGCACTCAAAAGTTATTTTTTTCTTTTTAATATTCTTTAAATAATTTTTTGTATACTTTTCATCATTTTTATTCTTTTTTTTAATTTTTTTTCAAACTTCTAAAAAATATTATATTTTGAATTTTTTTTAATCAATTTTAGCATTTTTGTTTTTATCAATTGATATTTTTATTATTTTTGCATTTTAATCATTTTTAGTATTTTATCACATTAAATTTTAACTTTCCCACTAAATATCTAACCTACCTAAAAATATGGTCCAGAATGAAAGCTAAACCCTCCAGGGAGAAAAAATGGATACAATAACTAGGCCAAAGGCAACCAATGGCTCCTTTGCTAATCCGAAGATCATCCATGAATCTGGAGTCCAATGCATGGTAGAACATGTCTCAACTAGAGGTGGCAAAATGGGCCAACCCGCTCCGACCCGCTCCGACCCGCTTTAACCCGCTAAAATGCGGGGCGGGATGGGTTGACCCATTTTAAAAAATGGGTTGGAAGAGCTAACCCACTCTGCCTTAAGGCGGATTAGAGGGTTGGCCCGTATAAAAAATAAAATGAGAAAAAATAGATGAGTTAGCGGGTCAACCTATTTAATCCGCCTAAAAAATAATAAAAAATTATACAAAAAATCAATAAATACTATAAAAAATAATAAATAATAATGATAAAAAATTATAAATCACATATCTAAAATATAATTTTTAAAATAGTCTAATTAAGTATTCAAACATAAATTATATAACATCAAAAAATTTTTTATTTATAGTATTAGTTATCATTTTTTTTAAGAAAAAAAAAAGAGTCAACCATGGGCATGAACCCGCTCGCTTCCGCTTAACCCGCGGGTTATGCGGGCGGGTTATCTTGAGTTGGAAACAAAATATGGGTTCAATTCTTGAACCCAACCCGCAAAAAAGTGACGGGTTGGCGGGTTAACCCGGCGGGTTGAACCCGTTTTGCCAGCTCTAGTCTCAACCCTTTTAGTAGCGAGCACCATCCAAAAAACAATCAAACACAAAAAAGACAACACTATTATGTGAAAACCCCCTTACTGTTATGCCTCCCCGAGCTGGTCCTAATAAAAAGGAGGAGGTGGCTTATGCTCAAATGTTGAAAGATCTGGTTAACATAGATATAATCATCATCGTCAACAACTCTACCCAGAAAGAACTATATGTCAAAGTGGGTGACATAGCAACATTGAAGGATGAGTCTGAATCGGCTATGAAGGAACCTTTAATTAGGACTACGACCACCTCAAAATAAGATGATTTTCTCTGTTGGAAGTGGTGCCAAAACTAAGAATGGTCACCCAAAAAGGAAGATGAAGAAAACCACCTACAAACAAAAAGAAGTTTAGATCCAGGACCAACATCTTACTAAAGTGATCATTCAGGAAGCTAGTGCAACTCCTAGCTCAAAGAAATGATCCTTTTTAATGGACATGGATGTAGATGGGAAATGAGCTTGCTAAGAAGCTCTATCAATATAGTTGGTGATGATTTATGTTTGGTTTTAGTCATCATTTCAGGCTTATTAGAAGCGATATTGGGAATTGAGAAACCTCTTTTTTCTTATTTCTTTAGAACTTTATTTTTTGCTTCATTTTAATTAATGAAATAATTTTTATCTTAGTCAAAATATATAAATATCTAACCTATCTAAACAAATCGACCTTACCCTAAAGAAAAAAATAAAAGAACTTTAACCCACTAATTGAATTACACCTCTAAGCCCAACTCTCTCTCTTTCTCTTTCTCTCTCTTTACACACACACACACACACACATACTTATTTTCATTATTTTAGAAAAGGTTGTTGATACCAACATATGTTAATTCAAGTGGAAGAGACTCAAGTTTCTTAAACGTGTAGTCATTGGTTGAATTTTGAGATTCATATGTATGAAAATAATATTGTTAGGAGGAGTCTCCACTTAGACGTCTAACTGTACCCATGAGATTAGCCTCTCACTTATTAAGTGAGAGAAATACTCTGAAAAATCGAAAGAAGAAAGCATTGATGATGAGACTACTTGGCCCAAGATTAAGAACCTAAATTAAACAAAACCTACTCTAACAACACTATACTAAAGCTTAACAAAGGAGCGGTCCTGGGGTTGAATGACAATGGGAGAGAGTTGAAGATAACGATGACTTCAACAAGTGGTACTCGTTGAGCTTCGGTACGACAGTGATGGAAAACGTGGTGGCCCACCGCTGACGACGGCGAACTAAACACAGTGGCTTGTGACGATGGGTGCGGTCTGTGTAGGGATGTGATAGGTCATGAGGCTGAGCGGAGGTCGTGGTTGCGCGACTTTCCAATGGCTCACTACATTCGAATGAGGGATCAGAAGACTGATGATGGAATTTGTGGTGCCTTAGATTTGGGTTGAATGGGGGTTCCTCTGTAATTGACCTTTATTTTTTCTTATTTTTATTATTTTTAACATTATTTTGTAAATGATTGAAGTTACATAATTTCTAGGTTTATTCTTTTTTTGATTTTTTTTTCAACTTCAATGGGTGATTTCTGTTGGCTTAGCTCTATCTATGTATAGGTTGGAGTAGGATTTAGTCTCTAGTTATGGTTTATTATGAGTGGTTGTCTGATTCTGTTGGTAATTGGTGTTCAAGAAATTTTATACTCATCAAGAGCATGGAGAGTTGAGATCAAATTAAACAGCGTACTAAAAATGAATCACAACTACAAACACTGAATAACACCAGATTCAAACACAGAATCAAGAACACTAATAAAATTCAATTTCAATCAATGCAAACATAGATTCAAACACAAGCATATTGCAATGCCTAAAGAAAAATCAGAATAAGAAAGATGAGCAAACCAATCTCAAATCCACTGAGTTTCAAAGAAAACCTATTAGCATAGGGATGGTTCAATTATCTTAAAGGACTAAAGCTAAATACAAAATTGAGTACTTTTTATTGAAATTGATAAAAAAATTATATTAAAATTTTGTCCTTTTAACCTTCCGAGATACAAAGTTTTCTTTTTAAATATTTCTTTGTTAACATAATCTTTAGAGGAGATTGAAATTAAGTAAGAAAGCTAAAATAAAGAGTAAAAACAAAAACCCAAAAGTGAATATTATAAATTGGAAAAAAGATTACTAGTTTCACTTAAAAATACTAGTTATTGATTATTTTTGGTAGTCCTTGTTTATTGAGAAATTTTGGGGAAGATGATAAGAAGAATCGATGTCATTTCATGTTTAAGAAGGGAGAGAGAGGAGTAGTCCACCATGAATGCTGCCAACAATACATTTAATGTGCCATATGGTCTCCGTTAGCTTTAATTAAAGCAGGTTAGAGAACTTTTTAAGTGATCTCGAAGTAAGAAATTTCTTTTAGTATATACTATTAAATATGTGTCACATTAGTATTATAGACTATCATTGTCTCTCACTTTAATTATATTTTCAATATCATTGCTAATTTATTAAATATTTAATGATACAGAATAAGAAATTTCTATCATTGTCTCACTTTAGCTGCATTTTTAATGTCATTGCTAATTTATTATACATTAAATAATATAAAATAAGAGATCTCTTTTGCTCTAAGAATACTTAAGAGTCTCTCAGTTGATTAACAGTTGAATTAATTAAAGTGATTACATTTTGTTTAATGAGAGACTTCAAAGGTAACTTCCTTAAACTGATAAGGGATGGAAATGACCATTTAGTTAATAAGGAATCATTCAACCATTAGACCAAAACATAGTGGTGGTTAATGTCTTTATATTATATTATATAGTTATTTTGCTGGATTTTCATAAAAATGAAGAACTTCCATGAAGTTATTATTATATATTCTATAATATTATTGTATTTTCAATTTTTAATAATTTTTTTTATTAAATTTATATATACTAGTATATAACTATTTTTTCATTCACTATTTATTTAGTTAGAATCTTATATAAATATATAAAATTATACTCTGGTTTTGTTCTGGACCGTGATCCATGATATCGACCCATGGGATCAATCCGGCATACACACTACCGGACTCCTCCAAGGCTGGCATAGAGGAAGATTCACAACGTATTCCGAACCTCGGAAGACGGCACCCCAAGCAGTGTTGGGTCATGATGTCATGATTGATAGATTTATACAGAGGATAAATCCCTAAATATTCGTAACTGCCAATCATCAACTTACGATATTATAGGACTCACAGTTATCCTTGATGGCTAAATACTTTCCAGATTTACAGGGATATATCCTATAATAATGGAAATGTGATCCTCATCAGGATACTAATCTTAAATTAACTGTATTCAGTAAGGATCCCATTAGGATTATGTATACATTCTATAAATACAAAGCTAAGTCATCTTAATGAGGTAACCATTAATACAATCTCATAAGCCTACTTGAGCACTACCTGACTTGAGCGTTGGAGTCCCTTTTGCAGGTACCCACCCCCTGTGCAATACGCTTAGCTACCACTCAAGGAGGAAACCACCGTATACGTATCTATCACAGGTACCATCTAAATCCACTTCAGAACATTGGCGCCGACTGTGGGGAACCTTACATTTCTAATCCCACCCAATCATGGTGAACATGAGGCAAAATTCGAGAAGAGACGCTGCACAAACCTCTATCAACCAGAGGCAAGATCCTGATGTGCAATGTCCACCACTCCCATCGCCTTCACTCGCAGCTCAAACCTCCGCTGTGAGAAACCAGGCACCCGGATCAGGAGGCCGACGTGATGGGCACTCTACCTCTTTCTCTGAGGAGTCCCCTAACCCATCACGTAGGATTTCTGTCAGGGAAAAACTTGAATTCCCAACCCAAAGAGGTGACCAGAGCCATCAAGAACGCAGGATCCTGGTGCACTAGCGTCTGGGAATGCCAAACAATGAGATTGATGACCGCGCATCCCGCTCTGAGCGCACACACCAATCTCAGGCTTCTCAACGCCAATTTCAAGACATGTTGCAACAATATATGGATTTACTGAATGACCAATTCCGGAGGTTGGAAGACATGCAGCGTGCCATGCATGAAAATCAACTTATGCCACCCCGTCGAGACAGACGGACTGACGTGGAAAATAGTCAAAGGAGGGCTCACGCCCGTAATGGACTTCCCAATACTGGGAATAATAACCAGAATAGTGGAACAATGGAACAACCTTTCTCCGATCAACTTATGGAGTTTCGGGTTCCTCGGAACTTCAAGTTTTCGCCAAACTTGAAAATTTACGGTGGAACCACGGATCCCCAGGAACACATAAATGCCTACGAACAATCCTTATGTTTCTTGATAACACTGTATTTTATACATTTTATAATCCTCTCACTAGGCTTCTTAAGGTTCAATTAAGTTGATTTTGACACATTTTATGATATTGAGCCAAATTGGATCATTAAATAAATTATTGTATAAATTAGTCTTAATTATCTCTTTGGTGGTATTTAGTAAACTGGCTATAACTTGAGTTACAAATATTTGATTGATGTGATTTTGGTCTTGAAGGAAAGCTTAGACAATTCCCTACAACTTTCATGAAGAACACAAAACTTAGATCAGACTCCTTGCAGGTGATACTGGGCTTTGAAGGCAGAATAGAGGAGCTGAAATAGGGTCTAAATACTCTGCAGTAATTGGACCATATCTTGAGTTCTAGGAATGATTTTGGATTCAAACCAAATCCATTTTAAAGCAAAGATCCAAGCCTACAACTTTCATGAAGACAACTTCTCTCAAAAATGAAAAAAATAGGATACTCAGTTATACACATTTGCTCAATTATTATTATTAAAAAAATGACGTAAGAAGACTTAATCATTAAGTTTGGTTATTATGCAATGCATAGTAACCAAACTTTGCCTATAAATAGAAGGCAACATTCAGAATCGAGAACAACAATTGGGGGGGGAGACAGAGGGATTACTCGACGGTGCTCGAGACTCTCTTCCTCCTCCTTTCACTTTTCTTTCTCTTTCTTTTTCTCTTTTTCTTTCTTTTAGTCTATGTGTAAATAAGTTCCAGTCTATTTGGGTCAAAGTGTGAAGCTCTTGGTAATAAAATAAGGTTAGATTTATTTCTCTCTTATGCTTTAATATTTTATATTTTCAAGTAGTTATTATACGTGTTATATTTTGTTTCTGATAATTTAGAAACTACTCTTGTAAAGAGGAGTTCTTGATTTGTTGTAGGCAAGATTTTGACACAGTGAATGCTTTAACCCATTTACAAGTAGTGGTAATAATTAAAGGAAACATAATATAATTACGTATATTATTTTAATAAACTTTTTTTAAATGATTTATTTTTTAAGCAGTCATTATACGTATTGTATTTTGTTTCCAATCAATTTAGAAACTCTCCTTGTAAAGTAGAGTTCTTGATTTGTTGTAGACAAGAGATTGGCACAATGAATGCTTGAACCCATTTACAAGTGTTGGTGTTAGAAACTCCCTTGTAAAGTGGAGATCTTGATTTGTTGTAGACAATATTTTGGCATAGTGAATACTTGATCTCATTTATGAGTGGTGGTATTAATAGATGATTAAAGGAGACATAATATAATTACATATATAATTTTTAATGAACTTTGAACGTTGTATTTTTCGATTGGAACCTTCGTTATGTGTGGATTCTAATTGAGTATTAAAAGGAATTAATCTTACCTTTACTTTATTTACCAAGAGTGGATCTTTTTACCCAAATAAATAATTTTTTACTATAGTAATAAAATATTTACTTTACCTTAATTAATCTTCATCAATTCCCTGTGGATCAACCTCAGACTCCCGAGAAATTTATTACTTGAGACAACTTGCACTTGGGTTCGCAATAATTAATCCCACATCAAGTTTTTGGACTTGGTTAAAAAATTTGTGCATCAAGTTTTTGACGCCGTTGCCGGAGACTTGATTTGAAGAACAAATTTTTGGTGCAAATATTTTTGTACATATTAACGCACTAACTAGTGTGGTTAAAAAAAAATAGTGTGTAAATAGTGCATAAATAATGTGTGAATAGTATGAATAAAAATAAAAAAATAAAAAAATTGAGTGAATAGTATTTAAAAAAATGTCAGAAACTTAATGGCTAAGTTTCTATTGTAGCATCACTATTCATCCAAATTGAAATTCACTGTTTATCTGAATAAAAAAAAACAAAAGTTGGAGACACCATGTGAAACCAAAACTTGGTTTTTATCTTCTTATTTTTATATATTAAAATAATAATAATAATAAATAAAAAAATAAAAAAATGAAAATAATAAATAATAAAAAAATGAAAAAAATAAAAAAACAAAAAAATAAAAAAAGAAAAAAAGAAAAAAATAATATAAAAAAGTTAAGCCTTTTATTTTTTTGTACATATTAACTCAGTGAGAGGTAATTCTTCCTTTTAATTTACATGCAGTGGGGGTAATTCTTCTTTTTATTTTTTGTATATATTAACTTTGTGGGAAAAACTCTCCCTTTTATTTTCTGTATATACTAACTTAGTGGGAGAACCTTTCCCGTCTATTATTATTATTATTATTATTATTTTTTATACATACTAATAGTGAGAGAAACTCTCCCTTTTACTTTTTGTACATCCTAACTCGAGTGGGAAAAATCTCTTCCTTTTATTTTTTGTACATACTAACAAATGGAAACTCTCCCTTTTATTTTTTGTAATTTACTTTTCGCATTTTATTTTACGTATGTTATTATTATTATTTTGGTGGTTGGTTGATATGTGTGAAACAACATCATGTTTAGTTCTTGTTTTACATGCATTCTTTGGTATTTTAATTTACTTTTTGGTTTATTTTTCCCTTAGTTCGGATAACTGCGGTATTTTTGGTGTTGTTGTGCAGGATTGATGCTGACTTGGCCTTGGAATGGATGGAAATTTTTTATGATTGAAGTTGGAGTTTTACGGATAGCAAGAAGAGGCAAAAAGACCACTCCAGAGGGATCCACGGCCTGGCCGTGGAATCATCCATGACCGTGGAATTCAAAAGGACTCAGAATTGGCTTTTGGTAGAATGATCCACGGCCAGGCCGTGGAACGATCCACGGCCGTGGATCGTAGTACGCAACAGTTTTTAAGTTTTATTTTTTATTTTTTTGGGGGGCCTTTTAGCCAATTAAAACCCTAGGGTATAATGGGATGTTCTGAATACAATTGAGGGGTTCCAATTTGGTTAGAAGGAGGCACACTTGGAGGCTTTGGATCTTGATCTTTCTTTCCTCTTTCTCTTTGATTACGGGTTTGGATGTTCATGAATATGTTTTCTGATTCTTACTTCTTCATGTTTGAGTAGTTCTTTTTGTTTCTAAGATTAGGCAATGCCCTTTGATACATTGATAATGATTACTTGACTTTGTTTCCCCTTTTATTAATCTTGAATGTTCTTTGATTCAATCCTTATTACTCTTATTCATGTGAATTTATTGGCTACTTATTTGCATCTCATAGGCATTTAGGGACGTACTGAGAGGTGAACCTAGGTGTTGGAACCATAAGAATTGAACTTGAGGTCTAAATCACGAGAGTAATTTTAGCCTTTCGAGGATTCAATGAATTACCACAAAGCATAATGAGTTCAATTTAAATTCAATTACCACGAGAGTAGGAATTGGTTTAGTTGGGCACAGATCTTGTATCTTGAGAAAGAACATTAACTAATTTAGGGTAATTCACCTTCAATTGAATTTCAGATTTAATAAAAGAGTTGTCAATTAGGAATTGTCTTGTATCATTGTGGTTACCCCAATCTTGGAAGCTTTCTTGAATCTGAAAAACCTTTCTTGATAACTTGTTATTTTTGTTCTTAATTTTACACTTTAATAATTATTTACTTAATTGCTTGGTTACTACATTCTTATCAATCAACAATTTTATCCCCTTTGTTTAATTGAATTGAATTAATTAATTAATTGGTATTCATAGACACAGTCCCTGTGGATTCGATCTTTTATTACTTGACGACGAAACCGTACACTTGCAGATTTCACACACCAAGTTTTTGGTGCCGTTGCCAGAGACTGTGTTTTTCTTGAATATCAATTTAATTTTTAATTTAATTATTTTAGACCTTTTTTCTTTTTATCATATTCTTACGTTCTTGATTTCTCTTTGACTCTCTGTAGGTTTCTTTTGTTTATGTAAAGTATTAGACGTTCTGGGACTCTTATTGAAGCAAATCCTGAAATTGAAAGAACTATTCGTAGAATGAGAAGACAACAAAGGCAAAAAGTACGAGAAATACCTGAACCAACACTTGTCATGGCTGAAGCTGAGGATAATAGACCGCTAAAAAAGTATGCAGCCCCTGATGCTCGGGGTTTGCGATCTGGAATTGCTCGACCAGACATTGAAGCTAGGCACTTCACCATACCTCCTGCTTTACTCTCTATGATAAGGCAGAACCAGTTTGCAGGACTGCCATCAGAGGACCCGAATGATCATGTGGATATGTTCTTGGAGTTCTGTGAAACCCTCAAGATCGAAGGCGCCTCTGTTGATGCCATTCGTCTCCGCCTGTTTCCATTGTCATTAAGAGATAGAGCTAGAGCCTGGTTGAAGTCTGTTCCCGTTGAGACGATAACTACTTGGGACCAATTAGAGCAAGCATTCTTGGATAAATTCTTCTCACCTTCCAAGACTGCTCATCTAAGGACCCAAATCACAAGTTTCGTTTAGAAAGATAGAGAGTCATTGTCAGAAGCTTGGGATAGATATAAGGTTTTGCTGGAAGCCTGCCCACACCATGGGTTAGAGAAATGGTTGATTGTCCACACCTTCTACAATGGTTTGGAATATTCTTCAAAGGTGTCTCTTGACTCCGCAGCTGGTGGAGCTTTGATGAATAGAAGACTCACAGAAACTTATGAGATTATTGAGAGTGTAGCTGCCAATCATCACCAATGGGCAAATGAAATAGGCCATAACCCGAAGAAACTCTCGGGAGATAAGTTTGAGGTAAATGGTGTTGATTTAATCATGTCAAAATTTGATTCTTTGAATAAACGTTTTGACATGCTTGAAAAAGCTCATGTAAATATCATTGGTGCTTCTAACAATTTTTGTGAGATTTGTGGAGCATAGGGACACATAGGTGCCGAATGCCAAGTTGGAATTGACTCCTCACAAGGTGCACCGGTGGAGCAAGTGAAATCATGCCATAATTTCCATGACTTCAACCAAAAGGGGAGGAATGATCCGTATTCCCAAACTTACAACCCCGGTTGGAGGTCACATCCTAACTTTTCTTACCGGAATAGTCAGTACCAAGCTAGGCAAGGTAATGCTAAACCCTTTTCTGGAATCCCACAGGTACAAAAATCTAGACTTGAGTCTCTTCTTGAGAATTTTGTTGAGAGTCAGTCTAAGCAAAATGAGGAGCTTAGGCACCATGGGCAAGTTGTGACTGAGGCAATTAAAGAGTTGTCAGCTAAGGTTGACAATTTAGCCATTCATAATAAGATGTTGGAAACCCAGATTGCCCAACAAGCAAGCACTTCACATAGGCAACAAGGTAAGTTTCCTGGTCAACTTGAAGTCAACCCAGGCAATGAACATTGTAAAGCTGTGAGTTTGAGGAGTGGAAAGAAATTAGAGGATTCCTTGGGTAAGGGGGAGAGTGAAAAAAATAAGGGCATTGAGGATAAAGAGACTGAGACACAACCCTTAGAAGAAGAAGAAACTATTGAGAATGTGTCTAAGTATGTACCCCCTAAACTATACCAACCCCCTGTTCCTTTCCCTCAAAGATTACCTAAGGCGAAGTTAGATAGGCAGTTTGGGAAGTTCCTAGAGGGCCTTAAGAAATTGTACATTAATGTACCTTTCACTGAGGCATTGAAACAAATGCCTACCTATGCTAAGTTTCTTAAGGACATTTTGTCTAATAAGAGGAAGTTTGAGGAATATGAGATAGTAGTTTTAACTAAGGAGTGTAGTGCTTTAATTCAAAATAAATTACCTCATAAGTTAAAAGATCCATGTAGCTTCTCTATTCCCTGTTTGATTGGCAACATGAACTTTGACAAAGCTCTGTGTGATTTGGGGGATAGTGTTAGTCTTATGCCCCTTTCGGTGTGTAAGAAGTTGGAGGTGGGTGAACTAAAACCCATAACTATCTCACTTCAATTGGCAGATCGGTCCGTCAAGTACCCAGTAGGCATCTTGGAGGATGTTCCTATCCGTGTTGGTAAGTTTTTCATACCTGCTGATTTTGTTGTGCTTGAGATGGAGAAGGATTCCCAAATCCTCATTATTCTTGGTAGGCCTTTCTTAGCTACTGCTGGTGCTATAATAGATGTTAAAAATGGCAAATTATCTTTAACTGTTAGTGATAATAAGGTTGAGTTTGATATTTCTAAATATATTAAACAACCTTCTTTTGAGGACTCTTGTTACAGGATTGATTTATTGCACCAGGTGGTGGAAGAAGAGTCCACTAATATTCATTTGGAAGATCCATTGGAGAGATGCTTGGTTGGTGGCGGCTCTTTTGATTCTGGAGGTGAGGTAGCTGAGTATGCCCGCTTGTTGGAGGCAACCTAAAAAATTCCTCCTTATAAAGCCAAAGTGGAAAAGCTTGAGCCAAAGCCTAAGTCTGAAGATTGGGAAGAGGAAAAGGCTCCTAAGGTAGAACTTAAAACTCTTCCTTCCACTCTTAGGTATGAGTTTCTTGGTCCCAACTCTTCTTATCCTGTCATTGTTAGTGCTAACTTGAATGAGTTAGAGACTGAGAAATTGCTTAGGGCTCTTAGGATGCATAGAAAGGTGATAGGATATACTCTTGATGATATTAAAGGCATAAATTCTTCCTTTTGCATGCATAGAATTTTGATGGAACCTGACCATAAACCCTCTGTTGAGCATCAACGTAGGTTGAATCCTAATATGAAAGAGGTTCTTAAAAAAGAGGTTCTTAAGTTGCTTGATGTTGAGGTAATTTACCCAATTTCTGATAGTGAATGAGTTAGTCCTGTGCATGTGGTTCCTAAGAAAGGGGGGATGACTGTAATTGAAAATGAGAAAAATCAATTGATTCCCACTAGGACAGTCACAGGTTAGAGGATGTGCATTGATTATAGAAAGTTGAATAGTGCAACTAGGAAAGATCACTTCCCTCTACCCTTCAATGATCAGATGCTTGAGAGGCTAGCTAGGCATACATACTTTTGTTACTTAGATGGATATTCGGGATTCCACCAAATCCCTATCCATCCTAGTGACTTGGAGAAGACCATATTTACTTGCCCCTATGGCACTTTTGCCTATAGGAGAATGCCATTTGGTTTATGTAATGCCCCTACTACTTTCCAAAGATGCATGACTGCAATATTTTTTGAATTTATTGAAAACATCATGGAAGTTTTTATGGATTATTTTTTCAGTATATGGAACTAACTTTGATGATTGTTTGTTCAATTTGTCTAAGATTTTGCAGAGATGTGAGGAGGTTAATCTTGTCTTGAATTGGGAAAAGTGTCATTTTATGGTACAAGAGGGGATAGTTCTTGGACATTTGGTTTTTGGAAAAGGAATTGAGGTGGATAAGGCAAAAATTGAAGTGATTGAGAAATTGCCTCCACCGGTGAATGTGAAGGGAGTGCGAAGTTTCTTGGGACATGCCAGTTTTTATCGGAGATTCATTAGAGATTTTTCTAAAATTGCTAAACCTTTGTCTAATCTCTTGGTAAAAGATGTTCCATTTAATTTTGATAGTGATTGTTTGAATGCCTTTTGCAGGTTGAAAGAAGCCTTGATCACTGCTCCTGTTTTACAAACACTGGATTGGAATCTACCATTCGAGGTCATGTGTGATGCTAGTGACTATGCCGTAGGAGCTGTGTTGGGGCAAAGAAAGGACAAGAAAGTGCATGCAATTTACTATGCTAGCAAAACACTTGATGGAGCTCAAGCAAACTATGCCACCATAGAAAAAGAGTTACCAGCGGTAGTTTTTGCTTTTGAGAAGTTCAGGTCCTATCTAGTGGGTTCAAAGGTGACTGTGTACACTGACCAATTAGCACTTAGGTATCTCATAAGTAAGAAGGAAGCAAAGCCTCGACTTATCCGTTGGATTCTTCTTCTGTAAGAGTTTGATCTGGAGATTCTTGATAGAAAAAGGACGGAGAATCAAGTGGCAAATCATTTATCTAGGCTTGAGCAATTGGTGAATGGGAAGAGCGATTTACCTATTGATGATTCTTTCCCTGATGAGCAATTGTTTGCAGTTTTTGCGGAGAATGCTCCTTGGTATACTGACTATGCAAACTACTTAGTTAGCAAGGTTCTACCCCCTGAGCTTAATTATCAGCAGAAGAAGAAATTCTTCTCAGATCTAAAAAATTTTGTGTGGGATGACCCATACATATACCAGAGGTGTGCTGATGGTATTTATAGGAGGTGTGTCTCTGAGGAAGAGGCTCCAAGTATATTGAGTTGTTGTCATTTTGCATCCTATGGAGGACATGCGAGTGCCTCTAAGACGGCAGCCAAAGTTCTTCAGTCTGGTTTCTTTTGGCCTCATATTTTCAGAGATGCTCGGAATTATGTGTTATCATGTGATCCATGTCAGAGAGCTGGAAGTATCTCCAAGAGGCATGAGATGCCAATGAATACTATTCTTGAGGTTGAGATCTTTGATGTTTGGGGAGTTGACTACATGGGCTCTTTTCCATCCTCTTGCAATAACAAATTCATTCTTGTAGCTATTGATTATATATCTAAGTGGGTGGAGGCCATTCCATCCCCAACAAGTGATGCAAAGACCGTGATCAAGCTATTCAAGAAGATCATCTTTCCAAGGTTTGGAGTTCCTAAGGATGTGATAAGTGATAGAGGTTCACATTTCATAGAGAGACAATTTGAGAACCTATTGAAGAAATATGGAGTCACTCATAAGGTTGCTACACCTTACCATCCTCAGACTTCTGGCCAAGTGGAGGTATCTAATCGAGAGATAAAGAGTATTCTAGTGAAAGTTGTATCTAGATCAAGAAAGGATTGGTCTTTGAAGCTTGACGATGCTCTTTGGGCTTACCGCACTGCTTACAAGACTCCAATTTGGATGACACCTTTTTGACTGATTTATAGGAAGCCTTGCCATCTACCCGTTGAGCTTGAACATAAAACCTTTTGGGCTATTAAGCTTCTAAATTTTGACTTAAAAGCAGCAGGAGAAAAGAGAAAGCTTCAACTTTATGAGCTTGATGAGCTGAGATTGGATGCTTATGAGACTGCCAAGTCATACAAAGAAAGAACCAAGAGGTGGTATGACAAGCATATTCTTCGTAGAGAGTTTCATGAAGGAGAACTGGTGCTTTTTTTCAATTCTAGATTGAAACTCTTTCCCGGAAAGCTTAAGTCAAGATGGTCTGGGCCATTTTTGGTGAAGAAAGTGTTTCCCTATGGTGTTGTGGAGGTTTGGAATGAAGAGCGAGGGACTTTCAAGGTTAATGGTCAGAGGTTGAAGCACTATCTAGCAGAGGAGCAACTTGAGAAGAGGATGAACATTGCCCTCCGTGACCCAATTATAGAAGAATGAAAGCACAGGAGTCGAGCTTATGACTTTAAACAAACGCTTCTTAGGAGGCAACCTAAGTTTTCTTATTTTTCCTTTTTATTCCCTCTTTTTCTTTTGATTTTGTGTGTTAGATTGTTGATTTGATGTTTGTTTCATGGATTTTTATCTAGGTTTGACCATTTTTGAAGCTAAATTTAGAAGAAGAGTGAAGTCAGAAGGTTTCACACCCAGCCCATGGAAAATTCCATGGCCATGGAATGAAAACCAAAGGAAAATATAAAAGTCAGAGAGATCCACGGCCTGGCCGTGGATCTAACCATGGCCGTGGATTTCAGGTCTTCAAAAAAAAAAAAAAAAAGTCAGAGAATTCCACGGCCTGGCCGTGGATAAAACCATGGCCGTGGAATTCTGCCTTAAGAAAAAAAAGGAAGACAGAAGTCAGCAGCTTCCACGGCCTGGCCGTGGATCGTTACTGCCCAGATTTAAATTCCACAGCCTCCATTCTTCTCCTTCATTTCACCATTTCATATTTGCTTCTTCTCCTTCTTCTCTCCCTCAACCTCCATACCCATCATCCCAAACCTCCATTACTCTTCCTTTCTCTCACAACCACACATCAAATCTCTTCTTCCTCACTCTTAAAGTCGACTCTTCACCCCCATTCTCCCTCCTTCTCCTTCTTCCTTCTCCACCATAGCCACCATAATCCACCATACCCAAACCTTCAAAACCACTACTTTTCTCCATAAACCATCATTTTCTTCCATTTTTCTACCATTTCTCACCTTCCTAACCTCTACCCAACCACTCACTCCTTCAAATTTGGAAAACCCAGATTTGGCAATTAAACCCCAATTTCATGAATAGTGTTGGAAAAAGGGGGTTTTTATTTTGCTGTTGCTGTGTTGGTGTGGTTGAGCAGAATAACGAATAAGCGTCAGAGGGGAGAAGCTGCTTCAAGCTCCAGGACACGGGGAAGAGGCACTGTTGCTCCAAGAGGTAATCCCCCTAATCCTCATGGTTTTAATTTTAGGAATAATAAGCAGAGAGATCGTTACAATATGCTTGTGAATAGAAGGATAGTTAGCACTAGGTATATAGATGATGCTGTCCTAGATACCTTAGGCTTGCGAGATGACTTTGATTGGATGCTTGATAGGGCAGAATGGACTTATTTTTTGAATTTAAATTATTCCACTTACACTGAGCTTACACTGGAGTTTCTTAGTTCTGTTGAGGCTCATATTCTTCAGGGGGAAGGCTGCACTGAAGGCCGAATCACTTTCTGGCTGTTCAATAATGAGCACTGTTTAAACTTGGAAGAATTTAATGAGATTTTTGGATTGCCTGCTGGGGGGGGGGGAAAAGGAAGCACCCACGTGATTTTTTCGTAATTTCTTTTTGGGCTGATACCTCTTGTGAGTCAGGTACATATGATTCCTCAAATTGTAAGGCATCTTTTCTGCCAAATCCTTGCCTTCGCTATCTCCACCAAATCATGGCTCATACTTTATTTGGGCGTGGGGATAGTGATGACAATGTCCGTGCTAATGAACTTGCTTTTATATGGGCCATTCTTAATGATGTCAAAATGGACACTGGATATTTTCTTGCTAGGTATCTGCTTAGGGTAGCTAGAACCCAATCGGGGACCATTATTATTGGTGGGCTTATCACCGCGATAGCCCATTTCTTTGAATATGATTTGGATGGTCTAGAGGCAGTTAGAGGTAACTTTAGGATTGATATAGAGTCTTGTTTATCTATTAAGATGATTGTCAAAGAGGACGGAATTTAATGCCTCCGCTTGAATAATAGAGCTCAACCCCTACGCATTCCTAACCCTCCTGCTATCACTGTGCGCAACCGTGCAAATTGGTGCACCACTAGGAGTGTAGCAAATGAACTAATTGATGTTCAGTGCCCTCTTCGCCCTCCACCAAGGGCAAGCACCTCTCGTCCTTCTTCTTCTTTTGCAGGTCCTTCGGAGGATGCTTTCACACGGATTTATACCTCTCTTGAGGGACTTCATGCTGAGTAGGTGCAGCAGCGCCACATGCTAGAGGAACTTCGTCAGCAGAGTCAGGCTACTGATGGCCAAAACTTGTTAGGGTCAAAACGTGTTGCCCATTTGCTAACCGCAAGTGCACGGATTACACAAGTAATACAGATACAGAGTAAAAGTTCGTTCCCACGAGGATATTACGATACAAAGCTAAATACCAACCAATAGCTTAATCAATTCTAGACAAGGACATAAAAATAGGAAAATAATATAAAAACTATCTAACCTATAAAAGTAATAAACCTAAAAGCGGTTAGGTTTCAGGAAATCCTCCTTCACCCCCTACATCTATCAACAACATGCAATTCCCCTCATAAACACAAATGCATTGATTAGGTTAGCTTGAGAATCTGATGTAGTCAAAAGCCTATGTCTAGGTCAATCAACCCTGGTTTCAATTGCCCAACTCACTAAGTTTCCTTGAGAGCCAGCTCAACTTCCACTCATGAATGATCTATTCTCAATCACACACTATACATGGTCAATAGGTATATTTCTATCCTATTAACGAATCAACTCATCCAAGCCAATTGAACTCGCCGAACATGTATCAACCATACCATATCCATATCAACAAATCCCTATGTCTAGTTCATTTGCCAATATTAGGATCATGCAATTGAGGCCAACCAAGAACAAGCATTAAACACAGATAATGATTGAACCATAATCAAACATCCATACAAACTTAGAGAAGAACACATCATTAATATATATAAAATGATCCAAAATATCCTAAACAAAGCTTAGCTATACAAAAGATAAGGAAGAGAAGAGAGAAATGGAAAAGAGAGAAAGAAGCTCATTGATTTGTCTCTGAAGCTTGAATCCTCCTTCAATCCTTTGATCCTTGACTCCAATCCACCAGCAATGGAGATCTAGCCTAGCTATCTAACCTAAAACTAACCTAAACTAAACTAAAAGAGAGAAACTAGAAATGAAAATGGCCAAAACGGCCAGAACCCTGAAAAACTAAGAGAGCATCTAAGAAAAATGCATGAAAATTTATTTATAGGCTTAGCTAGCCGCCTCCACGCCGCGGTGCCCACATACTCACGCTGCGGCGCCCAATGGGTCGGTCTATTTACGTCGCGGCGCCCACTTCATCTGGGTCACAGCGTTCTTGCCTCGGGTCCAAGTATGGCTTGGCTAAAAATCCTCTCAGCAGCGGCATGTTTCATCTTCTTGCGCATGGCAATGTGACCACTTGAAATGCCAATTTGGTTTCCTCTTCCTCTTTAAGCTCAATTGCTCCGTATTTGACCTTGTTTGGAGCCCTTCCTAACATAGAGAAAACACCAAATCAGTATCATATATAAATCTACTTAATAAATGACAATTAAACACAGTTTGCTATAAAACATATCAGAAAGGCTTAGAATCAGAATATGTCAAATATAAGTACAAAACTCTCCAAATATGCATTTAAATAAGGACATAGCATTCATTCTAGAACAAGGATAGGGCACAAATAACTGCATCCCATATAGTTATCAATGGCCGCCTGCAAGCTTTGGATGGAACGGTTCAGAGTATGGCTAGCATAGTCCAGGCCATTCATAGTTGGCATTTGAGTCAGCACCCTTTTCCACCACTGCAGTGAGTTCTTTTCTTTTCTGCCTTCTCTAGTTTTAGATTTTTACATTAGGGACAATGTAAGTTCTAAGTTTGGGGGGGAGTATTTTCATTTTTATTGTAGATCATTAGTTTCATGCTTTTTCATATCTCATATTGCATTGCATTTTCATATTGCATTTACACCATCATATATCTCAGTTTTTTGGTTGAACTTGTGCCCCTCTCTTTTGGGTTTTTTTGGGATTTTTGAGATGGTATTGATTTGGAACCCAATTGGTTGATTCTTGTAGTAAGCAACATGCATTGTTTTAATTGATAGTGGAGGTAATTTCTTGATAGTTGATAATTAGCATATGTTCTTTGAATTTATGTTTCTCATTGATTTTTAAATCTCTAAATGTGAGTTTTGAGCCTATATGGGATTTATGAACCATATGATTTTTGCTCCCATTCTTTGTGTTGAGTGATATTCCTCATTGATCTTGTGTTCTAGAACTTGATTTGAAAGCATTTTGAGGTAAAATTTTTGTTTGCATGCTTGAATGTGATTAAGACATCTTAGGTATTTTTCTGGCCTTTTAAAATTATTACACTTTTATCCACTAGTTTCCCATTTTGAGCCTATTGCATAATTATTTTTCTTGATGCCTGTGATGACACATTATTGGTAATCATTTAGAATATTAAATGAAGCAAATTGGATTTAAAAGTTGTGTTGGGAATCATATGTATTTGAGCTTTCTCTTTCTCAAATGAAAAAAATAAAATTTGATATAAAAAAAGAAAGAAAAAATAAAATACAAAAATCATGAGATGAATGTTACCAAGTGACTTCCAGCACTCAAGAGGGGAGGTGAATTGAGTATAATTTTTTTTCGCAAAACCTCTTTTCAATTAAATCAAATATTAAAAGCTTAATAAATAAATGCACAGAAGGAACGAGAAGAAGAAAAGAAACAATAAAGAGCAGCGTAAAATAAATGTGCAGTAAATTAAATTACATAAAATAAAGAGATTAGGGAAAAGAGAAGCAGACACAGTATTTATCTTGGTTCGACCACTAACCCACTTGTGGTATACGTCCAGTCCTCGAAAGCCGAGATTTTTTACTAAGTATACAAGCTTCAATAGGTGCTTGCTACCGTTACAAAATAGAGCACTTTTCATACACAGGGACACTCTACCTTTGTGCTAAAGTCTCAGCCTGCAGGGATACCTCACCCTTATACAAACCTTGAGGGATACCTCACCCTCGATACAGAATATCAGAAAATAGATGAAGAGAAACTCTCACTCAGAGTAAGTAATACAAATTGAAGTGCTAATGGAGCTCTCACAGAAATATCTCAAAGTTTTTAAACAAAAAGAGCGTAGAAAATAGTTTTCACAGATTAGAGCTTTCAGAAAGTAATTCAGAGTTATGGGCAAAGAAATTCGTGACCCAAGGTTCTTATTTATAGAAAAAACAAAGAGATAGCCGTTTAGGTATAATTAAGAGCGTTTAAAGCAAATTTATCCAAATTAAAATGCTTGAAAGTTTCCATATCAGACTGCGTATTCAAACGTGTTTATTCGAATAACTTAACAGGTTATTCGAATAACACTGTTTCTGAAACCAATTTAAAAGCTCGTCTGAAATGGGTTATTCAAATAACCAACCTGTTATTCGAATAACTCTATTAAAACCAGAGTTTTGAAAATAAGGGGTTATTCGAATAACAGCTTATCTATTCGAATAACGTAGTTTAAAAGAAATTCAGACATAATGGATTTATTCGAATAACGTATAAGTTATTCGAATAACTCACTTAAAGCATAGTTCTGAAAAACCTCATTTATTCGGATAAACGGCCATGCTATTCGAATAAGAACTTAAAACACAGAGTCTCGTAAAAGGGTTTATTCGAATAAACTAGGTTCTATTCGAATAACTTAGTTCAAAAACGTTTTGAAAACTAAGTTTTAAAAAAACAAGCTTTATATTTTCTTTCAAAAACAAAGAGATATCAATGTGAGCTTCGTACAATAGATCCTAAGTCCTAATGCTAATCAAATATGAACTTGGACTTGATCTATTTATCATCTTCATTTATTCTTCCCGTTTGTTATCATCAAAACAAGTCTTCAATAGTATGCATCCAAACACATTCTCCCCCTTTTTGATGATAACAAACTATCAATGAGACTATCAATGAGAAAAGCGTTAGTGCATATAATTGGAATTCACAAAAAGGTATAAAAGCTTACTCCCACTCTTTAATTATAAGAGGTAATGTATATCAGATATGTGCGCAGCTCCCCATTTCAAATTGAATCCAATCTCATTTTAAATTTACCTGTCTTTTTTCAATTACAGTCAAAAGATCAAATATTTCTCCCCCTTTTATCATGAGCAAAAAGGAAGGGCAAGTCCTATAAACATATATAAGAATGCATAAAAGGAAATGTACTCATAGCAATAGATCAACAGGAAATTTTATTTATGCATTAATAACAAAAGAGAGTCAATTACACAAGCCAGAAATAAATAACATGAAGCCAAAAACAGATAGCCTAAGAACTAAAGTTCCTAGAAGTAAGCATCCGGAGGTGGTGGTGAAGAAGCTGGTGCAGGAGCAGGTGAAGCAGATCGAAGGGCCGCAACCTCACGTTCAACGCCTTCTATTCTATCAAACAGAAAAGAGAAGGTATGTTCCATGTAGGCTCGGTTATCTTGCAAGGTGGCCATGATCTGTTCCAAAGTGATAGGAGCAGGAGCAGCAGCAGGTACATCAGCAGGAGCAGCAGGGGCATCAGCAGGGTAGAGCTCGTCCTCAACAACCTCATCTGGGTACACCCAGCCTTCATTAGTTTGGATCATCTTCATCTTCCGTAAGGTGTGAGCTCCAAAGACGTTGTGGTGAGTCAGAGCAATGGCTCGCTCAGTCTCCAAGACCTGAAGATACTTGCTCAGCAAGGTAGTGACAAGAATGCCATAAGGCAAGTCAGATTTCTCCTTGCCCTTGGCCCTCATCATGTGCTTCATGATGAACACAGGCCAGTTGATCTGATGGCCATTCTTTAGAAACCACAGCATGAAGACATCTTCCTCGCTGAGGTAGGTGTAATTGCCACCACGAGGAGCCAGGATGTGAGCATAGGCGTAATGCAGAAGCCTATCTTGGCTCTTCAGCATTCCACCCTTGAGACCCTTATCAGGCAGGGCTAGACCAGGCTTCAGCAGGTCTTCAACCGCCTAAAGCTTGTTGAAATCTTCAAGAAACGGGGTGTCACCATCTTCAACAAGGGCGCCAGAGAACTGCAGCCTGAACAAAGTCAACCAGTCCAGCGGTATGATCACAACGTTCTGATCACATACCTCGGAGAGGAGATTCTGACCATCGAAAGCCAGATTGTCGAAGAACATTTTCACCAGAGCTGGATAGATGGTGGCCTGGTGAGAGCAAAGCTGAAGAACTCCCTGGTTTTGCAGTAGGGTCAGGAAGTCGAAGCCGTGATGTTGTTGGAAGAAAGAGAGGTCCAGGTACTTGGGTTGAACCAAGTTTCACTCCCAGAAGTGCGAGATGAAGCGTGCACGATGCTCTTCGTTGGAGGATAGCGTTCTCAGATCAAGAGGGTTGATGCCTGGAGCATTCTTCGTGCGAGGACGCTTGCTGAAGGAAGAGGCCATGGAGGATAGGTGAGAGAGAGTGAAAAATGTAGGAGTGAAAGAGTGTATGTGAGGAGCAGAGAAGATGGAGGGTGAAAAGGTTTTGGGCGCGCAGGGGTTATTTAAAGGAAACCCGTGTTTATTCGAATAAACTGAGGTTTATTCGAATAAACCTTGCTGGAAAGCTGAATAGACAGGCGCGCAGGAAACTGAAAAGGTGTGGCTGCTAGGGTTTATTCGAATAGGAAGGGTTCTATTCGAATAAAACCACTGGGAAAGCCAAGCGTTTTGGCTAGCTGACATGGTTTATTTGAATAACTATGGGAGTTATTCAAATAGACGAAGGCCAAACAGTCAACACTGTTAGAAACAGGTTCATGTTATTCGAATAACCTGGGGTCTGTTCGAATAGACAGAGACCAAGACCAGAACCTGATAAAAGAAGGACTCTGGTTATTCGAATAAAGAGGGACTTATTCGAATAAGCAGAGGGCGGAAAGAAACACTGATAAACGAAGGCTTTTGGTTATTCAAATAGGGAGGGTGTTATTCGAATAGACAGAGATGAAAAACACATAGGTTTTAACAGAGGAATCAGTTTATTCGAATAAACTGAGTTCTATTCGAATAAGGCTGATGTTCAACGCACATATTAACAAGCAGTAAAAGAGTTTATTCGAATAAAGGCATGCTTATTCGAATAAAACTAACACAGAAGCATAGTAAAGACATACATTTATGAAATTGAAAGCATATAATCATGATAATATTCAGCAATAAACAAGTAATTTAAATATTGGATTGATCAATTATGCCCAATTCTCCTCGAATATAAAAGAATGCTTCTTTTGCTAAGGGTTTAGTGAAGATATCTGTAAGTTGCTTAGATGTTTCAACAAACTCAAGAATGCAATCCCCTTTTTGTACATGATCTTTGATAAAATGATGTCTTATCTCTATATGCTTTGTTCTGGAATGCAGTATGGGATTCTTAGAGATATTTATTGCACTAGTGTTATCACATCTTATCGGGATGTGATCAAGTCAAGATCGTAGTCTAAGAGTTGTTACTTCATCCAAAGGATCTGAGCGCAGCAACTCCCGGCTGCAACATATTCAGCCTCAGCGGTAGACAAAGCCACACTATTTTGTTTCTTACTATGCCAAGAAACTAAAGAACTACCAAGCAAGTGGCATGTCCCACTAATACTTTTTTTGTCCAATTTGCACCCAGCAAAATCAGAGTCAGAATAGCCTATTAGGCTACAAGAGGCACCCTTTTTGTACCACAAGCCCATTTGTGAAGTGCCTACTAGGTATTTCATTATTCGTTTAATAGCACTTAAGTGAGATTCCTTAGGGTTTGCCTGATATCTAGCATACATGCATACACTAAACATAATATCTGGCCTACTAGCAGTAAGATAAAGGAGAGATCCAATCATACCTCTATATTTCATTATTTCTACTGATTTACCTCCTTCATCTTTGTCCAAGTAGCAAGACGTGCCCATCGGAGTGGTCATGTGTTTAGCGTTTTCCATTTTGAATCTCTTAAGCAATTCCTTGCAGTATTTTATTTGACTTATGAAAGTCCCTTCATTCGTTTGTTTGATTTGAAGTCCGAGGAAGAAATTCAATTCTCCCATCATTGACATTTCAAATTCATTCTGCATTGACTTAGCAAATTCTTTGCAAAGGGATTTATTAGTAGCACCGAAGATAATATCATTCACATATACTTGTACAAGAAGAATGTCATGCTTTTTATTTTTAATAAAAAGAGTAGTATCGACTTTTCTTCTTGAAAAACCATTTTCCAAAAGAAACTTACTCAACCTTTCATACCAAGCTCTAGGAGCTTGCTTTAAACCATATAAAGCCTTTTTAAGTTTAAAAACATGGTTGGGTAGTTCATGATTTTCAAAACCCGGAGGTTGTTCAACGTATACCTCCTCTTGAATAAAACCATTTAGAAAAGCACTCTTGACATCCATTTGATATAATTTGAAATCCATGATGCAAGCATAAGCAAGTAACATTCTTATAGCTTCTAATCTAGCTACAGGTGCATAGGTTTCTTCATAATCTATTCATTCTTCTTGATTATATCCTTTAGCAATCAATCTAGCTTTGTTTCTAGTTATTAAATCATTTTCATCAAGTTTGTTTCTAAAAACCTATTTAGTTCCAATTATAGGGTGATTATTAGGTCTAGCAACTAATTCCCAAACTTGATTCCTTTCAAACTGATTTAATTCCTCATGCATAGCTAAAATCCAATGTTCATCATCAAAAGCTTTAATTAAATCCTTAGGTTCAATTTGAGAAACAAACGCTAGGTGATTACAAGTATTTCTAAGTGAGTTACGAGTACTTGCACCTTTAGATACATCACCAATAATCTGATCAAGGGAATGATATTTTGAAGTTCACCATTCTTTGGGAAGTTCTAAAGCTTGCGAATCTTCTTGTCTTTGTTTATCCTTTTTCTCCTTGATTTCCTTTTCTTTATTGTCCAAATGTGTTTTCGCCAAGATTTCTGCAACATCATCAACAACAAGATCCTTTCTCGATCCATTTGGGTCAGTTTCATCAAATGCAACATGTATAGATTCTTTGATAGTCATAGTTCTCTTATTATATATACGAAAAGCTTTACTATGATTTGAATAGCCAAGAAATATACCTTCATCAGACTTAGCATCAAACTTACCTAAATTATCTTTTCCATTGTTTAAAACAAAACATTTACAACCAAAAACATGAAAGTGTGAGACATTTGGCTTTCTTCCCTTATACAACTCATATGGCGTTTTCTTTAAAATAGGCCTTATAAGGGCCCGGTTCATTACATAACAAGCTGTACTTACAGCATCCGCCCAAAAGTATTTAGGAAGAACAACCTCATTAAGCATAGTTCTCACCATTTCTTCTAAAGAATGGTTTTTCCTTTCTACAACTTCGTTTTGTTGCAGAGTTCTAGGGGCAGAGAAATTATGATTAATGCCATGTTCATCACAGTAATTTTCAAAAATAATGTTTTCAAATTTGCCACCGTGATCACTTCTTATAGAAGTGATTTGAAAACCTTTTTCATTTTGAATAACTTTGGCAAGTCTTTTAAAAGCTAGAAATGCATCATTTTTATTTGTAAGAAATAAAGTCTATGTAAACCTAGAAAAATCATCCACAATCACTAAAGCATAGTAATTCCCACCAAAGCTCATAGTTCTAGAAGGTCCAAACAGATCCATGTGCAAAAGTTGTAAAGGTCTAGTAGTTGAAACTATATTTTTTTCTTTAAAAGAGACCTTTATTTGTTTACCCTTTTGACATGCATCACATAATTTATCTTTTATAAAATTAAGCTTGGGTAGTCCAATTACTAGCTCTTTAGAGACTAACTTCTTTAAGTGATCCATGTGAATGTGTGCAATTCTCCTATGCCATAGCCATGAATCATCATTCTTACTTAAAAGGCATTTCGCATTATTTGAAGATATATTATCAAGACTAATCATATAGATGTTGTTTACTCTATGACCAATGAATTTAACATGCTTGTCATTTTTATCTTCAATTATGCAACAATTTGAATCAAATATCACTTTATTTCCTTTATCACATAATTGGCTAATACTAAGCAAGTTATGTTTCAAACCTTCAACAAGCAGTACATTTTCAATAGAGGAGTTAGGGTTCTTACCAACTTTGCCGATTCCAAGGATTTTTCCTTTATTGTTATCACCATAAGTGACGTGTCCATGATTCTTTGGAATAAATATGGTGAATTTTGAGTCGTCCCCGGTCATGTGCTTGGAACAACCGCTATCAAGATACCAATTTGAACTCCTAGCTTTCAAGCACACCTACAACACAAGTTTAGTTTTTAACTTTTGGTACCCAAACTTTCTTGGGTCCTTGTGTGTCAGTTTTGGGTATAGTACCATTGGGAACCCAAACCATTTTTGTTCCAACTTTTGTATTTATGTTTTTCCTTGCATTACATGTTGAAGCACTATGTACTTTTCTTCCACAATAAAAATATTTAATAAAAGGACTACTTGAAACACTAGAATGCACAAAGAAATTTTTATAGAGTTTTTGTTGATTTTTTGGGTTATAACCTATCCCGGCTTTTTGAAAAACCACTCTTTGTCTTCCTAATAAAATATTTAAGTTATCCCTTCTAAAGGTGAATTTAGAAAGAGTGTTCTTTAAGTCTTCAATTTCTTTTTCAAGTGTATGACATGAAGAACAAGATGAAGAAGTAGAAGCATGTGGAGAATGATTTGTGCATGCATCAATGATTTCCAGAGTTTCATTTTCAATTTTCAATTCTTCTATTTCCTTATTTAAAACAAGAATTTGATTTTCTAAAGAAGAAATTGTTTTCTTAGAAGAAGAAATAATTTTTGTCAATTTTAACAATTCTTCATGTAATTCTTCAAAAGCGTCTTATAACTCATCGTAAGAAGGTAATAAAGTAGTATTAGAACTTACCTCGTTTTTACTTTCTTCTTCATCTCGTTTTGCCATGAGACACAGTTGAGCTTCTTCGCTATCTGAGCTGTCAGTTGAGTCCATGTCATTTTCATCCCACGTTATGTAGGTTTTTCTTCCTTTTCTTTCCTTGAAGGGTTTCTTTTCAAATTTCTCCTTCTTCTTTTGATAAACTGGGCACTCTATTTTCATGTGACCAGGTTTGCCACATTCATAGCAAGTTAGAGTCAATGAAGCTCCTTCGCCTTTGAAATGTATCTTTTTCAGAGGGAAGGGAGGTCTTCTTTGCGTTCCCTTTTTCCTGAGAAATTTACCAAACCTTTTAACTAGCAAACTTAGATTTTCTTCACTTACCTCGATGTTCTCTGAACTTTCTTCATTTTCTTCATCATTATTGTCGAATGTTGATGAAGTGGCTTTGAGTGCTATCCCCTTTTTTTTTTTATCGTTCTCTTCGCTTTGGCTTAATCTGCTTAGTTCCAATTCGTGCTCATGAAGTTTTCCAAAGAAGGTAGCTAAAGTCATTGTGGACAAATCCCTTGATTCTGATATGGCTGTTACTTTGGGTTGCCAAATCCTGCTAAGACATCTCAAAACTTTGTTAATCAAATCTTCATTAGAAAAACTTTTCCCTAAAGATGCAAGATGATTAACTATGTGGGTGAACCTCTTTTACATTTCCTGAATGCTTTCTCCTTGGTTCATTCTGAATAGTTCATATTCACGAGTTAGAGAATTGATTTTCGACCTCTTAACTTCATTAGTACCCTCATGGGTAACTTGCAAAGTGTCCCACATTTCTTTAGCAGTTTTGCAATTTGAAATTCTAAAAAACTCATCATATCCCAAAGCAATAGTAATAATATTTTTGGCTTTTAAATTAAATTGAATTTTTCTTTTGTCTTCATCAGACCATTTATTTCGTGGTGTTTTGGTCCTTACACCATTGACCTCATGTGTGGGTATAAATGTGCCGTTTTCGACAGCATCCCAAACATCTAGATCAATAGTTTCGATGAAGATTTTCATTCTTTCCTTCCAATATGCGTAACCATCCCCATTGAAAAAGGGTGGTCGATTTATGGAAGATCCTTCTGAAAAACCATTTGAAGAAGCCATATTCTTTTGAAGCTGCTAAGCTCTTTATACAAGAGTCTAGCTCTGATACCACTTATTACCAAGTGGCTTCCAGTACTCAAGAGGGGGGTGAATTGAGTATAAATTTTTTTCGCAAAATCTCTTTTCAATTAAATCAAATATTAAAAGCTTAATAAATAAATGCACAGAAGGAACGAGAAGAAGAAAAGAAACAATAAAGAGCAGCGTAAAATAAATGTGCAGTAAATTAAATTGCATAAAATAAAGAGATCAGGGAAAAGAGAAGCAGGCATAATATTTATCTTGGTTCGACCACTAACCCACTTGTGGTCTACGTCCAGTCTTCGAAAGCCGAGATTTTTCACTAAGTATACAAGCTTCAATAGGTGCTTGCTACCGTTACAAAATAGAGCACTTTTCATACACAGAGACACTCTACCCTTGTGCTAAAGTCTTAGCCTGCAGGGATACCTCACCCTTATACAAACCTTGAGGGATACCTCACCCTCGATACAAAATATCAGAAAATAGATGAAGAGAAACTCTCACTCAGAGTAAGTAATACAAATTGAAGTGCTAATGGAGCTCTCACAGAAATATCTCAAAGTTTTTAAACAAAAAGAGCGTAGAAAATAGTTTTCACAGATTAGAGCTTTCAGAAAGTAATTCAGAGTTATGGGCAAAGAAATTCGTGATCCAAGGTTCTTATTTATAGAAAAAACAAAGAGATAGCCGTTTAGGTATAATTAAGAGCATTTAAAACAAATTTATCCGAATTAAAACGCTTGAAAGTTTCCATATCAGACTGCGTATTCAAACGTGTTTATTCGAATAATTTAATAGGTTATTCGAATAACACTGTTTCTGAAACCAATTTAAAAGCTCGTCTGAAATGGGTTATTCGAATAACCAACCTGTTATTCGAATAACTCTATTAAAACCAGAGTTTTGAAAACGAGGGGTTATTCGAATAACAGCTTATCTATTCGAATAACGTAGTTTAAAAGAAGTTCAGACAGAATGGATTTATTCGAATAACGTATGAGTTATTCGAATAACTCACTTAAAGCACAGTTCTGAAAAACCTCATTTATTCGGATAAACGGCCATGCTATTCGAATAAGAACTTAAAACACAGAGTCTTGTAAAAGGGTTTATTCGAATAGACTAGGTTCTATTCGAATAACTCAGTTCACAAATGTTTTTAAAATTAAGTTTAAAAAAAAAAACAAGCTTTATCTTTTCTTTCAAAAACAAAGAGATATCAATGTGAGTTCCGTATAATAGATCCTAAGTCCTAATGCTAATCAAATATGAACTTGGACTTGATCTATTTATCATCTTCATTTATTCTTCCCGTTTGTTATCATCAAAACAAGTCTTCAATAGTATGCATCCAAACACAATGAAAGCTTGAAAAGAAAAGAAAGGAAGAAAATACTTGGAAATATGAAGTTATGATCCTGTTTGAAAAATGCCTTTGCTCCATTTATGTTCTATTGGATTTCTTGTGCTTATTGAAAAATTGTTAGCCCCTTGTGCATACTTTCCTTTTTCTTCCCTACCTAACATCATTCCCATGGCCCCATTACAATTCTTGAAAGACCTTTCGATTCTTGCATGCATACTGATTATTAGTGGAAATTTGGTTTCTTATCAAGCATATGAAATTGCATTTTCTTTGAAGGATTTTGAGTGTATTGTTTTCACCATTAAACACTTTGAGTGTGGTTAGTGGAGTGAACTTAATTCAATAAGTGAGAATGCATGATTTCTGAGAACTTAGCCTCTAATTGGACTTGATTTTGATTACCTCTCTAATTCTTGGGTTGCCTTTGCCTATTGCTTGGTTAGATGTTTTCTCGAGTTCATCATTCATTATTGTATCTTGATCCCATTTCTTGGTTTGACATTAATTATTGCTTGAGGACAAGCAAAGTCTTAAGCTTTGGAGAATTTGATGTGTGTGAAATAACATCATGTTTTGTTCTTGTTTTGCATGCATTCTTTGGCATTTTAGGCATTTTAATTTCCATTTTGGTTTGTTTTTTCCTTAGTTCGGATAACTGCGGTATTTTTGGTGCTATTGTGCAGGATTGATGCTGAATTGGCCTTGAAATGGATGGAAATCTTTCATGATTGAAGTTGGAGTTTTACGGATAGCAAGAAGAGGCAAAAAGACCACTCCAGAGGGATCCACGGCCAAGCCGTGGAATCATCCACGGCCGTGGAATTCAAAAAGACTCAAAATTGGCTTTTGGCGGAATGATCCACGGCCAGGCCGTGGAACGATCCACGGCTGTGGATCGTAGTACGCAGCAGTTTTTAAGTTTTATTTTTTATTTCTTTTGGGGGTTTTTAGTCAATTAAAACCTTAGGGTATAAAGGGATGTTCTGAATACAATTGAGGGGTTCTAATTTGGTTAGAAAGAGGCACACTTGGAGGCTTTGGATCTTGATCTTTCTTCCCTCTTTCTCTTTGATTACGGGTTTGAATGTTTATGAATATGTTTTCTGATTCTTACTTCTCTATGTCTGAGCAGTTCTCTTTGTTTCTAGGATTGGGCAATATCCTTTGATATATTGATAATGATTAATTGACTTTGTTTCCCCTTTTATTAATCTTGAATGTTTTTTGATTCAATCCTTATTGCTCTTATTCATGTGAATTTACTGGCCACTTATTTCCATCTCATAGGCATTTAGGGACGTATTGAGAGGTGAACCTAGGTGTTGGAACCATAAGTATTGAACTTAAGGTCTAAATCACGAGAGTAGTTTAGCCTTTCGAGGATTCAATGAATTACCACAAAGCGTATTGAGTTCAATTTAAATTCAATTACCACGAGAGTAGGAATTGGTTTAGTTGGGCACAGATCTTGTATCTTGAGAAAGAACATTAACTAATTTAGGATAATTCACCTTCAATTGAATTTCAGATTTAATAAAAGGGTTGTCAATTAGGAATTGTCTTGTATCATTGTGGTTACTGATGCGTGAAATCCGCAAGTGTACGGTTTCGTCATCAAGTAATAAAAAGATCGAATCCATAGGGACTGTGTCTATGAATACTAATTAATTAATTAATTCAATTAAGTTAAACAAAAGAGAATATGATTATTGATTAAGAAGAATGTAGTACAAAACAATTAAATAAAATCAAGAAAACAGAATTCAGAACAAAAATAGCAAATAATCAAGAATGGTATTCAGATTCAAGAAAGCTTCCAAGATTGGGATACCACAATGATACAAGATAAATCCTAATTGACAACCCTTTTATTAAATCTAAAATTCAATTGAAGGTGAATTACCCTAAATTTGTTAATGTTCTTTCTCAAGATACAAGATCCGTGCCCAATTAAACCAATTCCTACTCTCGTGGTAATTGAATTTAAATTGAACCCATTACGCTTTGTGGTAATTCATTGAATCCTCGAAAGGCTAAAACTACTCTCGTGATTTAGACCTTAAGTTCAATTCTTATGGTTCCAACACCTAGGTTCACCTCTCAGTACGTCCCTAAATACCTATGAGATGCAAATAAGTGACCAGCAAATTCACATGAATAAAAGTAATAAGGATTGAATCAAAGAACATTCAAGATCAATAAAAGGGGAAACAATGTCAATTAATCATTATCAATGTATCAAAGGGCATTGCCCAATCTTAGAAACAAAAGAAACTACTCAGACATAGAGAAGAAGAAGAAATCAGAAAACATGTTCAAGAACATCCAAACCCGTAACGATGGAAGAAGGAGGGAGAAGGATGAAGATCAAGAGCCTCCTATGTGCCTCCTTGAAAACCAAATTAGCACTCCCTAATTCTATTCAGAACATCTATTTATAACTTAGGGTTTTAATTGGATAAAAAGCCCCCAAAAGAAATAAAAATAAAAACTTAAAAACTGCTGCGCACTGCGATCCACGGCCGTGGATCATTCCACGGGATGACCGTGGATCTTGCTGTCAGAATTCCATGGCCATGGATCATTCCATGGCCAGGCCGTGGATCATTCCACAGCCGTGGATCATTCCACGGCCAGGCCGTGGAACTCCCTGGAATCTTTCTTTTCCTTCTTTAAGTTGCCCTTCGATCCATGGCCATGGTTTGATCCACGAGCAGGCCGTGGATCCCTATGGAATGACCTTTTTGCACCTTTTTGCTATCCATAAAGCTCCAACTTCAATCATGCAAGCTTTCCATCCATTCCAAGGCCAATTTAGCACCAATCCTGCACAATAACACCACAAACACTGTAGTTATCTGAACTAAGGAAAAATAAACCAAAAGGAAAACTAAAATACCTAAAATGCTCAAGAATGCATGTAAAATAAGAACAAAACATGATGTTGTTTCACACATATCAAATCCCCCAAGCTTAAGAGTTTGCTTGTTCCCAAGCAATAATTAATGCCAAACCAAGATGTGGGATCAAAAGACAATAAAAAATAAGGAACCCGAGAAAACAATATCCAAGCAATAGGCTAAGGCAAACAAAAAATCTGAGAGGTAATCAAAATCAAGTCCAATTAGAGGCTAAGTTCTCAGAAATCATGCATCGTCACTGATTGAATCAAGTGCACTCCACTAACCACACTCAAAGTGTTTAAGGGTGAAAACAATACGTTCAAAATCCTTCAAAGAAAATGTACTTCCATATGTTTGATAAGAAACCAAATTTCCACTAATAATCAGCATGCATGCAAGAATCAAAAGGTCTTTCAAGGGTTGTAATGAGGCCATGGGAATGATGTTAGGTAAGGTAGAGAAAGGAAGATATGCACAAAGGGCTCATCAAAATTTTCAATAAGCATAAGAAATTCAATAGAACATAAATGGAACAAAGGCAATATTTCAATCTAAAACATAACTCCACATTTCAAAGAATTTTCTTCCTTACTTTTCCTTCTTCTCTTTCTCCTTTCTTTTTTTTTTCAAGCTTCTTATAATTTTATTTTATTTGCACTTTTTTTTAGAAAGAGAAATGTCATTCACATATGATTCCCAACACACTTTTCACAACTTTCAAACCCACTTTGCTCTATTTAATATTCTAAATGATTACCAATAATATATCATCATAGGCATCAAGAAAATTAATTATGCAATAAGCTCAAAATGGACAACTAGTGGATGAAAGTGTAACAAATTCAGAATGCTAGAAAAATACCTAAGATGCCTTAATCATATTAAAGCATGCAACCAAAAATTTTGCCTCAAAATGGTTTCAAATCAAGTTCTAGGCACAAGATCAATGAGGAATATCACTCAACACAAAGAATGAGAGCAGAAACCATATAGTACATAAGTCCTATATAAGCTCAAAACTCACATTTAGAGGTTTAAAAATTCAATAAGAAGCACAAATTCAGAGAACATATGCTAATTATCAACTATCAAAAGATCACCTCTACTATCAATTAAAATAATGCCTGTTGCCTACCACAAGAATCAACAATTGGGTTCCAAATTAATACCATCTCAAAAATCCTTAAAAGAGAAGGGTACAAGTTCAACCAAAAATTCAAGAGATATAATGGTGTGAAAATGCAACATGAAGATGTAATGCAAAATGAGACATGAAAATGCATGAAACTAATGATCTAAAATGAAAATGAAATTACCCCCCCAAGCTTAGAACTTACATTGTCCCCAATGTAACAATTTTTAACTAGAGAAGGGATAAAAGAAATGAACTCATTGCGGTGGTGAGAAATCTTCTGGTGTTCAATCCATGGGCTGGGTGTGGAACTTTCTAACTTCACACTTCACTCTCTTTCTAAATTTAGCTTCAAAAGGGGTCAAACCTAGACAAAATCCATAAGATAAAGATCAAACCAACAAAACAACACACAAAATCAAAAGAAAAATAAAAATAAAAATAAAAAAGGAAAATAAAAAAACAAAGAAGCTTGAGTTGCCTCCTAAGAAGCGCTTGTTTAAAGTTATTAGCTTGACTTTGGTCTGGTTTCTGTGCTCAGGTGATGTCAATGGAGTAGTGCTCAGTCCCCACTCCTTCAAAGTGTTTCACTCTCTGGCCATTTATCATGAAAGGCTTATGGCCTTCTTTCTTCACCTCAAGCACACCGTAGGATAAAACTTGAACAATCTCATATGGTCCTGACCATTTCGACCATAACTTATTAGGACAGAAACGTAGAAGCGAGTTATTAACAAGAACTTTATCCCCGATTTTAAATTCACGCTTCTCGATACACTTGTCATTCTGCTTCTTAGGTCATTTCTTGCAGGGCTTAGACTCCTCATTTCTTGTAGTACCCCTGGGCAAGGTCCTTTCTAGCATAGCATTAACTACCGATTCCTGCACACCTGAAAGCACAACACTATCCACAACGTTAGTAGCATCTATGTGATTACATGAATTTGAGGAATTAGAATTATTTTCAGATTTAAAAACATCAAAAACTACTTCCTCATCATTCAATCGCAAAGTCAATTTCCCTTCATGGACATCAATGATCGCCCTTCCAGTGGCAAGGAATGGACGCCCAAGTATGATCGGCATTGTAGCATCAGCTTCCATGTCAAGCACAACAAAATCCACCGGCATATAAAACTTACCAACTTTAATAGGAACATCCTCCAAAATGCCTATGGGGTACTTGACAGACCGATCCGCCAATTGAAGTGAGATAGTTGTGGGTTTTAGCTCACCCACCTCTAACTTCTTACACACCGAAAGAGGCATAAGACTAACACTAGCTCCCAAATCACACAGAGCTTTATCAAAATTCGTGTTGCCAATCAAACAGGGAATAGAGAAGCTACCTGGATCTTTTAACTTAGGAGGCAATTTATTTTGAATTAACGCACTACACTCCTCAGTTAAAGCTACTGTCTTATATTCTTCTAGCTTCCTCTTGTAGACAAGATGTCCTTAAGAAACTTAGCATAGGTAGGCATTTGTTTTAACGCCTCAGTAAAGGGTACATTAATGTACAATTTCTTTAGGACCTCTAGGAACTTCCCGAACTGCCTGTCTAACTTCGCCTTGGCCAATCTTTGAGGGAAAGGAACCGGGAGTTAGTATGGCTAAGGGGGTACATACTTAGATACTTTCTCATTAATTTGCTCCTCTTCTAAGGGTTGTGCCTTAGTCTCTTTTTCCTCATTCCCCTCATCTTTGTCACTCTCCCCATTACCTTTAGGATCTTCTAACTTCTTTCCACTCCTCAAACTCACAGCCTTACAATGTTCATTGCCTGGGTTGACTAGGAAACTTACCTTGCTGCCTAAGAGAAGTGCTTGCTTGTTGGGCAATCTGGGTTTCCAACATCTTATTATGAATAGCTAAATTGTCAACCTTAGCTGACAACTCCTTAATTGCCTTAGTTACAACTTGCCCATGGTGCCTAAACTCCTCATTCTGCTTAGACTGACTCTCAACAAAATTCTCAAGAAGAGACTCAAGTCTAGATTTTTGTACCTGTGGGAATCTAGAAGAGGGTTGAGCACTACCTTGCCCAGCTTGGTATTGACTATTCCGGTAAGAGAAGTTAGGATGTGACCTCCAACCGGGGTTGTAAGTTTGGGAATACGGATCATTCCTCCCCTTTTAGTTAAAGTCATGGAAATTGTGGCATTATTCCACTTGCTCCATCGGTGCACTATGTGAGGATCCCATTCCAACTTGGCATTCAGCACCAATATGTCCCTGTGCTCCACAAATCTCACAAAAATTATTAGAGGCACCTATGGCATTAACATGATCTTTCTCAAGCATGTCAAAACATTTATTCAAAGAATCAAACTTTGACATAATTAAATCGACACCATCTACCTCAAACTTACCTCCCGAGAGCTTTCTCGGGTTGTGCCCTCTTTCATTGGCCCATTGGTGATGATTTGAAGCTACACTCTCAATTATCCCATAAGCTTCTATGAGCCTTCTATTCATCAAAGCTCCACCAGCTGCGGAGTCAATAGACACCTTCGAAGAATATTCCAAACCATTGTAGAAGGTGTGGACTATCAACCATTTCTCTAACCCATGGTGTGGGCAGGCTTCCAGCAAAGCCTTATATCTATCCCAAGCTTTTGACAATGACTCACCATCTTTCTGAACAAAGCTTGTAATTTGGGTCCTTAGGTGAGCAGTCTTGGAAGGTGTTGGGGTCAAAACGTGTTTGCCCATTTGCTAACCGCAAGTGCACGGGTCGTACAAGTAATACAGTTACAGAGTAAGAGATCGTTCTCACGAGGATAAGTTTATTTCTAATGCTAAGTATTAATCGATAGCTCACCTAACTCTATTCAAGAACATAAAAATGGATAAAAGTAAAGAAAGTAAAGACAAAAAGCAATAAGGATAAACGGTTAGAGTTTAGGGAAATCCTTCTTCACATTTTACATCAACCAACAACATGCAATCCTCCTCATAAATATGAATGCAATGATTAAGTTAGCTTGAGAATCTACATTAGCTAAACGCCTATGTCTAGGTCATCTAACCATGGTTTCATTTGCCTAACTCTCTAAGTGTCCTTGAGAGCTAACACAAAATCCACTCTTTAAGGTCTATTCTCAAACACGTGCTATGCATGGCTAAAAGGTATATGTCTATCCCATTAGTGAATCAACTCATCCCGCCATTGGAATGGAATCGAACATGCATCAACCATACATACGATCTCAAACCCAAATCCCTATGTCTAGGTTCATTAGATTTTATCAAATCACTCAAATGTTAGCCAAACACTCAAGAGCATTAAGATCAATATGATTGAACAAAATCAAAGATTCACACAAACTCAAAAAAGAACAAATCATTAATATTAATAAAAGGATCCAAAATCATCCCTAAATAAAGCTTAGCTATACAATGAACATGAGAACAAATTACAAAATACATGTTCAAGAAATGAGGAAGAGAAAAGAGAAAAGAGAGAAGGAGAAAGCTTATGGATTTCGCCATTGAAGCTCGGATCCTCCTCCAAGAGAAAGAGGGCTTCCATCCTTAGCTCCCCAAGCTCCATCTCCACCTCCAATGGAGGTCTAGCCGCAGCCTCTAACCCAGAAAACTAAAAACCTAAAACCTAAAAGAAAGAAACTGAGAGAGAGCGAGAAAATGCATGAAAAATAGAATAAATAGGCTCAGCTCGCCGACGCACGCCGCGGCGTGAAAATTCCCACGCCTCGGCATGGAGCTGTCTGTCCTGTTAGTATGTGGCTGGCTGAGACCCTCACGCCGCGGAGTGAACATTTCCATGCCTCGGCGTGGACCTCTGGAATGCATCCTTGGCTTGTTTCCTCCAATGCTGGGCCTTAGCTTGCATCAAGTTGTCTCTTTTGAGCCCTTCCTACATTAGAGAAAGCACCAAATTAAATATAATTACAAATTTACTTAATCAATCAACAAATATGCACAAATTGCTCAAAAACATAAAGGAAGGTATCCAAATGACATTTAACAATTATAAGCGTAAAACCTTCCAAATATGCGTAAGAACAAGGACTAAGCATGCCATGAAGCACAAATATGGAGCATAAATAACTACATTTTATGGAGTTATCAGAAGGTGGAAAGAATTTATCCAAACTGATTCTGCCTTATCATAGACAGTAAGGCAAGAGGTATGGTGAAGTGCCTGGCTTCAATGTCTGGCCGAGCAATTCCAGATCGTAAACCTCGAGCATTAGGGGCTGCATACTCTTTTAAAGGTTTATTATCTTCAGCTGCTGCCATGACAAGTGTTGGTTTAGATATTTCTTTGACTTTACGGTTTTGTTGTCTTCTCCTTCTATGTAAAGTCCTTTCAATTTTAGGATCCGCTTCAACAAGAATCCCAGAACGTTTAGTACTTTGCATAAACAAGAGAAATTACCTGCAGAGAGTCAAAGAGAAATCAAGAACGTAAGAACTAAATAACAGAAAAAAAGTTTAAAATAATTAAATTAAAAATTAAATTAGTATTCAAGAAAAACACAATCCCTGGCAACGGCGCCAAAAACTTGATGCGTGAAATCTGCAAGTGTACGGTTTCGTCGTCAAGTAATAAAAAGATCGAATCCACAGGGACTGTTTCTATGAATACCAAATAATTAATTAATTCAATTAAGTTAAACAAAAGGGAATATAATTGTTGATTAAGAAGAACGTAGTACAAAATAATTAAATAAAATCAAGAAAATAGAATTCAGAACAAAAATAGCAAATAATCAAGAATGGTATTCAGATTCAAGAAAGCTTCCAAGATTGGGATACCACAATGATACAAGATAAATCCTAATTGACAACCCTTTTATTAAATCTGAAATTCAATTGAAGGTGAATTACCCTAAATTAGTTAATGTTCTTTCTCAAGATACAAGATTCGTGCCCAATTAAACCAATTCTTACTCTCGTGGTAATTGAATTTAAATTGAACCCATTACGCTTTGTGGTAATTCATTGAATCCTCGAAAGGCTAAAACTACTCTCGTGATTTAGACCTTAAGTTTGATTCTTATGGTTCTAACACCTAAGTTCACCTCTCAGTACGTCCTTAAATGCCTATGAGATGCAAATAAGTGGCCAGCAAATTCACATGAATAAAAGCAATAAAGATTGAATCAAAGAACATTCAAGATCAATAAAAGGGGAAACAACGTCAATTAATCATTATCAATTTATCAAAAGGCATTTTCCAATCCTAGAAACAAAAGAAACTACTCAGACATAGAGAAGAAGAAGAAATCAGAAAACATGTTCAAAAACATCCAAACCCGTAACGATGGAAGAAGGAGGGAGAAAGATGAAGATCAAGAGCCTCCTATGTGCCTCCTTGAAAACCAAATTAGCACTCCCTAATTCTATTCAGAACATCTATTTATAACTTAGGGTTTTAATTGGCTAAAAAGCCCCTCAAAGAAATAAAAATAAAAACTTAAAAACTGCTGCGCACTGCGATCCACGGCCATGGATCACTCCACGGGATGGCCGTGGATCTTGCTGTTAGAATTCCATGGCCATGGATCATTTCACGGCCAGGCCGTGGAACTCCCTGTAATCTCTCTTTTCCTTCTTTAAGTTGCCCCTCGATCCATGGCCATGGTTTGATCCACGGGCAGGCCGTGGATCCATCTGGAATGACCTTTTTGCACCTTTTTGCTATCCGTAAAGCTCCAACTTCAATCATGCAAGCTTTCCATCCATTCCAAGGCCAATTTAGCACCAATCCTGCACAATAACACCACAAACATCGCATTTATCTGAACTAAGGAAAAATAAACCAAAAGGAAAACTAAAATGCCTAAAATGCTCAAGAATGCATGCAAAACAAGAACAAAACATGATGTTATTTCACACACATCAGTTATCCCAATCTTGGAAGCTTTCTTGAATCTGAAAAACCTTTCTTGATATCTTGCTATTTTTGTTCTTAATTTTACACTTTAATAATTATTTACTTGATTGCTTAGTTACTACATTCTTATCAATCAACAATTTTATCCTCTTTGTTTAATTGAATTGAATTAATTAATTAATTGGTATTCATAAACACAGTCCCTGTGAATTTGATCTTTTATTACTTGACGATGAAACCGTACACTTGCAGATTTCACACACCATTGGTTCATACCACACCTTTGTTATTTTTTTATTTGGTGGTTAGTTCATACCACACCTTTGTTATTTTTTTATATGGTGGTTGGGTTATACCACACCTTTGTAAATATATATTTAGTAGTTAGTTTATACCACATCTTTGTTAATATTTAATGGCAGGTTTATACCGCCTACTTGTTAATATTATTATTAGTAGTTATCATGACAGGTTTATACCGTATACTTGTTAATATTAATTTTATTATTATTATTTTTTCTTTTTCCCATGGCAGGTTTATACCGCCTACTTGTTAATATATATATATATATTAGGTTGAGCTCTATATATATTTTTATTTTATTCTTCTTATTTTTTTTTCTTTTGTCATGTGTAGTTAAATTTGTGTGTTTTTAGGGTGAAAACGTAACTTGATTCAATTGACATGTATTAAGATTAGAATTCTAATTAATTCTTTTCTCTTCAATTTGAGTGTTTATTATGGTTCATAATACTTTTATGAATTGACCACTCATAAATTGATCTAGTGGGTGTATGTAGAATCAGAATGTTTGCATATGACCTAGACCATAAATAATAAAGTGCCATGATTTATAATTGTCTAGGAATGGAGGTTATAGGTTGTGTAGGAGAACTGTGATATTTTTTATGAGAATCCAAAGAGTAAAAGTCATGCCTTTAAGAGTTAAAGTTTAGACCAAGGAATTAAATGAAAATTAATTATTGATTCTCCTCATCAATTGAATGACTAGAAATTAATTAGAATGAAGGTCCCAAAGCTACTCTATTATCTATGATAGATTATTGAATCAAGTGAAGTCAGATCCCTAGTGTTTTATTTTCATGTGTTTACATCCTTAATGTGTTCTACAGTCTTGAGAATTTGACTCAAAAAGACTCGGTTTGCCAATTTATAAGAAAATTAGATGAGAAACTTATCCTAAACTCATAGAATGCGTTTAAGCCGTTACTGGACGTAAAACCAGAGGAAGATGTGAGCCACAATCACAACTATATGTATATATTTTAGTTTTGTTTAAATTTGTGTGAGCTTTCTCTTTTCAATAATTGCAACAACATGTACTATCTTCTATCCTTTACCTTTCTATGTTTTAACATTGAGGACAATGTTGTTATCTGGTTGGGGGGAAGGATAGCTGTGTGAATAATTGTGTAAAAAAATGCTTGAAAAAAATATTTAGGAAGTGTGTTTATTAATATGTTTGTCGTGTTTACTAACAGCTAAACTAATTAAGGATGGTAGAGTAAGGAGTAAATTTTGCTGTGGAGGTAATGTTACTCTTGAGATGCATCTAGATTGGGGTAGCTAACTAGATTGTGTGGAAGTAGCAAATGGATTCAGGAAAATTTGCATGATTGAGTAAATTGTTTTCTTTCTTAAACATCATATGCTTGGTTATGGATGTTGAATTTTTTTTTTTTTGGACTGAGAATGATGGATATATGCCATGTGAAATTTTGAGCCCATCGATGAATGGATTGAACATCTATATCATTATCTTCTTTCTTCTGTGATTTTTTCTCATAGAATTGTTACTCTAGAACTTGCTTTGATTCTTTTTGAGATTATGTTTGGACATATACCTTTGAAGACTTGTTTTGATAATAACAAACGTGAAGACAAAAATGAAGATGATGGAAAGACCAAGACCAAGATCTTATAAGAATAGCCTTAGGACTTAAAGTCTTGTTGTACGGAGCTCACTTTAATATCTCACTGTTTTGAAAAATCAGATAATTTGGCTTTAAAAAGGAACTAAAATATTTTTGAAAGGAATTTAAAACTATCTTCAAAATGTTTTTTAATTGTCTTATTCAAATAATGTCACTTCTATTCGAATAAGCCCATCCAACAGTTTCTGGTTTTCAAACAGTTATTCGAATATCATCTTTTTTATTCAAATAAGTGCTTTTCAAATCCTGCTGTGATCTTTCTATTTTCAAATAGTTATTCGAATAGCACATTAGCTATTCGAATAAAAAGGTTTTTCATAACTTTTTGATAAATGCATTATTCGAATAACCCATCTGTTATTCGAATAATCCTTTTCTTTCAGAACTTTGGTTTTAATAGAGTTATTCGAATAACTCATATCAGGTTGCTTTTCACAATGACGTTATGAACAGTGTTATTTGAATAACATCTTACTCTATTCGAATAAATATGGTCGTTCACGTACTGATATGGAAATATCTTTTGGCTTTTATGAGTTTTAATTATACCCAACGGCTATTTCTTTGAAATTTCTCTATAAATAGAAGCCTTGGGTCATCTCTAAAATGGCCTAACACTCTGAATTATTTTCTACTTGCACTAACTTGTGAATTTATTTTCTATGCTCTATTTTTGATTAAAACTTTGAGATATTCTGTGTGAGCTCCATTAGCACTTCAATTTGTATAATTTGCCCTGAGTGAGAGTTTCTTTTCATCTACTTTTTGCTATTCTGTATCGAGGGTGATGTATCCCTCAAGATTTATATAAGGGTGGGGTATCCTACAGGATGAGGCTTTAGCATAAGGGTAGAGTTTCCCTATATGTGAAAAGTACTCTTTTGTGTAACGGTTGCAAGCACATATTGAAGCTTGTATACATAGTGAAAAATCTCGGCTATTATTTTAAGGACTGGGTGTAGACCACAAGTGGGTTAGTGGTCGAACCAGGATAAATACTGTGTCTGCTTCTCTATTCTTAATCTCTTTATTTTACACAGCTTCATTTTATTACATATTTATCCTTTGCTGTTTCTTAAGCTTTTCTTCTACATCTCGTTATTTCTGTACTTTTATTTAATAATTTTAATATTTATGTTTTCACTAAAAGAGGTTTGCGAAAAGTTTTTAATACTAAATTCACATCCCTCTTGAGTACTGGAAGCCACTTGGTAACAAGTGATATCAGGGTTAAACTCTTGTATAAAGAGCTTTGCAGCTTCAAGAGAACATGACTTCTTCAAATGATTTTTCAGAAGGATCTTCTATTAACCGACCACCCTTTTTCAATGGGGATGGTTATGCATATTAGAAGGAAAGAATGAAAATCTTCATCAAAGCTATTGATCTAGATGTGTGAGATGCTGTCGAAAACGACACATTTATACCTACGCATGAGGTCGATGGTGTAAGGACTGAAACACCAAGAAATAAATGGTCTGATGAGGACAAAAGAAAATTTCAACATAATTTAAAAGCAAAAAATATTATTACTACTGCTTTGGGATATGATGAGTTTTTTAGAATTTCAAATTATAAATCTGCTAAAGAAATATGAGACACTTTGCAAGTTACCCATGAGGGTACTAGTGAAGTAAAGAGGTTGAGAATCAATTCTCTAACTCGTGAATATGAATTATTCAGAATGAACCAAGGAGAAAGCATTCAAGAAATACAAAAGAGTATCACTCACATAGTTAATCATCTTGCATCTTTAGGAAAAAGCTTTTCTAACGAAGATTTAATTAACAAAGTATTGAGATGTCTTAGCAAGATTTGGCAACCAAGGTAACAGCCATATCAGAATCGAGGGACTTGTCGACAATGACTCTAGCTACCCTTTTTGGAAAACTTCATGAGCACAAACTAGAACTAAGCAGATTAAGTCAAAGCGAAGAAAATGATAAAAAGAAAAAGGAAATAGTGCTCAAAGCCACTTCCTCAACAATCGACAATGATGACGAAGAAGACGAAGAAGGCTCAGAAAATATCGAGGTAAACAAAGAAAATCTTAGTCTTTTAGTTAAAAAATTTGGAAAATTTCTCAGGAAGAAGGGAACGCAAAGAAGACCTCCCTTTCCTCTGAAGAATAATCATTACAAAGACAAATGAGCTTCATCAACTCCAACTTGCTATGAATGTGGCAAACCGGGTCACATGAAAATGGAGTGCTCAGTTTACTAGAAGAAGAAGGAGAAATTCGAAAAGAAGCCCTTCAAGGAAAGAAAAAGAAGAAAAACATACATAGCATGTGATGAAAATGACATAGATTCAACTGATAGCTTAGATAGTGAGGAAGCCCAACTATGTCTCATGGCCAAAGGAGAAGAAGAAGAAAGCGAAAATGAAGTAAGTTCTAATACTACTTTATTACCTTCTTACGATGCGTTACAAGATGCCTTTGAAGAATTGCATGACGAGACTTTAAAACTCACAAAATTAATTTCTTCTTCTAAGAAAACAATATCTTCTTTAGAAAATCAAATTCTGATTTTAAACAAAGAAATAGAAGAATTAAAAATTGAAAATGAAACTTTGGGAATTATTGATGCATGCACAAATCATTCTTCATATGCTTCTACATCTTCATCCTGTTCTTCATATCATATGCTTGAAAAGGAGATTGAAGAATTAAAAAACACTCTTTCAAAATTCACATTTGGAAGGGACAATTTAAATATTTTATTAGGAAAACAAAGAGTAATTTTTCAAAAAGCCGGGATAGGTTATAACCTGAAAAATCAACAAAAACTGTATAAAAATTTCTTTGTGCATTCTAGTGTTTCAAGTAGTTCTTTTATTAAATGTTTTTACTGTGGAAAGAAAGGACATAATGCATCAACATGTAATGCAAGGAAAAACATTAATACAAAAATTAGAATGAAAATGGTTTGGGTTCTCAAGGGTACTCTACTCAAAACTGACACATAAGGACCCAAGAAAGTTTGGGTACTGATGCGTGGAATCCGCAAGTGTACGATTTCATCGTCAAGTAATAAAAAGATCGAATCCACAGGGACTGTGTCTATGAATACCAATTAATTAATTAATTCAATTAAATTAAACAAAAGGGAATATGATTGTTGATTAAGAAGAACGTAGTAACAAAGCAATTAAATAAAAATCAAAGTGCAGAATTTAGAACAAAAATAACAAGTTATCAAGAAAGGTATTCAGATTCAAGAAAGCTTCCAAGATTGGGATACCACAATGATACAAGATAAATCCTAATTGACAACCCTTTTATTAAATCTGAAATTCAATTGAAGGTGAATTACCCTAAATTAGTTAATGTTCTTTCTCAAGATACAAGATTCGTGCCCAATTAAACCAATTCCTACTCTCGTGGTAATTGAATTTAAATTGAACTCATTATGCTTTATGGTAATTCATTGAATCCTCAAAAGGCTAAAACTACTATCGTGATTTAGACCTTAAGTTCAATTCTTATAGTTCCAACACCTAGGTTCACTTCTCAGTACGTCCCTAAATGCCTATGAGATGCAAATAAGTGGCCAGCAAATTCACATGAATAAAAGTAATAAGCATTGAATCAAAGAATATTCAAGATCAATAAAAGGGGAAACAACGTCAATTAATCATTATCAATGTATCAAAGGGCATTACCCAATCCTAGAAACAAAAGAAACAACTCAGACATAGAGAAGAAGAAATCAGAAAACATGTTCTTAAACATCCAAACCCGTAATCCAAGAGAGAAGAGGGAAGTAAGATCAAGAACCCCAAAGCCTCTAATGTGCCACCTCCAAAACCTAATTAAAACCCCTCATTCTATTCATAACATCTATTTATAACTTAGGATTTTAATTGGCTAAAAAACTCCCAAAAGAAATAAAAATAAAAACTTAAAAACTGCTGCGCACTGCGATCCACGGCCGTAGATGGTTCCATGGCTGTGGCCGTGGAACTCACCGAGTTCTCTTTTCCTTCTTGAAGTTGTCCCTCGATCCATGATCATGGTTTGATCCACGGCGGCCGTGATCCCTCTCGGAATGGCCTTTTTACACCTTTATTGCTATCCATTAAGCTCTAACTTCAAACATGCGAGCATTCCATTCAATCCAAGGCCAATTCAACATTAATCCTGCACAAGAACACCGAAAACACCGCAGTTATCCGAATTAAGGGAAAAATAAACTAAAAGGGAAACTAAAATGCCTAAAATGCTCAAGAATGCATGCAAAAAAAGAACAAAACATGATATTGTTTCACACACATCAAATCCCCCCAAGCTTAAGACTTTGCTTGTCCCCAAGCAATAATTAATGCCAAACCAAGAAATGGGATCAAAAGACAATAAAGAATAAGGAACCCGAGAAAATAATATCCAAGCAATAGGCTAAGGCAAACAAAGAATCTGAGAGGTAATCAAAATCAAGTTCAATTAGAGGCTAAGTTCTCAGAAATCATGCATCCTCACTGATTGAATTAAGTTCACTCCACTAACCACACTCAAAGTGTTTAAGGGTGAAAACCATATGCTCAAAATCCATCAAAGAAAATGCACTTCCATGTGCTTGATAAGAAACCAAATTTCCACTAATAATTAGCATGCATGCAAGAATCAAAAGGTCTTTCAAGGGTTGTAATGGGGCCATGGGAATGATGTTAGGTAAGGTAGAGAAAGGAAAATATGCACAAAGGGCTCATCAAAATTTTCAATAAGCACAAGAAATCCAATAGAACATAAATGGAGCAAAGGCAATATTTCAATCCAAAACATAACTCCATATTTCAAAGAATTTTCTTCCTTACTTTTCTTTATTCTCTTTCTCCTCTTTTTTTTTGAAAGACTGAGATCCATGGCCATGGATTGATCCACGGCCAGGCCGTGGATCTCTCTGACTTATACCGTCTTCTCTGGTTTGCATTCCATGGCCATGGAATTTTTCGTAGGCGGGATGTGGAACCTTCTGACCACTTTCTTCTTTAAATATATCTTCAAAAAGAGGGTCAAACCTAAACAAAATCAAAAAGACAAACATCAAAACAACAAACTATCACACCAAATTAAAAGAAAAAGATGAAATAAAATAGAAAAATAAGAAAACATGGGTTGCCTCCCAAGAAGTGCTTGTTTAAAGTCATAAGCTCGACTTCTATGCTCTCATCACTTTGCAGTTGGGTCATGGAGGGCAATATTCATCCTCCTCTCAAGTTACTCCTCCGCTAGATAGTGCTTCAACCGCTGACCATTAACTTTGAAAGTCCCTCGCTCTTCATTCCAAACTTCCACAGCACCATAGGGAAACACTTTCTTCACTAAAAATGGCCCCGACCATCTTGACTTAAGTTTTCCTGGAAAGAGTTTCAATCTAGAATTAAAAAGAAGCACCTGTTCTCCTTCACGAAACTCTCGACGAAGAATATGCTTGTCATGCCACCTCTTGGTTCTTTCCTTGTATGACTTGGCAGTCTCATAAGCATCTAATCTCAGCTCATCAAGCTTATGAAGTTGAAGCTTTCTCTTTTCTTCTGCTGCTTTTAAGTCAAAATTCAGGAGCTTAATAGCCCAAAAGGTTTTATGTTCAAGCTCAACGGGTAAATGGCAGGGTTTCCCATAAATCAGTCGAAAGAGCGTCGTCCCAATGAGAGTCTTGTAAGCAGTACGGTAAGCCCAAAGAGCGTCATCAAGCTTCAAAGACCAATCCTTTCTTGAGCTAGACACAGTCTTTTCCAGAATACTCTTTATCTCTCGATTAGATACCTCCACTTGGCCAGAAGTCTGAGGATGGTAAGGTGTAGCAACCTTATGAGTGACTCCATATTTCTTCAAGAGGTTCTCAAATTGTCTCTCTATGAAATGTGAACCTCCATCACTTATCACAGCCTTAGGAACTCCAAACCTTGAAAAAATGACCTTCTTGAATAGCTTGATCACGGTCTTTGCATCACTTGTTGGAGATGGAATGGCCTCCGCCCACTTAGATACGTAATCAACAACTACCAAAATGAACTTATTGTTATAGGAGGATGGAAAAGGGCCCATATAGTCAACTCTCCAAACATCAAATATCTCCACCTCAAGAATAGTATTCATTGGCATCTCATGCCTTTTGGAGATACTTCTAGCTCTCTGGCATGGATCACATGATAAAACGTAATTACGAACATCTCTGAAGATATGAGGCCAAAAGAAACCAGACTGAAGAACTTTGGCTGCCGTCTTGGAGGCACTAGCATGTCCTCCATAGGATGCAGAGTGACAACAAATCAATATACTCGGTGCCTCTTCCTCGGAGACACATCTCCTATAAATACCATCAGCACACCTTCGGTATATGTATGGGTCATCCCACACAAAATTTTTCAGATCGGAGAAGAACTTCTTCCTCTGCTGATAGTTAAGCTCAGGAGGTAAAACCTTGATAACTAAATAATTTGCATAGTTAGCATACCAAGGAGCACTCTCCGCAAAAACTACAAACAATTGCTCATTAGGGAAAGAATCATCAATAGGCAATTCGCTCTCCCCAATCACCGGTTGCTCAAGCCTTGATAAATGATCTGCCACTTGATTCTCCATCCTTTTTCTATCCAGAATTTCCAAATCAAACTCTTGTAGGAGAAGGATCCAACGGATAAGTCGAGGCTTTGCTTCCTTCTTGCTCATGAGATACCTAAGTGTCGAATGATCAGTGTACACGGTCACCTTTGACCCCACTAGATAGGACCTGAACTTCTCAAAAGAAAAAACTATCGCTAGCAACTCTTTCTCTGTAGTGGCATAGTTTGCTTGAGCTCCATCAAGTGTCTTGCTAACATAGTAAATTGCATGCACTTTCTTGTCCTTTCGTTGCCCCAACACAGCTCCTACGACATAGTCGTTGGCATCACACATGACCTCAAAAGGTAAATTCCAATATGGTGTTTGCAAAATAGGAGCAGTGATCAAAGCTTCTTTCATCCTGCAAAACGCATTCAAACAGTCACTATCAAAATTAAATGGAACATCATTCACTAAGAGATTAGACAAAAGTTTAGCAATTTTAGAAAAATCTCTAATGAATCTCCGGTAAAAATCGGCATGTCCCAAGAAACTTCGCACTCCCTTCACATTCACCGATGGAGGCAATTTCTCAATCACTTCAATTTTTGCCTTATCCACCTCAATTCCTTTTCCAGAGACCAAATGTCCAAGCACTATCCCTTCTTGTACCATAAAATGGCATTTCTCCCAATTCAAGACAAGATTAACCTCCTCGCATCTCTGCAAAATCTTAGACAAATTAAACAAACAATCATCAAAGTTAGTACCATATACTGAAAAATCATCCATAAAAACTTCCATGATGTTTTCAATAAATTCAAAAAATATTGCAGTCATGCATCTCTGGAAAGTAGCAGGGGCATTACATAAACCAAATAGCATTCTCCTATAGGCAAAAGTGCCATAAGGGTAAGTAAATGTGGTTTTCTCTTGGTCACTAGGATGAATAGGGATTTAGTGGAATCTTGAATAACCATCTAAGTAACAAAAGTGAGTATGTCTAGCTAGCCTCTCAAGCATCTGATCAATGAAGGGAAGAGGGAAGTGATCTTTCCTAGTTGCACTATTCAACTTTCTATAATCAATGCACATTCTCCAACCTGTGACTTTCCTAGTGGGAATCAATTGGTTTTTCTCATTTTCAATTACAGTCATCCCCCCTTTCTTAGGAACCACATGCACAGGACTAACCCATTCACTATCAGAAATTGGGTAAATTACCCCAGCATCAAGCAACTTAAGTACCTCTTTTTTAACTACCTCTTTCATATTAGGATTCAACCTACGTTGATGCTCAACAGAGGGTTTATGATCAGGTTCCATCAAAATTCTATGCATGCAAAAGGAAGGATTTATGCCTTTAATATCATCAAGAGTATATCCTATGACCTTTCTATGCATCCTAAGAGCCCTTAGCAATTTCTCAGTCTCTAACTCATTCAAGCTAGCACTAACAATGACAAGATAAGAAGAGTTGGGACCAAGAAACTCATACCTGAGAGTGGAAGGAAGAGTTTTAAGTTCTACCTTAGGAGCCTTTTCCTCTTCCCAATCTTCAGACTTAGGCTTTGGCTCAAGTTTTTCCACCTTGGCTTTGCTAGGAGGAATTTTTGAGGTTGCCTCCAACAAGCGAGCATACTCAGCAACCTCTCCTCCAGAATCAATAGAGCTGCCACCAACCAAACATCTTTCCAATGGATCTTCCAAATGAATTATGGTGGACTCTTCCTCCACCACCTGGTGCAATAAATCAATCCTGTAATAAGAGTCCTCAAAAGAAGGTTATTTAATAGATTTAGAAATATCAAACTCGACTTTATTATCACCAATAGTTAAAGACAATTTGCCATTCTTAACATCAATTATAGCACCAGCAGTAGCTAAGAAAGGCCTACCAAGAATAATGGGGATTTGGGAATCCTCCTCCATTTCAAGCACAACAAAATCAGCAGGTATGAAAAACTTACCAACACAGATAGGAACATCCTCCAAGATGCCTACAGGATACTTAATGGACCGATCCGCTAATTGAAGTGAGATAGTTGTGGGTTTTAGCTCACCCACCTCCAATTTCTTACACACAGAAAGGGGCATAAGACTAACACTAGCCCCCAAATCACACAGAACTTTATCAAAGTTAGTGTTGCCAATCAAACAGGGAATAGAGAAGCTACCTGGATCCTTTAACTTAGGAGACAATTTATTTTGAATTAAGGTACTACACTCCTCAGTTAAATCTACTGTCTCATAGTCTTCTAGCTTCCTCTTATTAGACAAGATGTCCTTAAAAAACTTAACATAGGTAGGCATTTGTTTTGACGCCTCAGTGAAGGGTACATTAATGTACAATTTCTTAAGAACCTCTAAGAACTTCCCAAACTACTTATCTAACTTCGCCTTAGCCAATCTTTGAGGAAAGGGAACTAGGGGTTTGTAAAGTTCAGGGGGTACATACTTAGACACCTTCTCAGTGGTTTCCTCCTCTTCCAAGGGTTGTGTCTTAGTCTCTTTTTTCTCATTCCCCTCATCTCTGTTACTCTCCCTATTACCCTTAGGATCCTCTAACTTCTTTCCACTCCTCAAACTCACAGCTTTACAATGTTCATTGCCTGGGTTGACTTCAGGTTGACCAGGAAACTTACCTTGCTGCCTAAGAGAAGCGCTTGCTTGTTGGGCAATCTGGGTTTCCAACATCTTATTATGAATGGCTAAATTGTCAACTTTAGCTGATAACTCTTTAATTGCCTCAGTCATAACTTGCCCATGGTGCTGAAACTCCTCATTCTGATTAGACTAGCTCTCAACAAAATTCTCAAGAAGAGACTCAAGTCTAGATTTCTGTACCTGTGGGACTCCAGAAGAGGGTTTAGCATTACCTTGCCCAGCTTGGTACTGACTATTTCGGTAAGAGAAGTTAGGATGTGACCTCCAACCAGAGTTGTAAGTTTGAGAATACGGATCATTCCTCCCCTTTTGGTTGAAGTCATGAAAATTGTGGCATGATTCCACTTGCTCCACTAGTGCACCATGTGAGGATCCCATTCCAACTTGGCATTCAGCACCAATATGTCCCTGTGCTCCACAAATCTCACAAAAATTATTAGAGGCACCTATGGCATTAACATGAGCTTTCTCAAGCATGTCAAAACGTTTATTCAAAGAATCAAACTTTGACATAATTAAATTAACACCATCTACCTCAAACTTACCTCCCGAGAGCTTTCTCGGGTTGTGCCCTTTTTCATTGGCCCATTGGTGATGATTTGAAGCTATACTCTCAATTATCTCATAAGCCTCTGTGAGCCTCTTATTCATCAGAGCTCCACCAACTGCGGAGTCAAGAGATAACTTCGAAGAATATTCTAAACCATTGTAGAAGGTGTGGATGATCAACCACTTCTCTAACCCGTGGTGTGGGCAGGCTTCCAGTAAAGCCTTATATCTATCCCAAGCTTCTGACAATGACTCGCCATCTTTCTGAACAAAGCTTATGATTTGGGTCCTTAGGTGAGCAGTCTTGGAAGGTAGAAAGAATTTGTCTAAAAAGGCTTGCTCCAATTGGTCCTAAGTAGTTATCATCTCAGCCGAAACAGACTTCAACCAAGCTCTAGCTCGATCTCTCAATGATAGAGGAAACAAGCGGAGACGAATAGCATCAACAGAGGCGCCTTCGATCTTGAGGGTCTCACAGAACTCCAAGAACATATCCACATGATCATTAGGATCCTCTGACGGTAATCCTCCAAACTGGTTCTGCCTTATCATAGACAGTAAGGCAGGAGGTATGGTGAAGTGCCTGACTTTAATGTCTGGCCGAGCAATTCCAGATCGCAAACCCCGAGCATTAGGTGCTGCATACTCTTTTAACGATTTATTATCCTCAGATGCTGCCATGATAAGTGTTGGTTCAGATATTTCTTTGACTCTTTGCCTATGTTGTCTTCTCCTTCTACGTAAAGTTCTTTCAATTTCAGGATCTGCTTCAACAAGAATACCGGAATGTTTAATACTTTGCATAAACAAGAGAAATTACCTGCAGAGAGTCAAAGAGAAATCAAGAACGTAAGAACCAAATAAAAGAAAAAGGTTTAAAATAATTAAATTAAAAATCAAATTAATATTCAAGAAAAACACAGTCCCCGGCAACGGCGCCAAAAACTTGATGCGTGGAATCCACAAGTGTACGGTTTTGTCGTCAAGTAATAAAAAGATCGAATCCACAGGGACTGTGTCTATGAATACCAATTAATTAATTAATTCAATTAAATTAAAAAAAAGGAATATGATTGTTGATTAAGAAGAATGTAGTAACAAAGCAATTAAATAAAAATCAAAGTACATAATTTAGAACAAAAATAGCAAGTTATCAAGAAAGGTATTCAGATTCAAGAAAGCTTCCAAGATTGGGATACCACAATGATACAAGATAATTTCTAATTGACAACCCTTTTATTAAATATGAAATTCAATTGAAGGTGAATTACCCTAAATTAGTTAATGTTCTTTCTCAAGATACAAGATCCGTGCCCAATTAAACCAATTCCTACTCTCGTGGTAATTGAATTTAAATTGAACCCATTACGCTTTGTGGTAATTCATTGAATCCTTGAAAGGCTAAAACTACTATTGTGATTTAGACCTTAAGTTCAATTCTTATAGTTCCAACACCTAGGTTCACTTCTCAGTACGTCCCTAAATGCCTATGAGATGCAAATAAGTGGCTAGCAAATTCACATGAATAAAAGTAATAAGAATTGAATCAAAGAATATTCAAGATCAATAAAAGGGGAAACAACATCAATTAATCATTATCAATGTATCAAAGGGCATTGCCCAATCCTAGAAAGAAAAGAAACTACTCAGACATAGAGAAGAAGAAATCAGAAAACATGTTCTTAAACATCCAAACCCGTAATCCAAGAAAGAAGAGGGAAGTAAGATCAAGAACCCCAAAGCCTCTAATGTGCCTATTCCAAAACCTAATTAGAACCCCCATTCTATTCAGAACATCTATTTATAACTTAGAGTTTTAATTGGCTAAAAAGCTCCCAAAAGAAATAAAAATAAAAACTTAAAAACTGCTGCGCACTGCGATCCACGGCCGTGGAACTCAGTGGAGTTCTCTTTTCCTTCTTGAAGTTGTCCCTCGATCCATGGCCGTAGTTTGATCCATGGGCAGGCCGTGGATCCCTCTGGAATGGCCTTTTTGCACCTTTATTGCTATCCATTAAGCTCCAACTTCAAACATGCAAGCATTCCACTCAATCCAAGGCCAATTCAACATTAATCCTGCACAAGAACACCGAAAACACAACAATTATCTGAACTAAGGGAAAAATAAATTAAAAGGGAAACTAAAATGCCTAAAATGCTCAAGAATACATGCAAAACAAGAGCAAAACATGATGTTGTTTCACACACATCAGGTACCAAAAGTTAAAAACTAAACATGTATTGTAGGTGTGCTCGAAAGCCAGAAGTTCAAATTAGTATCTCGATAATGACTGCTCCAAGCACATGACCGGGGACGACTCAAAATTCACCTTGCTCATTCCCAAGAATCATGGACACGTTACATATGGTGATAACAACAAAGGAAAAATTCTTGGAATCGACAAAGTTAGTAAGAATCCTAGTTCCTCTATTGAGAATGTATTGCTTGTTGAAGGCTTGAAACATAACTTGCTTAGTATTAGCCAATTATGTGATAAAGGAAATAGAGTAATTTTTGATTCATATTGCTGCATAATTGAAGATAAAAATGATAAGCATATTAAGTTTATTCGTCATAGAGTAAACAACATTTATATGATTAGTCTTGATGATATATCTTCAAATGATGCGAAATACCTTTTAAGTAAGAATGATGATTCATGGTTATGACATAGGATAATTGCACACATTCACATGGATCACTTAAAGAAGTTGGTCTCTAAAGAGTTAGTAATTGGACTACCCAAGCTTAATTTTGTAAAAGATAAATTATGTGGTGCATGTCAAAAGGATAAACAAATAAAGGTCTCTTTTAAAGTAAAAAATATAGTTTCAACTACTAGACCTTTATAATTTTTGCACATGGATCTTTTTGGACCATCTAGAACTATGAGCTTTGGTAGGAATTACTATGTTTTAGTGATTGTAGATGATTTTTCTAGGTTCACATGGACTTTATGTCTTGCAAATAAAAATAATGCATTTCTAGCTTTTAAAAGACTTGCCAAAGTTATTCACAACGAAAAAAGTTTTTCAATTTCTTCAATAAGAAGTGATCATGGTGGAGAATTTGAAAATAATATTTTTGAAAATTATTGTGATGAACATGACATTAATCATAATTTCTCTGCCCTTAGTGATGATCACATATTTGATACATTAATAAGCCTTCATTTTTAGTCATTTACACTCTCCATGTACTTAATTGATTGATTTTGATTATGTTTTGTAAGTTTAGACTCAAATTGGACTTAATTGAATTTTTTAGCATAATTTATGTCTTACGTTATTTCTGTATTTGAGCTATATCTTGGGATGTAGATGGTCAAATAAGGTGAATCTGATGGCATTTTAAAGATAAGAAAGATCTCTAAACTTTCATGAAGACCTCAAAGGTCCAATCACACGAGTAGATAACTCAAATTGGGGTTGAAGTAAGAACTAGAGTACTGTTCCTGATAGCTTGATCTATGTGTACTATTCATGCCATTTGTTGGGCTAGAGATTGTCAAATAGGTTGCAATTTTGATGCTGAATAGTTGAGACCTATATCTACAAGTTTCATGTTGAACACTTTTCCAGAATCTGAGGCCTAATGGGTGATATTGGGCTTGCAAGTCAGAACAGAGGAACTGTGACTGGGCCTGAGCAGTGTATAGCAATTTGAACGTATCCAGAGTTACAGAAATGATATTGGACTCAAACCAAAGCCATTTGAAAGCTAAGATCCAAGCCTACAACTTTGATGAAGATCATAGTTACTCATTCTAACGCATTCAATGACTTCAGAGCTAAATGATTTCAGAGATAAGGAATCTCCATAATTTTCCACTCACCAAAAGTCATTTGGTATTTTTCACTCATTTTTCACTTATCCACTCACTAATGACTCAGCCCCCTTGTCATTTTGTCTCTCTAATCCCCTATAAAAGGGGCCCTTGGCAGATCATTGAAGGTGTTAGGTGTTAGTTACCAAAATGATGCTATTTTGTTACTAGGTTTTCTTGTAGTAATTTTCCTTTGTTCTAAATTAAAGTCATGTTCTTCTTCTTCTTCTTCTTCTTCTCTCTTTCTTTCTTCTTATCTATGAGTAACTAAGTTTCATTTTGCTTGGGTGAAAGGGTGAAACTCTTAGTAATAAAATAAGGTTAGATTTATTCTTCTCTTGTGCTTAAATGATTTGTATTTTCTAGTAACCATTATACGTATTATAATTTGTTTCTTATAATTTAGAAACCATCTTTATAAAGAGGAGTTCTTGATTTATTGTAGACAAAATTTTAGCACAGTGAATGCTTTAACCCATTTACAAGTGGTGGTAATAATTAAAGGAAACATAATATAATTACGTATATTATTTTAATGGACTTTTAACGTTGTATTTTTCGATTGGAACCTCCATGTTGTGAGGATTCTAACTGAGTTATAAAATGAATTAATCTTACATTTACTTTATTTACCAAGAGTGAATCTTTTTACCCAAGTAAATAAATTTTTATTATAGTAACAAAATATTTACTTCACCTTAATCTTCAATAATTTGCTGTGGATCGACCTCGGACTCATCGAGAAATTTATTACTTGAGACAACCTGCACTTGGGTTTGTAAATGCAACAATTAAAAAGTGTGCATCAAGTTTTTGATGCCGTTGTTGGGGACTTGATTTGAAGACTGAATTTCTGGTGTAAAAATTTTGTATATATACTAACATACTAACTAGTGGAGGAACATCTCCCTTTTTAATTTCTGTGCATACTAACTTGTGGGGGGAAACTCTCCCTAATTTCTCTGTAATCTTTAATCATTAATAAAATAATCTTTCTTCTTCTCTTCTCTCTAGCTGGAGCAAAAAATCGACTTCTTTGATTCTCCGCTTTTCATATTTTAAATTTACTTTCAGACTTTATTTTCTCGTATTTATTTTCTGTCATTTTTCTTTGTTATTTATTTTCTGTCATTTTTTTTTGTTTACTAACTTACTAACTCTCTTACTAACTATCAAACTTCTTACTTTATCAGCTATCTAACTTTTTACTTTATCTGCTTCTAACATTTTAATGTATACTAACTTTTTAATTTTTTTTGCTTATTAACTTTTTTTGGTGGCTAGTTTATACCACACTTTTGTTTATATTTAATGGACGGTTTATACTGTTAGCTTGTACATTTTATTTTATATTGTAAGTTACTTGTTTATGTTTAATTGGTATCGTGATTTAAATTTTGGTCGTTTGGTTAGAGTTAATCCAGGTACTTTACATATTGATTTATTTGAATCACAATCACACACATCAAATACAATGGCTGAAAATAAAAGTGTGCATGATGAACATGAAAATCAACCGTTGCGAACCATGCATGAGTATTTGTAACCATCTCGAAATTCTAGTCCATCATGTTTTATCTTTCCACTCAATGCTAACAATTTTAGATTCAAGCTAGACATGATTTCTTTACTTCCTAATTTCCATGGTTTAGAATCTGAAAGCCCATATTTACATCTAAAAGAATTTGAGGAAGTATGTACCGCTTTTCATGATCAAACTTGCACTGAAGAAGTTGTTAAGCTTAAATTATTTCCTTTTTCTTTAAAAGATAAAGCAAAATCTTAGCTTAACACTTTGAAACAAAGATCAATTGACACATGGCAAGAAATGTAAGGTGAGTTTTTGAAGAAATTTTTTTCAACACATAAAACCAATGCTTTGAAAAGACAAATCCAAATTTTTTTTCAAAATTCTAATGAAGCATATTTTCAAAGTTGGGAACATTTTAAAGATTTGTTGAATTCTTGCCCACATCATGATTTTGAAAAATGGCGTACTATAAGCTTCTTTTATGAAGGGTTAACACCTGAAACTAAACAATTTGTGTTACCAAGTGGCTTCCAGTACTCAAGAGGGGGGGTGAATTGAGTGTAAAAACTTTTTCACAAAACCTCTTTTTAATTAAGACGAATATCAAAAGCTTAATAAATAAATGCACAGAAGGAATAAGAAGAAGAAAAGAGGCAATAAAGAACAACGTAAAATAAGTGTGCAATAAAATAAATTGCATAAAATAAAGAGATTAGAGAAAAGAGAAGCAGGCATAGTATTTATCCTGGTTCGACCACTAACCCACTTGTGGTCTACGTCCAGTCCTCGAAAGCTGAGATTTTTCACTAAGTATACAAGCTTCAATAGGTGCTTGCTACCGTTACAAAAATAGAGCACTTTTCACACACAGAGACACTATACCCTTGTGCTAAAGTCTCAGCCTGCAGGGATACCTCACCCTTATACAAACCTTGAGGGATACCTCACCCTCGATACAAAATATCAGATAATAGAGATGAAGAGAAACTCTCAAACAGAGTATGTAATACAAGTTGAAGTGCTAATAGAGCTCTCACGAGAAATATCTCAAAGTTTTTAAGCAAGAAGAGCGTAGAAAATAGTTTTCACAAAGACAGAGTAATCGAAAAAATAGTTCGAATAATGGGTAATGGAAAACGTGACCCAGGCTTGCTATTTATAGGGAAAATTAGGTTAAACAGCCGTTGGGTACAATTAATGGCAATTAAAATTCTTGTCTGTTTCCATTTACGTAAACCAAGTTCCGTGTTTATTCGAATAGAGCCAAGGCTTATTCGAATAACATTATTTCTGAAAAACTCATACAAGATGGGTTATTCGAATAACCACCCTGTTATTCGAATAACTCTGTTAAAACCAGAGTTTGTGAAAACGCACGGTTATTCGAATAAGGACTCATCTATTCGAATAACGTGTTTAAAAGGAAGTTCAGAAAGAAAGCATTTATTCAAATAACATATGAACTATTCGAATAACTTATTTCAACACAGGGTTCAGAAAACTTATTTATTCGAATAAACCAAGGTTTATTCGAATAGCCACTTTAAAACCGTTATTCGAAAAACCTTGGTTATTCGAATAACGGTAGTTATTCGAATAACATCTTTAAGAAAACAGACCACGTGAAGATGGTTATTCGAATAAGCACGGCTTTATTCGAATAACTCATTTAAAAGATGTTTTTCAAGGGTTACTGAGTTTAAAATGTTTTTCTTTTCTTTTCAAAAACAAAGAGATATTAATGTGTGAGCTCCGTACAATAGATCCTAAGTCCTAATGCTAAACGAATATAAACTTGGACTTGATCTAAATATTATCTTCGTTTATTCTTCCCGTTTGTTATCATCAAAACAAGTCTTCATAGATAAGCATCCAAACACATTCTCCCCCTTTTTGATGATGATAAACTATCAATAAGACTATCAATGAGAAAAGCGTTAGTGCATATAATTGGAATTCACAAAAAGGTATAAAAGCTTACTCCCATTCTTTAAGTAAGAGGTAATATATATCAGATAAGTGCGCAGCTCCCCCTTTCAAATTGAATCCAATCCTATTTTAAACATGCCTGTCTTTTCTCAATTAAAGTCAAGTGATCAAATATTTCTCCCCCTTTTGTCATGAGCAAAAAGGAGGGGTAAGTCCCATAAACATATAGCAAAGTGTAGAAAAGGGATCAAGCTCAAGACAATAGATCAACAGTAATTATTATTTATGCATTAATAAAATGAGAGTCAAGTACATAAGCCATAAATAAAATTACATAGAGCCAAACACAAACAGCCTAAGAACAAAAGAAGACTAAAAGTAAGCATCCTGAGGTGGTGGTGAAGAGATCCGGGTGCGGGAGCGGGTGAAGCGGATCGAAGAGCCGCAACCTCACGTTCAACGCCTTCTATTCTCAAAACGGAGATAGAGAAGGTATGTTCCATGTAAGCTCGGTTGTCTTGCAAGGTGGCCATGATCCGTTCCCAGTGACAGGAGCGAGTGCGTGGCAGGGACATCGCGGGAGCAAGCAGGGGCGGGGGCATCGGCAGGGTCAAGCTCGTCCTCAGCAACCTCATCTGGGTACACCCAACCTTCATCGGTTTGAATCATCTTCATCTTCCGTAAGGTGTGAGCGCCAAAGACGTTGTGATGAGTCAGAGCAATGGCCCGCTCAGTCTCTAAGACTTGAGGATACTTGCTCAGCAAGGTAGTGACGATGATGCCATAAGGTAGGTCTGATTTGTCCTTGCCCTTGGCCCGCATCATGTGCCTCATGATGAACACAGCCCCGGTTGACCCGATGGCCATTCTTCGAAACCATAGCATGAAGACGTCCTCTTCGCCGAGATAGGCGTAGTTTCCACCGCGAGGGGCCGAATGTGAGCATAGGCGTAATGCGTAAGCCTATCTTGGCTTTTCAAAGGCATTCCACCCTTGAGACCTTTATCGGGAAGGGCCGGGCCGGGCTTGTGTCTTCAACCGCTTGAAGTTTGTTGAAGTCTTCAAGGAATGGCGTGTCATCCTCTTCAACAAGGGCGCCGAGAACTGCAGGCCGAACGAGTTGACCGGTCCCAGGTGGTGTGATCACTATGTTCGATCACAAACCTCGAAAGAAGATTCGGCCGTCAAACGCCCGGATTACGGGAAGAACATCTTCACCGAGTGGGGGTAGATGGTGGCCGGTGAGAACAAAGTCGAAGAACTCCTTGGTTTTGCAAGTAGGGTCAGGAAGTCAAAGCCGCGGTGCTTTGCTGAAAGAAAGATAGATCCAGATACTTGGGTTGAACCAAGTTTCGCTCCCAGAAGTGAGAGATGAAGCGCGCACAATGCTCTTCATTGGAGGAGAGCCTTCGAAGATCAAGCGGGTTGGAGCCTGGAGCATTCTTCGTGCGTGGACGCTTGCTGGAGGAGGAGGCCATGGAGGAAGGTGTGAGAGAGAGAAAGAGGAAGAGACGCAGAAAGTGAAAACGTTTGGAGAGGGAGGAGTGAAGAACCAGAGAGGAGTAGAGAAGATGGAGGGTGAAAGGCTTTGGGCGCGCAGGGGCTTATTTAAAGATCCCCGTGTTTATTCGAATAAACAGAGGTTTATTCGAATAAACCTTGCAGGAAAGGTGAACAAACAGGCGCGTAGGAAACTGAAGAGGTGAGGCAGCTAGGGTTTATTCGAATAAGAGATGTTCTATTCGAATAAAACGACTGGGAAAGCCAAGCGTTTTGGCTAGCTGAAAGAGTTTATTGGAATAACTATGAAGTTATTCGAATAGGCAGAGACCCATCAGTCAAGACTGATAAAAACAAGGTTCAGGTTATTCGAATAACCTGGGGTCTATTCGAATAGACCGAGACCAAGAACAGTAGACCGATAAAAACAGATCGCCGGTTATTCGAATAAAAGGGTTTATTCGAATAAGCGAGAAACAGAAGAAACACCGAGAAACACAAGTTTGGTTATTCGAATAGGGAAGATTTTATTCGAATAAAGCGAGATGAAAAAATACACAGTAAAGCAAAGGTATCGCTTATTCGAATAAGCTTTGAATTCTATTCGAATAAGGCCGATATTCAAAAACAAGCAGAGAAGGAGTTTAGTCGAATAACGCTTTGTTTATTTGAATAAAAACTCACACGTACATATACGTATATAAAATTAAAGGCATACAAACATGATAATGATCAAGAATGAATAATCAAATAAGCAATTCAAATATTTGATTGATCAATTATGCCCAATTCTCCTCGAATATAAAAGAATGCTTTTTTGCTAAGGGTTTAGTAAAGATGTTCCGCAAGTTGCTTAGATGTTTCAACAAACTCAAGAATGCAATCCCTTTTTGTATATGATCTCGATAAAGTGATGCCTTATCTCTATATGCTTTGTTCTAGAATGCAATATGGGATTCTTAGAGATATTTATTGCACTAGTGTTATCACACCTTATCGGGATGTGATCAAACTGAAGACCGTAGTCTAAGAGCTGTTGTTTCATCTAAAGAATTTGAGCACAGCAACTCCCGGCTGCAACATATTCAGCCTCAGCGGTAGACAAAGCCACACTATTTTATTTTTTGCTATGCCAAGAAATTAAAGAACTACCAAGCAAGTGGCATGTCCCACTAGTACTTTTTCTGTCCAATTTGCACCCAGCAAAGTCAGAGTCAGAATAGCCTATTAGGCTACAAGAGGCACCCTTAGGATACCATAAGTCCATTTGTGAAGTGCCTACTAGGTATTTCATTATTCGTTTGACAGCACTTAAGTGAGATTCCTTAGGGTTTGCTTGATATCTAGCACACATGCATACACTAAACATTATATCTGGCCTACTAGCAGTAAGATAAAGGAGAGAACCAATCATACCTCTATATTTCGTTATTTCTACTGATTTACCTCCTTCATCTTTGTCCAAATAGCAAGACGTGCCCATTAGAGTGGCCATATGTTTAGCGTTTTCCATTTCAAATCTCTTTAGCAATTCCTTACAGTATTTTGTTTGACTTATGAAAGTCCCTTCGTTTGTTTGTTTGATTTGAAGTCCAAGGAAGAAATTTAATTCTCCCATTATTGACATTTCAAATTCATTCTGCATTGACTTAGCAAATTCTTTGCAAAGAGATTCATTAGTAGCACCGAAAATAATATCATCCACATATACTTGCACAAGAAGAATGTCATGCTTTTTATTTTTAATAAAAAGAGTAGTATCGATTTTTCCTCTCGAAAAACCATTTTCCAAAAGAAACTTGCTCAACCTTTCATACCAAGCTCTAGGAGCTTGCTTTAAACCATATAAAGCTTTTTTAAGTTTAAAAACATGGTTGGGTAGTTCATGATTTTCAAACCTGGAGGTTGTTCAACGTATACCTCCTCTTGAATAAAACCATTCAGAAAAGCGCTCTTGACATCCATTTGATATAATTTGAAATCCATGATGCAAGCATAAGCAAGTAACATTCTAATAGCTTCTAGTCTAGCTACAGGTGCATAGGTTTCTTCATAATCTATTCCTTCTTCTTGATTATACCCTTTAGCAACCAATCTAGCTTTGTTTCTAGTTATTAACCCATTTTCATCAAGTTTGTTTCTAAAAACCCATTTAGTTCCAATTATAGGGTGATTATTAGGTCTAGCAACTAATTCCCAAACTTGATTTCTTTCAAACTGATTTAATTCCTCATGCATAGCTAAGATCCAATGTTCATCATCAAAAGCTTCAATTAAGTCCTTAGGTTCAATTTGAGAAACAAAAGCTAAGTGATTACAAGTATTTCTAAGGGAGTTACGAGTACTTACACCTTTAGATACATCACCGATAATTTGATCAAGGGAGTGATATTTTGAAGTTCGCCATTCTTTGGGAAGTTCCAAAGCTTGCGAATCCTCTTGTCTTAGTTCATCCTCTTTTTCCTTGATTTCCTTTTCTTTACTGTCCAAATGTGTTTCCGCCAAGATTTCTGCAACATCATCAACAACAAGATCCTTTCTCGATCTACTTTGGTCAGTTTCATCAAATGCAACATGTATAGATTCTTCAATAGTCATAGTTCTTTTATTGTAAATGCGAAAGGCTTTACTATGATTTGAATAGCCAAGAAATATACCTTCATCAGACTTAGCATCAAACTTGCCTAAATTATCTTTTCCATTATTTAAAACAAAACATTTGCAACCAAAAACATGAAAGTGTGAGACATTTGGCTTTCTTCCCTTATACAACTCATATGGGGTTTTCTTTAAAATAGGCCTTATAAGGGCTCGGTTCATTACATAACAAGTCAGTACTTACAAAGATCTCGCCCAAAAGTATTTAGGAAGAGCAGCCTCATTAAGCATAGTTCTCGCCATTTCTTCTAAAGAACGGTTTTTTCTTTCTACAACTCCGTTTTGTTGCGGAGTTCTAGGGGCAGAGAAATTATGATTAATGCCATGTTCATCACAGTAACTTTCAAAAACATTGTTTTCAAATTCCCCACCATGGTCACTTCTTATAGAAGAGATTTGAAAACCTTTTTCATTTTGAATAATTTTGGCAAGTCTTTTAAAAGCTAGAAATGCATCGTTTTTATTTGCAAGAAATAAAGTCCATGTAAACCTAGAAAAATCATCCACAATCACTAAAGCATAGTAATTCCCACCAAAGCTCATAGTTCTAGAAGGTCCAAACAGATCCATGTGCAAAAGTTGTAAAGGTCTAGTGGTAGAAACTATATTTTTCGCTTTAAAAGAGACCTTTATTTGTTTACCCTTTTGACATGCATCACATAATTTATCTTTTATAAAATTAAGCTTGGGTAGTCCAATTACTAGCTCTTTAGAGACCAACTTCTTTAAGTGATCCATGTGAATGTGTGCAATTCTCCTATGCCATAACCATGAATCATCATTCTTACTCAAAAGACATTTCACATCATTTGAAGATATATCATCAAGACTAATCATATAGATGTTGTTTACTCTATGACCAATGAATTTAACATGCTTGTCATTTTTATCTTCAATTATGCAACAGTTTGAATCCAATATGACTTTATTTCCTTTATCACATAATTGGCTAATACTAAGTAAGTTGTGTTTCAAGCCTTCAACAAGCAGCACATTTTCAATGGAAGAATTAGGGTTCTTACCGACTTTGCCGATTCCAAGAATTTTACCCTTGTTATTATCGCCATAAGTGACGTGTCCATGATTCTTGGGAATAAGTGCGGTGAACTTTGAGTCATCCCCGATCATGTGCTTGGAGCAGCCGCTATCAAGATACCAATTTGAACTCTTGGCTTTCAAACACACCTACAACACAAGTTTAGTTTTTAACTTTTGGTATCCAAACTTTCTTGGGTCCTTGTGTGTCAGTTTTGGGTAAAGTACCCTTGGGAACCCAAACCATTTTTGTTCCACCTTTTGTACTTATATTTTTCCTCGCATTACATGTTGAAGCACTATGTCCTTTTCTTCCACAATAAAAACATTTTATAAAAGGACTACTTGAAACACTAGAATGCACAAAGAAATTTTTATAGAGTTTTTGTTGATTTTTCGGGTTATAACCTATCCCGGCTTTTTGAAAAACCACTCTTTGTCTTCCTAATAAAATATTTAAATTATCCCTTCCAAAAGTAAATTTAGAAAGAGTGTTCTTTAGGTCTTCGTTTTCTTTTTCAAGTATATGACATGAAGAACAAGATGAAGAAGTAGAAGAATATGAAGGATGATTTGTGCATGCATCAATGATTCCTAAAGTTTCGTTTTCAATTTTCAATTCTTCTATTTCTTTGTTTAAAACAAGAATTTGATTTTCTAAAGAAGAAATTGTTTTCTTAGATGAAGAAATAATTTTTGTGAGTTTCAAAGATTCTTCATGCAGTTCCTCAAAAGCATCTTGTAACTCATCGTAAGAAGGTAATAAAGTATTAGAACTTACCTCGTTTTCGCTTTCTTCTTCATCTCCTTTTGCCATGAGACATAGTTGAGCTTCTTCGCTATCTCGAATCTGTCAGTTGAGTCCATGTCGTTTTCATCCCACGCTATGTAGGCTTTTCTTCCTTTTCTTTCCTTGAAGGGCTTCTTTTCAAATTTTTCTTTCTTCTTTTGATAAACTAGGCACTCCATTTTCATGTGACCAGGTTTGCCACATTCATAACAAGTTGGAGTCGATGAAGCTCCTTCGCCTTTATAGTAAGTCTTTTTCGGAGGAAGGGAGGTCTTCTTTGCGTTCCCTTTTTCCTGAGAAATTTACCAAACTTTTTAACCAACAAACTTAAATTTTCTTCACTTACCTCAACATTCTCTGGGCCTTCTTCATTCTCTTCATCATCATTGTCGATTAATGAAGAAGTGGCTTTGAGTGCTATTCCCTTTTTCTTTTTATCATTTTCTTCGCTTTGGCTTAATCTGCTCAATTCTAACTCGTGCTCGTGAAGTTTTCCAAATAGGGTAGCTAAAGTCATTGTGGACAGATCCCTCGATTCGGATATAGCTGTCACTTTGGGTTGTCAAATCCTGCTAAGACATCTCAACACTTTGTTAATCAAATCTTCATTTGAAAAGCTTTTGCCTAAGGATGCAAGATGATTAACTATGTGGGTGAACCTCTTTTGCATTTCTTGAATGCTTTCTCCTTGGTTCATTCTGAATAGTTCATATTCACGAGTTAGAGAATTGATTCTCGACCTCTTAACTTCACTAGTACCCTCATGGGTAACTTGCAAAGTATCCCACATTTCTTTAGCGCTTTACAATTTGAAATTCTAAAAACTCATCATATCCCAAAGCAAAGTAGTAATAATATTTTTGACTTTTAAATTAAATTGCACTTTTCTTTTGTCTTCATCGACCATTTATTTCGTGGTGTTTCGGTCCTTACACCATCGACCTCATGTGTGGGTATAAAAGCACCGTTTTAAATGACAAAGATCCCAAACATCTAGATCAATAGCTTCGATGAAGATTTTCATTCTTTCCTTCCAATATGCGTAACCATCCCCATTGAAAAAGGGTGGTCGGTTTATGGAGGATCCTTCGAAAAACCATTTGAAGAAGCCATATACTCTTGAAGCTGCTAAGCTCTTTATACAAGAGTCTAGCTCTGATACCACTTGTTACCAAGTGGCTTCCAGTACTCAAGAGGGGGGGTGAATTGAGTGTAAAAACTTTTTCACAAAACCTCTTTTTAATTAAGACAAATATCAAAAGCTTAATAAATAAATGCACAGAAGGAATAAGAAGAAGAAAAGAGGCAATAAAGAACAGCGTAAAATAAGTGTGCAATAAAATAAATTGCATAAAATAAAGAGATTAGAGAAAAGAGAAGCAGGCATAATATTTATCCTGGTTTGACCACTAACCCACTTGTGGTCTACGTCCAGTCCTCGAAAGCCGAGATTTTTCACTAAGTATACAAGCTTCAATAGGTGCTTACTACCGTTACAAAAATAGAGCACTTTTCACACACAGGGACACTATACCCTTGTGCTAAAGTCTCAAATTGCAGGATACCTCACCCTTATACAAACCTTGAGGGATACCTCACCCTCGATACAAAATATCAGATAATAGAGATGAAGAGAAACTCTCAAACAGAGTATGTAATACAAGTTGAAGTGCTAATAGAGCTCTCACAGAAATATCTCAAAGTTTTTAAGCAAGAAGAGCGTAGAAAATAGTTTTCACAAAGACAGAGTAATCAGAAAATAGTTCAGAATAATGGGTAATGGAAAACGTGACCCAGACTTGCTATTTATAGGGAAAATTAGGTTAAACAGCCGTTGGGTACAATTAATGGCAATTAAAATTCTTGTCTGTTTCCATTTACGTAAACCAAGTTCGATGTTTATTCGAATAGAGCCAAGGCTTATTCGAATAACACTGTTTCTGAAAAACTCATACAAGATGGGTTATTCGAATAACCACCCTGTTATTCGAATAACTCTGTTAAAACCAGAGTTTGTGAAAACGCACGGTTATTCGAATAAGGACTCATCTATTCGAATAACGTGTTTAAAAGAAAGTTCAGAAAGAAAGCATTTATTCGAATAACATATGAACTATTCGAATAACTCATTTCAACACAGGGTTCAGAAAACTTATTTATTCGAATAAACCAAGGTTTATTTGAATAGCCACTTTAAAACCAGATTCTGAAAAACCTTGGTTATTCGAATAACGGGGTAGTTATTCGAATAACATCTTTTAAGAAAACAGACCACGTGAAGATGGTTATTCGAATAAGCACAGCTTTATTCGAATAACTCAGTTTAAAAGATGTTTTTCAAGGGTTACTGAGTTTAAAACAGTTTTCTCTTTTCTTTTCAAAAACAAAGAGATATTAATGTGTGAGCTCCGTACAATAGATCCTAAGTCCTAATGCTAAACGAATATAAACTTGGACTTAATCTAAATATTATCTTCATTTATTCTTCCCGTTTGTTATCATTAAAACAAGTCTTCATAGATAAGCATCCAAACACAATTTGTGGAAACAATGTGCAATGGTGAGTTTCTTGATAAAGAACCTGAAGAAGCTTTAGACTATTTAGACCATTTAACTGAAAATTCTCAATCTTGGCATGGTACTAATCCTTCTAAAAATTCAATTAGATCTAACCTTGCAAATACTAGTAAAAGAAAATATCACCTTAGTCAAGAAGAAGATTTAAATGCTAGGTTTGCTAGTTTGGCTAGAAAAGTTGAAGCCATGGAATCAGGGAAAGTAAAAGAAATCAAATCTGTGCAAAATGAAGAAATTTGTAGCATCTGTGATGAATTGAGACACTCAACAAATGAATGTCCAAAATTTTTTATTTTTAAAGAAGTTGTGCATGAGCAAGTAAATGCAATGAATAATTTTAAAAAGCCATTCACTTCTTCTTTTTCAGATACATACAATTCAGGATGGAGAAATTACCCGAACTTCAATTGGAGGATTAACAATCAGGCACAATTCATGCAATCACCACCTCCTCAGGCACAGCAAGATTCACAAAATTCTCAAGGATATATATCTTTTGTCCCACCATATAGGAATAACCTTGAAGAAACATTACATGCATTCATGAAAAAGCAAAATGCCATTTTTAATCAAAACACTCAAGCCATAGTTGACATAAAAGACATTTTTGCTAAACTTGCTTCTGCACTCACCATTCACGAGAAAGGAAAATTTCCTTCTCAACCTCAACTAAATCCCAAGGGTCAATATAGTCTAAATGATGGTAATTCAGAAAACCAACAAATAGATCAAGTCAAGTCAGTGATAACCCTTAGGATTGGAAATGTTATTGAAGAAAGTAAGGAGATAAAGAGCCAAGTGTCCAAAGTGATGAACTCCTTGAGTGTGAATGAGCTAGAGGATGTGAAAAAGAATCAAGATAATAGTGATGCTAAGTTACCCAAGGAACCTGAGGTGACAAAAAGTCTTGTTAAGCTGGAAAATGATGACGATGGCCATCAGATATACATGATTGACTCAATCATAGATAGGGGGAGTTTCTACAACCAATGATTTTGATCCCCTTGAGAATTTTCTTGTCAATTCTGAGTTTGATTCTATCAATAATCCATCTGATGTAGTTGATATTTTTACTATTTTTGATAGAACTTAGGATCATGACATTCATGCATGATAACCAAAGTTTAAGGAGTTTCCTAAGAAAGGTTAGAGCATTGCTAATAAAAAAGGTGTTCGTCCCTTGGTCTGTTCTTATAAAATTAATTTGGAAGAAGGTAAATGGTCAGCGGTTGAAGCTATAACTTGAGTTGAAGGATCCAGATGTAGCAGAGACTTTGGTAGATGATCCTGTCTACCAAAGCTGAGGTAAGTTTTTAGTATTTCATGTTTTTTTTTATTGAGTCGGCTTAAGTGCCTCCCAAATTTCGGAGCCTTTGTATGAGGATGTAAATAATGTCAACCAAAAAAAAAATTATATAAAACAAAAGAACCCCAAAAAAAAAAATGTTTGCATAATTGTTTATTTCATTTTATTTTATTTTATTTTATTATTTTTTTTTATTTTTGTCATTGCTAGCCATTGTTAAGATGTAGTTATTCTCTTCTCGTCTAAGCATTTTGGGTATGTGACTTCTCCCTATTACTTTGTTTAATTTTGTCCTAATAATTTCTTTGATGTATATTGATGATTATTTCTTCAGTCTGGATTTAATTTTTAACATTGAGGACAATGTTGTGATCTGGTTGGAGGAAAGGATAGTTGTGTAAAAAAATTTTAAAAAATTTTAAAAAAATAAAATAAAAATTTAAGAAGTGTGTGTATTAATATGTTTGTCAGTAACTTACTAAACCAGTTAAGGATGACAGAGTAAGGATTAAATTTTACTCTTAAGACGCATCTTAGTTGGGGTAGACAACTAGTTTGTGTGGAAGTAGCAATTCAAATTCAAGAAAATTTACATGATTGAGTAAATTGTCTTCTTTCTTAAAATTCACATGCTTGGTTATGGATGTTGAATTGGTGGACTGAGAATGATAAAATTATGCCTTGTGAGATTTTGAGCCTATTGATGAATGGATTGAACATTTGTACCATTCTCTTCTTTCTTGTGTGAATTTCACTCATGGAATTGTTACTCTAGAACTTGCTTTGATTCATTTTTAGACTACATTTTTATATGCATACATAAATATGATTAAGTCATTTTTCTTGAAATAGCTATTTTAATCAAATATTCAACCTTGCTTAGCAGCATATTGTTTCAATATGATATCAAGCACTTTTATGACTTCTTGAAAATTATCTGATTCCTGCCAATGTAAAGCATTAGAAATGACCTATTTCCCCTTGCTTAACCCCTTTGAGCTTATTTGACTATTCTTTGTTTCGAACTCATTATGTGCCTTAAATGAAAAACCATGTTCTTACTTGACCTTAGGGAATAAGAGAACATTAGTTTTGTCATTCGATAAGTTCTTGAACAAGTGTAGGGGTGTGTGTGCAAAATGGTTAAAAAAATGTATATATGATGTTCTTTTTGAAAAAAAAAATCAATAAAAAATCAATAAAAAAATCAAAAATAAAAAAAATGTAAAAAGAAGAGGGTCAACAAGGTAATAAAGGAAAGAAAAAGAATATGTAAAGGGAATTTGTATTAGGTGGAGTTGGAATGAACTTTCATGCTTGTTAATTGAACTCAGCTCTCATGCTCTTTTATTCTCTGGTATTTAACTTGTCATATCCATATTACCTCCTCCTTTACCTTGACCCCATTACAACCTTGAATAAAGTCCTCATGATTTGTGTGTGCATGTATTCTGAGTAGTGGAGAAGTAGAAGATAAGCAAGCTTATGGTAGTGCAATTTTCATGGGTTAAATTGAGTGAAATACCTACCTTTTAAACACTTGAGGGATTGAGAGTGAATATTGTGAAAATCTATCATTCTTGACTCATGCTTTTCAATTGAAATATCCTTGCTTGTTGATTTAAGAAGTGAAGATATGTTACCTCATGAATGTTTTGATTACTTGAATGATTGATTTCTCTTCATTTTTAAATATTATTAGAAATTGAGTCTTTTAGAGTGTTTAGCTTTTGAGTCTGCTTCGTTTTTTTTAGTTTTGGTCTTGTGTGTTTTGCCAAGGAGTGCAAAAAGCTAAGTGTGGGAAAATTTGATGATCACATATTTGATACATTAATAAGACTTCATTTTTAGTCATTTACACTCTCCATGTACTTAATTGATTGATTTTGATTATGTTTTGTAAGTTTGGACTCAAATTGGACTTAATTGAATTTTTCAGCATAATTTACGTCTTACGTTGTTTCTGTATTTGGGCTATATCTTGGGATGTAGGTGTTCAAATAAGGTGAATCTGATGGCATTTTAAAGACAAGAAAGAGCTATATAACTTTCATGAAGACCTCAAAGGCCCAATCACACGAGTAGATAACTCAAATTAGGGTTGAAGCAAGAACTAGAGTATTGTTCCTGACAGCTTGATCTATGTGTACTGTTCATGCCATTTTTCGGGCTCGAGGTTGTCAAATGGGTTGAAATTTTGATACTAAATAGTTGAGCCCTATCTCTACAACTTTCATGTTGAACACTTTTCCAGAATCTGAGGCCTAGTAGGTGATATTAGGCTTGCAAGTCATAATAGAGGAACTATGACTAGGTCTGAGTAGTGTATAGTAATTTGAACGTATATGGAGTTATAGAAATGATATTGGACTCAAAATAAAGCCATTTGAAAGCTAAGATCCAAGCCTATAACTTTGATGAAGATCATAGTTGCTCATTCTGACGCATTCAATAACTTCAGAGCTAAATGATTTCAGAGACAAGGAATCTCCATAATTTTTCACTCACCAAAAGTCATTTGGCATTTTTCACTCATTTTCCACTCATCCACTCACTAATGACTTAGCCCCCTTGTCATTTTGTCTCTCTAATCCCCTATAAAAGGGGCCCTTGGCAGATCATTGAAGGTGTTAGGTGTTAGTTACCAAAATGATGCCATTTTGTTACTAGGTTTTCTTGTAGTAATTTTCCTTTGTTCTAAATTAAAGTCATGTTCTTCTTCTTCTTCTTCTTCTTCTTCTTCTTCTTCTCTTTCTTTCTTCTTATCTATGAGTAACTAAGTTTCATTTTACTTGGGTGAAAGGGTGAAACTCTTGGTAATAAAATAAGGTTAGATTTATTCTTCTCTTGTGCTTAAATGATTTATATTTTCTACTAACCATTATACGTATTATAATTTGTTTCTTATAATTTAGAAACCATCTTTGTAAAGAGGAGTTCTTGATTTGTTGTAGACAAAATTTTGGCACAGTGAATGCTTTAATCCATTTACAAGTGATGGTAATAATTAAAGGATACATAATATAATTACGTATATTATTTTAATGGACTTTTAACGTTGTATTTTTCGATTGGAACCTCTATGTTGTGAGGATTCTAATTGAGTTATAAAAGGAATTAATCTTACATTTACTTTATTTACCAAAAGTGGATCTTTTTACCTAAGTAAATAAATTTTTACTGTAGTAACAAAATATTTACTTCACCTTAATTTTTAACAATTCCCTGTGGATCGACCTCAGACTCACCGAGAAATTTATTACTTGAGACAACCTGCACTTGGGTTTGTAAATGCAACAATTAAAAAGTGTGCATCACTTAGAACTCCACAACAAAATAGAGTTGTAGAAAGAAAAAATCGTTCTTTAGAAGAAATGGTAAGAACTATGCTTAATGAGGCTGCTCTTCCTAAGTATTTTGGGCAGATATTGTAAGTACAACTTGTTACGTAATGAACAGGGCCCTTATAAGGCCTATTTTAAAGAAAACTCCATATGAGTTATACAAGAGAAGAAATCCAAATGTCTCATATTTTCATGTTTTTGGTTGCAAATGTTTTGTTTTAAATAATGAAAAAGATAACTTAGGCAAGTTTGATGCTAAGTCTAATGAAGGTATATTTCTTGGTTACTCCAACCATAGTAAGGCTTTTCATATATATAATAAAAGAACTATGACTATCGAAGAATCTATTCATGTTGCATTTGATGAAACTGACCAAATGGATCGAGAAAGGATCTTGTCATTGATAATGTCATAGAAATCTTGGCAGAAACTCATTTAGGCAGCAAAGAAAAAGAAGTCAAGAAGCAAGAAGATAAACAAAGACAAGAAGATCCACAAGTCTTGGAACTTCCTAAAGAATGGCGGACTTCAAAATATCATTCCCTTGATCAAATAATAAGTGATGTGTTTAAAGGTGGAAGTACTCGAAATTCCCTTAGAAATGCATGTAATCACTTAGCCTTTGTTTCTCAAATTGAACCTAAAGATATAATTGAAGCCTTTGATGATGAACATTGGATCTTAGCTATGCATGAGGAATTAAATCAATTTTAAAAAAATCAAGTTTGGAAATTAGTTGCTAGACCTAATGATCATCTTATAATTGGCACAAAATGAATTTTTAGAAACAAACTTGATAAAAATGGATTAATAACTAGAAACAAAGCTAGGTCGGTCGCTAAATGTTATAATCAAGAAGAGGGAATAGATTATGAAGAAACCTATGCACCTGTAACTAGATTAGAAGCTATTAGAATGTTACTTGCATATGCTTGCATCATGGATTTCAAATTATATCAAATGGATGTTAAAAGTGCTTTTCTAAATGGCCTTATTCAAGAGGAGGTATACATTGAACAGCCTCCAGGTTTTGAAAATCATGAACTGCCAACCATGTTTTTAAATTTAAAAAAGCTTTATATGGCTTAAAGCAAGCTCTTAGAGCTTAGTATGAAAGGTTGAGTAAGTTTCTTTTAGAAAATGGTTTTTCAAGAGGAAAAGTCGATACTACCATTTTCATTAAAAAAATAAAAAGCATGATATTCTTCTTGTGCAAGTATATGTGGATGATATTATCTTTGGTGCTACTAATGAATCCCTTTGCAAAGAATTTGATAAGACAATGCAGAATGAATTTGAAATGTCAATGATGGGAGAGTTAAATTTCTTCCTCGAACTTCAAATCAAACAAACAAATGAAGGGACTTTCATAAGTCAAACTAAATACTGCAAGGAATTACTCAAAAGGTTCGAAATGGAAAATGCTAAACACATGGCCACTCCAATGGGCACTTCTTGCTATTTGGACAAAGATGAAGGAGGTAAATCAGTAGAAATAATGAAATACAGAGGTATAATTGGATCTCTCATTTATCTTACTGCTAGTAGGCCATATATTATGTTTAGTGTATGTATGTGTGCTAGATATCAGGCAAGCCCTAAGGAATCTAATTTAAGTGCTGTTAAACGAATAATGAAATACCTAGTAGGCACTTCACAAATGGGCTTGTGGTACCCTAAGGGCACCTCATGTAGCCTAATAGGTTATTCCAACTCTGATTTTGCTGGATGCAAATTGGATAGAAAAAGTACTAGTAGGACATGCCACTTGCTTGGTAGTTCTTTAGTTTCTTGGCATGACAAGAAATAAAATAGTGTGGCTTTGTCTACCATTGAGGTTGAATATGTTGCAGCCGGGAGTTGTTGTGCTCAAATCCTATGGATGAAGTAACAACTTCTAGACTACGATTTTCAGCTTGATCATATCCCGATAAGACGTGATAACACTAGTGCAATAAATCTCTCTAAGAATCCCATTCTGCATTGCAGAACAAAGCATATAGAGATAAGACATCACTTTATCAGAGATCATGTATAAAAAGGGGATTGTATTCTTGAGTTTGTTGAAACAACTAAGCAACTTGAAGATATTTTCACTAAACCCTTAGCAAAAGAAGCATTCTTTTATATTAGAGGAGAATTGGGAATAATTGATCAATCCAATATATAATTATTTTTATTGCTTAAATATTGCTTTTATCTCCTTTAAATCTTTTACTGACTTAAGCTTCAGAGATATCTCAAACCTTGTTTTGCAGGTATCTTATTTGGGTAAGTTAATTCTCTTTTAAATCACATTCTGAACGTATGCTTTACTATGTCTTTTAATAGCTTTATTCGAATAAAACTAAGTTTATTCGAATAAACTGACTTCTATGTCAGTTCTGTGTTTGCTGTGCTCTTTGTCTATTCGAATAATTTTCAGATCATTCGAATAACCAGAGACTTGTTTTATCAGTCATTTACTTTCGCTCTCTGACTATCTGAATAAAATCAAGCTCATTCGAATAAACCAGAGACTTGGTTTTCTGTCCTGTTTGGATGCTCTCTGTCTATTCGAATAACCCCTAGGTTATTCGAATAAAACCTGTTAAAAGGCCACAACGCTTGGCCTTCCTTGTTCCTTTATTCGAATAGGATCCTCCTCTATTTGAATAAAACCTAGCAGACTCCCTGACCTTTGAGCTTTCTACAAGAGTTTATTCGAATAAACCTCTTGGTTATTCGAATAAACATAGGCCTCTCTTTAAAAGGCCCCTGCGCGCCAACCCGTCTTACTCCCTGCTCTTCTCCTTCTCTCGCCCACACCTCCATCTTTTCTCTGCTCTCCTCCACCATTTATTTTTCTTTCTCTCTCCACCAACCCTCTAAATACCATGGCCTCTTCTTCTTCTAAGCGTCCTCACACGAAGACTGCACCTTGCAACAATCCGCTTGACTTGCGAAGGCTCTCCTCCAACGAAGAGCACCGTGGATGCTTCATTACCCACTTCTGGGAGAGTAACCATGTCCAGCCCAAATACCTTGACCTCTCCTTCTTTCAGCAACACAGAAGCTTTGACTTTCTGACCCTGTTGCAAAACCAGGGGGTTCTACCGCTCTGTTCTCACTGGGCCACTCTCTACCCAGCTCTGGTGAAGATGTTTTTCTGTAATCTGGCTTTTGATGGCCAGAACCTCATATCTGAAGTTTGCGATTAGAACATCGTAATCACTTTGCAAGACTGGCAGACTTTGTTTGGTTTGCAGTTCACCAGCACACTCGTTGAAGATGATGAGGTTGACCCTGCTGACGCCCCTTCTGCACCTGCTGATGCCCTGCTGCTGCTCTTGCTCCAGTTACTTTGGAGTAAATCATGGTTACCTTGCATGATAACCGTGCTTATATGGAGCACACCTTTTTTATTCTTTTTGATAGAATAGAAGGTGTTAAACTTGAGGTAGTTGCCTTACGAGCTGCATCACCTGCCCTTGCACCTACTTTTTCACCTCCGCCACCAGATACCTTTTTCTAGGAGCTTTAGTTTTTAGGATCTTTATTTTATTTATTTATGGCTCTTGTAACTACATCATTTTTTGATTAATGAATAAATAAATTTTTTGATGGCCTATTCATCTTGCATTGATATGAGTATGCTTTTCAGTTATTTGGTTTTTTTTATGCTCTTATACTTGCATATCTGTCTATGGGACTTACCCCTCCTTTTTGCTCATGACAAAAGGGGGAGAAAAATTTGAATTTAACTGAGAAAAGACAGGTAAAATTAAAAAGTGTTTGGATTCCACATGAAAGGGGGAGCTGCGCACATCTCTGATAAAAGTTACCTCTTATAATTAAAGATAAGGAGTAAGCTTTTAATACTTCTTTGTGAATTCCAATTATATGCACTAATTCTTTTCTCATTAATAGTTTATCATCATCAACAAGGGGGAGAATGTGTTTGGACATATGCTTTTGAAGACTTATTTTGATAATAACAAACGTGAAGACAAAAATGAAGATGCTGGAAAGACCAAGACCAAGATCTTATAAGAATAGCCTTAGGACTTAAAGTCTTGTTGTATAGAGTTCACTTTAATATCTCACTGTTTTGAAAAATAAGATAATTTGGCTTTAAAAATGAACTTAAATGTTTTTTGAAAGGAATTTAAAACTATCTTCAAAATGTTTTTTAATTGTCTTATTCGAATGATGTCGTCGCATGATGGACAACATGATTGCACCATGGCAAATCTTGTTTCCTGAATCTATTGCTCCCTTGGTCTCTTCTACTTCATCCTCTCCTCCTCCTTTTATTCCCAAGCCGCCACTTGCTTCTTCTTATTCCTTCTTCTTCTTCTTCTTCTTCTTTTTCTTCTTCTTCTTCTTCTTCTTCTCCTTTTCCTCTAAGGAAATCTTTTGCACAAGCCATTAACAATGCTTGTGATATTCCTTTGAGTTAACTTCCGATCCTTTGTATAAAAGGTGATGCCCTTGCGGTGAAAATCCCAGAAGAGGAATACAAGGTTGGGATTGAAGGGTACAAAAATAATCTTCATGGACGCTTGCTTTTGTCTAAGGGAGATTCTCCATTAAAAGTGAATGACTTGCGACAAAAGCTTTTGAAATTATGGAATCCTTTGGGACAGTGGAAGATGATTCCAATTAGCAAGGGGTTCTATGAATTCACTTTCTCATCGGTTGAGGATATGAGGAGAGTTTTGGCTATTGGTTCTTAGGTTGTTTCTCCTGGAACGTTGTGTTTGTCCTCCTGGACCCCAGATTTTAAACCTAACATGGTCAAACAAACTAACACTCAATGTTGGATTCACATTCATAATCTGCCTCAAGAATATTGGAGGCCTAAAATTCTTTTTGCAATTGCTAGAGGCATAGGAGCTCTTTTTTCGCTAGATGATGCAACAATCAACCGAACTCTTGATAATTATGCACGAGTTTCGGTGGACTTTGATTTGATGACAACAATACATGATCATATTTTAGTTGAGAGAGAAAGATTTGCTTTTAAGGTTGATATTGAATATGAGTTTCTGCCTGCTTTTTGTTCTTCTTGTAAGGTTATTAGGCATTCTATTTCAAATTGCAAGAAGATGGCTCAATACCACAATTCTGGTCAAGAACAGATTAAGAAGGATTCGAAGGGTTTCTTGAATGCCAAGAAAACATCTGCTCGTTATGTGCCTAAGGCTGCTGTAGAGAATGATAATGTTGCTTCGAAGTCTAAGGGAAATAAAGTAATTTTTTATAACACTTCTCAGTTGTTGCAAGGAGATTCTAGTAATAAAAATAATCAAGATCAGATCATTGATTGTACTGTGGTAGATGAGCCTGTTGACAGAACCGAATTAGTTGGGGTGAACAATGTTGCTATTTCGGGTCAGAAACTGCAGGAAATTAGAAATCCAATTTTAGGATTTGTTATCAACAATGAGATTGTTAATGCTGAGAATAATACATAGAGGAATTTAATTGAGCATCATAATGAGGGAGTTATAATTCAAGAATAATTTATGCAGAATACTCACGAGGGACAAGGTAATCATAGAAGGACTCCAACTATAGTTCATAGTGAATTTTCTCCAAGGGAGTCACAGCAATTTACTGCTAATGAAGTGGTGCAGGAAACTCCTGTTGAAAGGTAGCAAATACACTCTATATCTGGTAGATCCCTCATAGCTAACCAGGGCACACAACAACTCTAATTTGTTAGTTTAGGTACCAGCATTCAGCAAGTTGACAACACACATGAACTGAATGAAGTGGTTCAGAATAATTTAAGAGTAATTAATATGAGTTGGGATGAGATGGTTGATCAGGAATTAATTAATGATATTTAGGAACAGTCTCAAGATGATGCAGAAGAAGGATTTGAAATAGCCTTAACAAAATCTCAAAAGAAGAGGTTTAGGCAGAAAAACAGAAGGATCCAAAAATCAGATGGGCAGCTAACCCGAATAAGGGCAGGAGGACCTAGAAATCTTGCCTAATGAAGTGCATCTATTGGAATGTTAGAGGCATTGCCAACCCCTCAACTAGGTTGGTCTTAAAAAAGTTATGTTCTTCACAAACTAGATTTTGTTTTTGCTTCTGAACCTTGGATGATGTTGGATAAATTTCGCTCGAAATTCTGGAATAATTTGAACCTCAGAATTTTTGCTGTTAATGAGAGAGATTCTTTAAGTCCTAGCCTGTGGTGTTTGTGTTATGAACAATGGAACCCTACTGTTATTATAAAGTCTTCTCAACATGTTTCCTTTACAGTTATGGTAAATAGTCAAGCTATTGGTTTCTCTATTGTATATGCTTCATCTACTTATCTGAAAATGAGAATTCTTTGGCATGAGTTAAATGCTTTGCAAGCTGCTCATGATATGCCTTGGTGTTTTATAGGAGATTATAACTCTGTACTTGGTGCACATGAATATAGAGGAAGTGGTTTACCTTCAAAAATTTCTTATGAGGAATTCCAAACTTGGATAGCATCTAATAGTTTGCTGCATTTACCTACGAAAGGTGCTCAATACACTTGGTCAAATGGTAGGAAAGGAAGAGCTTTCACTGAGAAAAGATTGGACCGAGCTATTTGTAATGATGGATGGATGAATTTCTGGTCTAGCATTTCTTGTTGTACCTTAACCAAGAGCAGGTTTGACCATTTCACTTTACTGCTAGATTTAAAAAGGGATGACACTAAGTATTTTTCCTCTTTTAAATTTATGAAGATATGGTCTAGACATCCAGATTGCATTAAAATAGTGCAAGATTACTGGAAGGAGAAGGTAGTTGGCTGCCCTATGGTAATTATTTCAAATAAGCTTAAGTCTTTAAAGTTAAAGCTTAAAGAGTGGAACAAAACAGTGTTTGGTGATGTGAATTTAAATGTGACAGCTGCCATGCAGAACCTGGCTTCAGTCCAAAAACAGATTAATGATAATGGTTATTCGGATATGTTGGCTAACCTTGAGAAATCTGCACAGATAGAGTTGGAGAAAGCTTTGCAATTCCAAGAAGATTACTGGCAAGAGAAGTCTAGATTGAATTGGTATTTGCAAGGTGATAGGAACACTTAATTTTTCCATAAAATGGCAAAGGTAAGGCATATTACTAAGCAATTGAGTCTCTTAAAGCATGATGATATGATATTAAGCTCTGCATCTTAGATTGAAAACCATGTTGTTAATTACTTTGACTCCATTTTCAGTTCTGAGAATAATTGCACAGATAATGAGTTGGTTGATGAGGTTATTCCTAGACTTGTTTTAAGTGAGGACAACACTATGCTTGAGAGTTTGCCTTCTATGGAAGAAATAAAACAAGTTATTTTTTTCATGAACACTGATGGTGCTCCGGGTCCAGATGGTTATGGTGCTTTCTTCTATCAAACTTATTGGGACATTATAGTTGAAGATGTTATCAATGATGTGCTTCAATTCTTTAATAGTGGTTGGATGCTTCCAAATCTAAATACAAACTCAGTGGTTCTTATTCCAAAAGTTACTGGAGCTGAGAGAATTGATCAGTATAGGCCCATTGCCCTTGCAAATTTTAAATTTAAGATCATCACCAAGGTTTTGGCTGACAGGTTAGCAAGGATTGCACCTCATATTATGTCTACTAATCAAAGAGGGTTCATTCAAGGAAGGCAAATCTCTGATTGCATCTGCCTTACTTCAGAGGCCATTAATTTAATTGACAAAAGGAATTTTGGAGGTAATTTGGCCATGAAAATTGATATTAGAAAGGCTTTTGATACCTTAGATTGGAGGTTTATGTTAAAAGTCCTTAATGCCTTTGGATTTAGTCAAAAGTTCTGTAACTGGATTGAAACCATCCTCTTGTCAGCCAAATTGTCCATATCTGTCAATGGCAAGGCTTTTGGATATTTTTCATGTAAAAGAGGGGTTAGACAAGGAGATCCATTGTCCCCTTTGTTATTTTGTCTTGCAGAGGAAGTGCTAAGCAGAGGTATCTCTAAGTTGGTCCAGGATGGAGAGTTATCTTTAATGTCTGGTCCTAGAGGAACTTATGTGCCCTTTCATGTTCCTTATGCAGATGATGTTATGATCTTCTGCAAAGGAACTCAAAAGGATATGCATTCACTGATGGGTTTGTTTCAAAGGTATGCTGCTATTTCTGGTCAAATTATCAAACCTTCTAAATCTACTTTTTATTCTAGAGTAATATCTAGTAAAAGGCAAGCTAAGATAGTTGATATTCTGGGTTTTGCTGTTGGAAAACTACCTTTCATCTATCTTGGCGTTCCTATTTTTAAAGGGAAGCCTAGAGTCATGCATTTACAACCTATTGTCGAAAGAATTAGATCCAAACTTGCAGCTTGAAAAGTATCTCTACTGTCCATTGCTGGGAGAGTTCAGCTAGTGAAGACTGTTATTCAGGGTATGATGCGGCACAGTTTCTTGGTTTATACCTGGCCAGTTAGTTTGCTAAAAATTGTAGATAGATGGGTTAGAAATTTCATATGGTCAGGTGATGTTGATCATAAAAAGGTGGTGACTGTAGCCTGGCATAAAGTATGTTGTCCAACTAATGAAAATGGATTAGGAATTAGATCATTAAGAGATATCAATAATGCTACTTTACTAAAGCTATGTTGGGAGTTTTCTCAGTCTAGCAATCAGTGGGCCTGTTTATTGAGGGCAAGAGTTCTTAGAAATAATAAACCAATTCATTATCATGTTGCATCCTCAATTTGGCATAGTTTAAAGGATAAATATTATGCTGTCCAACAAAACACAATTTGGCAAATTGGTTCGAGTTCCTTAGTGAGTTTTTGAACTGGTCCATGGTTATCTCAGCTATTAATCTCCCTGCTAAATATTCCACAGCAATGTCATAGTTATCTGAATGCTAAGGTAAAGGATTTCATGAGCAATGGTAGAAGGAAAATACCAGTTTCCTTACTGTAGCAGTACCATTTTCTTTACTCTGAGCTAAAACAGATTTCCATCCTTACTACTCCATGTGAAGATGAACTGATTTGGAAGCATACCAATTCAGGTGAGCTAACTTACAAAGATGCTTATTTATTTCACAAACCAATTGGCCAAGTCCTGTAATGGGGAAAGCTTATCTGGAATGCTGTTATACCACCTTCTAGGTCCCTTCTTGCTTGGAGAATTCTGTATGACAGATTAGCAACAGATGAGAATTTGTTACAAAAGGGGCTATGTGGTTGTATCTATGTGTTGTCTTTGTGAGATAGCAGCTGAATCCACGCATCACCTGTTCTGTGAGTATTTTTTCACACAACAGATTTGGAAATGGTTGAGTGAAACCATTAATCTTAATGTCGATACATCTTCTATACATGGTATTCTCTCTGTGTGCAATAATCAGTTTCTTCCATAAGTAAAGGATGTTGTTCTCACAGCTGTTATAAATTCAATCTAGGTTATTTGGAATTGTAGGAATAATCTCATATTTGATAATAAAAAAACCTCATTGAAAATTATAATTCACATGATTACTTCTTACGTCTCATTAGCTGGGAATAATATAAATGGCCATTGATAGGGTCAAACTAACTTGCCCATTTGCTAACCGCAAGTGCACGGATCACTCAAGTAATACAGATACAGAGTAAAAGTTCGTTCCCATGAGGATAATGTATTTCCAAGGCTAAGTACCAACCAATAGCTTAATCAATTCTATTCAAGGACCTAAAAATAAGAAAACAAATAAACTAAACTAAATCTAATCTACAAAAGCAATGAACATAAACGGTTAGGTTTCAGGAAATCCTTCTTCACCCCCGACATCTACCAACAATATGCTACCCTCTTCATTAACATGAATGCACTGATTAGGTTAGCTTGAGAATCTTTATTAGCTAAAAGCCTATGTCTAGGTCAATCAACTATAGTTTCATTTGCCTAACTCATTAGTTAATACCAAAATCCACTCATGAATGATCTATTCTTAATCACACACTATGCATGGCTAAAATGTATACTTCTATCCAGTTAGTGAATCAACTCATCCAAGCCAATTGAACTTGTCGAATATGCATCAACCATACTATATCCATATTAACAAATCCCTATGTCTAGTTCATTTGCAATATTAGGATCATGCAATTGATGGCCAACCAACAACAAGCATTAAGCATAGATTATGATTGAACAATAACCAAACATTCACACAAATTCAGATAAGAACACATCATTAATGTAAATAGAAAAGATCCAAAATATCCCTAAACACAGCTTAACTATACAATGAACATGAAAACACAAGGAAAATCATATCCAAGGAAGAGAAAAGAGAAAGGGAAAAGAGAAAGGAAGCTCATTGATTTGTCTCTGAAACTTGAATCCTTCTTCATCCTTGTTCCTAGCCTCCAATCCACCATCAATGGAGATCTAGCCAAAGCTTTCTAACCTAAACTACCTAAAACTAAACTAAAAGAGAGAAAACTAAAATGGAAATGGCTAAGGCATCCAGAACTGAGAGAAAAATGTGAAAAATCTATTTATAGGCTTAGCTTGCTGCCTTTGCACCGCAGCCCCCACATAAGCGTGCCGCGGCACCCACAGGGTCGGTAACATTGCACCGCGGTGCCCATTTCTTCTGGGCCGCGGCCCTCTCACCTCGGGTTGATGTATGGCATTTCTAATGATGCCTCTCTGCACCGCGGCGCGCACTACCTTGTTCCGCGGCGTTGACTACTGAAATGCAGATTTAGCTTCGTCTTGGTCTTTAAGCTCACATGCTCTACATTTGACCTTGTTTGGAGCCTTTCCTAATATAGAAAAAATACCAAATCAGTAACATATACAAATCTACTTAATCAATAATCATTTAAGCACAATTTGCTATAAAACATACAAGAAAGGCTTAGAATCAGAATATGACAAATATAAGCACAAAACCCTCCAAATATGCATTATAAATAAGGACTAAGTATTCATTCTAGCATAGAGATAGGGCACAAATAACTATATTTTATGGAGTTATCAGTCATATGTTTTCTACTATGCAAGATTTTATAATTTTGAAAGCTTTTGCAGTTGATGGAAAGCCAACTAAGGCCCCAGTTATAAAAGAAATTAGTTGGTGTGCTCCTCCTTGTTACTGGATTAAATGCAACACAGATGGTGCAGCTAGAGGATCTCCTGGTCTTGCTGCTTGTGGAGGTATCTTCAGAGATAAGAGTGGAGCAACTTTAGGTTGTTTTGAGCTTAATCTTGGTACATCCTATGCTCTACAAGTAGAACTAATGGGTGCTATGACAGCTATAGAGATGGCTTTCAAGAATGGTTGGCATAAATTTTGGTTGGAATGTGATTCCATTCTAGTTATTCAAGCTTTCAAGTCTACTAGCATAGTTCCTTGGAGGCCGAAAATTAGATGGAAGAATTGCATAGAATTGACAAAAAAAAATGTGTTTCTTTGCTTCACATATTTTCTATTAAGGCAATAATTGTGCAGATAAGCTTGCCTCTCATGGAATTACCATTCATGGCTTTTATTGGTGGAATACTATTCCTAGTTTCATTAGTGAAGATTTTTATAGGAATAGAGTAGGATTACCTTTTTACAGGTTCAAATAATGCTTGCAAGGGTTTTGGTTTATGCTCCATTGCCTTTTTGTATATTTTTTCTTTTTTTTAATAAAATTTTTAGCGTGCTGCAAATGATTGGTGTTGCTGGGGTGCCAGCATAGCTGGGATGTCAGTTATCACAGTGATGCCTTTGCATGCCAACTCTTTTGCTAAAAAAAATTATCTTATTCAAATAATGTCACTTCTATTCAAATAAGCCCATCCAGCAGTTTCTGGTTTTCAAACAGTTATTCGAATAACATCTTTTTAATTTGAATAAATGCTTTTCAAATCCCGTTGTGATCTTTCTATTTTCAAACAGTTATTCGAATAGCACATTAGCTATTCGAATAAAAAGGTTTTTCATAACTTTTTGATAAATGCATTATTCGAATAACCCATCTGTTATTTGAATAATTATTTTCTTTTAGAACTTTGGTTTTAACAGAGTTATTCAAATAACACATTGGTTATTCGAATAACCAATATCAAGTTACTTTTCACGATGTCGTTATGAACAGTGTAATTCGAATAACATCTTACTTTATTCGAATAAACACGGTCTTTCACATACTGATATGGAAATATCTTTTGGCTTTTATGAGTTTTAATTATACCCAACGGTTATTTCTTTAAAATTTCTCTATAAATAGAAGCCTTGGGTCATCTCTAAAATAGCCTAACACTCTGAATTATTTTCTACTTGCACTAACTTGTGAATTTATTTTCTAAGCTCTATTTTCGATTAAAACTTTGAGATATTCTGTGTGAACTCCATTAGCACTTCAATTTGTATAATTTGCTCTGAGTGAGAGTTTCTCTTCATCTACTTTCTGCTATTCTGTATCAAAGGTGAGATATCCCTCAAGGTTTGTATAAGGGTGAGGTATCCTACAGGCTGAGGCTTTAGCACATGGGTAGAGTTTCCCTATGTGTGAAAAGTGCTCTTTTGTGTAACGGTTGTAAGCACCTATTGAAGCTTGTATACATAGTGAAAAATCTCGGCTATTGTTTCGAGGACTGGACGTAGACCACAAGTGGGTTAATGGTCAAACCAGGATAAATACTGTGCTTGCTTCTCTCTTCTTAATCTCTTTATTTTACACAGCTTCATTTTATTACATATTTATCCTTTGCTATTTTTAAGCTTTTCTTCTACATCTCGTTATTTTTGTGCTTTTATTTAATAGTTTTAATATTTGAGTTTTCACTAAAAAAGGTTTGCGAAAAGTTTTTAATACTCAATTCACCCCTCTTGAGTACTGGAAGCCACTTGGTAACAGAGACTACTTTTTCACATGGATACATAAACATGATTGAGGTAATTTTCTTGAATTAACTACTTTGACCAAATAGTCAACCCTGCATATTTTCCTTTGCCTAACCCCTTTGAGCTTATTTGACCATTCTTTGTTTCGAACTCATTATATGCCTTAAATGAAAAACTATGTTCTTACTTGACCTTAGGGAATAAGAAAGCATTGGCTTTGTTATCGGATGAGTTTCTTGAATAAGTGTGGGGGTATATGTGTAAGTATTCCAAAAAAATAAAATAAAATAAAAAAAAGCTGATCAGTAGATGCTTGGAAACAACAGGAGAATGTTCAAGCCTAACAATGAATTCAACCTACCAATTGATCTTCAACAAAATATTAGTCAAATATTGGTCATTGTCCTTTATGAGAAGGAAGCAAACAAAGAAGGAACTAAGAAATTCTTGAGAAATTTAGATTGAATGTTCTCAAACATCTTCTCCACTCTAACTGTATCATAATACTCTTTTATTCTCTTTAGTATTTAACTTGTCTTATCTATATTACTTTCTCTTTTACCATAATCCCATTACAACCTTGAATAAAGTCCTCATGATTTGTGTATAAATGTTATTTTTGAGTAGCGGAGAAGTAGAAGATAAACAAGTTTATAGTAGTGCAATTATTCATGAGTTGAATAGAGTAAAATACTTACATTTTTAAATACTTGAGAGATTGAGAGTGTTCTGTGAGGATCTATCATTCTTAATTCATTTTTTTCAACTGAAACTTCCGTGCTTGTTGGTTTGAGATGTGAAGAAATGTTACCTTATGAATGTTTTGATCTCTTGAATGATTAGTTGCTCTTCTTGAGTCATTTAATCATTTAGAGTTTTTAGTTTTTGAGTCTGTGTTATTTTTCTTTGTTTCGTGGTTTTTGTCTTTTATGTTTTGCCTAGGAGTGCAAAAGTTAAGTGTGAAAAAATTTGATAACACTGTATTTTATACATTTTATAATCCTCTCACTAGGCTTCTTAAGGTTCAATTAGGTTTAATTAAGTTAGTTTTGACACATTTTATGATATCGAACCAATTTGGATCATTAAATAAATTATTGCATAAATTAGCCTTAATTATCTCTTTGGCGGTATTTAGTAAACTGGCTATAACTTGAGTTACAAATATTTGATTGATGTGATTTTGGTCTTGTAAATTATTGCATAAATTAGCCTTAATTATCTCTTTGGCGGTATTTAGTAAACTGACTATAACTTGAGTTACAAATATTTGATTGATGTGATTTTGGTCTTGTAAATTATTGCATAAATTAGCCTTAATTATCTCTTTGGCGGTATTTAGTAAACTGGCTATAACTTGAGTTACAAATATTTGATTGATGTAATTTTGGTCTTGTAGGAAAGCTTAGACAATTCCCTATAACTTTCATGAAGAACACAAAACTCAGATCGGACTCCTTGCAGGTGATATTGGGCTTTGAAGTCAGAATAGAGGAGCTGAAACTGGGTCTAACCACTCTGCAGTAATTGGACCATATCTTGAGTTCTAGGAATGATTTTGGATTCAAACTAAATCCATTTTAAAGCAAAGATCCAGGCCTATAACTTTCATGGTGATCACTTCTCTCAAAAATGAAAAAAAATAGGAGACTCAGCTGTACACGTTTGCTCAATTATTATTATTAAAAAAAATGACGTAAGAAGACTTAATCGTTAAGTTTGGTTACTGTGCAATGCATAGTAACCAAACTTTGCCTATAAATAGAAGGCAACATTCAGAATCGAGAACAACAATTCGTGGGGGGGGGAGACAGAGGGGATTCTGGGCAATGCCCAGGCTCTCTTCCTCCTCCTTCACTTTTCTTTCTCTTTTTCTTTCTTTTAGTCTATGTGTAAATAAGTTCCAGTCTACTTGGGTCAAAGTGTGAAGCTTTTGGTAATAAAATATGGTTAGATTTATTTCTCTCTTGTGCTTTAATGTTTTATATTTTCAAGTAGTTATTATACGTGTTATATTTTGTTTCTGATAATTTAGAAACTACCCTTGTAAAGAGGAGTTCTTGATTTGTTGTAGACAAGATTTTGACACAGTGAATGCTTTAACCCATTTACAAGTGGTGGTAATAATTAAACGAAACATAATATAATTACGTATATTATTTTAATGGACATTTTTTAAATGATTTATTTTTCAAGCAGTCATTATACGTATTGTATTTTGTTTTCAATCAATTTAGAAACCCTCCTTGTAAAGTGGAGTTCTTGATTTGTTGTAGACAAGAGATTAGCACAATGAATGCTTGAACTCATTTACAAGTGTTGGTGTTAGAAACTCTCCTTGTAAAGTGGAGATCTTGATTTGTTGTAGATAATATTTTGACACAGTAAATGCTTGATCCCATTTATGAGTAGTGATATTAATAGATGATTAAAGGAGGCATAATATAATTACGTATATAATTTTTAATGAACTTTGAACGTTGTATTTTTCGATTGGAACCTCCGTTATGTATGGATTCTAATTGAGTTATAAAAGGAATTAATCTTACCTTTACTTTATTTACCAAGAGTGGATCTTTTTATCTAAGTAAATAATTTTTTTACTATAGTAACAAAATATTTACCTTACCTTAATTAATCTTCATCAATTCCCTGTGGATTGACCTCGGACTCCCGAGAAATTTATTACTTGAGACAACCTGCACTTGGGTTCGCAACAATTAATCCCGCATCAAGTTTTTGGATTTAGTTGAAAAATTTGTGCATCATTTCTATGGCAGATCTATGGAATTGCTGTGCCGAGCATTCCCCCTCACCCTTAAAAAGGGAGCCCTCAAGTGGTTTACCAGCCAACCAAGGGGGACCGTCATAGATTAGTCGGATCTTAAACAATATTTTCTACTGCAATACACCATCAGTAAGGAGCAACCTAAATCTGTCGAATCCCTGGCCAAAATTTGCCAGGGAAAGAACGAGACCCTCCGAGATTATGTCAGGCGGTTCATGGCTGCCTGTACCAACGTAAAAAACTTTGAAGACAGAATAGCCTTGCATTATGCCAGAAGCGGCCTCCGGGTAGGTTCTGAGTTCTTTAAGTCCTTGGCAAAAAAGAAACCAGAGAATCTGACCAACTTCCAAAAATGATCCGAGAAATATGTCTACTTAGAAGAGGCAACAAAAGACCATAGGAGGAAGGACAAAGGTGAGCCCTCCTACCAGAAACCTAACCAGGATTCCTTAAGGCCACGACCCTTAAAAGGTAAACCGCCCTGGAGAAATTATTCTGACTATACTCCCCTGAACACACCTCAGGAAACAATCCTGAGGAAAGTGATGCACACAGAATTTCAGAACGTCTGGAGACCGCCCCCTATCAAGAAACACAAACAAAAAGATCATTCTAAGCATTGCACATGGCACAAGGGTTATGGCCATGATACTGAGGATTGCTATCAGTTACAAGATGCCATCGAATTCTTGATCAAGGCCGGACGCTTACAGCGGTACATCCTTCGTGTACAAAATAACGAGGGGGACAATAGACGCAAAAATAATAGACGCAGCCCACATCGGAGTTCACCCCCCTTAGCACAGAAGAAGAACAAGAAATCCTAGGAGAAGATCCCGGACTCCACCTCGTCGAGATAATAACGATCGGCAAGATAGGACTAGGGACGCTCCCCCCGGTGATAATGACGACCATCGCTCCGAGCCCAATAGAACGATCCATTCCATTACCAGTGGCTTTGCCGGAGGAGGATCGTCCAATGGAGCTCAGAAGAAAACTTTTAGAATATCGTTTTTAGCGTGGTCCACTCATAATCTAAGACACAAGCAGAAGGCGAAAAAACGCCTCTTATCACCTTCTTAAATGAAGGCTATGGTGAAATTATCCTGGATCACGATGATCCACTCGTCATCTCCGGGGTAATTTCCAATGGCGAAGTCCGTGGAATTTTCGTCGACCAAGGGAGCTCAGCAAACATTATATTCCTAGATCTCTATCAGAAGCTAGAGCTCCTGCAATCAGACTTGACTCCTCATGTCAGAGAATTGACAGGTTTCACGAGTGAGAAAATCACCCCGGTCGGATACTACGAAACCCACCTGACCCTCGGATCATCTAAACTCTTCAGGACAGTCAAGGTAAAGTTCCTGATTGTGGACTACTCTTTGGCTTATAACATTATCATAAGTCGTCCTTCTCTCAACACACTTGGAGTAGTGGTATCTACCACCCACCTCGTGATGAAGTTCCTCAATAAGAACAATGATGTCGTCACTGTAAAAGGTGATCAAATTACCACTAGAAAATGCTATAATGAGAGCTTGAAAATTTGTAAAGCACCCCGGAAGGAGAGATCTGTCATTTCCACCCCAGCCCTCGACTAGGTTAACATATTAATGACCGAGTTGGATGTCAGGGAAGAAATCTGGGGTACTCGGCCCCAGCCGAAGGTGAACTGCAATCTCTCCAGCTCGGGACCAACCCAGAACAGGTTACCAAGATTGGAGCTCGTCTGGATGAAAAAGAAAAATAACAACTGTCAAAGCTCTTGTTAAAAAATAGAGACCTTTTTGCATGGACATCCTCCGACATGCCCAGACTTGACCCCACCTTTATTTGCCATCGTCTGTCAATTAAAGAAGGCGCTAGGCCGGTCGCACAAAAGAAAAGAAAGGTCAGACCTGAGAGGCAGCAAGTCGTTGAAGACCAGGTCAAAGAGCTACTAAATGACAACTTCATCAAAGAAATCTCCTATACCACATGGCTTTCTAACGTGGTTCTAGTAAAGAAGTCCAATGGAAAATGGAGAATGTGCATAGATTATACTGATCTGAATAAAGTCTGTCCCAAGGACCCATACCCACTCCCCAATGTGGACAAATTAGTGGATGGCTCCTCAGGATTCATATGGCTCTTGTTCATGGATGCATATTCTGGGTATAATCAGATTCCTATATACACTGGAGATGAGGATAAAATCATCTTCATTACTGATAGAGTGAGCTACTACTACAAGGTCATGCATTTTGGCCTAAAGAATACAAGGGCCACCTCCCAGAGGATGATGAACAAGGTTTTTGAAAATCAAGTGGGAAATATGCTAGAAGTCTATATAGATGACATGATAGTAAAGACCTCACACGGTGGATCACACACGGCAGATCTCGAGGAAGTATTCGCACAAGTCTAAAAGTATAACATGAGGTTAAACCCGGAGAAGTACGTCTTCGGGGTCCAGGTCAAAAATTTTTTAGGGTTCATGCTAACTCACTAAGGAATCGAAGCCAATCCTAACAAGTGTCAGGCCATCCTCAACATGAGAAGCCCCCAAAATGTCAAAGAAGTACAACAGCTTACGAGGCGCATAGCGGCCCTCACAAGATTCTTATCCAAGGCCGCTTACAAGTCTCCCCCTGTTCAAACTACTCAAGAAAGGAAAAAGTTTTGAATGGACCCCAGAGGTGAGGATGCCTTCGTATCCTTAAAAAATCTCTTGTCCTCCCCTCCTATTTTGACGAGGCCAGATGCTGGGGAGATACTCTACTTGTATTTATCCGTCCATGATGAGGCTGTAAACTCAGTATTAATCTAGGAAACCGACGAAGGACAGAAGCCAATCTACTTCGTAAGCAAAGTCCTTCAGGGTCCCGAGATCCAATACCAAAAGGTAGAGAAAGTCACTTTTGCACTCATTATTACAGCAAGAAGACTTCAACAATACTTTCAATGTCACCCAGTGGTGGTAAGGACGGATCAATCCATCCGACAGGTGTTACATAAACCAGATTTGGTCAGATGAATGATTGCATGGTCGATCGAACTCTCAGAGTTTGGGATAACATATAAACCACGACTTGCAATAAAAGCCCAAGCGTTGTCTAACTTCATAGCAGAGCTCACATCGAACAACAGTGACCCTAAAGAAGCCTCTTGGACCATTTTTGTCGACGAGTCGTCGAACCCTAAGGGAAGCGGGGTTGGGGTGATATTGGAGAGTTCAGAGGGATTGACCCTGGAGTACTCCCTGAAGTTTGAATTCCTAACCTCGAACAATCAGGCTGAGTATGAGGCCTGCATCGCTGGGTTGCTAATAGCAAAGGATATGGAGGTGACATGGATCACGCTTTGCAGTGATTCCTAGCTGGTAACTTCCTAAATCAGAGGAGAATATCAAGTTAAAGAACCTCTCCTACAGAAATACTTGATTAAGGTCCTAGAACTCCTGAAGGGCTTTAAGGAGGTCAAGATAGAGCACATTCGAAGAGAACAGAACTCTAGGGCAGACCTTTTGTCTAAGTTGGCCAGTACGAAAAGCCCTGGCAGCAACCGGTCTGTAATCCAAGAAACTCTCCCCAACCCTCCATCACGAATCATGACATGTTCCAAGTGGAGGACCATCAGTCATCTTAGATTACCCCCATACTGGGCTATTTGTAGCATGGAACTTTACCATCGGACCCAAAAGAAGCTTCCAAATTAGTAAAGACCGCGGTTAGGTATACTATCTACAACGATCGTCTATACCGTCGTGGTTTCTTTGTCCCCTCTTCTAAAATGCTTGACCCCAGAGGAAGCAGAATACGCCCTAGCTGAAGTTCATGAAGGAAGCTGCAGTCACCATTTAAGAGGCAAAGCCCTAGCCTAAAAAGTATTAAGGGCAGGATACTATTGGCTAACAATGGAAGCTGACTCTTAAACACACATTCAGATTTATGACAAATGTTAGCGCCATGCAAATCATTATCAGGCTCCCTCTGAAGAGCTATTCATAACCTTGGTCCTGTGGCCTTTTTAAAGATGGGGGATGGACATTTTGGGTCCATTTCCCCAAGCTCTAGGACAGTTTAAGTACCTGGTGGAAGCGATAGATTATTTTACTAAATAGATTGAGGTCGAACCCCTGGTCACTATTACCTCAGCGCGAATCAAGAAGTTTACTTGGCGCCATCTTATTACCAGGTTTGGCGTGCCAGAATCCATCGTAATGGATAATGGCACTCAGTTTGAAGATAAAAGCTTTAAAGAGCTACTGGCCAGATTAAAAATAAAGCACCATTGTAACTCTGTTGAGAACCCCAGGATAAACGGATAAATCGAAGCCTCCAATAGAATCATCGTGTGAGGCATAAAAAGCAGGTTAGATGAAACCAAGGGGAATTGGGTCGAGCAGCTTGATCATATTCTCTGGGTGTACCAGATTACTCCCTATTCCACCATGGGTGAATCTCCATTCAAATTGACCTACGGCTGCGAAGCCATGATCCCGGTAGAGATTGGAGAGTCAAGTTAGCGTTACCAACGATTCTCATCTGATAGCAACCCCGGTCTAATCAGAGAAAACTTGGATTTACTCGAAGAAAGAAGAAACGTGGCTCACATATGGGATGCTGCCCTTAAACAAAAGATAGCGGCCAGATACAACAAGAAAGTAGTCAGGAGAAAATTCCAACCGGGCGACCTAGTGCTCAGGAGAACCGATATAAGTGGGAAAAATGCCTTCCAAAGGAAATTAGCCCTTAACTGGGAAGGCTCCTACCGTGTCATCACCAGTACGAGTAAGGGAGCTTACACCCTAGAAACGCTATCTGGAACCCCAGTCAAAAATTATTAGAATGCGGATAAACTAAGAAAATACTATAGCTAGACGCCCGTAGCGGCCTAGCCTTCTAGTAGAGTTATGTTTGATCCGTCCTAGTTTCGAATAATATGCTCTGTACAAACTTTTGTCCCCCCCCCCAATATTATTAATAAAACAGAGTTATTTAGATATCAAATTTGGTTCAACACGCGATATTAACTATTAAAAGGTCAAATAAACAAGAGGCAGTACGGATCATAGGTACACACTGTAACAGCCTAGCCCTTTCCTCCGGGCCGCTACATTACTTAGTATCTTGTCCCCGGCCGGGCCCGATCCCTCATCCTTCACGGCTGCGGCGCTTCTCGTGGGATTCGAACCATGTACCAAGGGTTTTGCTGGTTTCTAGACCACGCCTCTCACCACTCCAACTGCAGTTGGAAGTTGGAGTGGTGAGAGGCGTGGTCTAGAAACTAGCAAAACCCTTGGTACGCAGGTTCGAATCCCATGAGGAAGCGCTGCAACGTGAAGGATAGGGGATTGGGCCTGGGCCAGGGGACAATACTAAGTAATGTAGCGGCCCGGAGGAAAGGGCTGGGCTGTTACATAAAAGGTGCCTTTTTGGAAACTGTGGGCCTCCGCCCCCAACCCTACTCGGGTACTGTTACCCTTGGCCCAGGTCTCGTATCCCACTTTCACGCTGCAGCGCTTCCTGGGGATCGAACCCGCGTACCAAAGCTTTTGCTGGGTGCTAGACCTACGCCTTCACCATTCCAACTACAGTTGGAGTGGTGAAGGCGTGGGTCTAGCACCCAGCAAAACCCTTGGTACGCGGGTTCGAATCCCATGAGGAAGCACTGCAGCGTGAAGGATAGGGGATTAGGCCTAGGCCAGGGGACAGTACTAAGTAATGTAGCGGCCCGGAGGAAAGGGCTGGGCTGTTACATAAAAGGCGCCTTTTTGGAAACTGTGGGCCTCCGCCCCCAGCCCTACTCGGGTATTGTTACCCTTGGCCCAGGTCCCGTATCCCACTTTCACGCTGCAGCGCTTCCTGGGGATCGAACTCGCGTACCAAAGCTTTTGCTGGGTGCTAGACCCACGCCTTCACCACTCCAACTGTAGTTGGAATGGTGAGAGGCGTGGTCTAGAAACTAGCAAAACCCTTGGTACGCGGGTTCGAATCCCATGAGGAAGCACTGCAGCATGAAGGATAGGGGATTGGGCCTAGGCCAAGGGATAGTACTAAGTAATGTAGCGGCCCGGAGGAAAGGGCTGGGCTGTTACACACACTCCTTCTTTATACCTAAGCCGAGAAGGGATCCCAAAAATCTAAATCGTTATTAGGGTACCCCGAGTAAGGTAAAATAATGTTCATGCCTAAGGTAAAAGGGTTTTCGCATAATATACCCTAAACTAAGGCGTTACTCTTACCTATGTTTGTAATTTCAAATGCTTCTCATAATAAGCACTGAAATATGGATTAAGGTATTATTCTGCCTAAGTCTAAAATTTCACAGCATTTGAAGGTTATAAACGTTAGATTATAGACTAAGGCATCATTTCTAACTAAGTCAAGTGAAATGTCATTCACTCAACGATATGAGTGTAGGATCCCGGACCATGGTTTTCCTATGTCAAAAAGTTTTTCTAAGTCCATTAAAATGACTGTAAAAATAGGTGTTGGACCCAAGTCGGACCATGAAAGACAAGAAAATAAATAGCGAGTCAAAGTAGTTAATTATAAGGCCCCGACCACGGGGTAATTATCCTTACAAAAAAAATAATAAAACCCCACGTAGGGGACAAAAAGCAAGATAAAGGAAAAAAGCGAGACAAAGCTCAAACACTGGTCTTTTCTCCCTCCAAGATCTGAATAACTTCCGGGTTGGCGCCAGGAGCACTCATGATTAGTTCCTTTGCGAAGACAAGTTGGCCTTTATAGAAGATTTTATTCGGGGTAACACCCTCCAAGACAAGGGCAACCCCGGTATTGAAGTACTGGATTTACGCCACGACATTCTGAATTGCTCTCCCCTGATTTTTCCAGATATCGCGTCCATCTCCTCACTTCCTTTTCGAGCTGAACTATCTTGGCCTCCAGTATGCTAATGCTCTTATCAGCCTTGGGCTTCTTGATTTTCTTAGCGGACTCAGAGTCTGCCAACGCCTTCTCCAGTTCGATGACCCTTGCCCGAGTATCTTCGTTTAGTTGTAGGGACGCGCTCAGCTTTTGGCTAACTTCCTTCTTTGCCTTCTTCAGAGTCTTCAGCTCTTCCGATGCCCTTTTGTCAGCATCGTTGATAGTCTCTTTGATTACGCGTATCTCGACAACCGCCCGGAGAGCTTAACTCTAAAGTCTAGCCAAGTTTTGGGCCAGACCTTGCTAGTAACATGCTGTCTGACCTCGCTGCTTAAAAATCGTCCAACAATGAAGGGGCCGAGCTCGGAGCACCCCATGATGATTGGCAAGAAATCCTCCCTTTCTTTACCACCACCCTCCGATGACCTCCCATCATGTTCAAGAGGTCCTTCGACAGCATGCCTTTTTCTCCTTTGAAGATTGTGGGTATGGGAACCTAACTGATCTTTTTTTTCGATAATAATGCCCTGGCAGGAGAACGATGGGACGACAGTGGAAGAAGAGGCCGTAGATTTCTTCCCCTTTCTCCGAGATCTTGTAGCATGCAGGGCGATCAAGGAAGATCCAGTAGTCATATTGCTAACTGAAACAAAATAGAAACAAGTATACAGTCAGCACACCACAAAATATTGATACATGAAGACAAAGTGCAAACACCTAAGGATACTACAGGTAATAACACCCTAATTCCTACCTAATAAAGTATAAAGAAGATCATCACCAGGGGTACAGATAACATCTTTAATATTGATGTTCCTATGCTGCTCAACATACCAAGCTATAAATCTGACAAACCTGAGCTCCTCAGGGTCGAGATCCCCCTCTTCTTTTTTTATTAAACTGAGGGGAACACCCCAGCAGTCTCGCGTCCAGTAAAGTGAAAATTATGGCTCCCCGTCAAGTTTGAGGAAGAATGGTTGACATCCCTCCGCGGCCTTGACCTTGAAAAACGTAATCTTAAATCCTTTAAAGCTTTCTTCGAAAACATCAAAGGATTTTTGACCAGGCCAAGACCGGATGACAAGCCAACTTATTTGCTTCACCGTCCCCTGAGTGTTTATTCGAGTATAAAAATAAAAAATGTATTAATTAAGCACTTAAGGCTCATTAACCGGTAAAATCTCTAGAAGGAGATGATGTAACCCCAGCCATTAAGATGGATTTGAAATGGGGCCACATGTAGAGTACAGAGGATGACCATTTGGAAGTCAGAAAATGGCATTCGAAGCCCCAACTTGAGAAAAAGGGGCTCATACAGGAACATAAAGTGTGAACTGGCTTCTCGGCAGGAACACACTCTTTCACTCCAGTCCGGACAAACGACTTGGAATTCATCATCCCGAGCTTTGTTCATGGTCAACTCCAAGACAAATAAAGATTCTCGGAGTACGGCTTCGCTTGAAAACTTGGACTGACGATTCCATATGTCGTCCACCACCTGTGGATATACCAGCCCAGGACCTCGCTGAATTCGATTCAGCTTGCCCTCTGCTGGATTACGAATGTCGTAGAGTGGTGACTGGACTCTAGCTTTTTTTCCTCTAGCCATGGAAATCCTGAGAACATCCAAAGGAGTCGGTAAGAAATTATTAGAATCAATAATGCCATGGATTCAGACACAAAGAGGAGAACGAAATAATTCAAACCCCCTACCGACCTTCTGTCCCACCAAAAATCAGGTTTCTAGGGGAACTCCTCCGCCGTGCGTGGCGCAGCGGAGATGGTGTTCCAGGGAGGTGAAGAAGTTTATATGGAGTCCAAAAATCACTAGAATCTATTTAACGAAAAGCAAAAATAGAAATGCACTACTACTCTACTTTTCAAAAGCAATGAGCATTCTAAAAATGAAAATGACAGCAGGATTGAAAGAGAACTACTTATTGTGTAAAGACAAAGAGCGCTTGAACAATACAGAAGCTTAGAATAGCTAGAAAGTACCCAAAAGAGCCAAAGCTTTTGCCGCACGGTGTTCTCAGTGAAGTTAGTTAAAAACAGTAAGGTGAGGAAGACAAACCCTTGACTCTTATTTATAAAGGGTTGAACGGTTAGGGAACATTTCTGTCCTCTCCATCGCAAGTTCAAAAGGTGCTTATCATGGTGCACGGAGCTCTAGGCACGTACCTCCAGTAAAATCGCATCACGTGGCCCATACAGCTGTAATAGCAGTTGAAAAGACGGTTACGCAGTGACTCAAAGCATCGTACGGATGTTAAAAGAGGAACCCAGACTTGTTCAATGGATCCTGGCTTCAAACTACTGTGTCCATTTGGTTGATAGTACGGACTACGAACGAATGCTAAGACGCAATTGCTATGGCATCATGTCAGAGTGAGCGTTGGACCCACCCCAGTAATGTCATTACGGTGTTATGCCAGAATAAGCGTTGGACTTATGCCAACAGCGTTACCTAGGCGGAAGAACGGGAAAATACAGAACAAATAGAATACAAAGTCTTTATTGAATCACTTTTATTCCATACATCGTCATACATCCGAAAAAAGGAAAAAAAAAATATTGAGACATGGAATGTAAAAGGGTAGCCTGGGGAAAGGAGCAAACATCTCCAACAGCCTAAATCATGCCACGTCCACATCTCCAAGCCCCGGTCTCTTTAAAAAGTGGATTGGCTTTGAAGAACATTGGCAAACTGGAATCACGACCCCGGAACCAATACCAAAGTCCTTTGCATTGCCTCCTCCACAGTGAAAATAAAGACCGAGACATCCTCTCGTTTGTTGGACGGGGCACGACCTTTCTTGTAGGAGGACATTCCATCGGCCTCAATCATTCCAAGTTGCCTCAAGTTGCAGAGCCGCTCCAATAGTCATTCCATCCCGGAACAGACTGAAGCCACTCCCAAAATAGAATTACTCTGCCAACTGATCCCCCCTACCTTCTTGGCACATGACGGTAGAGGAGGATACTCGGTGCTTCCTTGAAAGCAAGTTCAAGAAAGCAGATCATCCCAAGTTGTTCCCAGAGGGTTTTTCCTTTTAGGAAGGATGTTTCTCCACTATATCAACCCGGTCAAGCATTGGGAATCCCTTGGAGAAGGGAAAAGGGGTTGGTCAGAGCACTCTGTAGGTTCACTATGCATTGGACTATGGAAGCATCACTCCACGCTAGTAAGCTGAGTTAGACACTCCCATGTACGTCGGGATAGAAAGGGTCCCGCCTTCCAAAATGCATAACAATCCAATTTTATGCCAAGAAAGAAAGGCTCCCAATAAAAGAAAAAAATGTTTGAGGAAAATCAAACATCTTCAAGAATTTTGGAAAAAATAATAGTATAATCTCTACAGAAGATGAAGTTCTCTGCACAAGCATGGACAACAAAGGAAAAGCTACTTTAATTCTCCTGAAAGAAACTATTTTCACATGAGAATATGAAGGAACGTGAAGGGAGGGAATGCTAGCTCACGAAGAAGCATTCTCTACTTATAAGACGCATGAGGGATTCTGATTGGTCCCATAAAAGGTGACCTGATCTCGTCAAGTCAGCTAAAATAAATGCTTCAAATCTCTGATTGGTCACAAAGATAGGGAGCAGTTGAGAAGATCCGTGTGAAACTAACATTCTCTTCAAAGGACCACTAATTCCCATTAAAGTCCAAGTGTCAGTTTCCAGAGAATCTTAGACTGTTATCACCAGCTGATTCAGAGAGCGCGTTCAGATTTTGCGTTGAAGATATCTCGAAGAATCCCTGGTACTCTTACTTGGGGGCAGCGATCTTTAATCATATCAAAGTGAGTCATGGACACCAGCATTTACCCGGGATCAAACACCTACACACTGGACTACCGTGTCAGCCATATGACGATTGATCCGTTCAAAACTTGACTCTGGTCTGTCTCATCCAAGAGCCAAGCTGGGGGCAACTGTTCTGGACCGTGATCCATGAAATCGGTCCATGGGATCAACCCGGCATGCACACTACCAGACTCTTCCAAGGCTGGCATAGAGGAAGATTCACAACGTGTTCCGGACCTCGGAAGACGGCACCCCAAGCGGTGTTGGGTCATGATGTCATGATTGATAGATTCATGCAGAGGATAAATCCCTAAATATCCGTAACTGTCAATCATCAACTTACGATATTATAGGACTCATAGTTATCCTTGATGGCTAAATACTTTTCAGATTTACAGGGATATATCCTATAATAATGGAAAGGTGATCCTCATCAGGATACTAATCCTAAATTACCTACATTCAGTAAGAATCCCACTAGGATTCTGTATATGCTCTATAAATACAAGGCTAAGTCATCTTAATGAGGTAACCATTAATACAATCTCATAAGCCTACTTGAGCACTACCTGACTTGAGCGTTGAAATCCCTTTTGTAGGTACCCACCCCCTGTGCAATACGCTCAGCTACCACGCAAGGAAGAAACCATCGTATACGTATCTATCACAGGTACCCTATGAATCCACTTCAGAATAGGTTTGATCACAATTCAACCATAATTTAACTATTAAATTTTAAATTAATTTTTTAACTAGTTCAATTTTCAAAACCTTGCTTCCAATTATGCATGGGTCCAAAAAAAAAATACTAGTATAGGATGCTTATGCAAGCTAACTAATTACATTAAAAGGAAGCAATAAGCTAACTAATTACATTAAAAGGAAGCAATGTTAATTTACAAATGAAGCATATTGCTTAGACAAATATCTTTTCCTTTTTACCAAGAATTCAGTACTGCTATTAATATAATTAAATATCTACTCGTGCATTGCACGAGTGCTTATATATATATATATAATATATATGCAATAAATAATTCCATAGTTAGAGAAGTTCTTAGATGTTGATGCCTCTAATGCCCTGTGATATTTCCTTGCAAGTTTCACCCTCTTACCATATCCAACCCGAGAGTGGAAAAAAAAAACATTCTAAGAATTCACAAGGCCAAGCCCATTGATGGTAATGGTTGTTAAATGAGACCGGCAACGCTATCTAACAAACGCCATATTTGATTCGTAGTGCTGAATGCCTGTAACACCACGTTTAACACCTCCACTTATAGGATATCACACATAAATGTATACCAATAAATTGAATAGAAAAAATCTTCCAAAGACCAAAAATATGTTTCTTAATTCAAGCCAATATGTGGACTAAAAATCTTGAAACTCTATAGTAAGAAATAAGAAATAGAATGGAAATAGCATACTCTATGACAGTATCAACTTTCACAATAGAGAAAAGAGTTGGATGATAGCAGAGGGGCATTGGCATGTCCGCACTAAGAATGAGAAGTGGTTTGTTTCATAAATTCCGTCAACGCACCATAGAGTGTGGTAAGTGGTGTTACCTTTTTGAACCCATGACTGCACCATTCCTGTGTTTATCACACATATTTGTCCTGTTTTCTACCCTCTCATTCTTCTCTTCACACCTTCCCCAACACAAACAAAGTACACCCCATAGCCCAGCAGTATCTGTACATGATTTCAGGAAATGTTTTAAATGCTCCTAAAATATTGAAGAGTATGAATGTTACTAAAGTAATGACTATTGATTTTATTAAAAAAATAGATCAACAATTAACATGAATTACCAGTTACTCGTATACCATGTCACATTGATAATTATTGCTAATTACAACAATAGTCCTTGTATATATAATAAACAATTTATAGAATTGTAAAATGAACCATCTTTCATAATATTCCCCACACACAGCTGGTATCCTTGTCTACAATATATCTTTGTCCTCACACATGCTCTCTCTTTAATTTTTGGTACAAGTTGTGTTGGATTTACTGAAGAAGAAGAAGAACGTTATATTGCAAAGACTTTCCAGTTTGAGAAAAAACTCTTCTTCTCTTTCAAAGAACTATTTGTTCAGTCATTTTAATTCCAAAAAAAACTCATTTTTCTCCTTTTAGATAAAGAAAATTTTGGGGAGAGAAAATTGCAAGAGAGAGATAAAAAAAGTTTTGTTTTGTTTTTGTGTTCCAATGATTCAACTAAAAATCTAAGGAAGGATGTCAGAAAATTTGATTCCTTGATGTATGGCTATGTGTGGTGGGCAAACGGCAACTTCTGAAAGTTGTGGGTTGTCCTTTTCGATGTTGTTTATGATCGCCAGAGGCATTTCGTACAAGGTTTGTGGCCGACGACTAGCTGTTTATGAAGTTGTGGGTTTGTGACTTCCATTGCCAATCTCACTTTGCAAGGTTGCTCCTTGGTTACTGGACCGTACTGGCCCAATTATTATCCAGAATACCTCATCCGACCAATGAAGTAAGCTCGGTCGAATCTAACGATTGACCGAGCTGGGGGGCTGTGGACCGTACTGGTCCAAATTTTCATCGGAGCACCTATGTCCTTGGCCGATTAGGCCGATCTAATGCATAGTAGTATTCGGATCCCCATACCCGACTGACTATGGCCCGAGGTTTCAAATCATGGACTGCTAACGGTCGTCAAATCAAAATTCGATGACCGTTAACAGTCATAAGTTCTCGACTTGATGACCAACGTTCAAAATCGGTTCATATCATAAAGACCAAGCATAACGTAGACCACACCGGTTAGAGATTCAAATGACTTTAAACGGTAGGAATCCGAGGAACAGTTCCTATATAAGCTAGCTCGGTTATCCAAGCCGGGCATGTTCCAATTCTCTTAGCCTTTTATTATATTGACTAAATTCCTCAAACTGATCGGTGGACCTGAGAGTTGACTCCACTGACATTCCGTTCAGGGAACTTCAGTGGATCTCCTTCTGACTACCTTGGGTTTCGGTCAGTATCCGGAACATTTGGCGCCCACCGTGGGGCTAGGTAAAACTTTTCCTACCTCACAAGCAACCAACTTCGTTGTCTAAAAAGTTCACTTCTTTGATTAGTCATGGCCACAAATGAGAACCATCCTGTCAATGGCGACAACTCGGGTGACCTTCAGCACGGGCCAATGGAGATGCTTATGCAAGCAATAAGGGACATCAACAGCCGGATTGACCAGATTGATCGGATGAACAACAGAGAACAACATGGAGTAGAACCAGAGAGGGAAGTTGAAGGGTTACTTAATGAAGACGTGGCGAGAGAATTTCATCAACGCTCGAGCCAGCCAAGAATAGCCGACCTTGAAGTTCGTTTGCAGATAAATCATAAGAATCAATCCCTTCCAGCTGTTGATCATCCATTTTCAGATTTTATAATGTCAATTAAACTCCCGGAAGGTTTCCAACTTCCGACGATGGAATTGTACGATGGAACGACCGATCCGCAGGAGCACCTTACAATGTTTAATTCCATGATGCTTCTGAATGGCGGGTCGGATCCGATTAAGTGCAGGGCTTTCCCGACAACACTGAAGAAGTCGGCCTTACTTTGGTTTTCAAGCCTGGAAGCAAGTTCAATCTATGACTTTTCTGAATTGTCCATTAAATTTCTTAACCATTTTTCTACCAGCAGGACTCATCGGAAGACTTCAGCAAGTCTGATCAACTTAAGACAGGGAAGAGACGAGTCCCTTAAAGAATTTATGCGGAGGTTCGGGGAGGAAGCAGTTCAGATTAAAGATCTAAACCCGACTGTATCCTTGCATGCAATCATGGCAGGATTACGTCCGGGACCATTTGCAGATTCCCTGGCCAGAAGGCCCCCTTTTGACCTTGATGATCTGCGAGGTAGATCTACAGGATATATAAACATGGAAGAGATAGCCTTTGCAAGAAAGCAGATGGAGCGGCAATTTTCTGATCTTGAAACTACAGGAAACAGGAGTAGCCCTCACATCTCTATTCGCCCGGTTTCATTTGAAAAAATTCAAGGGGGGCGATCCAACCAAAGGGGAAGAACTACAACGCGCAATAATGACCAATCAGAAAGATTCAATCGAGGTTTGAGGGAAACGCTCGGAAGAGTTCGATCTGTCTTTGATAGATATACCCCTTTGAACACTCCACAGGATCAGATTTTGCGAGAAATATACAGCACTGGCTTGATTCAAATTTCGATGAATGCAGGAAAACAAAGGATCCCGGCATATGTTGATAAAACCAAAAGATGTGAGTTTCATAAGGTGTACGGACATTCAACAGAAGATTGCATTACATTGAAAGATAGAATCGAGCAACTCATTCGAGAAGGTCATCTCGGGAAATACATATATCGGCGTAGAAGCCGTAGTAGAGAGGCAAAAGAGACAAGAGATGGAAATCAATCCAGACCAAGGAGCACGAATTCGGGAGAAAAAAGTAAGACTATGGTTGCTGTTTGGACCCCCGGGATCATATGATTAGAGGAGTGATCAACACCATAGCCGGAGGGTTCGCTGGAGGAGGGAGTTCGAATTCATCTCGGAAAAGACACCTCTGAGCTGTCATGTCTGTAAGTCATCCTTCTCCGGTGCAATGTGAAGAGAGCCCGGTAATCTCTTTTTCCAGTAAAGATTTCGCAGGTCTCGATGAAAACTTGGACGACCCAATGGTGATCTCCATCATCACCGAAAATTTCCAGATTAGGAGGGTCTTGGTCGACCAGGGCAGCTCGGCAGATATACTCTATTTGTCAACTCTCCGTAGATTACAAATTCCAGAAACCGAGTTAAAGCCTTTTGATGGGTGTCTGGTCGGTTTCTCAGGAGAACAGGTAAATGTGAAAGGGTATATTGAACTCAGAACGACTCTCAGGACAGGTACACTTTTGAAAATGGTTCTTGTTAAATATCTGGTTATTGATTCTTATACCCCATACAATATTATTCTTGGAAGACCTTCTCTTAATTCTTTGGGAGCGGTGGTTTCAACCCCGCATTTAACAATGAAGTTTCTCATTTCCAAAAACGAGATAGATGTGGTTCATGCAGATCAAAGAGAGGCAAGAATATGTTATAACGAAAGTTTAAAGCCAAAATCGAAAGAGGTGGCCGACCGAGTTGAGTCATCAGGCAAACCCTTGCACATTAATATGACGGAATTAGACCCAAGGAGTGATGAGCAGGATCAACCTCAGCCAATAGAGGATTTGCAGGTTATATCATTGGGCCCGAAACCGAATCAGGTAACTCGCATCGGTTCCAATCTTCCAACCGATGTCAGGAACGAGCTAGAAAAGCTGTTGCAGGAAAACTTCGATGTGTTCGCTTGGACTGCAGCGGACCTACCAGGAATTGACCCAGAGGTAATTACTCATAAACTTTCAGTAAATCAAAAAATAAAACCTGTTGCTCAAAAAAAGCAGAAGCTCGGAGCTGAAAGGCAGGAGGCTGCCACTCAGGAGACCAAAAAACTACTGAAGGCTGGCTTCATAAGGGAGGTAGAGTATACCACGTGGTTGGCTAACGTGGTCATGGTCAAGAAGTCGACAGGGAAGTGGAGGATGTGCACGGATTTTATCGACCTGAACAGAGCTTGTCCGAAGGATTCCTACCCTCTGCCTAGCATAGATCGGTTGGTCGATGGTGTGTCCGGTTATCAATTCCTTAGCTTCATGGATGCCTACTCAGGATATAACCAGATCAGGATGCAACGGGAAGACGAGGAGAAAACTGCCTTTATAACCGAGTTCGGGAATTACTGTTACCGGGTTATGGCTTTTGGTCTGAAAAATTCCGGGGCGACCTATCAGAGGCTCATGAACAAAATATTTGTGGATCAAATCGGAAGAAACATCGAGGTATATGTTGATGATATGGTGGTAAAGACACAGGCCAGCGGTAACCACTATTCAGATCTCTTAGAAATCTTTGCCCAGTTAAGAAGGTACAACATGAAGTTGAATCCAGAGAAATGTGTGTTCGGTGTTCAAGGTGGGAAATTCCTCGGCTTCCTCCTAACCAATAGAGGGATTGAGGCCAACCCGGATAAATGTAGAGCTATAATGGACATGAGAAGTCCCGCATCAATCAAGGAGGTCCAGAGATTAACGGGGAGAATCGCTGCTTTGTCAAGGTTTCTGTCGAAATCAGCCGACCGAGCTCTTCCATTTTTCCAGTGCCTAAAGAAACTGACTAATTTTCAATGGACCGAGGAATGCGAAAAGGCGTTTGCAGAGTTGAAACACTTCTTAACCACATCGCCAATCCTAACTAGACCCGAGCAAGGTGATACTTTATTGCTTTATATATCTGTCTCTGACCAAGCTTTGAGTTCGGTATTGATTAAAGAAGACAGAAAGGACCAACGTCCAGTCTACTTTGTAAGTCGAGTGCTGCAGGGACCAGAAGTCAGATATCAAAGCATAGAAAAAATGGCATTGGCCCTCGTGGTGACAGCAAGGCGACTTCGACAATATTTCCAAAGCCATCGAATAACTGTCATGACTGACCAACCTATTAAACAAGTTCTAAGAAAACCGGAGTTAGCAGGTCGTATGATCTCTTGGTCGGTCAAGCTGTCAGAATTTGATATCCAGTATCAACCCAGAGGGCCAATCAAGGCGCAGGTATTATCTGATTTCCTGATTGAACTATCCTCACCTTCTTGTCACGACCCGAATAACGACCTCTGGTATCTTTTTGTTGATGGAGCCTCGAATGTAAAAGGAGGCGGGGCAGGAATTATATTGGAAGGGCCTAATGAAATTCTGATCGAGCAGTCATTAAAGTTCAACTTCCGAACCAGTAATAATCAGGCAGAGTATGAAGCCCTTCCAGTTGGGCTTTCGCTTGCTGCTGAGATAGGAGCAAATCGACTGATTGCAAAATTAGACTCCCAGCTGATGACTGGACAGGTCAGGGGCGAATTTTAAACTAAAGATGCTCAGCTAACAAAATATTTATCGAAGGTACAAAATATTATCAAAAAATTTGCAGAATTTGAAATTTTGCACATTCCAAGAGACCAGAATGCACGTGCCGATTTATTATCCAAACTTGCCAGTACTAAAAGAACTGGGAACAATAGATCGGTCATTCAGGAGGTGATAGAAAATTCGAGCATCAATGATAAAGAATCTTTTTTGGTGGACAGCAACCCAGATTCTTGGATGGCCCCAATTATTAGGTATCTGCAAAATGGCGATTTACTGACTGACGAAACAAAGGCTCAAAAGCTCAAAAAATCAGCCAGTTATTATATCCTGATCGGTGAAGATTTATTTAAAAGGAGATTCACTTTGCCTTTACTAAAATGCATTGAGCGAGATCGGATTATGTCGGTAATGGAGGAAGTTCATGAAGGAGTTTGTGGCAGTCATGTTGGAGGACGTTCTTTGGCCGGAAAAGTTTTACGCGCTGGATTATATTGGCCTACTATGAAGTCCGATTGTTTGAAGTACATTCAGAAATGTGAGAAATGCCAAAAAGTTTTCAAGTCTGCACAAGGCTCCACCAGAGGAACTTCATAACCTTGATACTCCATGGCCGTTCTGTAGATGGGGAATTGATTTGCTGGGACCTCTACCAGTCGCAGCAGGGCAAATGAAGTACATGGTGGTGGCAATCGACTACTTTACGAAGTGGATCGAGGCCGAGCCGCTCTCCAGCATAACGTCGAAAAAGGTAAAAAGGTTTGTATGGAAAAATATTATATGTCGGTTTGGTTTACCATTTATTATTGTGTCTGATAATGGAACACAGTTCATTGACAAGAAATTTAGAGAATTTTGTTATAAGAATGGAATTAAGCAGGTTTTTACATCGGTAGAGCACCCACAGACCAATGGTTTGGCCGAAGCTGCAAACAAAATCATTTTGACAGAATTCAAGAAAAGGCTAGATCGTGCTAAGGGGCTCTGGCCAGAAGAATTACACCGTGTTTTGTGGGCATATCACACTACACCTCAATCCTCGACCCAAGAAACACCGTTCCGACTCACATATGGAGCTGACGCTATGATCCCGGTTGAACTTGGTGAGCCGAGCTTTAGAAGGATGGCATTTTCTAAAGAAGCGAACGATGAGCATAGGAAAACCGACCTTGATCTGCTGGAAGAAGAGAGGGAGGTCGCCCACATTCGCGAAGAAGCAGTCAAAACAAGGATGGCAAGGAAGTACAATCACAAGGTCAGGGCGAGGAGCTTTCAGTAGGGAGAGTTGGTTTTGCGCAAGGTGGAAGATTGCAGGAGACCGCAGGGTGAAGGGAAGATGTCGGCTAACTGGGAAGGGCCTTTTCGAGTTGTTGAAGTTATTGGAGGAGGAGCATACAGGATTGGAGAACTCACCGGAAAAGTCCTTCCTAGGTCCTAGAATTCGGCCTCTTTAAGGAAATTTTTTAGTTAAAGCTTTTGTACTAATGATGTTGTACTCTTTTTCCTTACCAGGATTTTTTCCCATTGGGTTTTGCCTGGAAGGTTTTAACGAGGCACATCTTAGGATCCTTTGTCAAAATATTTATGTTAAACTTCTTATTAAAGTTTTGAGGTTAAAAAATATTCACACCGGCTTTTTTTAGCCGATGCTGACCAAAGTCGATGCCGACTAAAGTCGATGCCGACCAAAGTCGATGCCAGCCAAAGCTGATGCCGACCAAAGTCGATGCCAGCTAAAGCTGATGCTGACCAAAGTCGATGCCGACCAAAGTCGATGCCAGCCAAAGCTGACGCCGACCAAAGTCGATGCCGACCAAAGTCAATGCCAGCCAAAGCTGATGCCGACCAAAGTCGATGCCGACCAAAGTCGATGCCGACCAAAGTCGATGCCAGCCAAAGCTGATGCCGACCAAAGTCGATGCCAACTAAAGCTGATGCCGACCAAAGTCGATGCCGACCAAAGTCGATGCCAACCAAAGCTGATGAAAAATCGGCTTTTCGGTAATTTGTCCGACCTAAAATCGTATAATATATTACTATACACGTTTATAAAAGTATACCTCGGAAAGCATGGGCAAATAATGAACACCGAATATTTCTAAACGAAGACATGGGCAAATAATATTTCCAAACATATTCAAAGTTACATTAAAAGGCGAAATGTTCATTACTAGAAACAAGATTACAATGATTTTCGGCTAGAACAAAAACGACAAAATACATAAGTAAACTTAAAGTTATTCATCTTCATCTTCATCTTCTGGTGGATCAACAATTCAGCCGTCCCTTACAATCTTGAATGGACCAAGCTCGCCTAGCCGATCGTCAAATACTCCATCGGGGTTAAGAAGTTTTGCCTGCTCAAGACCGGACTCAAAACCGGCGATCCTCTGCTCGGTCGCCTCCTCTTTTAAGCTTGTTAGTTCGATCTTAAGGGTATCCCTTGACTTTAAGGCTTCTATCAGGACTCGGTTAGCCTCCATTTTTTGTTTCTCTGCATCCTCTTTCGCCTTCTTCAAAACCAAAAGTGCTTCATCGACCTCTTTCTTTTTATTCTCTAAAGAAGCAAGAGATGTCTCGAGATCGTCGATACGCGAGGTTTTTTGCCTTAGGACTTCATTTTCTTTCTTTAGGTTTGAGACTTCTTCCTGATGAGCTCGTTGAGTTTTTTCAAGTTCCGATCGATATAATGAATTGAAAGAAGATAACTTCTTTTTCGAATCTTCCAGCTCGTGTTCTACCGACCTGATCGCACTTGTGGCTCTAAGGAGTTGAACTTCAGTCCATCGGCAAAGGCCGATCCCACCAACCTTATCCTTTCTCTCCTTATCACCCGGCAGCGAGATCTGTGTTTCCAAGAATGACTCGAAGGGAAAAGAAGATGCCCAAAGCGAAGGGCCATCTGCATTAGCATCGAAGCCATTCAGTGCCTCAAACGCACTTCGTGTTTCCTGATTCTCAGAGGAAGAGCCCTCACCTAGTGTTCGGCGTCTTGTAGCAGGAACCTTCGGGACTTCAGTCGCCTCATCAGCTTATTCTCGGCTTCTCTTTCCGACCAATGATTCTGACTGAGTCTCGGAGGAATCGGCAACATGAATTAGGGCCTCAGTCTTCTCTACATCAGAAGCTGTTTTGTCTGCCTCAACCACGTCGGTCGGAAGTTCTTTCTTTTTCACGAACTTCTTCAGCTGTCGAACTGACATCCGGGGAGCCATCGATTCTGAAAAACGAAAACAAAAAGGTTAAAAGTCAGTTTATGTTAAAAGATGAGTCAGTAAACATTGGATTTAAAACTTACTCATTAGATTTGCAATTTTGTCTGGATAATCCCCAAATTTGATAAACACACTAATGTCCAGAACAGGACAGTCTTCCAAGAAATCGACCAGGTCTCGGTTGATAGGCAAAAGGCTTCGGTATTCGATACTTAGTATGGATTTCGACTCTGTTCTCCAATAAAGAGGAAATCTTTCTATCCCAAGTCGGTCGGCATAGAAAGGTATGTCGCCATGACGGGTCTTAACTCGGAAAAATTTACTTTTGAAGTTCTTATATGATAAGTCAAAAACTGAGAAAAGTTTTTTACGGGGATGGCTGTTGAGTGAAACCCAACCTCCCTTACCGACCCCTTTACACTGAAAAAAGAAAAAGAAAACTTCTGTGCTAGGAACTTTATCAAGAAAGTTCATCAAAACTTTGAAAGCCTTTACAAAGGCCCAACTATTAGGATGAAGTTGGGTCGGTGCGACATTCAAATGACTAAGTACCAAGCACTGGAAGTCAGTAAAAGGTAGCTTTAAATTCAGTCAGTTAAAAAAGTTTCATACATGTACACCCATCTGACTTGATCATCATCATACGATGACATGAATACGAACTCGTCGTTTCGACACGGAATACATATAAACCGACCCTCATCACCATCTCGGCTAAGCAGAACACGTTGTCGGAGCACGGTAATGCTCTCGACCGTATTATAAATTGAAGGGAATTTGCTAACCACTAGGTGAACCCAGTCATAGCTCGGCATCGACTCTTCTCTTGCCGATGCATTTTCCGGATGGTCGGACATCCTGGTTTGACGCATAAGGATTAATGTATCTGTAGGATTTCTTTTGGGATTTTTTCCAAAGTATGGATTTGGACAACTAATTAGAAGAATTTCTCGACAATAACCTTCTACTAAAGTTGAAGTTCAACACTGAACTAGCCTATTTGGTTTGGAGAAGAAGGTGAATAAAACACAAATCCTAGTAACGCACCCTTCTCTTTCAAAAACGGATACCAAAAACAAAAGGAAATTTAAGATTATATTCTAGAGGTTACCTGGAATGTGCGTAAAGGCTGTGTGAAGAAAAATGGGAGTTTTTGCTTGCACAGAATGAGGAAACCGAATGGATTAAAATGGATGGTGAGGTTCGCCAACAGCACGCAGAAAATGAGGAGAGGAAGGGTCAAGAAGAAGAATTGGGGAAGTGAAGTAAAACGAATAAATGAAGCATAGTTTGGCAGTTTTTAAATGATAAAACCGCTAATCAAAAAATCAAGGAAAATGAAAAGTTTTTTAAGCAGGACTGTTGGATGAATCTAACGGCGGAAGGTGAAGAACCGTAATGATTAAAGGCCTTGGTGGAGTCAGGTGTATTAATGGTGAAGTGACATAGTTGACGTCTAATAAATAAAAGCATAACACGTGACAAGTTATATTTAAATTTCGTGCACAGATAACGAGGCACCTGGTTAGAGGAGAATTTTACGGTTTTGGACCCATCCTCATCCGGTCGATGAAAAGTAAGATCGGTCGAAATTAAAAATTGATTATTGACCGAGCTGGGGGGCTGTGGACCGTACTGGCCCAATTATTATCCAGAATACCTCATCCGACCAATGAAGTAAGCTCGGTCGAATCTAACGATTGACTGAGCTGGGGGGCTGTGGACCGTACTGGTCTAAATTTTCATCGGAGCACCAATGTCCTTGGCCAATTGGGCCGATCTAATGCATAGTAGTATTCGGATCCCCATACCCGACTGACTATGGCCCGAGGTTTCAAATCATGGACTGCTAACGGTCGTCAAGTCAAAATCCGATGACCGTTAACAGTCATAAGTTCTCGACTTGATGACCAACGTTCAGAATCGGTTCATATCATAAAGACCAAGCATAACGTAGACCACACTGGTTAGAGATTCAAATGACTTTAAACGGTAGGAATCCGAGGAACGGTTCCTATATGAGCTAGCTCGGTTATCCAAGCCGGGCATGTTCTAATTCTCTTAGCCTTTTATTATATTGACTAAATTCCTCAAACTGATCGGTGGACCTGAGAGTTGACTCCACTGACATTCCGTTCAAGGAACTTCAGTGGATCTCCTTCTGACTACCTTGGGTTTCGGTCAGTATCCGGAACAGTTACAAACCTCAATTTGCAAGATTAGTCATGGACGTAGAAAATCAGAATAATTATCTAGCAGTCGGAGAACTTATTTATGGAGTAGAAAATCAGAATATTGCACAACTTGTTTATGGAGTACATGTGATCGGCGGATAAGAGCTCGCCGCACCTGTAACGGAAGTCTTATTAGAAATAGAGAAATAGGGAGATAAATATTAGTAATCTGTGTATATTTTCAAATGAATGAATACAGGAAGACTAGCATCTATTTATACAAGAATGCTACTATACAAATATATATATATATATATATATATATATATATATATATATATATATACTAAATCAATTACAATTAATTATTCCTAAAATCAATTGTGATCAATCAGAATCTCAGTTATAATTAATCTGATTAACATGGTTCATGACGTGCTTGTCTTGAACGGCGACTATGGAGGTGCAATGGTGATAATCTTCACTTGAAATGAAGGGATTCGGATTTTGTTTGAAGGAGTAAAATGCAATAAATAAGAGATAAGGGTTTAAAAAACAAATAACACAAAATTGATTCTGAGAGTAAAACACCTACTATAACTGATTGGTAAAGTCAAAGGAATATGCATGCTCAAAAACATTTCAAATGCATAATAAACATTTCCATGATTTCATTGTACACATTGATCGGATTATAGCCTCCACGACTTGTTTTGGATCAATTGGCAAAGCAGGAGATGGAAGAGAATGTGATGGTCTTCTTAATATCTGGATATCTTGATACTTCCTTTGCCGCTGCTTGTAATGGTGGAGTTGGGGTTGCTTGGTCTATCTCATTGATAGATAATTTATGTGGAAAGGTATGGAATGGAACGGAAACTAAAACATTGTTTACAGTGGTGATTTAAATGGAATGCTAGTAATTTGAATGGAAAATGGTAACTGAAACATTCCTTATGGTGTTGTTGGGGTTGCTTGGTCTGTCTCATTGAAAAGAATTTACGTGAAAAGTTATGAAATGGAATGGAAACTAAAATGTTGTATAGAGTGGTGATTTAAATGGAATGTTAGTAAATTGAATGGAAATGAGTGAGGCATTAACTATATATATGCATGAGTACGTGGATGAGGTTTTAAAGTTAAAATTATTTTGTTCATAAGTAAATTATGATAAGTTATTGTAACAAAATGAAGTAGTTTAATAAAATAAAAGAGTCTTTTTTTAGTGTTTTATATTTCTTTTGTAATTGAGTTTTGTTAAGTAATAATGGCAAATATGAAAAACAAATGTTGGACACCAAAAAGGCCCTTATTATAGTAGTAATAGATACTAAAAGCCATTCATAATTCTTGAACATTGTTAAAACAATCATAATATTCTTACCACAAACAGTATATATATTCCTTTTTACACCTCATTTAATATCATTTATCATATTTACTTTTTTTTTTTTACTTTCTCTATCTTAATCACATATTATTAAAAATAGTGTGTACAGTCCTACACCTCTAAAAGAGATGTAGGATGATCTTTTTCCTTGTTAAAATGTACATTCACCGACTACTGTGGAAATTTATTATTTTCGCCAACAGTATCTAAGGCAGTATATATTGAAAAAAAACACACATGGGTTTTAGAATTGGATCGAAAAAATGAGAATTGATCATTTGATCAGTCTAATTAATCCTGAAAAATTGGTTAAAATTTTGAAACTAGTCTTAAAGTGGTCAATCTATTTGAACAAATCCCTCTTTTTTTAAAAAAAATTATATTTTTAAAAAAGACAAAACTTAAGTAAAATTTTTTAAGTGCTTGTGATGCTGTTCTCTAATAAAAATTTAATATGTGTATAATTTTCTACAACTCATTAATAAAAATTTAAAAAATGATGACTAAGTTACTAAAATCTAGGACACGTGTTATTTTTTTATTGAAGAATAAGACGTGTCATTTTTTTATTGAAGGACAGTACCACAAGCATTTAAGGAACTTTTATTAAGTTTTATCCTTTTAAAAAACCCAATTTTTTAAAAAGATTGTTTAAAACTTTTTCAAAGTATTGATTATAATTAGTTTTTGATTTATAACCAAAACTTAATATTTAAAATTCTTAATTTATTCAATGTAGGATAAATAAAAACTTGTAACGCAATAAAAATTTGACTTCAGTTTATAATAAGAATCACTTTATTATTTTATTTATTTGATCTGAGATTAGTATATATTAAAAAAATTATATTAATATTAGTAAAAAAATTAATTTAATATTTATTTACATAATAAATAAATTTAAATATACTAATAATATATTTCAATACAACACTTATATTCTTACATCAAACAAACAGATACATCTTTTTTCACACCTCATTTAATATTATTTATTATACATACTTTTTTCTATCACTTTCTCTCGCTTTCAATCACATTCCTTAAAAAGAGTGTGAACAATCTTATACTCTTAAAAAGAGGTGTAAGATAAACATTTTTCATTTCAATATCTTTCTTTAATATTATTTATACAATTAATATATATATATATATATATATATATATATATATATATATATATATATATATATATATATATATATATAAAATCCAGGTTTAACTGAAGATAAACCTCAAAACCTTCATACTTCTTCTTTTATTATTCAATGAGTGATCAGTTATGAAAACATTGGAAATTTGAGCAAGAATTTTGATTAAAAACGTTGCAATTTACAAGGCCGGAAAAGAAATAGAGATTACATCCTACTCATAACGGCCTATAATCTTCTTCTTAATCTTGATAAACTGGGTGGTTAGGTCAGTAGACCAGGTCGACTTGATCCTATTCTGTTTTATTTCAGCGGCTTCACCCTCTTCCTCAACTCCAGTGTTTGCAGCAACTAGATCATCGGCTTCTTTCAATAGCGCTCGAGCTTGATCATCAAGAGAATCACAAGTTATCGAATAGGTTGAGAGTGTTGCCTCCTGGTTCTTGACATTCAACACAAGTTGTTCAAGGTCGCTTTCTTTTGTAGCTAGTTGATTCCTTAAAGTCTCAATTTCCGACTCTAGCTCCTTCTTCCTACTATTTTCTGCCTTGATCACCAAAGAAGCCTTTTTTATTGAGTTTCTGATGTCCTTCCGCCGATCCTTGCCTGTATCAGTCTCATGCTTGATTCTGGTCCATTCCTTCTGAAAATTCTTCAGTTTGTTCACAGGCTCAACAGTAGCTTGGAATTCTTCGAATGATGTAAAGGCCTTTCTCTTGAACTCGACAAGAGCCTCCTTCACCTCTACCGTCACCTTAGGGTGGCTACTTGTGCTCAATATATTTAAGAGATGATCAAGTCGAGACTGCAAGGTAGGATCAGAAGAGACTTCAGATAAGTCCTTAACCAATAACAACTCAAAGTCGTCGATGGCCTTTCGAATAGGTAGAGATGCATCTCCAGAAGATGTGATTTGGTTCCCACCAAGAGAGAATTTCAGTTTTGTATTGACCCGGTCAAAGGGATCATCTGAGTCCGAACCTTTGGAGTTAGAAGAAGACTCTTGATATTCAGGTTTACCAAAGGACACCGCTTCCACTTCGATGTCATCGCCCGAGCGACCTTCTTCGTTGGCAGGAGGCTCATTTTGAATTGCAGTAATAGGATGAACTTCATCTTCTGGAAGCTTCTCAACTGAAGTTGTTGGCCGAGAGGCTTGGCCTTCTGCCTCAGATGCCACGACAGTCTGGCTTTTCCAAGATATCTTTGCCTTAGTCTAAAAAAACAAAAAACAAAAAGAAATTTTTATTATGGACTCGAAGGAATGGAGTAAAAGAGAAAAGAATGGAGAAGAAATTTTTACCTTTACTCTTTGACGTCGCCCTTCCGTTGAATTTGGATCACGATTCACATTTTGCATTGCTTGAGCCGGAAGCGATTCCACATGTGTGGCCATAAGTTGTGTCTCAGAAACTTTTATCTCCACCGATTTATGCTTTTCTTTCGACGATTGGTTGGATTTTGATTCACAAGTTAAGAGATAATCATCTGTTTTTCTCTTTTTATGGTTTGGATTGGTGAATCGGATATTCTGCATGCGTCCTGTTTCTCCAATTACATGGATTCCGCTATGTTTGGCGACCTGTTTGATTTGGACCTCGTCATTGGTGATATGATCTGCATACGAAACCTCCACATAATTCCAATCATTTTCTGAAAATACTACGTCCACACTATCTTCAAATTTTAGCAGCCGTAGATCAAACAAAAATATATGATCTGTCACTATCGCGAACTCGTAAACTGTCCGATTGGCAATGGACTGTTTATTGTTATTGATGAATACTCTGGGGCTAAACTTGACCTTGATTGATTTCTCATTCACCAGTCCAATAACAAGACCGAGAGAAATCTCAGGGAATTTGCCACGAAACCAGAAAGATATTGACTCTCCCCTTGTACGGTACGTGAACCAGTCTGGAATCTTTGTTCCTGGCAAAGAAAACATCTTGTTTCCAGCCTCTACCGATTTCTGCCAGTCATAATAAGTTTAAACTTTATAGGAACTGTTAAAGGTTAATCTACAAAATTCGAGGCATCAATAAGCAGTAAAAAGATAAAGCAAATCAACGTAATAAAATTCAAGAAGAACCTGAACCATAAAGTTCGAGAAGCAAAAGTTATGTAACTAGCAGCTCTTCTTCTCTAAAGCATTGGATTTCACTTCTGAGAGGTACATTTTAGATATTAAAATGCGAGATTATAATAGTTGATAAGAAAATTAAAAATGTAGATTATTATATGTGTATGATTTATTATATAAATATTTATTTTTTATAAAATTTTAAATCAATAATTTTTTACACTTTTTTTTCTAAGATGTAACACAATGTGAATATTAAATTAAATCAAATAATGAAAAAAAAAAAAAAAAGAGGAACCTGATTCAAGAACATGCTTGTACAACTGGAAGTCAAGGAGGTGCAGCTTTTTGCAGAGAAATGATCCAAGTTTGGCAGATCTCCTCTAATTTCTCCAAGATACACGCAATCATCCAAAATAAGTTCCTTCAAAGAGAGACATTCTACAATGCGTGCAGGAAAAACTAGGAGGAGTAATTCTTTCAAGGAAGTGCATCCTTTTGCAGAAAATGTTTCTAATTTCCATGGAATCCCGCTAATTCCTTTTAGAAGCCTACATTCATCCAGCTTAAGGTTCCTCAAAAAGTGACATTCTTTGATGCATGCATCAAGAATTATGAAATTATTCCCCGATAGGTTTAAATCTTTCACATTGGCAAACCAAGTGAGACTCATTGGAAGGAATTCATCTGATATATTGCAGTCTGAGAGAGTAAGACTTTCCGTGTTTGCAGACTTGGACACCATTTCTTCACCTTTGTCTTGTTTAGATAACGACAACCCTTCACATTTGGAAACACTCATCAAACACAGTTCTTGCAACAAGACAATGCTACTTGGTAACTGAACCACACTACACATTTGCAGTTCTAATTTTCGAAGTTGAGTAAGGTTTTGAATTGAAGATGGAAATTCTTTTATGGGACTCCCCATTATGTGAAGCTCTGTTATTTTTTCCATCTTTCCCAATATTTCTGGGAAACTCTCAAGAATTGAGCAATGTGAAAGATTGAGTTGTTTAAGAGAGGTCAATATGATGGGTGGAAAAGTCTTAAGCTTATTGCAACAACTAGCATCCAAGATTCTAAGTTTATCCAGAAATCCAACTGAGTCATCAATGTTACTTAAATTTTCACAATGCTTAAATGATAATTTTTCTAACTTTGGAATGCCGGATACATCTGGTAACTGAGTTATACACTCATTATAGTCAAGATCCAAAACTTTCAGATACACGAGCCTCTGCAAAAAAACAAAATAAAATAAAATAAAAAGAAGAGCCAAATGAATAACATATATATGTACGCACACACTTGCCTGGAATGGTTTGCATGGCGTTAAGTTACTCTCAGGTAACTCGAGTATGGCAAGTCTCTTTGGATGAAAATCATTTGGGAAAGATGTTGAAGGATATGTGCACCATCGGAGGACTCTTAAACTGTCTGGAAGATGTGTGGGGCCTTTGGTAAAACGACCATTTCTAATAATGAGTGTTTTGAGCTTTTTCATCTTCTTGAAGGCCTCTCCATCCCAACTTACATCTTCACCTTCGGGTCCTACTGGGTGCTCTTCATCAATGGGGAAATCCAAAATTAAGATTTGAATTTTATCGGTTCCCTTGTAATACAGAAGCAAAAATCAGTCGTAATACATGTATATATATTAGGAATTTAACATGCATATTTAGACAAATTCACATATTATAAAGAGAAAAAATAAATCAATTGTGAATAGATATTGTGAACAAAAGATTAGAAACAGATGAATAAATATATTATATGTCTAGCATATAATAGTCAAAAGAGATCAATTAAGGTTACAACAGAAAAATCAAACAATTTATATTAGTTTTACTCACCGTATTTTCTTCTAAAACTTGAACAACATCTTCATAGGACCATAACCTACTATGTTCACCAGGCTGATCTTCTGATTCCCGTCGGACAATTTCTCTACCCATGTGCTGTATCAACTCATGTAATGTCACAAAACCATCATTAATTTTTAAAAGAGATTTTTCAATCAACAGTCCAATACTAAATCTTATTGATAAACCATGATGAGCACGAAGTATATCTTCGACCTCTACCAATTTAAATCCTCCGAAACAACAAGCAATGTCAAGAAAAATTGTCTTCTCTTCTTCTTCCAAGGAATCAAAGCTTACTTCAAGTATCTCTTGGATCTTTTTATCAGGAATTCTTTTATACCGATCTAATGCAATTTCCCATTCTTCTATTGCTTTTCCAAATAAGTTGGAACCTATTACTTCCAAAGCCAATGGAAGCCTAGAAGCATAAGTCACTGCACGGTTTAAAATGTCCATATAACTTGGATCAACTTTGTCAGTTTTAAAAGCATGCCAACGAAGCAATTCAAGAGCTTCATTATCATTTAACTCATCCACCTCTGTTTCTTCAACCATATGATTTGCTAGTAAACCTCTATCCCTAGTTGTAATGATGACTCTACTACCAAAACCAAACCAATCAGATGCTCCAGCAAAAGCCCTTAACTGCTCTATTTTGTCAACATCATCAAGAACCAAAAGAACTTTTTTCCGTTGGAGCCTTTGCTTTATTATTGACATTCCATTTTTGACATTTCCTAAGTTAATATTCTGGTCTCCAACTATCTCAGAAAGAAGCTTTTCTTGGAAATGCACTAAACCATATTTAGCTGCATTCACTCTCACATCTTCGAGAAAACATACGCCTTCAAAATGGATAGCAATGGAATTAAAAGCTGCTCGAGCAACAGTAGTTTTACCTATTCCACCAATTCCACATATACCTACCATGTGGACTGCATCATCAGACCCAACTTTCAGAAGCGATGTTACTTTAAGCATTCGAGACTCCAATCCAACAGGATAATTAGCAACATGTAAAGGAGCACGATTAATCTTGCTAGAGACTTCCTTAACGATGCTCCCAATAAATTGATATTCATATCCATCCCTGCCCAATTAGAGAAGCTTGTGTGAAGTCATACTAAATGCATCAAATCCATGCTTAATGCTTTCATACTTATTACTAGTTATTTTACCCATACGTGGTACGGGCTATTTTAATTTTATATTTATAATTATAAGTTTTTAATTTAATCTATAAATATTTAATATATATTTGAATTAATTTGGATTTTTTTTATTTGAACTTACTTTTATATTAATCGAGACTAAATAGTAAGTTCAACTCAAGTGATTTAAGTACATACTCTCCAAATTGACCATATACATTTAGAAGAATTATTTAATTTCCTAACTTTTGATCCAAATTATTTTGCTTTTAGAAAATCTTATAATCAAAATATTTTAAATAAAAATTTTGATTGAAAAGCTTTTTTCCAGATAAAATAAATTAATTCAAATATACTTCTTTTTCTTATTAAGTGTAATAGAGATACCAATATTAAAAGTTTATGATTTATTTGACTAAACTTTATTTTATTTATTTGTGACAATGTTTAGTTGTATTAATAAAGTATAAACATAAAGAGAAAAAGGTGATTTTTTTAATCTATATTAACATGCTAAGTAAATTTTTTTATGATATAAAAGATTTATATAAGTTTATTTTTTAATTTATCTTTTTACAATATAATTGATTATTCATTCATTTCATTGTTAGCAAAAATAGTATTATTTATACATAAAATTGATTGTTAATATTATTATTCATTATTTTCAAAGTAAATTTAATAATTAACAATAGTGTTGATATAGTTAATAATGCAATCAATTATTTTTAAAAGTAACTAGCTAGTAGCATGTGCATTACATGAATTTTTTTAAATTTTAATATGTATTTAAAATATATTTTAGAAACTTAATTTTTAGCATATTATATATATGTAGAATATTATGAATTTGAATTATTTAAATTGTTAATATTTTATTTTAAAGTTATAAAATAAATAAATAAATAAAATTCTATCATAATTTGAAATCAAAGAAGATGGTATGAATTAATTTAAAATTTGAATGAAGATAATTAAGGTAAAAAATGAATCTTAATTGATTTAGGAGATAATATTGAAAAATTAATTAAAAAGAAGTTAAATAAAATAAATTTCATCTTCAAATGAAAGTACATATGAGAGGAAAATTAAGAAGAAAGCTTAAGTAATGATATGTGATAGTCATATAGGAAATATATGTGATCTCATAAGAGTATAATTTAGATTTTATCACCTTTAAGAGAAAATATTCTCATTTATAATATTGGATGGATGTTACATTTAATAATTAATAGTAGTATTAATTATACAATTTAAAGAGAAAAAGGTGATTTTTTTAATCTATATTAACATGCTAAGTAAATTTTTTTATGATATAAAAGATTTATATAAGTTTATTTTTTAATTTATCTTTTTACAATATAATTGATTATTCATTCATTTCATTGTTAGCCAAAATAGTATTATTTATACATAAAATTGATTGTTAATATTATTATTCATTATTTTCAAAGTAAATTTAATAATTAACAATAGTGTTGATATAGTTAATAATGCAATCAATTATTTTTAAAAGTAACTAGCTAGTAGCATGTGCATTACATGAATTTTTTTTAAATTTTAATATGTATTTAAAATATATTTTAGAAACTTAATTTTTAGCATATTATATATATGTAGAATATTATGAATTTGAATTATTTAAATTGTTAATATTTTATTTTAAAGTTATAAAATAAATAAATAAATAAAATTCTATCATAATTTGAAATCAAAGAAGATGGTATGAATTAATTTAAAATTTGAATGAAGATAATTAAGGTAAAAAATGAATCTTAATTGATTTAGGAGATAATATTGAAAAATTAATTAAAAAGAAGTTAAATAAAATAAATTTCATCTTCAAATGAAAGTACATATGAGAGGAAAATTAAGAAGAAAGCTTAAGTAATGATATGTGATAGTCATATAGGAAATATATGTGATCTCATAAGAGTATAATTTAGATTTTATCACCTTTAAGAGAAAATATTCTCATTTATAATATTGGATGGATGTTACATTGAATAATTAATAGTAGTATTAATTATACAATTTTGCTATATATAATATAGATTACAGTTTAAATTGTTCAAATGTGAAGTATGAAGCTCTCTTAAATATTTTATCATATTTTAATAAATTAGTCTTTTAGAGATATTATGAAAGATAAAGAAATGTGAAAGAATGAAGATTGATAAGCATTTTCCAATTAAAAAAATATATTAATAAGCATTTCTTTCCTCTTTAAATTTTAAAATCAAACAATTAAAAAAATGAAAATTAAAGAAACAAAATAAAATTAGATAAAGGATTGGGGAGCTGTGGTACCCTTGTTTGAAATGGAAGCCGGACAAGTTTGCTGCCCGATTTAGTGCCGTCCTCCATTTGTTCAGCTTCTCCTTATCCTTGAACCTCTCATCGTGCTTAATTAATGCCTCTCCATAACTCCCTTTCTGATGTCGCACCTCATGAGGATCTACGTCATAAAAAATGGGTAAAACCAGCCGATGATTTCCCTCAAGGCAGTCAAGGATGGTGGTAAGTTCATTTAAACAAAATGAAGAAAAAGCATAGTTCTTAGAGAGCACAATGATGGCAATCCTGGATTCTTCAATTGCCTTGTTAAGTGCTGGTGTGAGTTCCTCTCCTTTTTTAAGCTCCTCATCATCAATGAAGGTGCGGATTCCTCTTTGATTGAGAGCATTGTAGAGATTTCCAGTAAAGCCCATGCGCGTGTCTGCACCTCGAAAGCTGATGAACACATCGTAGGTCCATCCATAGGAGGTGAAGGAAGAGGATGCTTGCCCAGCCATGAGATCGATGGAAACTTAGTATGAGTATGGTTGGATTTTTGCAACTCGAAAATCAAACAAAAATGTAGCAAACTGAGAGAGTAGCAGAAAGACTGATGCAGTACCACACAGAGAGTACCAACGCGTAGGACACTATATAAGTTAAGAAGGGTAGACTTTTTTTCTTCACGTTCCCAAATTTCGGTCAACATTAAAAAAACAAATCCACTGTAGTTACAGCTAATATCAATAGTATAATATTGATTAGAAAATAAAATTAATTAATTAATAATAAAATTAACTAATAATTATTATCATGTGTTAATCTGACTAAAAAAATCAAATTATTTAAACATGTACTTATAAAGTGTTTTACTGGCAACTTGTATATTTAATAAAATTGTATATTTTCATTATAAAATTAATATTTAACAAATATTTAATAACTTACTCTAGATAGTATATCTGTCTATACGATAGCAACTCCTTGAATCTAATGTAATAACAAATGCTTAGGTTGATTATCTTCTTTTTATTATTAGGGTTCTTGGATACACCAATACGTGCAGGTTCAGCTGCATTATTTAAATTGAATTATTAGTTAATTATATTATTATGTAATTAATATCATACCTTTAAAACTATTTATAACCAAAGTTGATTTGTTTTTTAATGTTGACCGTCTTTCGATACTCGAAAAAGAAATGACAGGCCTTGATCCAATGAGTGAAGTCGTATTTATCTACCATTTTCATTTGTGAGAGATTTCACAAAAAATATTTTGTCACATATAACAAAATTTTTCAATATCAAAAATAGTTTTTGTAAGTTTTGTTTTCTTAATTTTATATATCTAATGCAAAGTTTCATTTACAACTAATTTTTTTGTACAATTTCATTTATAATTGTTACTTAGTGAGAATAAACACCCATTTAATAAAAGTTAAAGTCATTCATATATTTTTTTCTAACTTTGTGCATACAATATATATTTTTATTTATAACTGTTAATCATTTAATAAGAACAAGTAACCATTCATTAACTCATTAACAAGTAACAATCATTCACAAGTTTTTTTATATGGATATTTTTATTTTTTAAGTAAAATTTAATTATCAGACTCTCTAAATAAAGTTTGAATTCTCCTTCCTAATAATTTATACTTTTTATATCTCATATATTAAATATCCCTTCTTTGCGTACCTTAAACTTTAATTTTCCCAACATATTATCACCAGATTTGGCCTAGGTTGCTATATATGTGGTAGATTTATTTGTGCGCATCATCTATTTTTTGAAAATTAAAAATAAACACTATTTTTCTCTTAACTTTAACTTTATGTAATTATTTTTTTAATGTTATAATATTTAATCTTTCATATTTCAGGATTACTAACTATAATTGTGATCTGCAAATTTTATCTTTCAAATTTCTGGAGTTCAAATTGGAAAAAAAAATTTAGCAAAAAATAATCAATACATACGAAAACATATTAATATTAAGAAAAATTAATATCGATGATGGCTATGAATGAATATTTAATTTTAAGGACATAAACATTTTAAATTAATAAAAAGAAGGAACGTATAAAATTTATTAAGAGAGGGAATATTATATTTACTTAATGGATAAAAATATAATTAATAAAAGTAATAGTCACTCAGTAGAAACATTAATTTATAAACTATTATCTCAATAAATATCTTTTAAAAGCACATAATGGATGGAAAATTAAAAAAAAAAACATTAGTACGTATATCACTCAATCAAAATTGAATAATCTTTCTTAAAATCATGACAGTATCAATGTTAGGTAGAGAAAAATATAAACTACTTCTTTGTGCATAACTTTGAAACTTCACAATATTATATTATTTGATTTAATTATTTCTCTTAACTTTATTGATTTAGTTTAGTCACAATTTTTTCAACTTTTTTGAAACTAGTGGACGTTAATTTAGTTTTATCCTAGATTATAAATTAAATCAAATATATGGATATTCTTCTGATATCCTTTTTTTTTTTTAGTGTTATACCGATGAAATATTTTATTAGTAATTACTTCTATTTAATAAAATTTTAAATATTTAATAAAAAACTAACATTTAATAAATATTTGAGAATTCCCTATGAATACCGAACTTATCTAGGACACATGCAATAACAACTCTCCAAATCTAATCTAATCTAATAACAAATTTATAGTTTGATTAGCTTTACTTTATTATTAAAATCGTTTTCTTGTTCCAACCAAGGCTTCAACTTGTTAACAACTTGCTGGATCAGCGGCTTTATTTGAAACTAAATTATTAGTTAATTTTATTATTAATTAATTATAGGGCATTGCTACACGTCCCGACGATACACGTCTCGGGTAGCCCAGCCCTATTATAAATAACAAGTAATTTTATTATAAATAAAATACAAATAAAAAAATTGCGGAACCCAGCTACATATGAGACTAGCCGGGATGCATCTGAGCCACCACCATCCGAGCAATGAAGTGTTTTCCTTAATTATATTATTTTGTAATCAATATTATACTAATGATTTTAGCTGTAGCCAAAGTGGATTTATTTTTTAATGTTCACCGAAATTTCAGTACTTAAAAAGAAAAGACAAGTCTTCCTAGCTTTTTTGTATATATAATATATAATCTTATTTTTATTAAAATAAAAATAAAAATAAATATTTTTATAAATTTTATTTTTTAGTTAATATCTAATGGTCATCTTTTATAAATAAATTTTATGTAATAATTCTTAATAATTTAAATTTTTTATATCATTTAAGATTAAATACTCATTCTTAACTATAATCAAAATTAATTTTCCCAAAATATTATCACCAAAGCGGGCCTAGGTTGACGTGGTCATAGTTGACTTTTTTATTAGAATATAATTTTTTTTATCTTTTTATCTTATGTATTAAAATACATTTGTTTTAGGACATAATTAAAAGTTAGCGTAGGTAATAATAATTTTTTATTTGTGTAATTTTTTTATAATAAGTAATTTAAAAATCGTTATAAATAATGATAACTTCTTATTTATACATTTATTTAGATTTTTTAAGTAACTTAAAAATTGTCATAATTGATAATTATTTTCAGACATTATATTTTTAAAAAAATTACATTTTGTTTACAAAAGTCACCCTCAACGAAGACAACCTTTATGATTGCAATAATTACAAAAAATATAATTGCACAAAAATTATTTTTATGGATGAAGATTTTTGTAAATAAAATATAATTTTTTTAAATATAATGTTTAAAAATCGACAACAACTATGATAATTTTTAAGTTATTTAACAAAAAATATAAGTAAATATATAAATAAAAAGTCAACATCATTCACGATAATTTTTAAACTACTTATTAAAAAATTATACAAATTAAAAATTATTATTACTTATAATAATTTTTGAATATGTTCTAAAACAAATATATTTTAATACATAATAAAAAAAAGTAAGATAAAATGATAAATAAAAAAATAACTATATTCTAATAAAAAAGCCGTCGTACTTAGCATTATTTTTTTGGTACAAACATGCTTATTACTTATTTATTTACCAAAGAAGTCGCGCTGTCAGTATGGCCCACATCACATGGAAGATAAGGGAATAGGAAGGTTTCACAAAAGAGCATCTCTAACGACTACGAGCTTTGCATGAAAATGCTTTCAACCCATTAAATCATATTAAACTGTATTAAATTAGTCATCGTCAACCTCTTTTAATATATCTTGGCATGTTAAGGGAGTTTTTCATATGAAATAAAAATTATATAATTTTATTCTTCATTTTAGTTTTCTTTTACAATTTATAATAACGAAGTTAGATCATTGTAAATTAAAAGATGTTATTTATTGTTAAATACACTATAAAAAGAAAAAAATACTCATTTTAATTTATTTTCACATGTTAATAAAAGTTGTTAATTTATATGACATAAAAGTAGATATAATTTTATTCTTTCTTTTTATTTTCTTACAATTTATCAATAATAAATTTAGATCATTGTTAATAAAAGATATTTTTTCAAACAATTACTAATTAGTAGTGTAATTAATTACTTTTTAAAATGATATTTTTTAACAATAAAAAAATTCATTACAATCAAAGTTCAACGATATTTATAAATAAAAAAAAACAAATGCAGTCTATTATTTAAAATAATTATTGATCTATAAATCTATTCATTGCATGAAAAATATTGATATCTAAATATTTTTTATATTATATATTAACACAAAAGTAATTATAGTTTGATGAATGTATTACACCTCTTCTTATATTTAATATGAAACTCTTCTATACTTACAAAAATTAATAGGATACGATCAATCATAATGAAATTAATAAAAAACACTATAAAAAAATAAAAATCATAACACTCGAAAAAGATAACAAAAATATTTAAAAAAATGATAACAAATTTACAAAATATATATGGACAACTAAGTTCAAAATATATTATATCTGATTCTGAACAAATTATTTTAAAAAATAAAATGAAAAACAAAAGAAAAAGAAACAATGGCACTGACATGGAGAAAAAAAAATGGCAATGACTACGAAGAAAGCAATTATATTAAACTTCCTTCCTATTTCCTTATCTTCCATGTGGGCCATACTACCATGACTTTCAGATCCGTTGATAGTGCGACTTCTTTGGTAAATAAGCAAGTTGTTGGGGATCGTTACGAAGGAGTATATAATTTTAAACGATATAAAAATTTAACTTATTAAAAATGATTACATAAAATTTATTTATAGAAAATAAACATTAAATCTTACTTAAAAAATAAAAATATTGTTATAAATTTTTTTTGAATATATAATTATTATTTCTTAATGAGTAATTATTTATTTTTACAGAATAATTAACGATTATAAATAAAATTATATATTATATATACAAAACGTTAAGAAGACTAGTCTTTTCTTTTTCACGTACCGAAATTTTAATGAACATTAAAAAACAAATCCAGTTGATTACAGCTAATATCAATGGTATTAATATTGATTACAAAATAAAATAATAAATAAATAATAAAATTAACTAATAATTATTAACTTATGTTAGTTCGAGTTATAAAAAAATTAAGCATGTACTCATAAAGTCTTTTTGTGACTACTGGTATATTTAATAAAATCTTAGATTTTTATTATAAAATTAATATTTAACAAATATTTAATAACTTACTCCGGATACTATATCTATTTATGTACTAGCAACTCCTCGAATCTAATCTAATAACAAATGCTTAGGTTGATTATCTTTATTTTATTATTACGGTTGTTGGATAGAATGTACAGGTTCAGCTGCATTATTTAAATTGAATTATTAGTTAATTATATTATTATGTGATTAATATTATGGTGGTTTTTCTAGTACTCATCAAAATGAGAGAGTTTTAGTGTCTTTCTTACATGGTCATATCATCTATTTATTGATGATGGTCTATTGACTATTGAGAAATTTTTAGGTGGACATACTTTATAATGTCATTTTTTAACTATTCAAATTATTATTTATTATATATAAAAATATTATTAAAAATTAATACAATTTTATTATAGTCTCCATCACATTACACATATCAAATAATAATTTAAGTGTTTATAATAAATTGTGTATAGCTAAAAATTACTATTGACTATTTTATTTATTGAATGATCTTCAAAGACTTATTTAAATCTTTATAAAAATCTTAATCCCAGCTCTTTCAAAAACAAAATCACATTAAAATACAAAAATTAAAATCATATTAACACCCCTAAATCTCAAACTCAAACCCTTGTGCACTACAAAGAAAGGGTCAAATAGCGGCGATTTATTTGCGGCGGTTTCCATAAACTGCCACAAATAATACTTTAGTGACGGTTTATACCGCGGTTGTGTCAACTGCCACAAAATAAATGAACTTGTGGTGGTTTATTGCATTTTGTAGCGATTTTATATATATAACGTAACTCAACCAATAAATACTGTGTATTCAGCCAAATAATTCACTCTCCCTCTTTTCCCTTTCCCTCCCTTTCCTTCTTTTCTCTTTTTCCCTTTCGAACCCTCCCTCTCTGCTAGTGAATGTACCTATCTCCCTCTTCTTCTCCTTCTCTTTCCAAGATAAAGATAATCTCAACTCAAGCCAAAATCTCAGTGTTCACAGAGAGAAAGATTGTGGCAGGCAAGACAACTAACTAACTAAGGCCCTCAAACACAGAGAAAAAGTAGAGACCTTTGTTTCACGATTTCATTCTCTTTCTTCGATGGAGCGAAGGTGAGGTGAGCAATTCCCGGCAGTGGGTGGCTCTGGCGGTGCCGAACCAGGTCGAGGCGCACAATTTCACGATTGTGGGTAACTTTGGGACCTACGAGTTTGCGGTTCTCGACATGGCGAATGAAAGAAGTTGCAGGAGCTGAGAAGGTCCAGACCCAGAAGAGTTAGGCCTGTGGTAAGAAATTTTTTGGAGTTGAATTTGTTTGGTGCATTTTGGTTGCTGTGTTGTTCAGTAGTGTTTTCTATTTTTTTTTTTTGGAGATTCTTTTTGTGCCCTTTATTTTTATGAGGTACTGATATTTTGCCATGCATCCCACTTAGTTGAAGTGAGACACATAGTTGAACAAGAAACATAGTTAAATACTGGTTATTGATTATGAAGGGGTATCAATATCACAAGAATAAAACAAGAAGGGTACTGAAGAAAGAAATCTTCAATTTTTGTTGTGTGGGGGAGTTTAATTGATACTTATTTCAATAGATGGAGCCTATGATACTATTTAGTGAACTAATAATTTTAGTGTTTTTCATTGAGAAAATTCCTTTTTGAAATAAAAAAGGGAGGAGTAATTCATGGTAGTTTTGCGATTTATTCCATGTCTAGTTGAAGGCATGCTTCATAGTGGGTGATAAATTGTCAATTTCTTTTCTAAGAGAACACATTATAATTACATGGCCCTACTGTTGCGACCATATTAATCGCGGCGAAATAGCAACTTAAACTAAAATATATTTAATTAGGAGTCGCCGCCAATTTTATTTTTTTTATTAGAAAAAATTGACCCAAGAAAAATAGTTTTTGAAACTAAATTGAATTCAGGAGTCGGTTATGTGTAGAGAAGGGCGGAAACTTAATCCCACAGCACCCCTAACACACTCGTCCTAAGACGGTACCTTAAATTAATTATGTAAATTCTTAATAATCCTTAAAAATATTAGTTTTACCCCTTTTGTAAAAAATATGAAATAAACAAATAAATTATGAAAATTTAATTTTTGTCTTAACGGAATTGGAGTCCCGCTCCTACGTATCTCCTGGTGCAATGAGAAACTCAAAGTTACGTAGTTCTTTAAAAAATATTGTGGGTTGATTGATTTTAAAAAAAAAAAATTGAAAATTTGAATTAACAAGTTGTCACAACTCAATTATTCAAATTAAGAATTGAATAGGTGAAGCTCGCGTCACGCTGGAGACGTCACCCACTAATTATCAAATTTATTACAAAATTTTTATTTAAAATTATCTAGAAAAAAAAGAATTAGTTTATTTCATTTTTGTATTTTTTAAAAGAAACAATTAAATTATTTTTAAAAAAATTGAATTAACAAGTTGTCTCGATTCTGTTAATCAAATTAAGGATTGAATAAGTGAAGCTCGCGTCACACTAGAGACGTCACCCACTGATTATTGAATTTATTGCAATTAAATAAAATTTTAATGAATAATTTTTTTAAAAAAAGGTACAAAAAATGAATAAATAAATAATAAATAAATAAATAAACAAATCAAACTAACAAATGAATAAGCTAAAATGAACAACACGTATATATAAAAATAATAAAACAAAAAAAATAGAAAAAGCAAGCTTACCTCTAAGGCATAAAACAAAAAAAATTGTTATGCTCAAAGAAATTATTGCACAGAGCCCTATGCGTTCTCTTCAAATCAAGCCTTGAAAAGTAACTCACTTGCAAGAAAAAAAAATTACTAAAGTCTCGGGCTCTTATACTTAGTATTAAGCCCAAGTAAAAAAAATTACTAAAGTTCTCAGACTCTTATACTTAGTATTAAGCCTAAGTGTAAAAATTTTTGGATCTCTAAAACAATTGAGAACCACCTCTATATATAGGAGAAGGGGGGAAAGAAGGAGCAAGATTTCTCCAATGTGGGACTTAGTGATACAATTAGTTTTTTTCAATTTTTCTCTTTTTTTTTTATTTTTTAAGATTTTCAATATTTTTTAACACAACGCTCCAGACAAAATTGGATGTTCACAGTTGCCCCTCTTTACTTGTTTCTTACTAGATAAAAAGAACAACCGTAGTTTTTCATTTTATCACTGTAAGGAACGAGTAAAGACATGAACTTAAATTTTGTTTGGGAGCGAAAAGAAACAAAACAATGTAAAGAGCGATGCGCTCAATGATAGAAACTTAAATGACAGGGAGTCGATGCGCTCAAACGTAAAAGACAGGAACTGATGCACTCAAAAGTAAAAGACAGGAGCCGATGCGCTCAAAAGTAAAAGACAGGAGCCGATGCAATCAAAAGCAAAAGACAGAAATTTAAAATGCATGGAGCCGATGCACTCAATTGAACTTAAAATGCATTGAGCCGATGCGCTCAAAGAAATTAACAGAAATTTAAAATGCTTGAAATGCATAGAGCCGATGCGCTCAACAAAACTTAAAATGACAATGGACAACTGAGTCCCAGAATTTAAAAGGCAATGGGCAACACTGAGTCCCGAAATTTAAATGACAATGGGCAACTGAGTCCTGAAATTTAAAAGATAATGGGCAACTGAGTCCCGGAATTTAAAAGACAATGGGCAACTGAGTCCCATAATTTAAATGACAATGGGTAACACTGAGTCCCGAAATTTAAATGATAATGGGCAACTGAATCCCGAAATTTAAAAGACAATAGGTAACTGAGTCCCGAAATTTAAAAGACAATGGGCGACTGAGTCCCGGAATTTAAATGACAATGGGCAACTGAGTCCCGAAATTTAAAAGACAATAGGCAACTGAGTCCCAGAATTTAAAAAATAATGGGCAACTGAATCCCGAAATTTAAATGACAATGGGCAACTGCGGCCTGAAAGACAAAAATTTTAAAAGGCAATGGGTATCTTGACCCAAAAAGATTTTCTCTTCTTTTTTCTTTCTTCTTTTTTTCATTTTTTATTCTTTCTTTTTCCCTCTCATTTTTTTCTCTCTCTCTTGTCTTTTTACTTTTCCTTTCTTTTTTTCTTCTCTTTTTTATTTTCCTCTTTTTTCTTTTTCCTTTCTCTTTTCTCTTTTTTCTTATTTTTTCCTCTTTTTTATTTCTCTCTCTTTTTTTCTCTCCCTTTTTTTTTCTTTTCTCTTTCTTTTTCATTTGAACCAAGTGGCGACTTTGGAAAGCTTTGACCAATCAAACCCCTCGTTCACGTGCTTTAGCCCGTTGGACCTGATAACTTCATCCTCATCTTTTCTTTCCTTTTTCTTCTTCTTTCTCTTTCCTTGTTTGCCACTCTCAACTCTTCTTTTGAGAAATGAAATGATCATCTCTTGTCATGAACCCTTGCTTGGCTGAGTTCTTGAGAGAAAATTTTACGCCAGTATTTAACTTTGTCCCTCATCCAATTGATTCCTTGCAACTGCTTGATTAGTCAATCATTATCTTTATTGCTACTTCCTTCAACATATCTTCTCTTTAATCCTTCAAAATTTTGCCCCAGTATGGCCAATTGAACAAAATTGCCCCAGTTTGGTGAACTTTTCAAGGAGTTTCAGGTCATCTTCCTATTTATTTGCCCCAGCTTTTTCTTAAACCGCCCTTTCGGGGCTCTTTTCCTTTTTGCTCGAATACCTCTTATTCTTAGATTATCCCTTAAGATATCATTTTTCCCTTTAATTGGAACTTCTAAGTTCTTTTCGATGTGAATTGTTCATCAGGGGATTGCCATTAGATGGTCAAATCATAATGTTGTACTCATGTTCACCTTACTTAAAGCATTACGTAATAGATAGACATGAATTCAAAAGTACAACAGAACAGGAATTGACTAAGTGAACAACTTCTAGATTGACCTTGGAAGTTTGACTACACCAAAGGGTATATATGGAAAAAGACACAAACGATGGTATGAAATTCAAAAATATGTTGATCCCATATGAATTGGTTTGATCCTCATGAAAACAATCTTTAGTTGCTCACAAGACATTATGACCAAGGATTTTCTTCTGCTGAACATCTACATCAAGCTAAATTGAACCAAATAAAAAATTTGCCCCAGTCTAAGACTGAATTGAATAGGACTGGAACTCGCTCTAGTGACCAAAAGATTTGCCCTAGTGTAGGTTAAATTGAACTAGGGAAAAGAATGCTCCAGTGTAAGGCCAACTCGAACATGGTAGAAACTTGCCCTAGTAAAAGTCTTTTTTTTTGTCTTTTTCTTTTTTTTTTAAGAGCAATGAACTAGATACTTAGATGAGTGTAACCTTTGTCTCAAAATTAAAGTTAACGAAATGACAACAATCCTTCATTGATCAGAATGGACTTTTTTTTAGGCTTGTAACGTGGCCAAGGCTAGGGGTTATGAAAGGAAAGATATAAAGCTCAAACAAGTGTTTAAGGGTTGAATGGGACTAAGGATCCTTGCACTTTCAAAATTGAACTTTGTCAACTACTTTTGTACTTTCAAACACACTTTTCTCTTATTGTTTTCAATTTCTTACCCATTTCATTTCATTTTCTTTCATTCCCCTTTGTCATGACCCATTTCATTTCACTTTCTTTCTTCTTCTTTTTTTCCTTCTCTAGTTTTTTTTTTTACTTCTTGCCCATTTCACCTTTTCTTTTTTCATTATGCTTCAAAATAGTCACCATGATAATTAACCTTTGCTTTGTGCCACCCCCTAGTGTAGGGGTGATCCTTATCCAGAGTTTATTGAAGAAATTTTCAAGCTCAAAAGGGGTAACAAGGGATAAAAATGATGAAATTTTGTAAAAGATAGAGAAAAATTGTCAGTCTTCATTTTCAAATCATGATTGTTTATTTTCAAAACTTTGATTTTGAGACAAAAAGATAATGCACATCAAGTGATTACTTCTTCGCTCTCTTTTTTTCTTTTTTTTTCTTTTTTTCTTTTTATTTTTCTTTTTTTACAAAAGGCACTTGCAAGCGCAAACCTTACTGACATATATCAAACTGAGAATTGCCAAGAATTGGCGTTCAATGGGATCCAAATACAAGGAAAACACTTTAAAGAAACGAAAGCGAATAAATGTCAAGAAAGACAACGTGATGAAAATGAAAGGAAACAAGATATCCATGCAAATTCATTACACTAATGCTTCAAGAAAGTTATCATAAGTTCAAAACCCAAGTGATTTTATTGATCGAACAAGTATAGGGTTGATACAATTAAACCATCGTTTCACGGTAACTACTTGATAAACAAATCAGAATACCATTCGCTTAGAAATTCCCCACTGTTGGAGGACTCTAAGGTATTGTTTATGAACTACCACTAAGTTGAACTTTATGAGGTTTCCTTGATCAACTATTCTAAGCATTTACCCCATTCCTTCCACCATGATGAGGAATTGGGTTGTTGACAATATCGAGTCCGGCCTCCTCTTGGATATCAAGCTTCCCATAAGCAATTAACTTTCTCACTGCTGTCTTAAAAGCTTCACAGTCTTCAATGGAATGCCCAGAAATGTCCATGTGAAATTTACAAGTCAAATTTGGGTTATGCCAACTTGGGAATGGTGACTTCATAGAGTGCACAAGACTCCTCGAAATTAAATGGGCATCATAGAGCCTTTGGAATAACTCTGCATTTGAAATGGACAATCTTGGGAAAGGAGGTAGGCCTTGGGGACAAAAACGACCTTGATTTTGAAAGTTTGGCCGAGGTTGCGGGTAATTTTGTGGAGGTGCAGATGGATATTGGTTATAGGTTAGGCGGGTTGGAGCGTATGGTTGAGGTACAGGAACATTGTTGATTTGGAGTAGCTGGGTTTGAGGTGCATTCATGGGAGAGGCGGTTAGGCCAGGTAGATGGGACGATGCAGAAGGGTAAGTGTTTGGGTTATATGGGAGTGGTCGGTATACAGGGTAGGATGGCGAATATCGAGGCTGTGAAGGTTGTTGGTTTTGTAGATAACTCACTTCTGGCTCATTTTTCTTAGTGGGAAACCCCTTCTTGAAACTACCTTCATTATTGCCAATTGACAATTTGCCAGCCTTTACCAGAATTTCGATCCTTTCTTCGGCAGCAATTAATTCAGCAAAGTCTTGGTAAGCAGTACCTATCATTGTCCCAATATAGGGAGCTCCTAAAGCCCCCAAGAAGTATGAGCACATTTCTGTTAGAGTTAACAGCGGTTGTACTTGAGCTGCGAGAGTTCTCCACCTCTGGACATATTGCTTGAATGTCTCCTCATTTTTCTTCTGTAGTGTTCCCAACTGCTCTCGGGTTGGGGCTATATCCAGATTAAACCGATATTGTCCCATAAACAAATTCACCCAGTCATCCCAATAGGAGATTTTCGAAAGGTCCTGTTGGATACACCACTTCAAAGCAGGCCTAGTCGAACTTTCATGAAAGAAGCTGACGAGAAACTTCCAGTCCTTAGACTAAATGGACATTTTGGTAATGTAAGTTTTTAGATGGAAAAAGGGGTTTGTGCTCCCATCATACTTGACAAATTCTGGGATTTTAAAATCCTTGGGGATGATGATGTTAGTAGTAGGGCACAATTCTTCTATCCCAAGGGGACTGTAGGTACTAGGACCTTTGATCGCCTTGATTTTCTCCTCCATCTTTCCCATCCACTCTTTTTTCATCTTATCATTCTGAATAGTTGTGTGCCCATTACCGACAGGAAATCCAGTTGGCATCTGAATGGACATATGTGGTGGTTCCCACGTGAACTTGGTGTTACCATGGACCTCATTTTGAGTACCTTCCAATGAATGATATTCTTCTCCAATAGGAATTACTACTGATGCAATGTTTGAGGTTCCTCCCACAGAAGGTATCTCAGTAGTGACTCTTAGGTTTGTCCTCATGGAAGTAATATTCAGTGGGTACGAATGTGCCCCAGTTACTCCTGTACTTCCAGCTGCCCCCATCAAGGTGAGGGTCTCCCTCATAGCTAACAACATTTCCTCCATTCTTCTTTTAGATTCTGTCACCTCATTCATCCTTCCTTTCATTTCATCCACTTCCAAACTTAGGTTCCTGCCTTCGTTTTCAGTTGCCATCACTGCAAGCAACTTTGTTTGAGTCCTTGTATTGTGAACATAGGTTTGATTGGTGTCTTCTTTCCTTGGTCACGCAATGGTTGCTGAACACGGTAACATCATACAAGGAATAAGATGAAATGAATGAGATTAATGTCATGCATAAGATGAAATGAAAACATTTTTTGAATGCATGGAATGAAGATGCATGATTTATTTTTTATTTTTTTTATTTTTTTTAGAATGCTAAAGATGCCATGAAAATTCAAGATGATGTTTTTTCTTTTGAAGAATGTTAGGAATGCCATGAAAATACAAGACAAAAAAAAAAGAAAATGTATTTTTTAAGTTTTTTTTAATGCAAGAATGGATGACATGAGGAAAGAAGAAGTACGCTCCCTTTGTGTCTTAATGGGATTGCCTTAAACTTGAGACTTTTTATCCTAAAGATCTAAGAATCCTTCTGATCCGTGCGAATTTTTATTGGGTGGCTCTTCTGTTCTAAAGGTCTCTAGAGTCAAGTCCTATTTCAGAATGTTGACCACGAAATAGTGGGTAAACCACTAGGTGTGGGACATTCATGAAAAAGGCACACTCTAGATGAGGTTTTCGCGATAACCAAACAGGATGTACATCCAAAATGGCTACTACTACGCAACCTCTACCTATCCTAGGATTCACTCAGACCCGGGTATAGGGCCCCACTCGGATATGTATGATAAATGTGTAGGTGCGGTGGGTGTAGGGAGCATACAAACATTTGCAATCCTAAAGACTACCCATATCCTGCAAAACAAAGCAAACACAAAACAAACTCTAAAAGTTTTCTACCCTAAGGTTTAGATAGTAAAACAATTAACACTAAAAATAATGAAAAATCATCAAATAATAAAAAGAAAAAAGGGTAAAACAAACACATAAAGATCACCAAAAATTTTGCATAACTAACTTTTGTAGGCTTGACTCTCAAGTATCCCCAGTGGAGTCGCCATCTGTCGCGACCGTATTAATCGCGGTGAAATAGCAACTTAAACTAAAATATATTTAATTAGGAGTCGCCACCAATTTTATTTTTTTATTAGAAAAAATTAGAAAGCCCAAGAAAAATAGTCTTTGAAACCAGATTGAATTCGGGAGTCGGTTATGTGTAGAGAATGGCAGAAACTTAATCCCACAGTACTCCTAACACACCCGTCCTAAGACGGTACCTTAAATTAATTATGCAAATTCTTAATAATCCTTGAAAATATTTATTTTACCCCTTTTGTAAAAAATATGAAATAAACAAATAAATTATGAAAATTTAATTTTTGGCTTGACGGAATTGGAGTCCCGCTCCTACGTATCCCCTAGTGCAATGAGAAACTCAAAGTCACGTAGTTCTCTAGAAAATATTGTGGGTTGGTTGATTTTTAAAAAAAAATTGAAAATTTGAATTAACAAGTCGTCGCAACTCAATTATTCAAATTAAGAATTGAATAGGTGAAGCTCGCGTCACGCTAGAGACGTCACCCACTAATTATCAAATTTGTTACAAAATTTTTATTTAAAATTATCTAGAAAAAAAGAATTAGTTTATTTCATTTTTGTATTTTTTAAAAGAAACAATTAAATTATTTTTTTAAAAAAATTGAATTAACAAGTCATCTCGACTCTGTTAATCAAATTAAGGATTGAATAAGTGAAGCTCGAGTCACACTAGAGACGTCACCCACTAATTATTGAATTTATTGCAATTAAATAAAATTTTAATGAATAATTTTTTAAAAAAAGGTACAAAAAATGAATAAATAAATAATAAATAAATAAACAAATCAAACTAACAAATGAATAAGCTAAAATGAACAACACGTATATATAAAAAATAATAAAACAACAAAAATAGAAAAAGCAAGCTTACCTCTAAGGCGTAAAACAAAAAAAAATTGTTATGCTCAAAGAAGTTATTGCACAGAGCCTCACGCGTTCTCTTCAAATCAAGTCTTGGAAAGTAACTCACTTGCAAGGAAAAAAAATTACTAAAGTCTTAGGCTCTTATACTTAGTATTAAGCCTAAGTAAAAAAATTTACTAAAGTTCTTAGGCTCTTATACTTAGTATTAAGCTCAAGTGTGAAAATTTTTGGATCTCTAAAACAATTGAGAACCACCTCTATATATAGGAGAAGGGGGGAAAGAAGGAGCAAGACTTCTCCAATGTGGAACTTAGTGATACAATTAGTTTTTTTTAATTTTTTTTTTATTTTTTAGATTTTCATCTTTTTTTTAACACAACACTCCAGACAAAATTGGATGTTCACACCCACTCCCACCATTTTCCCTTCTTCCTATGTCTTCTGTTGTTTACTTAGACTACGCACAGTCTCTTGGACTAAGATTAACTTAAACTAATGTATGCATTGTCTATTGACCTTGAATTGCATTTTCTCTTTCCCTTTTTTTATATTTTTAATATTGTGTCATTTTATCGACTTCTATTTTCATGGTTGTAGATTAACTTATATTGCACTTGTGCAAATTAATTTCTTACCAATGCAAATTGTCTGACTCACTCGCCAATTTTTTATTTCATCTTCTAAAAGTTACGTTTTAGAGTCACTCTTTTATATTGGGTTCTTATAAGTTTAAGAGGTATCTTCTTACATTTTAGAGTCACGGGTTCAGTGACTGCAAGATGCTTGATAGAATGTCTGAAGGAAAATGATTATTATTTTTAGAGTCATGGAACTATGATTTATATGATTGCCATTTTTTTTCTTATGGACCTGGTTACTTATTTATTACTTTTTTTTTGGGTTGGTAGAAACTGGTTATTTATATTGCATCTCTAAAGCGTTAATGGCATGCACACAAAATACCCTTTTCAGTTATCTAGGGGGTTATTATTTCTTTAATGAAATTTCTTTAGATTATGTTTATTTATTTATTTTTTTCTAAAAACACACACACAGCACCAATAATGTAGGCATCTTTTTCTTTTGGAGATTTAACAATATTGATTAAAGGACGTAAACAATGAAAAGAATGAATTACACAAATCTGAACTGTTCGATGTAAAGATTGAACTCCAAAATCCTTGTTTGCTTTGATACTTCGTTGTTTAGTTTTTGGGGTTCACCAATTGTTAGCTTTATGCTTCAATTTCTAAGTTATTAAGCTTCTCTTGTGACTATTTTATTGAATAGCTAAGTCTTGATGATCTAAAATGCTTTTGATTTTTTTGTTCGATATGTGCTGCAACTTTTATTCTTTTAAACGACTAGTGATTGTCCTTTAGTGAATGGTTTGATGAAATGATAGTCAGATTGGTTTGATTTCTTAGCTTAGTGATTTGAGCATATATCAGATTCCTTGGGATACTAACATGAGACACTGTGTTGGTCTGATTTCTCTGCATGATGAAAAAAGAAATCATGATGGGAAAAGATTAAAGATAGCATGTTTGCATCCAGTATCATCTTAAGAGGTCTATAATCATGCTTTGGTCATGGGTAATGTTAGATTTTGGTGCTAAAATCTTGAATAGTTAATGGACCAGATTTCTGGATATTTAATAAAAAATCCTAAATGATATTGTGGGTAGCAAATTTCTTGTGTTTGTAGTACATACAGGTTTTATCTATAGTCATCTGCATGACCTTGTTTTCTTAATTCTCCTATCACCAATGATTGTACTGCCTTTCCTTTTTACCTTACATTCTTTTTTTGCATGACATTTTGGTTGGTTGTGAATGATCCTGAAAGTTCAGGTAGGAAATGAACTATTACTCTCTACAGTTTCGTTATGGTCTTGAATACACATTGGCCACATAATTTATAATTATAATCCATGTAGGCATATAGCTTCAATGGCCTGTATGGCTCATCATTATTAAAGTATAATTATTTTTATGAATAATTTTAATTTGAATATCACTTTTCTAATGATAGGGTCAAAATATGTTTGTCCATTTGGTAATCGCAAGTGCACGGGTCACTCAAGTAATATAGATACAGAGTATAAGTTCGTTCCCACGAGGAATACGTATTTCATATTAAAATCAAATATTAGCCAATAGTCTAATTAATGCTATCCAAGAACATCAAATTTATAAAAGTTGTTTAAAAGAAATATAAAGACTGAAAAGCAATAAATCTAAGATAAATAGAGAATAAGAAATCCTTTTTTATCTCCTATTTCAATTCATAACATGCAATCCTTACAAGCAATATCAATGATTTGTTAAATTAGCTTGAGAATATGATTAGTTAAAAGCCTATATCTAGGTCAATTAACTCTGGTTTCATTTACCCAGCTCACTATGTTTCCATGAGAACCAGTGCAAACTCCATTCTTTAATGATCTATTCTTAATCACACACTATGCATGACCAATAGGTATATGTCTATCCTATTAACGAATCATCTCACCCAAACCAATTGAATGAAATAAAACATGCATCAATCATACATATGATCTAAAATCTAAATTTCTATGTTTAGGTTCATTAGATTTCATCAAATCAATCAAAAGTTGATCAAACCCTCAAAAGCATTAATATTCATACAATTAAAAATAACTAAACTTCAATATATACTCCAAAAGATTACAAAATCATCAATATCCATAAAAAAACTGCAAAGAAAAACTTATACACAACCTAGCTAACCACGAAACACAAAAATATAGACATATAAATCATGTTTATGAAGCAATAAAGAAAGAAAAAAGATAGAAAAGGAAGGAAGCTCATTAGATTTCATCTTCTAAGTTTCATTTACCTTCCATATGAAGGATGGCCTCCAACCTTAGCCTCTTTTGCCTTCTCTTGGTCTAAAAACCCTAAACCAGCAGTTGCTCTCCAAAAATGATGAAAAACTCTCGTAGAAAATGGATACAAACGTATTTATAGGCTGAATAAAATAGGGCAATGCCGCAGCGTCAAACACATCACGTCGCGGCGCTCGTGCAATTTGGTCACAGGGGCCTGGGCCTTCCATTCTAAATGTCGTGGCCCTTTAGCCTCGGGTTTTAGTACTGAAGCAGGGTAACATTGTGGTAATCATTCTACCCACGTCACGGCGTTGAGTGCTGATCTTCATTTTTGGCTTCCTCTTAGGCTTCCTGGTCCAAAGCTACTTCAAATTCTTCATTTTCCTACTTTATTTGAGACCTGCCTATATCATAGAAAGTATCAATTCATTAACTCATGCAAATGTACTAAATTTATCAAAGTTTTGAAAGTATTTGCTCAGGATCACAATGGAAGCCATCAGAATGAAATCAAATATAAATTATGCTAAAATCTTCCATTCTTGCATACAAATAAGGACTAAGCATACCATGAAGCATAGATATAGGGCACAAATAACTACACTCTGTGAAGTTATCACACCCCCAAACCTAGATTTTTGCTAGTCCTCGAGCAAAACAAAGTACATTCATAAAGATCAACTTAATCAACTAGCATTCAACCATTTTTAACATTCCACTTTCACCTAACTCAGGCTAGTGTATGATGATTGCATAAACCTCAAAGAATAAGCATACCTCACAATAAGTTTCACACATGTACAATCCTCATCATACTAACATTCATAGCTTCCTTTCATACAAGATATTCTTCCTAAAATCATGCAAGGAAAACCTCTTCCATTTAATTCATATTCACCCAGATGAGGTTATGAACATATACATAAATATAATTCACAGAATCCACAAGATTGTAATACAACTCTCTCTCTCCACTAATGTAAATCATACAAGATTAAGGATCAAAAGGGTCTTTATTAGCTTATAATGTCAGGCCAAGGATAATAGGTAATAGAATAAAAGGATAGGATAAGACACAAACATTGAGAAACATAAATATGATATTCCAATTCATGAGCCAATAATGACATTAGCAGGGTATTATACAATGAATATAGAAAACTTGCCAGAACCATTCTCGATGCTTTTCGAATTTTATTTCACTTATGCTTTGCTTGATTTTCTCTTTTCTTTTGATTTTCATTCATTTCTTTTTTTTTTCTTTTCTTTTGCAAAGCAATAATTTTTCTTTAGCAGCATATGGTTCCTTCAGGCTTATTTTGTATTGAATATTCATACCCCTAATCATAGGACTCACTTCAAGAAATAACATATATCATGCACTCAACAAACAAAGAAGTAGGATGAAAATGTAATATTTTCACATGCATTAGAACAGTTAACAGGTTAACGAACACAATGATGGTGAAAAACAAATAAGGTCAAATAGTATAAGGCTTCAAAATAGGACCTAGGGATATCATCATATTAGGGTAAACTTTTTAAAGCTCAATCGATCCAAACAATGCCCTAATCATTTCCTCAATCATGCATAATCTAGGATTTCACCTCAAGAGAGTTGCCAAACAATTTCTAGGATAATTAAATTTTTCACATGTATCATCCATAAACTTTCTCTAGGCAAACATTCTTATTCTTTCCAAAGTTCAAAAAACATGCAAATGAGAAACACACCATGCAGAAAAAGAAACTAGAATGCTTTAGCATACGCCAAAGATTGCATATAGATTCACAGAAAAATGAAGGTCATTTGCATCCATATCTATCATTGGACAATCATTCACAGTAGTTTTTTTTTAACATTACAACACACAATGTGAAAGGGAACTACAATTGTATCTTGAATGGATTTTTCATCAAATTTTTCAAGATAACTGCTCATATGATTATTATTTAACCTAAAATACTAAAACATATATATACACTTAAAAAAATATAAAACTAACATACTCATAATACCAAAACATATGTATATAAACATATTAGTCGAGAAAATAACATAATATTGCATATATAGTCAAAACATAAAGTTTAAAAATACCCCCCAAACTTGAGGAAACAAATTCCTCACTTTGTACAAAAAAGATAAATACAAAAAAAAATCAAAAAGAAATACGATGAAAGAAAATGAAAAGCCTGGTGGCAATAGCTAGATAAGCGGATCATCACTATCGGGGCCCTCAAAATCAGCATCATAATCATCTCCATCATCGATGCTATCAACATCCTCCTCTGTAGCATGTGCACTGGAAGGGCCAGCTGGGGTGGGTCTAGCAACAGCAGTGGGCGGGAATGTGGGACTGGAAAGTCCTCCATTGGCAATCCGAGACACTCCGCCATCCAACGCTGAGTCTGCATCGTGTAAATGAACATGGCCTCCATATGGACTAGCCTAGCCTCCGTCCTTGCACGCCAATTTGTGTCATCTATAGGTGCGGCCTGGGGCGGCTCAGGAACTATGGCTTTAGGCGTTGCTACTCTAGATATTGGTGCTGCTCGAGGTGCTGGTGCTGCTCGAGGCTCTCTACGAGTCTGCCTCTGATGAGCAAGTGTAGGTGCTGCTGGTCCTCTCAACCTCATAATGAAATACTCATTGAGAGGTTATTTTACATCAGTCTTCTCTTCATAAGGTCCAGTCTGAACACCCTGCCTCCGGCACAATGCATATATAAGTGAAGGGAAGAATAAGCTTCGGGCCTCCCTCGCTGCTCTAATAAGTTGGTCGTGTATAATCTGAGCGACGTCTATAGATCGATGCTCTAAAATAGCATATATGAGAATCACTCGATCCCTGGTCACTTCTAATAAGTTATTTGACGGGAGGATCCTAGTGGATATAAAATGATACCAGGCCTTCGCCTCAAGTGTCAAACAACTTCTGAGAAAGCAACGGGGCCTGTTCTTCTGGATGCTCATCGTCCATTGCACCGGCTGAGACTCGACAGTGCAAATTCTATAGTCACGAAGCTAAGATCGATCCTCTCCTCAGGCTCCCAGTGACAGAAATTTGTATACTCACATAGAAGAGGTGGAGGTTACAGTTTCAGCACTGCTCGGAGATCCTCCATAGAATAGGGAACCTGATGTTCCCTTACCATGACGGTAGGAGCGCTTGGTGCAGCAAAGGCTAAGTTCACATAGAATTCGCAAACTAATGGTAGCATTGCCACCTCAGGGTGTTTTACAAAATGGCCTCATCCTAGCAGATGGATGGTCCTCTCGATATCCTCATGGATGCTATCCGAAAAAGAAAATCTGTGCTCCACGATTACTATTTTACTAACCAGTACCACATATTTCTGCTCGGCCATAGCTGATACGAACCTCCTCTGATCAAATTGTGGAGGAGGAGATGGCTCCCTATTGCACTGATTGCTAGATCCCCTTTGACGTTTGTGAGCCATTAGACTTGAAAAAGAATTACAAACTGTTAATATTGAATAAACAAAAGTGAAAAGCATTTGTAAAACAGAGCAAGTCTGAAAATTTTGGGTCCCAATGCTGCGACATTTAACTCAATGCTGTGGCATTCAACGCAACGTTGCGGCATTCAAGTTGTTCATATCAACGTCGCGACATTCAACTCAACGTTGCGGTGCGCAACCCTAATTTTTCCAGGTATGTGGGACTCAGTGCATATAATCTAACACAACATGCAAATCAGGCAATATATAACTCTAAAACTAACAAAAACTTAACAATAACTAAGTCTAAAACAATTATTTAACACAAAACCTACATGAATACACAAACAGAAATAGGGAAAAAGTAAAACCAAAGAAAATAAATAACAATATTCACAAAAATAAAGAAAATATAATAGCAACATACCTTATGCTAGTAGGAATTGAAGAATACGCAAGGGAGAAAGTGAGAAAGAAAAAGAAATATTTAGAGAGAATGGGAGAGAAATGAGGAACAGAAAAGAGAGAAAATAGGGGAATGGGGATGTGCGCAAAATGTCGCAGCACTTAACCCTGTCTGCCCCTGAATGCCACGACATGTACATAATAACGTCGCGACGCGTACTAATTCCTACCACTTTTAAAATTTAAATTAATTACTAATTACCATTTTTTTATTATTACAATGCCGCGGCCTTAGGGCCTGTACAGTCGCGGCCCTGCACTCACTAAATTTTGGCCCAAAACAAGGTAACGCCTCGGTGTTTTGTAGCCTGACGCAGTGGCGTGAGGAGCCTGACTGCAGAATTCTGCAGCAAACTCATTTCAGCCGTGAGTTTTACTCAAATGTGGCCTCCAACACCTGCAAAACTTGCCTACAAGGTTAATTTACATAATGTAATGCAAAAATATACAAAAACATAAAAATTAAGATATTTACATATTTAAGACATAAAATGAAAATTTTGAGTTCTCTCCCAAAAAGGGCCTAATTTACAGTCCCGATAGGACTTGTCTGTTGTTCCAAATGCATTTCTATAAGTGAGGAGGATCTTCCTCCTAGTTTACAAATTTGGTTTGATGCATTTGGAATGGTAAAACTTTCAGCTCAAAGTTTGGAGCTTGCTCAATAGGTGCATCAATTAAATTTACCACCATAACAGCATTAAGCTGATCTATTTCACCATAAAAAATGACTTGACCTTCTCCATGAGCACAAGCTTCACTAACACTCCCTTGGATGTTATCCCATCAATTATTCTCACCATTGCATAATCTTCTTGATCTTGAGGGCCTTTTAGTGTATTAAAAATGTTGAAATTAACCTCTTGATCCTGAACCTTCATAGTGAGTTCACCTTTATCCGCATTAATCAGAGCTCTTCCTGTTGCTAAGAATGACCTACCAAAAATCAATGGGACTTTGTTATCCTCCTTCATATCAAGTATGATGAAATCCGCAGGGAAGATAAACTTATCCACTTTAACCAACACATCCTCAATAACCCCCTTTGGATGAGTAAGGTTCAGTCTGCCAACTGAAGTGTAACTGAAGTAGGCGAAACTTTCCTCAAACCTAATCTTTGGTAAATGGAGTAGGGCATGAGATTGATGCTGGCTCCTAAGTCACACAATGCATGTTCAGTGAACTTCTCACCAATTGTGCAGGGTATGGTGAAACTTCCGGGATCTTTGAGCTTAGAAGGAAGTCTATTAAGCAGAATAGCATAGCATTCCTCCGTCAGGGCAACAGTTTCGAAATCACCAAGCTTTTTTTTTTTATAGAATTTCCTTCATGAATTTAACATAGCTCGGCATTTGTTCTAAAGCTTCTGCGAATGGGATGTTGATATACAGCTTTATGAACACTTCCAAGAATTTCTGGAATTTGTGCTCAAGCTTTTTGCTTCCTTGCCTATTAGGGAAAGGTAAAGGGTGGACATAAGGCTTGGACTCCTTCTTCTTCTCCTCACCATTCCCATTGGCAATATCTTGAGTTTTCTCGACACCTTTGCTCACTGCTTTCTTTTCTTGGACAACTTCAGTTTTCTCTTCAAGCAGCTTTGTTCTCAGATTCCCTTTAATGTTCTTCCCACTTCTCAGTGAGATGGCATGGCAGTGCTCATTTGCGACATCCTTCGGATTATTAACAGTATCACTAGGGAGGGTGCCTGAAGGCATATTATTTATGGCATTAGCTAACTGCCCTACTTGGGTTTCCAATGCTCGCATAGAAGCAGATTGACTCTGAAACATCACTTCATATTTTTCTAACTGAGCATCAGTCTCTGTCATATGAGAATCTATCTTGACTATAAATTGTGAAAACATGTCTTCCAAAGAGGGTTTCCAATCTTGACCCTGTTATCTTGATTGGGAGGGGAATCCAGAAGTATTATAGGGTCTGTCATTCGCTGGAGCAGATGAGGAAGCTCCTTGATTGTCCTTCCAGGAAAAGTTGGGATGATTCCTCCATACTGGGTTATACTGATTTGAGTATGGATTATTCTGTTGCGGGTAATAGTTACTACCGTATTGTGCACTTTCTGTACTAAAAAGGCAACTATTGCTTGAATGAGTCTCTCCACACTTGTTACATAGCACAAATGGGCTTTGTTGATGGTTGTTCCCTAAATGATCCAGCTTACTTGATAATGTTGCCACCTGAGTTGATAATGCTGTTATTGGATCAATATCATGCACTCCGGTCACCTTCTTTGAAGTATTTCTTTCAGAAGGCCATTGGTAGCTGTTGGCTGTTAATTCCTTAAGCAGTTGGAATGCATCATCAAATGATTTGCTCAATAAAGAGCCTCCAGCAGTTGCATCTACTATCGGGCGATGGTGGGGTAGCAATCCCTTGTGAAATGAGTAAACTTGGTGCCACGGTGGAATGTCATGATGAGGGCATCTATGAAGCAAATCCTTGTATCTCTCCCATGCTTCATACAAGGACTCAGGTTCAAGTTGGGTTAATGATGTGATATCATTCACCATTTCAGCTGTCTTGGCCGGTGGAAAATACTTATTTAGGAATTTACCGCATAAATCGTTCCAAGTGCTGATGGATCCCGCAGGTAAAAACTGCAACCAACTCTTGCCTCTATCTCTGAGAGAGAAATGAAAGAGCCTCAAGCAAATAGCATTATCAGAGACACCATTGTATTTGAACGTGTCACAAATCTCCAAAAAATTTGAGAGATGCGCATTGGGATCCTCTTTGGGCAAACTGCTAAATTGCACAGAAGTCTGTATCATTTGAATGATGGCCGGTTTGATTTCAAAATTATTAGCATGGATGGTAGGCCGTCTAATACTGGACTGCAAGTTCTCCATTTGAGGGGTTGCAAACTCCCTCAATGGTCTAGTGTGACTATCATCCTCCAACTGGAGTGTAGCGTTATCGTCTGTCATCTTAGTACCTATATCACAAAATAATCTGAAAACTTAAATTAATATGTACAAAATAAAACTTGAATTAGGATTAACTAAACTCATTATTAATATCAGCTAAACAGAAATAACCGTATGTCCCGATAACAGCGCCAAAAACTTGATAGGGTCAAAATGTGTTTGCCCATTTGCTAATCGCAAGTGCGTGGGTCACTCAAGTAATACAGATGTAGAGTATAAGTTCGTTCCCACGAGGAATACGTATTTCATATTAAAATCAAATATTAGCCAATAGTCTAATTAATGCTATCCAAGACTATCAAACTTATAAAAGTTGTTTAAAAAAAATATAAAGACTGAAAAAGTAATAAATCTCATATAAATAGATAAATAGAGAATAAGAAATCCTTTTTCATCTCCTATTTCAATTTATAACATGCAATCCTTACAAGCAATATCAATGATTTGTTAAATTAGCTTAAGAATCTAATTTAGTTAAAAGCTTATGTCTAGGTCAATTAACCCTAGTTTTATTTACCCAGCTCACTATGTTTCCATGAGAACCAGTACAAACTTCATTCTTGAATGATCTATTCTCAATCACATACTATGCATGACCAATAGGTATATGTCTACCCTATTAACGAATCATCTCACTCAAAGCAATTGAATGAAATAGAACATGCATCAATCATACATATGACCTAAAATCTAAATTCCTATGTCTAGGTTCATTAGATTTCATCAAATCAAACAAAAATTGATCAAACTTTCAAAAGCATTAAGATTCATATGATTGAAAATAACTAAACTTCAATATATACTCTAAAAGATTACAAAATCATCAATATCCATAGGAAACTATAAAGAAAAACTTATACACAGCCTAACTAGCCATGAAACACGAAAATATAGACATATAAATCATGTTCATGAAGCAATAAAGAAAGAAAGAAGATAGGAAAGGAAGGAAGCTTATTAGATTTCATCTTCTAAGCTTGATTCACCCTCCATATGAAGGATGGCCTCCAACCGTAGCCTCTTTTGCCTTCTCTTGGTCTAAAAACCCTAAACCAGCAGTTGCTCTCCAAAAATGATGAAAAACTCTCGTAGAAAATGGATATAAACATATTTATAGGCTGAATAAAATAGGACAATGCCGCAGCGTCAAACACATCATGCCGCAGCGCTCGTGCAATTAGGTCACAGGGGCCTGGGCCTTCCACTCTCAATGTCACGGCCCTCTAGCCTCGGGTTTTAGTACTGAAGCAGGGTAACTTCGCGACATTCGTTCTGCCCATGTCGCGGCGTTGAGTGCTGATCTTCATTTTGGGCTTCCTCTTAGGCTTCCTAGTCCAAAGCTACTTCAAATTCTTCATTTTCCTGCTTTATTTGAGACCTGCCTATATCAGAGAAAGTATCAATTCATTAACTCATGCAAATATACTAAATTTATCAAAGTTTTGAAAGTATTTGCTTAGGATCACAATAGAAGCCATCAGAATGAAATCAGATATAAATGATGCTAAAATATTCTATTATTGCATACAAACAAGGACTAAGCATGTCATGAAGCACAAATATAGGGCACAAATAACTACACTCTGTGAAGTTATCATCTACGTAGAGTAGTTTAAATTAGATACAAATGTTGACTCTTATGCAAGCTAGTTGAAAGTCCAATCCAATAGTGACACATATTAGGTAAGGGTAATGCCCTGCCTCATTTTCAATACTCGAGACATAAAACATGAGGACACAAAAGAAAAGTCCTCCTGATTGGAGTTTTAATTTGCTTAATGATATTCACCCAGTTGTCCAAGTTTTTATCAAAAGCTTCTGAAACTTCTAAGCATATATAGTCATACATGTTGAAATTTCACCAACTATTAATTTAAGATTTAGAGTAAAGAGGATCAGATTTGTTTTCGAGATAAAACTAACTCGTTCTAGACTAATTATGGCATGGCATACCAGTTCTTAAGATGAATGTGCTTAAATTATATAAGATTTAGTTTAACTTGACATGAGTTGTTATAAAGGCAAAATCAAACAACACAATTACCTCCTGCCAATGACTTTCGTAGATCTACCTTGTTGAACAATTTTCCTCAAGTTTTATTTGAATGCAGTCACATAATTAAATTGTCCCTATTGAATAGAGAAAGTGAGAAACAAAAGAAAAATCTAATATTGTCAATGAGCTAATAGTTCTCATCATTATCAATACTTGTATAATATTGGCAATATCATAGGTTCATAGGTATTCATTCAAGAAATATTTTATAAATTTCCTTAAGATACATATAATAAGCAACTTTAGTGATCAATACTTTAAGTGTACAAAAAAAATAGTTATCTTGAATTAAAAGTATAAGTGTTAGCCAATTTAGTTTTTTATTGTTGTCAACAAGTTTTAGTTTTATTGTTGATTGAGTATTTTCTGTTTCAGTTTCCTGATCAAGCCAGTGGTGAGGGTTCACCAGCAGAGGGTGTAAGACGCTCTTCATCAGCTAGCCACGAACTACGTTCACATCAATAGATGATACCTTTTGTATTTAGCCTAAGGACAACTACTTGTTTGTTTAGGGTAGTAGTTTCTAGAACTATTTGACAATCTCATGAAATTTGTATATTTTAATACTTGTAATAGTTATTTTGCTACTTAATTTGGTACTAGTTAATGTGCTATATACTTGGATACTAGTCATTGTGCTACTTAACTCACTACAATGTCATTTGCTTCTTATTATATTTAATTTGCTATTTGAAGTATTTGGAGTATATTTTTTATGTGTTGTTGAATACTGGTTATGTGGACAGATTAAATATCAAATTTAAAAATGAGCTAAGTACAAAAATTAAAAGGTTTTTGACAATATTCTAGTCAAATAGCGGCGGTTCAAAACCGTCACTAAATTAAATAAAATATTATTATTCTTTGCATTTCGTGATAGTTATTCACTAGTTCAAACTTATAGTGGCGATTTTTAACTGTCACTAATATATTTAATTTTTAGCCCTTGTGAGTCTTTTGCGTCGGTTAAAATCCGCCACTAAAAATTTAAACAATTAAAAATAAAATGGTGACAGTTTGTAACCGCCACAAAAATAACAAGTATCGTCAAAACACTTCATCAGTTAGTGGTGGTTGTAACCGCCACTAAATAATCAATTAGCGACAATTATTCCCGCGGTTAGTCACAACTGCCACAAATTAACATCGCGGCAGTGTAAATTGTGACGATCAACAAACTGCCATGAGTATAATTTAGCGGTGGTTGTAACTGCCATTAAATGCCTATTTAACCGCCACTATTTCCCTTTTTTTTTGTAATGGTGGAAGACCTCTTTAATATATAAGAAGCATCTCGGTCAAATAGCACAAAAGTTGCACAATTAGAGCCATCAATCACTCTTAACTTGATCTTATACCTAACAAACATAAATTTAAGGAGTCAGTATAAGTTAAACAACTTACAATTAACACATCAAACTATAAGTCAATCTTTTAGAATACAACTTACAAACCTTGGAAAAATATTAACTATATGACAATAGTTGGAATCACAGTAATACATGTCACTATCAAGAGTTATTGACTTGTTGCATTTGCATGCAATATACCACCAATCACTACTTTTGATTATGTGTTTTGCAGTAGCTAGCACAAAACCAAATCCTTCCTAAAAGTATTTTTAAAAAAAAGATAATATAAAACATTTAATATCAAATCATACTTTATATAAAAAAATTATACAAACAACCACATAAAGCGTATAAGATATGCCTCCTTAACGCCATTCAACTGTTCAATTGACATCCTAGGGGTCAATCTGAGGAAATCATCCACCACAAAAATATTTAGAGATTCAGATAAATGTGACAAAGTTAGAGAAGGCTAATCTCCTAACAAAGGCAAAATTTGGTTATAAAAAGTTTATGAATTCGAATTGAAAAATAGATTGAACTAAATAATAAACAATTTAATAGAAAATAAAATCTTTTTCAGAAGTTAACAACCTTTGGAATGTCAAGATTGAAGAGAATCCTAGTTGCATGCACTATATTTTGTAAAACAGTTTTCCCTAATAATTGAATGGTGATAGCAAAAAAGATAATGTTAAATTTGATACCAACGATTATAAAAAAAATAGACATGTTTAAGAATAGAAACTTAAAAAACCTTTGAAAGTTTTAACTTTCACAAATTGGATAATGAGTACAGGTTGCACAATATCACCAGCAGCAAGAAATATAGTTAAATCATCAACATAGGACCCAAATAAAGCACACTCGATCTTCACATTGAAATGATGAAATTAACATTAATTCAACAAAGTAATTGACAGCAAAAAAAGGACAGAAATAGTAACTCACAACATATATATTAACTCCTTACCTATCAACATCTAACTCAATCACAATCATCTTTGTTCTTTTTTCATAGTTGTCATATTCTTGTTCAGTCCCAACTGCAGATAACAATCTAACAACGTTTGATAATTGTAAAACGTTAATTATTATTGAAAAAAAATGCGATATATCAATGAAAATGTGAAATGAAATAGAGATCAAAAAAGTACCAAGTAAGTTCTCTATTTCTCCATTGGAACCAAATATATCCTCTAATGCTAGTAAAGACAGACCATATAAAGGGATCAATCCAGAGTCTAAAGGTCTCATAGAGGTTTTATATTGAAAATTCAGATGATATTTGTGCTTCGTGATTCAGAACGCACCAGTATTCTCTCCAACTCCAAAAAACTTACATACATAAACATCACCTTTGTTAAGCAAGCTCTTGAACTAGTATACCTAAGTCTTCTTCACAAAAGCATGAATCTTGCATCCCTGGTTAGTTACAAATGATTATATCAAAATATATTGAAAAAGTTTTATAGATTCTTAAATATAAAAAACACAAATCACAGAGAATCGTACATATTCATCCATAAAACTCATTTCAATGGAGTTAGTGATTGCAGGATTGTTGATGTTTGAAAAGAACCACAGACGAACAACCCTAATTTTGATCTTCCAAGACTATTTCTCAGGTGGGATTTTGACTAAAGGATCGATGGGAGGAGCCATTATAGGTTTTAGAAAAAGGGATTATCAGTAATATGGCGAATGGAATTAGTAGAAGGGGAAACCAATGAAAAAGCATAAGGAATAAAACAATCTTATTGTCGTATTTATAGCCTTCAATGGGGGGAATCAGGGTTTGCTGGTGAAATAATTACTGCCGAAAAACATACCTCGTGCTTTAGTTGGGAAACAAACATTAATGGATGAAAGGAAAACAAACAAAGCAAATTCATCGAGGCAAGGACAAAGCGTGCAAAGGAGCAGACAATTGACATAGAGGAGATGAATTGTTGATGAAGTGTAATGAGAGAAGAAGTCTGGAATGACAAAAAATGAATTGAAATGAACAACATGTAATACCATTAATAACATATTAGACTTGTATATGTGTACAAATATCATATGACTTATTTAACATGTCTGTTTAATTTTGTGACAAACTGAGTTAGTTTAGGTACTTTGTTGCAACTCAGACGATGAAAAGTAACTTAAAATAACTCAAATAATAGCATAAATTACTTAAATGATAGAAATAAATATGGATAATTTATTTCTAGGTCATAAATGTATAAAATAAGATGTAGTTAAAGTTTCAAGGTAAACTAAGTTAGTTTAGTATTTTTAGGCATACTGGTTGTGCAATTAATGTCAGATTGACTAGTAGCATATATGAAAAAATAAGATGTTGGTGAAACAACAATTTATATGAATCTTGGTATTTATTTTAAAGTTGTTGAAAGTTAGGAAACTTGAATCTGTGATATTAAAGTATTCCTAAGAAATATAAGTTTCAGTGTATGGCCTAATGGTCTTAAAAGTCAACAATCTCATCTCCTTTTTAATTCCTTATTCATGGCTCTTTGTTTGCCAAAAACAGAAGTAGAAAACATGAAAGAAGAAAGGAAAGAAGAGGAAAGGAAGAAGGAGGAAGAAAAAGAGAAAAAGAGAAAGGCTAAAGGGAAAGCCAAGGTTTGATCATCATCTGCACTACAAGAGGTAAGGGTGATTATGTTTATGTATTTCTTCTCTTCCTTGCTTCATCTTTGTTCATGTTTTGGTCATAGATGGAGAATAGGTTTTTGAGGAGTTATGTTGGTTTCTTCTTTTGGTTGTTGTTTTTAATGGTAGAATTAGTATGTTTTGAGCTTAACCTGTGCATGGTGATTGTTTGGAAACTTAGAGAAATCCATTTGGATGCTTAAGTTCAATGTTGAGAAAAAGGGAGCAAGCTCTTGGTTTTCTAGGTCTTGAATCCATGCTAGGTGAGTTGAATGTGAGCATGATGATTTAACATGCTTAGAGATCATTCTTAGGGTTAAAAATCATTTAGGACCTGGGTTTAAAAGTTCAGAGATTATTAGAACTCCAATGGAATAGCAAATGAAGTTGTAAAGGCTAGGCAACTAAGCGCCCAGCTTTTGGCTGCTTGAGTGCCCAAGGCCAGAGAGCTCGTAGATTGACTCTGGAAGCCATCGATTAAGCGCCCAAAATGTGAGTGCTTAAGTGCACTACTCTAGAGGTCTCGGGTACTGAGCGATTAAGCGCTCAGAAAGTGAATGATTAAGTGCTCAATGATAGACAGAACAGGGGAGGTTTGCTATCAGCGCTTAAGCACTAAGAAAATGGGCAATTAGGTGCCTAAAGGAAGAAAGTTCAGGGGTTTTTTATCCTAAAGTTTACGTGTTGGGATTCTTTGTACATATTTTTTGGAGTGTGTTAAGATACTACTAGAGGTAATTCAGTAAGGGAATGATCATTTGATATGTATATGGATTATAAAAAAAAACTTAGAGCAACCTAAAGTAAAGGCTAGTTCTAAGTAAGTGTCTAGCACCTTAAACAACTTAGTGTTGTATAAATATCACTTAAAATGTGATGATGTGGTATTTAGATGCATGTATGTAGGATGGTTTGGTAGTATTATTCGTTGTGAGTATCCTTTGATGATGTGCATAATCATTTAGGCCAAGGGAGATAATTGAAAAGTCCTAAAGGTTCTTTTGGGCCTGGATTCATGCCCTAACTTCTCGATAGTGTTAGGGTATGTATAATGTGAGGATGAACTTTCCTTTTATTTACCATAAAATAATACACTAAACTAGAATTCTTAGTTAAACATCTTGGTTTTAAGTTGGACTAAACATGTATGATAAAATATATGTTAACTTAGTATCTTTAGTTACTAAAGTATGACCTTGTAAAGTTTAACATATCTTATTTAGCATGTGTGTTAATATTATGTTTATTATACTATGTATGACTAGTTTTTATTTACTCATACTGAGAATTTGTTGATTTTCACCTAGCTGTGTTGCCATGTAATTTCATGTGAAGGTTATTCAAAAAGAAAAAAGAAAAAGGAAGCTAAAAGATTAGATCAGTTCTAGTTTTATTACTTATGTTACAATCTTAGTATCTTTTTATATTTCTTTTATAATGTAAAGAGTTATGTAATACTTCAAGTCTTTAGAAGACAAATGTTGTATATATGCATTTCATCTTTGAGTTTTATGTTTTTTGTATTTCAGAAGGCTCTCTATAATGACTCTAGTATGCATTATGGATACATTATTTGTTTTTATATATGTAGTGGCGTTGTAATGTTATTTATCTTTTTAAATGTTATTTATTTTGATATATTAGTATTAAGGTGTTACATAACATGCATATAGGATTGAATCTATTCATATGTTCAAATGAGTTGTCTGGATTGAACACAATTAGGGAAAGAAAATAGGGCACCTACTCTAATTGATAAGTGTGTGTGTATGTATGTATATATATATATATATATATATATATATATATATATATATATATATATATATATATATGTATATATATATATATATATATATATAAGCATGGAAATAGTTGTTTTTGTTTTTTACTTATGTAGAATATTATGAATTTGAATTATTTAAATTGTTAATATTTTATTTTAAAGTAATTAAAAAATTATAACTAAATAAATAAAATTCTATCATAATTTGAAATCAAAAAGATGGTATGACGAAGTAATTAAAAAAAGTTATGGAGAAGAAATTTCCTCTTCAGTGAAAGTATATATGAAAGAAAAAATAAAAAGAAAGCTTAAGTAATGACACGTAATAATCATATCATATAAGAAATATACGTGATCACATAAAAAAAGATAATACAATTTAAATTTTATCACTTTCAAGAAAAAGTACTCTTATTTATAATATAGAATGAATATTATATTTAATAATTAATAGTAGTATTAGTTATACAATTTTGCTATATATAATATAGATTACAGTTTAAATTGTTCAAATGTAAAGAATGATTTGAAATCCCTTAGAACATATTTTAAAAAATTAGTTAAATTAGTCTTTTATTTATTGAGTGAGAATATTATGATAAAAAAAAAGTGAAGAATGAAGATTAATAAGCCACTAAGAAAATATTAATACGCATTTATTTTCTCTTTAAATTTTAAAATCAAACAATTAGAAAAATGAAAATTAAAGAAACAAAATAAAATTAGATAAATGATTGGGGAGCTGCGGTACCCTTGTTTAAAATGGTGGCCGGACAAAGTTAGCTGCCCGATTTAGTGCCGTCCTCCATTTGTTCAGCTTCTCCTTATCCTTGAACCTCTCATCGTGCTTAGTGAATGCCTCTCCATAACTCCCTTTCTGATGTCGCACATCATGAGGATCCACGTCATAAAAAATGGGTAAAACCAGCAAATCATTTCTCTCAAGGCAGTCAAGGATGGTGGGGTAAGTTCATTTAAGCAAACTGAAGAAAAAGCATAGCTCTTAGAGAGCACAATGATGGCAATCCTGGATTTTTCAATTGCATATATTAATTTGAATTTAACTCTAGACGGTTTTAAGGTCCTTATCTTCGTGTACTCAAATTGCACATAAAATATTAACCAACATTATATTTAATATTATCATGATAAATTTAACTTGGCGGCAAGACCAACAACCGACTTGAAAAAAAAATATAATAAATGATGGAATTTAACATGTAGGTGTGTGACAGGAACTTTGTATTGCTATTAAATTTAAGAGTAAATTACAGAAACTGCTCCTCAAGTTTCTTTAAAAAGACACGTTACCCCAAACTTACTTTAAAAATACACGTTCTGGGAATTCGGGCCCATTGACGGAACTCAAAAACCAATTCGACAGCTCATCAGAGTTCCTGAAGGTGAGGTGCCACATGGTACAGTGCAGTGCTCACAGTCAACAACTTGGTACGACAAGTGGAAGACAATATTTAATTAAATTTTAAAAGGCCTCTAAACAAAGACTAGAGAATAGGAGAAAGCTACGTGGACGTTGTGGACTTAGTAAATGGTCTTCTTACAATGCCCAACTCTCTGCTTACTTCGCTGCACCCTTCAACGATGGTCATTCATGGAATATAGTCATCTTTGGGTGTCAGAAGAATCAGAGAGTTGAAGAAGACATGACCCTTTTCTTCAAAATGACATACAAAATCCGATGTTAATCCTGATAATTTTACGTATTCCATTATACTCTCCTGTTGCGATTTAGGTTTCGGGTATTAAATTCAGGCATAAATACTGAAGATTTGCTCCATTTTAAACTTGTGTCTGGGGACTAATCTTATGTGGATGTATGAGTGTCTTGGTGTTATTGGAGATGCAATAAAGGTGATCAATGAAATGCCTATAAAGATTTGGTTACTTGCCATGCTTGATGTCCATTGTCCAGCCACCTCTAGATGTGATGATATCTGCTTAAGCTTGTACGAGCAATCCCTATGGACAAAATTCAGGAACTTTGAGATTGTTGACTCTGCTGATGCCAAAATTGATCACCCGAACCAAACGGGATCTGAGAAAAAGATAGGAATTGCTGGGTAAACCCTTAAATTTGTCCATGAGAAAAACATCATTCGTCTTGAGCAAAAAGAAACTCAGCCTGAGGTTATAATTGGATAATTAATTATGAGTAACATGAAATGAGATAGAATGAAATAAATTTATTATTTTATCATTTAGATATTTTATGGTGAAATGAGATAAAATTTACATTTTATTGTTTAAGAAATAAATGGAATGATAAGATAAGTTATAATTTTATTATTTTTATATTATCCTTATTTTAGATGTACTAAAATTTAATTATTTTTAACTAATTTTTTTTAATAATTTTCACATATTATCTAATTATGATATTTATTAATAATATTTTTTAATTTTTTATCTTGTTTTTGGTTAATTTTTTTGATCTTGTATTTTTTATTATTTTCAATCTTGATTACATGAATACTAATTTCAATCTTGCATTACTGAGCTACATGATTTGAAATTGTTTGTAAACAAGATTTAACTTGATGAATATCAATTACGTTAATATGTATATGTTAATCACATTGCTTGATTTCTGTCATTGATTTGATGACATAGCTCATGGATTAATGACTTTTTTCTGGTCATATAGTTGTGTGGCAATATATTAATGAGACAACAAAGTTGAAATATTTTTAGTAGCGATAAAATTGTGTACCAATTGAAGATTATTTTTAAACATAAGGATTGAGTTTTATACATAGATTTACATATAGTAAAATTTAGAGCAGTTAGATCAATCCTTACACAAAATATTAGGTTCCCTTCAAAATGAACTCTACTACTTCACATTCCCTTCTAAATGTGACGGTGAAGTAATAAGAATGGAGGAGAGGAGAGGTAGAGAGGCAACAACATGGTCTTTACTTCTAGTTAGAGTAAGAGGATAATTTTATAATTTGATAATTTTAACAATAAAAATTAGATGGTTCCATCCTACACCCTCCAAATTGTAGGGGGAGGGAGAAAATTTGGAGTTTTTAATGAAATGGGATGAAATTCCATTTCATTCACTTCCATTCAATTTCACTTTTTTTTAAACAAATCTAAACATAGGTATATACCTCTATTCCATCTCATTTCATTCAATTCCATCTTATTTCTCCAATCCAAACATACCATAAGGTCTTGAAATTCACAATCTTGAGACACATTAATCCCTCGGTTATTTTTGCTTTGTTAAACTTTATAAAAAAAAATACTAGAGGTGTTAAAACATGATAGTCCATGTGGACAAATCATTTTTTGGGCTAGACCGTTGGCACAAATTATCCTTTTTTAAAAAAAATCTTATAGTTTTATCATTATATATTTCTTTTGCATACTTTAAATACTAACAAATATCAAATAAAATTATTTTTTGTGAGATAAATATTAATTTATATTAGAAAATGTAAGGGTAAAATCATTTACATATCATAAAAGTTATTAATTAAATAATTAAACACTAGGCCAACAAGTTGGCTTGGCCCATTGCAAGTCGGCCCATGTCAGGTCGAGCCAAAATCAAGTCGGTCCAATCGAGCCAAAATGCATTTTATCTTTAATTTTCTCAACTTAGCCTGCATATTTCATCGGACGTGGCACGTTAAATGTTTGACTTGGCTCCATATTTTTCAACATGACATTTTCTTTTTCAGCTGGACTTGAATTAGTAACCCCCATTTAAAAATGACGATGTTTGGGCTTTAGGGTTTAAAAAAATTCTCAATTCCCAAATTTCATCTTTTTCCTCCTACTCTCCCTCATTTGCACCGAACTAGAGCTTCTCCCATTTGAACTCTTAAATGTTTTGAAAATGATAAGTAGTGATAGAGTGGGCGAGGAAAAACACATTATTCTTAACCCCAATTCTCCCAATTGAACCCTAAAAGAAACCCCAAAGTCCCTAATCCTTCATCGTCTTCATCATTCTCTTCTTCCCTTAAAGCAAAACTAGCCACAATAGTACCACTCTCACCACCACATCCTAGTGAACCTCATCACTGGAACCCAAAATAGGTGCCAATACCTGCCCTTAGCCACTAAACCGCGAAACCATGATGCCCACCTGCAAATCTCCACCACTATCCAATCGCTTGTGACTAAACCTACCTACCATTGTCTCAATCACCGCTGGTAGCACCTCTGCCCAGTTGCTCCACCATCACCTCATCACCTCATTAATGTTCACCACCGACTGCGCCCCCGACGAACCACTACCATCCCCTTTATTGAGAGCCACCAAACCTGGTCTCCCTCGCTTAGAGGTTCTTGCAGGGATTGGTTTTTTTGTTTCTATTTGTGTATTGTTGGGTCTATAGGGTGATGATTCTATTGGAGGAGCTCTGGCTTTGTGGTTTATCTCTAATTGGGGTTTGGTGGATTCAATGAAATGAGGTTGAATTTGATTGTGGTTATTATTATTTGGTGACTGGGGTTATTGTGTCTTGAGTTAAGATTAAGGATAATTACATGGTTGGTATTGTATTTGCTTTGTTTCTCCTTATTTTGTTGGTGAGTTTCTTTTGGTTCAGTTATGGGGGAGCTTGGTGGTTTAACTTAATGGGGACTTTGGGTTTATGTTACTTTAGGTTTCTGATTTAGGGGAAGAAAAGAATGAAAAAGAAGATGAAGAAATGAGATTATGATTTATTTTTGGGCTTTTCAAACCCTTAGTCAAAACGTCATCATTCTAATAGCCAATGTGGACAACACCATCCATGTGTCAATAGTGAGAGAGCCAAGTCACAGATTTAATGTGCTACATGTGCTTTTTTGTAAAGTTTAACATAGCAAAGATAACTGATGGACTAATGTGTCTCACGATTTTAAATCTTGAGGTGATTTTTTTTTTTTTGGCTAAAGGATGAATTTGAGATATTTTTCTCAAGGACTATTTTGAAAGTTTACTCAAAAATGCTAACTCTAAAAAACTAAGATTGAGGAAGAAAGAAAGTTATTTCGTTAACTCACTTAACGTTTTATGATGAAATGGGGTGGAGAACATTTTTAAAGTAAGTTTTGGGGTGGAGTATTTTTTAGAGAAACATTAAGAGATGTTTTTATAATTTACTCTAAATTTAAATCATCTTTAAGATGCTTCAATATACATGGAATCCATAGACATATAGAATAAACATTTCTAAAAAAAATGTGTGCATTCAGTTATTATTTCCTTCAAGTTTCCTTTGACATTTGGAATTAAATGTTAAGTGTTTGGAATGAATTTCAGAGGATTATCTGAGAGTGCTTTGTGAGTGGTTGAGAATGGTGGTTTCTTCTGTAAGACTGTGACAATAACGATGGTATGAGAAGTAGTGTACTTATAAAATATATTTCGATATTTAAGTTAGACTGTGTACAAGATAAATAATATTTAGAGATTTATATCTATACTTTGGTAACTTAATCTAATATTTATAAGAGTTTCATCTTAAGAGGTAGCAAAATACTAATGAAATCTTGTTTGAAATGAATATTAATAAATAATAACTACTATTGATGATAATCCCTATGAATAGGGGATCAATTATAGAGATTTTCTCAGTTTATTGAAAGCTGTTATTTCTCCAAGTGGCACGTGTCATGGGCTAAAATCCATCCTAGACGAACTGGATTGCTCTTTGTTAGGCTATCCTAAAATTTGATCCAGAACAATATTAATGTTGATGTTGATCATAGAAGCTTCCTAGAAACATCTATTCATTTGCATTTCTCTTTCCATATGATTGTATTATGAACCGATAAGCCTATTAAGTATTGACTTATTTAGTTTGCCAGAGGCTGGTTGTATACATACAAATGCTCAAGTTTGTTATTTGCATAATACTACTCTAAAGATCAGTACATTAATTTAACAAAGTTTGCAGAGTATATTATATTATTACTTTATACTTCAGAAAAAAAAATATTCCTTTATAGTAATTATTGATTCTTGATTCTTGAAAATATTCTTCAATAATTACAAAGATGCAAAAAGCAACATTGAGCGTTTGATTTATTTTTAATTTTTATTTTTAATAGATATGTTTATATTTATAATTTATAATTATAAAATATTATTTTATTTTTAATTTTTTAAATGTTTGTGAATAAAATGATAAAAATAAATGAAAATAATTATTTCTTATTTCCATCTTTTTCTTAAAAAAATTAAAAAACAAAAAACAAAATATAAATAAGGTGAAATTTCCACTAAAAATACAAACTGAAAAGAAACTAAACGCATTATTAAATGGAAAATGATGCTCCTACTGTGTACAGTAGGTACACCAGTTTTAACACCTATGCCATGTCATTATTTTTCATTTAAAAAACAAAGAAAAAAGTTGATATACATTGATATACGGTTTCCCTCTCTTTCTCATTTCCGTCTCCCTCTCATTTCCCCCTCTTTCTTTACTTTCTCCATGTCTGAAAACTGGTGACTCCCTCTCCCTCTCATCTTCGTCGCACACAGCCCTCCGTAGCCTGCTACACCACTGCTCCCTCTCTTTCTCATTTCCGTCTCCCTCTCATTTCCCCCTCTTTCTCTACTTTCTCCATGTCTGAAAACTGGTGACTCCCTCTCCCTCTCATCTCCATCGCTTCTCCGTCGCACACATCCCTCCGTAGCCTCGCAACACCGCTGCTCCTCTCTTTCTCATTTCTGACTCCCTCTCATTTCCCCCTCTTTCTCTACTTTCTCTATGTCTGAAAACTGGTGACTCCCTCTCCCTCTCATCTCCGTCGCATTTTCGTCACACACAGCCCTTCATAGCCAGTAACACCGTTGCCTTCGTAGCCTGCTCGAAGCTCCGCAACACCGCTGCCTTCGCTTCCCTCTGTGCTTCATCAAGGTGCTTTCTCCATTAGATACGTAAGCTCAACAATGTTCTAAGAACATGTAGTGAAGAGCTTAAGCTCAACAATGTACTAAATGGTCACTACATGAAGGGAAACTTAATGTTATGAGATGGGTAGATTTAATAAATTTTTGGGCAGTGTCAGAGGTTAAAAAGAAATTATCAGAAAAAAAATAAAGGGAAACTGAATAATCGTACCAATAACACTCTTGGCATTATTCTGCTTCAGGAGAGTTGCAACCCCAAATCTCCAATTTTAAGTTCTCCTTGGTGACCGTTTATAAAAATATATTATCACACTTCAGGTCCCTGTGTATAATTGGTGGGTTACAATTGTGGAGGTAATTTAGACCCATTAAAATCTGTCTTGCCCATCCTTTAATAGCCTTTATGTCAACCTTCTTGTGTTTCTTACGATACCTAAATGATACATAAAATCCACTCACCAAAAAGATGATTTCACAATAAAAGAGAAAAAGAGATTAAATACGTTTAAAGAAGGTAGTGAACATACTGTCTGAGGCTCCCCGAGGTGAACAACTCAGTAATCATGTTAACAGTCTTGTGCTTGTCATCAATCTAGGAATTGTAGAACTTTACTATGTTATTGTGCTTCAATGACTTTAAGAGATGCACTTCTGAGTATAGTGTCTCTAAGTTACCTGGTGACTGTATTAACCCAAACCACAATATGCATTGCGTTATATTCTAAACTGTTCTTGGCATTCAAAATGTCTTTTTTTGCATAGGGAAAACATTTGACAGTGACCTGCTTTGAAATTTAATTATTTATTTTTCTATAGCTTTATTTGGGTGGATGAGAACTCATTTTGGTTTAACTCTAACTTAATCATACATAATCTTCTTACTAGAATAAGTACATGTAAGAAGTAATAAAGAAACAATAATGTTAGGATTGATTGTGCACAGAAGATGAATAAATTAACAGATAAAAACTAGCTGCCTATACTGTTGCTGCATATCAATTACAACACTAAACCATGTGACTTTAAAGATGAGTACTTGCAGTTTTTACTTTGTCTTGTTGTTGGAAAATTATTGACTTGTGAATGGGTTTAATTTTGCATGTAAATGAGAAGGGTTGGATTCTTTGCTGGTTTGTTATCTTTATGGCATGTTAGATGGTTGCTTGTGTTCGTTGATTATGATGCTTACCATGTAACTTTTTTTACACCATTTATAACTCTTGGTTAACGAGGTATAAATATATGGTTAATGACGTGTAGTGGATGGTTAACGGTTTAACCACTCGACCATGATTCTACCCAAAACCAACATATACAAGTTATTAACCATAAATTTCTCTTGTGTTAACCAAGAGTAAAAAATGCAGTAAAATAATAGTCACATTTTTCTTTAGCATTACTCTAACTCATACATAATATGAAAGACCATGTCTTATAGTCACTTTGAGAAATTTGTTGACCATTAATAGATAGATAAAATGCTTTCCACTTGCCGATTTTTTGGATGGTAACGTGAGTTGTGCATGTGCAGGTTAATGGAATTGGAAATAGGTGCTTCCATGGAGGATGAAAATATCGTGAATGGCAGTGGGGTGTTATCTGATGTTGGTGGCGGTGCTCAATGCATTGAAGAAGCAAATGAAACTCAAATAATTGTGAGTTATAGCTGCAATGAGCAATCTGAACCTTGTGAACCGACAGCAAGTATTATATTTCCTTCGGTGGATGCCGTTAAGTCATTCTATCGGCAGTATGCTAAGGCAAAGGGATTCGATTTCATCATTAGAAATTCAAGAAAAGGAGATGATGAAGAGTTAAAATACTTCATTCTAGCATGTTCACGAGAAGGCAGTTGTGTGTCAACGGTTCCAAATGATTTGAATACCTATCCAACAATCAAGAAGAACTGTCAAGCGAAGATAACTGTTGGTTTGAACAAAAATGGACTTTGGTGCATAAAAAAAGTTGTACTTGACCACTCTCATGATCTTAGTCCTGCGAAGGCAAGGATGTTTCAAGGAAACAGAAACATCAGCATGCACGTGAAGAGAAGAATAGAGATCAATAATGAAGCAGGCGTGAGGTTGAACAAGACCTTCCGTTCTCTTGTTCATGATGTTGGAGGGTATGATAATTTACCATTTGTTGAACGAGACGTGAAAAACTATGTTGGGAGGGAAAGACGTGTGATTGGGAAGGAGGGTGATGGTAAAGCTCTTCACGGATGCAACAACAAAATAGTCATTTCTTCTATTCTATAGATTTGGATGATGACTTTCACGTGAAGAATGTTTTTTGGGCTGATGCAAGAAGTAGAGCTGCTTACGAATCGTTTGGAGATGTTGTGAAGTTTGACACAACCTATTTGACAAATAGGTATGACATGCCATTTGCTCCATTCGTTGGTGTGAATCATCATGGGCAATCAATTTTGCTAGGATGTGGTTTACTATCTACTGAAGACACTGATTCGTTTGTGTGGCAACTGTTTGAATCTTGGCTTAATTGTATGTCGTAAGGCTCCAAACGATATTATCACGATCAATGCATGGCCATGAAAAATGCAATCCGATAGTGTTTCCTACTACTCTCCATCGATGGTGCTTATGGCATATCATGAAAAAAATCCCAGAAAAGTTGAAAGGTTATGGTGAATATAACAGTATCAAGGATGCAATGAAAAATGCAGTTTATGATTCCTTGACAGAGGCTGAATTTGAAGGAAAGTGGGTTACTTTCGTCCAACAACATGACCTACAAGACAATGAATGGTTGAGTGGGTTGTATAATGAGCGACAGAGATGGGTCCCAATCTTTTTGAAGAAAGATTTTTGGGCTAGAATGTCAATGACCCAGAGGAGCGAGAGCATTAACGCATTTTTTGATGGGTATATAAACTCATCAACAACTCTACAGGTATTTGTAAGGCAGTATGATAATGCTCTCCACGATAAGGCAGAAAAAGAATATGAGGCAGATTGTCGATCATTTAACAGCATTATTGCATGTGGGTCGAACTCTATGATTAAGAGGCAATTCCAAGGCGAGTATACCCATTCGAAGTTTGCTGAGGTTCAAGCTGAATTTAGGGGTAAAATGAATTGTTCTATTTGCATTAAATGTGTTGAGGATGGAATCTCTACTTATGATGTGTTAGAGGAGATGGTAGTAGTTGGATGTATGAAAGAAAGAACAAAGAGAGGTGGTATTTAATCGCAACAATCATGATGTTAGATGCAAATGCTTGTTGTTTGAGTTCAAAGGCATTGTGTGTAGACATTCTCTTGCTGTTCTTGCGCAAGAAAGGGTGAAGGAAATGCCTTCAAAATATATTTTGCCAAGATAGAGCAAAAATATAAGAAGGAAACATGCATACATCAAGAGCAGTTATGATGTGAAACAATTGCAACCTCAAATGCAAAGATTTGATAATTTATTGAAGGAGTTTTACGAGGTTGCCGAAGTTGCTGCTGAATGTGACAATGCTAGTGATTTTTTTCTCCAAACATTGCGTGCATGTAAAGGCAAGGTGCAATCGATTGCTACATCAAACCACAATAATGTCACATGTCATAAAGGTCAACACAAAATAGGCAATATGATTGGCACTGGAAGCAGTCAAACCAAGGAGTTATCGAGTGAGATTCATAGTCCATTACGTGTTGCTCGTAAAGGCCGCCCTCGATCAAATAGAAAAGTATCAACAGTTGACCAAATTGTGAGGAAAAAGAGAAAGACAACACTTCAAAGGTCACACATGTTGACAATTGATGTGAGTGCAGTTGGATATATTTTCTTGGTGTATGGAATAACTCTTTGCCGTTAACTCTCTTAGAAAGAGTGCATATATTATGAAATGTATTTTTAAGTTATTTGTGTTGGTTTATGTAGGAGTGTATCGAGGGAAGCATGAGTCAGATCAATGGAAACAAGCTACATGTATGCTCATCTATGGAAATTATGACTCCTGGAGAACGAGATGACGATTGTACCGTGGTGTGTGTGTGCACAGAAATAAAATTTAAATTGTAATTAGTGTTGGAATGATTGTTATCATTTGGAGTAGTATTGATGGAGTCATTCTTATTTGTAAACTTTTATAAGAATTTATAATTTAACTTTAGTTGTATTTCTCCGTTACAGTCAACAGCTGTTGACTTGAACACAAATGTTGATGATTACAACGATAGTTGTTGGACTTCGCAATTGGTAGAAAGTCCAGCACAAAGTTCTCTATCATTACTTGCAGATTTTCAACATGATTTCACCAGTGGTCCAAAGGCATGTGAAACGTATGCTAAATTTTAGGTTGTCAAAGTGGTTGTAGTTAACTTTTTCAAATGTTTTTTTTCAGGCTGCTAGTAGTGAGAATTCATACATGAATTTTGGAATGAGTAGTTATTCAAAGCAATTTGAAGAAACACGAGTCGAGTAACACTGACGTTGTACTTAACTCTTTCAATCAATTATATTTGTAATAGTTTTTATTGGAGTTAATGTTTAGTTTAAAAGACTAAGGCAATTAACTTTGGTGTTGCAGGTTTATGGGGCAACTGTCGAATTACCTATAATGGGTGCAAAGATTAGTGCTAGCTGACATCAATATTTTTTGGCCACTTTTGATGAGATTAATGCATGGGAGTGGCAAAGGGTGATATGTGATGACATAGTATTACGCTAGTTTTTATTATTATTTTGAATGTTTATTTTGCTATAAGTAAAGTAATCAACTTATGTATTTTTTTGGAATAGGTTGTTTGTATAGTTTAGTGAATGACATACTACTTACAATGTGTACATAATTATATAAGGTTATGTAAATGGTCGGGTAAAACCAATATTTTGGTACAAGTTTATAAGGTATCCAATGAAAATTGTACATGTATGAAGCACAATTATATTTTTTTGGTACTTATGATGTGAATGTATTTGTTTGATTATTTTTGTTTGATTGGTAATGCCATTTTGATTTTTAAACGAATATTACTCATTCCAAGATCAGTTCAATGTCAATTACACACCGCCATCAATACCAAGGATAAGTATTCAAAGAGTTTGCTTTCTCATGAGCCGTTTACCTATTTAATTTTCGAAGGCTAAATCAGTCTTTCATGTTTTCAAAGGAAACTAATCATTTTGACCATTTTTACGCTTTTGAAAAAAATTGGTTAATAGAGAACAAACAAGTGGTTGATGACTTACAGAAGTTGGTTAATGGGGTAAAGGCTGGAAGGGATGCATTTGTGCATGCCTATTAACCAACTTACATGAGGTTCATTAACCACTATTTTGTAATGGTTAATGATCTGCAAAAGCGTTGAATGGTCTATGATTGAATCCACCCAATCTTGGATAGGTTTCTAAATTGACTACTCTTTAATTGTTATTTCTTCCGTTAATTTTGTTAAGTACGATCTTAAACTGTCAAACCCCCCTTTGCTAACTTTCACTTGATTTGATTAAATTGCATCTACAATCCTCGTGGAGACGATCCGGTGTTGTCACTGTGCTACAAGCTTAGGTAATAACTTCGGTTATAATTTTGACTGAGTTCGGCGCTCGTCACCAACTTCCCAAGGCAATTAACCATTTATTTGTTCTTCGTTAAGGAACTACTTTTAGAAGCATTGAAACAAAGTTAGTTAATCTTGAACAAAAAGATGGTTAATGAGCTACAGAACTTGGTTAATGGTCATGCACAACTTGAATGAGGTTCTTCAGACTCGAAACAAAGTTGGTTAATCATGAACAAAAATGTGGTTAATGAGCTACAGAAGTTGGTTAATGTCCATGCACAACTTGAATGCAACCATCCATCATTGACCACGTTAACCAACTTTTGAACGAAATTAACCACCGTTTTGTTCATCGTTAACCAACTATTTTCAGAAGCATTGAAATATAGTTGGTTAATCACGAACAAAAATGTGGTTAATAAAATATAGAAGTTGGTTAATGGTCATGCACAAATGCAACCCGATTCGAAAAAAAGTTGGTTAATCATGAACAAAAATGTGGTTAATGACCTACAGAAGTTAGTTAATGGTCATGCACAACTTGAAGAGGTTCAGACTCGAAACAAAGTTGGTTAATCATAACAAAAAATATGGTTAATGAGCTACAGAAGTTGGTTAATGTCCATGCACAACTTGAATACAACCCCATCCATCATTGACCTCATTAACCAACTTTTGAAGGAAATTAACCACTTTTTTATTCTACGTTAACCAACTATTTTCAGAAGCAATGAAATATAGTTGGTTAATCACGAACAAAAAAGTGGTTAATCAGCTATAGAAGTTGGTTAATGGTCATGCACAACTTTGAATGCAACCCCAGACTCGAAACAAAGTTGGTTAATCATAAACCAAAAAGGTGGTTAATGAGCTACATAAGTTGGTTAATGGTCATGCACAACTTGAATGAGGTTCTCCAGACTCGAAACAAAGTTGGTTAATCATGAACAAAAATATGGTTAAGGAGCTACAGAAGTTGGTTAATGTCCATGCACAACTTGAATGCAACCCCATCCATCATTGACCACGTTAACCAACTTTCTAAGGAAATTAATCACTTTTTTATTCTTCGTTAACCAACTATTTTCAAAAGCATTGAAATATAGTTGGTTAATCACGAACAAAAAAGTGGTTAATCACCTATAGAAGTTGATTAATGGTCATGCACAACTTGAATGCAACAATTCATACTTGAAACACAGTTGGTTAATCATGAACAAAAAGATGGTTAATGAGCTACAGAAGTTGGTTAATGACCATGCACAACTTGAATGCAACCATCCATTCTTGACCTCGTTAACCAACTTTTCAAGGAGATTAACCATTTTTTTGTTCTTCGTTAACTAACTATTTTCAGAAGCATTGAAATAAAATTGGTTAATGATGAATAAAAAAGTGGTGAATAAACTGTAGTAGTTGGTTAACGGTCATGCATAACTTGAATGCAACCTTTTCCATACTTGAAGCGAAATTGGTTAATCACGAACAAAAATTTGTTATACTAATCAACATCATGACCAATCAATTTGTTTTAAAATCAACATCACAAATCAAGCATAATCGAAAGAAGTCTTATGGGGTGGGCCACCATCATGGGTTGCATTAGGGGGTGGGCCACCATCATGAGTTGCATTAAAAAGTTCCCATGCATAAGAGATTGTCCCACATTTGCACAAACCATCAACAAGAGAACTGTAAGTTACAATATTAGGAACCAACTTTGTGCAATGCATTTCATTGAAGAGGCTCACAGATTCATCAATCCTTTTACTCGTGCAATACCCAATAATCAAGATGTTATAACTCCAAACATCAGGCGCAATACCTCATTCTGCAACTGTATCAAATAATTTTCTTGCCTCACTCAGATTACACATATCCAACTGAAACCCTAATCCTACCACGCTGTCATGAAAGTTCATTGCTTTCCTAACCTCACCATTGATACAAAGCCCTTTCATAAGTGTTGTGAAGGTTATGGTATTGGGTTGATAACCCCTCTTGACCCAAGTGAACCATAAACCATAAACCCTACAAATGAACTTGGTATTTCCAATTAATCAGAAATAACCATATAGGAAAAACAAAATCCAACAATAACTCAGTTCACATTACCGATTATCAATACATACACTATTTGGAACTCGTCAATGGAGCCAACTTCACCCAAAAAATTAAACATTCTACACAAATATATAACAAAAGACTATAATCAGGTTACAATGTTCACGTCCTAGTATCTGTTAAGCATCGGACAACCCGTTACTTCTAGGTGTTCTTCTTATTCCTTAGTTGATACACAAATGGTGTTCGCGTGGACGCACTTTGCAAACGCTTCCTCGGTTGGCGTTTTGCTCGATGGGCAATGTTTGATGATGGCTTATCAGTGGTAACAGCCTCAACATCAGCTTCATCTGTGTAACAACTAACATCAAGTTAGATGCTAAACAATTATGTATATATAAAGCATCTGAGGCGGTGGAAAAAAGATTTGCACAGTTACCTGCATCACTCTCTTGAGGTAAGCTTACTGATGATTCACCTGAAAAGGCATATGATAAGTCAAACAAAGAATAAAATGATACGTAATAACCATGAAATTCTAATGTTAATCAAACAACACTAACCAAAATTCCGAGCAGCAGTTTGACTGCGAAGCCGTGGGCTTCCTACTGTCGACGGTGAAAAACGTCCAGCCCTTTGCTGAGAACCACCCTCATTCCCCTGACTATCACCATGGATAGGCGTTAAAAATGCATCATTTTGTCTATGTACATTTTGAGGATGATCCGTGGCAGCAGCTGAAGTTGAGGGAGCCGTCACTAGACGCTGAAGTACTATTTCTTTCAACAGACTTAGTTCTTGCTCCAAAACAGAAATCCTTTCCGTAAACTGCGTATTTTGCGCCACCAACCGACGAAGCTCACTAGCATGGTCCTCTCTATCAAAAAACCTTGCTCCATGATGGCCAGACTCGGGTTGTGCATCGACCAATGCCTCTCTAAGTATGTCAACCCGCATCTCTTCAGGCGTGGCAGCCACATCCTCGATTATCTGATAATGCACAAAACACACAAAACGCATAAATATCAAACGTTGTATATTGCAAAACATATTACAATGTCTCACTAATTCAACCATGCTTACCAAATTGTGTCGAAATGCTCGATTAATCTTTGCCTTGCTGATTCCCACGTTTTGCCAATTCAAAAACTGTGGAAACGAAAACACCCGGGGGTTATTATCCGTTTTCCACATGGACAGGTGGTCTAAAGCCCAAACCTACATCAAACAATTGTCAGATTTAAGTACATAGTTTTACTAAGAAGGTCAATATAGATATATGCCAATAAAATTCATTCATATGAATAAAATACAATGATTTTTCAAATATTATAAATTTATACCTGAAGGATAGCTGCACACCCTATTATGTGTCTCTGGCGTGAATTCTCCCTCTTCTGACAACTGAGGCAGCTATGGTTAAGCTATCAACTAAGTAATCGTACACTGCTACACCCCAGGAGTAATTACCTAGAGCATCTAAGTCATCTAACATCTGAGTGAAGCCACCATACACATGTCTTCCTGTTCGTGGAAAGTAAAACACCCCAAATGCAAGTAGAATGTACAGTCTACAGAAATCATCCACCTGATGATCACCTTGATGCGCATGGAGCAGTTGGACTATTCTGTCAACGGTGACAACTTCACTCCCAAGCAGAGACAATGTATTACATTCCCCTCCATCATCAGGTTGGAGACGTTCACCTCGAACGCGCAGTCCAAGCGCCAAACATACATCAATGGGCTTAAAACCAACCACCCGACTTCTAACTCTGAACCCCGTAGCTTGGTCGTCCCATCGACAAGCTAACTCCCACAGTAGTACACCAGAGATTTGTAAATTCTCTGGCATATTTAGAAGTGATCTAAATGGAGTGGTCAATATTCGGGTTCGTTGCGCAGTGGTCAAATTATAGTTAATCTCAACCAACACATGGGGTGCGCAGTGCATGCCTCAAACGTAACTGAAGAGTATAACAATAAAGTCCATATTAGTAATAAATAAATAGCAGTCATGTAAATAGTGAAAGCAGTTCATGTGTACCATACATTTTGACTGTTTGCCATGCTCCAAACAATTGATTCAACAAACACACTTTGCAAACGAAGCCACAACACCTGCAAAATAATTGAAAGCATTTAAATATGTCTCGTACTATAACTTGAACCCCAAGTAATCAATGTAATGGTACAACAATGTAATCAATATAGAGGGTTAAGACTTAGAGAGCATAGTTCTTGAAACATTCTACTCATCATTTTCAAAGAATAGCAAATTCTACTCAATCACATAATCTAAATATCATTTTAATAATTTTTTAAAAAGCATATTTGTCAATGTGGTCTTTAACTAGTGGAACTAGTTTCCCTATGTAAGAAGCATATAACATAATTAGTAAATGAAAAATATGGCGAATAATTATAATTACTTTTAAACCAGTCCAACCAAGAAGCGAGATAAAAAAGTGAATTATAAAACAGATATCTATTATAAGAGTATTATAATTGGTTAGGAACTTAAGTTACACATAATACAAAAACTTTTGACCAATTATATAACTCATGTAACCAGATTTGTTCTAATAAGAACAAATTTTATAGGAACTTATCTAGGAAAGAAATTAGAGCTCCTAAAGCTCCTATCTTTCATAACTTGTCTTTATTAGATTCCTACAAATATTACATAGCTTGTCCAAAGATATTTTTAAACTTGAACATGCAAGAACTCTATTCTTACTAAAGCAATAACTGATTACATAACTTATGTAAGAGGTTAGATTTTCTAGTGCTACATTTTTCTTAAGTTTCCTATCCAATTATTTCATCTAGCTAATCTGTTAAACATTTAATTGGTTTGTTTTTGAAAGCTGCATAACCGGTTACATTCCTTTTTCTAACCGGTTATTAGTGGTAGTCAGGAGCTCCACATTTTGTTATAATCGGTTAAGCAACTCATATAACCGATTATATCTTAAGACAAAAAGTGCAAAGGTTTGTATAATCAGTTTTGATCCATGTTAACTAATTATATTGACATTAAAAGCTTATCTCACGTTCTCCATTCCAGCCACTCTCGGTCCAGTAAAGAGATGGATGGTTAAATAAGTCTTTAACCAATTATTTGAGCCATCATAATTTAGAAGGAAAACGTACACAACTGGAAGATATGTTGCTATTGAACCTCTAGCTTATGGTATAATAATAGGTGTTTCAAACATCTATTCCATTCTCTAAACAGGATGCATGTGCACCCTTTTCACCATTGTAGAATATTCTTGCATGAGAATAGTAGATCCAGAGCCTCAAATTCCTATCAAAGTAATTAGATAACTTAGAAAGGTCCAAGCTTTTATACCAGAATATGAACAATAATATTTGACCTCAAGCAATAGCAATTTCAAATAGCCTTTGTCTCACAGTGGACTTCTTTCCTCCAATGTTAAAATATATAAAACTTGCCACTAAATCTTTGACATCTATCTTCATCATATTATTGATTACTCACTTACCAAAAAATATCCATTCACATAACGCACACACTAATAACAAACAAAAGCATTTAAATAGAAATTCAATTTTATATATAATGTATCTCAAATTGAAAGCATAGTGAAAGTGTTGATCCATTGTATAGTCCCACAATAAGAGAATTATCAATTAAATATTGTATCTTAAATTTGTAAACGCATTAGAGAGAAGGTACCATAATTAAGAGATCAATACAAAGAAAGATATTCATATGGCAGAAGAATCAGGGGGAACTAGTTGTTCATAGACAAGACAAGTATCATCCTTAATCAGCTCTTTTTATAACAATAAATATATCTTCTGCATTCACTCAATAGATCGTGATTAAAAGAATAAACAGGTTTGCAGATAATAAAACTAACTAAACAACTCAGAATCCATTCATCCAAGATTTACCCCATCATGCATTTTGGTTAGTAGAAATAAAAAATCTACTACATGCTTTCAATTTCAGGCAGGAAATCTTGAAAGTTTTTACTTAAAATTTAAACAAATATTGATCTACCACATCCTGTTGGTATGTCGTTAAGGGAAATTTTTACTTAAAATTAAAAATTTCTCCTCCCCTCCCTTCCCCTGTAACTCCTCCCTCCAAACATACCCTGAAGGATTTTTTAAGCTTGAGATTAAAGTTGTAAATTTGATATAAGGCTTACTTCCATACCCCACCCCCCACCCCACGCCTTCCTTTCTAGTCACACAAGTTGCATATATCTACTTGAAGCCTCATTACCATTACTATAACTACTTATTAACTAGGAAGGAAAAAAAAGAAGAAAAAAAAACTCAGCATTGAACCAAAATACAATTTGATCTAACATCCAACATTTTGTCATCATTTCATATAATCAAATGGTTGTATTGTATATAGCAGGAAATTTGTAATTGTGCAAAGAAACATCATTGTAGAAGCTGGAAACAAATTTTTAGGTAGCCTAAACATGAAGAGACAAAAAAAATTTTATGCCAAACAACTTAAGAGCACGTAATCCTTCACTGCTTGGTCCTATACACAGTCCCAGGACGGGCTCCGTGAGGGTGTTGGGGGTGGGGTCCGAACCCAGACGAAGCGATGTCGGTTCAGGCGAGGAGGGGAGAAGGACGAGGCAAGGGCCAAACGTCCATTCAGAGTGCTCAACTGCAAACTAAACACACACTTCATTGTTCTTACAAATGGTACATCGTTACCAATTCACCATCAATGACATTGACACTAAGGTTCTATTCTCTCTCGCTATCTCTATCCATTTTTCTACATACCGACAAGTATATGCTTCCAAGTGTGAACCATAGTGAGGAAAATAACAGTAATTTATGTCTAATATCCCACATAACTTTCACTAGTTGAGCTCTTCTATGCAGGTTGGTTGGTTATGGTAGACAGCAAATTTTGGTTGAAAGAAAAGGGTTATATTTGCTACTCTTCTGTCCACCCACCATACATATATAATTTCAGTAATCAATTAATCATTATGTATAATTAAGCTAAAGGCTTTTGTAAGTTAGAATTGACATTTACCAAACAAAATGTCAGATTTAAATAACCTATGTATACCTGTTTTGTGCAAAGGGTCGCTAGCGCGCGAGGGATGGGGGCGGCGCAGAGAGATTGGGGGAAGAATACGAAGACGATGTGTGCTCTTCGCCAACTGGTACCTCGCACGGCAACTAGGAGTGCCAACTGCAACTTCGCACGCCGAGTGCGCCTGCGTGGTCTCTGACGAACAGTGGTCTCGACTCAGGATGGTGCGAAGGGGGAAGTGAAAATGCCAAATGAAAGGGACGAAGGGACGGGAGGAAGTGACAACAGAGCGTTTTCGAGAAATAAGAACGAAGAGCGTAACGATGGAGGAGAAAATGTGAAGAGGATAGGAGAAATTTGAGAGGGAGAAGTGACGGGAGAAAAGAGAATGAGAGGAAATGAAAATGAAAAAGCAGAGAGACAAAGGGAGATATACAGGGACAAAGGGAGAGATACGGTACAATAATACGGTGTTGAGATTGGTGTAGCACTGTTCGCGGTAGGAAAATCGCGAATGTTATTAAATAAAACAAAAAAAAAAAAGTATATTGTGCAGTAGTAGAGAGTGGCAAAATGGATCGACCCGCTCGACTGCTTGAACCCGCTAAAATGCGGAGCGGGGTAGTTGGCTGTTTTAAGAAATAGATTGGAAGAACCAACCCACCCCGCTTTTAAGACGGGTTAACTAGCGAAAAAAGATAAAATGAAAAAAAGTAGATGAGTTAATGGGTCAACCGACTTAACCCGCCTAAAAAATAAAAAAAATTATATAAAAAATCAATAAATACAATAAAAAAATAATAGTAAAAAATTACAAATCACATATGTAAAATATAATTTTTAAAATAGTTTAATTAAATATTGAAACATAAATTATGTAACATCAAAGAACTTTTTATTTATAGTATTATTTATCATTTAAAAAAAAGAGTCAACTCACTGGGCCAACCCACCCCCGTCCTGCTTAACCCGTGAGTTAAGAAGAGCGAGTTGCGGGTTGAAAAAAAAATATGAGTTCAATCATTGAACCCAACCCGCAAAAAAATGATGGGTTGATGAGTAATTCAACGGGTTGAACTCGTTTTGCCAGCTCTTTTGTGCCTGTGCTCCGCATTGCTGGTCTGTTTGGTAAAAAGACTCGGTCCAAGGAGAGTCCTGTGCGTTGCTACTTTCTATATCAATTTTTATATTCTTATCACAAATAGTGTATATATATTTTTTTTTCACATTTTATTTAATATTATTTATTATACTTATTTCTTTATTACTTTCTTTCTTGATTATACATCTTTAAAAAATATATATATATACAATATCTATACCTCTAAAAGAAGTATAAAATTATTTTTTTATTATATATTCTTATATGTATTGTTTACATTTTTTGTGATTTTTAATAAAAAAATTAAAAAATATATATATATATATATTAAATAATATTTAAAGGACTGTAAAAAGTGACTGGAAAAAAAAAATGAATAAGAATATTTTGGTACTTGATCAGCCTAAACCCTAACCTATCAGTTTGCTACTTTATTTTTGTTTGATTTTTGAGTCGCAAAAATCGAACCATACTCATACTGAGTTTCCATCATCTCATGGCTGGGCGAGCATCCTCTTCCTTCACCTCCAATGGATGGACCTACGATGTATTCATCAACTTCCGAGGTGAAGATACTTGTACGGGTTTTATTGGACATCTCTACGATGCTCTCAGTCAAAGGGGAATCCGTACCTTCATTGATGATCAGGGGCTTCAAAAAGGAGAGGAAATCCCACCACGGCTCCTCAAGGCAATTGAAGAATCCATGATTGCCATCCCTGTGCTCTCTCAGAACTATGCTGCTTCCTCATTATGCTTAGATGAACTTGCCAAGATCCTTGATTGCAATAAGGGAAAGGGTCAGCTGGTTTTTCCGGTTTATTATGGCGTGGAACCTCATGAGGTGCGACATCAAACAGGGAGTTATGGCAAAGCATTTGCTATGCATGAGGAGAGGTTCAGGGACGACTTGGAGAGGGTGCAAAAATGGAGGATGGCACTGCATCAGGCAGCTAACTTGTCTGGCTACCATTTCAAACATGGGTATCCCACCTTCCCAATCCTTTACCTTATTCTATTTTGTTTCATTAATTTTCATTTTTCTAATATTTGATTCTAAAATTTAAAGAGAAAAGAAATGCTTCTTAATCTTCACATTTGAACAATTTAAATTGTAATAATAAGTATCAAAGCATGGATATGATTGCAATTAGTATGACTTCACACAAGCTTTTCTGATTGGGCAGGGATGAATATGAATATGCATTTATTGACAAGCTCGTTAAAGAAGTCTCCAGCAAGATTATTCATGCTTCCTTACATGTTGCTGATTACCCAGTTGGACTGGAGTCTCGAGTGCTTAAAGTAAACCGCCTTCTGGATGTTGGGTCTGATGATGGAGTCCACATGGTAGGGATCTATGGAGTTGGTGGAATAGGTAAAACCACAATTGCTCGAGCAGTTTATAATTCCATTGCTAGCCAGTTTGAGGGTTTATGTTTTCTTGATGATGTGAGAGAAAATTCAAATAAACATGGCTTAGCATATCTCCAAGAGATGCTTCTTTCTGACATAGTTGGAGACAAGGATATTAACGTAGAAGACGTGAAAAGAGGAATTTCAATAATAAAGCAAAGGCTCCATATGAAAAAGGTTCTTTTGGTTCTTGATGATGTTGATAGAATAGAGCAGTTGCAGGCTATTGTAGGAGCACCTGATTGGTTTGGTTCTGGTAGCAGAGTCGTCATTACAACTCGGGACAAACATTTGCTAGCAATTCATGGGGTTGAAAGAACATATGAGGTGCGGAGGTTAAATAAGAAAGAAGCTCTTCAATTGTTATGTTTGAATGCTTTTAAAACTGACAAAGTTGATCCAAGTTACATGGACATTTTAAACCGTGCAGTGAATTACACTTCTGGGGTTCCATTGGCTTTGAAAGTAATAGGTTCCTTCATGTTTGGAAAAAGAATAGAAGAATGGCAAGATGCATTTGATAAATTTGAAGAAAATCCTGATCAAAAGATCCGAAGGGTACTTAAAGTAAGTTTTGATAGTCTGGAGGAAGTTGAGCAAAAAATTTTTCTTGACATTACTTGTTGCTTCAGAGGATATAATTTGGCAGACCTTGAAGATATACTTTGCGCTCATCATGATTTACCCATAAAATACAGTATTGAAATTTTGATTGAAAAATCTCTCATAAATGTTGATCACTTTGGTCATGTGACAGTACATGACTTGTTACAGGACATGGGTAGAGAAATTGTCCGATTGGAATCACCTAATGAGCCTGGTTGGCGTAGTAGGTTGTGGTTCCCTAAAGATGTAATTCAAGTTTTAGAAGAAAATACGGTGAGTTAAACTGATATGGATGGTTGATTTATCTCTTTTACCTATTATATGCTAGACGATATGATATATGACCCTCTGTCTCCAATCTTCTTTTGACATTATCAACTCACAATTGATTTTTTTCTCTTTATAATAAGTGAATTTGTCTAGATATGCATGTTGAATTCGTAACATACATACATATCTTGTGATTGACTTGTGCTTTTCTCTGAATAGGGAACCGGTGAAATTGAAATCTTAATTCTGGATTTCCCCAAAGATGAAGTAGACTCGAATGAACTCATAGGTGAAGAAGTAGATTGGGATGGAGAGGCCTTCAAGAAGATGAAAAAACTCAAAACACTTATTATTAGAAATGGTTGTTTTTCCACAGGCCCTATACATCTCCCGAATAGTTTAAGAGTGCTGAAATGGTGGGGATATCCTTCAACATCTTTACCATATGATTTTCATCCAAAGAAACTTGCCATACTCGAGTTACCTGAGAGTTGTTTAATGCCGTGTGAACCAATCCAGGCAAGTGTATATATATATATATATATATATATATATATATATATTCCTTTAAATTATTAATAAATTCATTATAAATTCTTAAGGTTATTCATTTGGCTCTTTTTTTTGTCATTTTGCAGAAGTTCGTATTTTTGAGTGTTTTGGATTTTGGCTACAGTGAATGTATAACTCAGATACCGGATGTATCTGGTATCCCAAATTTGAAAAAGTTATCATTCAGACATTGTGAGAATATAATTGAAATTCATCCTTCTGTTGGATTTCTGGATAAACTTAGAATCTTGGATGCTGTTTGTTGTAGGAAGCTTAAGACTTTTCCACCCATCAAATTGACCTATCTTGAACAACTCAATCTTTCACATTGCTCTGTTCTTGAGAGTTTTCCAGAAATATTGGGGAAGATGGAAAATATAACTGAGCTCCATATAATGGGGAGTCCCGTAAAAGTGTTGCCATCTTCAATTCAAAACCTTACTCGGCTTCGAAAATTGGAACTGCAATTCTGTGAAATGGTTCAGTTACCAAGTAGCATTGTCATGTTGTCAGAACTGAGTTTGATGCAAGTTTCAAGATGTGCAGGGTTGTGGTTATCTAAACAGGAAGAAGGTGAAGAAATGTTCTGTTCAAACATGGAATGTCTTATTCTCACGTACTGCAACTTATCAAATGAATTCCTTCCATTAGGTCTAGCTTGGTTTGCCAATGTGAAAGATTTAAACCTATCGGGAAATAATTTCACAATTCTTCATGCAAGCATCAAAGAATGTTCCTTTTTGAGTAACCTTAAGTTGGATGATTGCAGGCTTCTTCAAGAAATTAGAGGGATTCCACGGAAATTAGAAACATTCTCTGCAAAAGGATGCACATCCTTGAAAGTGGTAGACCTCACAGTTCTTCCTACATGCACCGAAGAATGTCACTTTTTGAGGGAGCTTATTTTGGATGATTGTGTGTATCTTAGAGAAATTAGAGGGATTCCGCCAAACTTAGATCATTTCTCTGCAAAAAACTGCACATCTTTGACTTCCTGGTGTAGAAGCATGTTACTGAATCAGGTTTCTCTGTTTTTTCCCTATTTGATTTAATATTCACATTGACTCAGACTCTACATATGTTTCTGTAGTTTTTTATTTTGGTATACATATGTTTCTGTTGTAACTATGGTATTTTGGGTTGAAAGATATTTGATGCTAAAGAGAGGGAGAGAGTATATCGAGCAGAGTGGTGATTTGATGGAATGGTTTGGTATTAGCTACTTACACAACTTGAAGTACATGATGGCTATTTATAGGCTTTTATCACCGCAACAATTTTTCTAGACATTTATGATTTTTACATGGTTTTGTTGTTTCACCAACTTTAGCTTATTGGTGGTTCTTGAATTCTTTTACGTTGATTTGCTTTATCTTTGCTGCCTGTTGATGTCTAGAATTAAGTTTTAGTAGTTTCTAAACTTTTGACTGACAGGAATTGCATGAGGCTGGAAACAAGATGTTTTCTTTGCCAGGAACAAGGATTCCCGAGTGGTTTGATCACCGTACAAGGGGAGGGTCAATATCTTTCTGGTTTCATAACAAATTCCCTGGGATTTCTCTGTGTCTTGTTATTGGATTGGTGAATGAGCAACCTACCAGGGTCAAGTTTAGCCCCCAAGTATTCATCAATGGCAATAAACAGTCCTTTGCCGATCAGGAAGTTTTTGAGTTTGGGGTTGCAACGGATCATATATTTCTGTTTGATCTACAGCTGCTAAAATTTGAAGATAATGTGGACGTATTATTTTCAGAAAATGATTGGAATCGTGTGGAGGTTTCATATATAGATCATATCACCAACGATGAGGTCTCAATAAAATTGGTTGCAAAACAAAGTGGAATCCATGTATTTAAACAAACAAATACCATCGAGGATATCCGATTCACCGATCCATACCATAAAAGGAGAAAAACAGATGATTATCTCTTAACTTGGAAATCAAAATCCCACCAGTCGTCGAAAGAAAAGCATAAATCGGTGGAGAGAAAAGTTTCTGAGACACAACTTATGACCACGCATGTGGAATCGCTTCCGGCTCAAGCAATGCAAAATGTGAATCAGGATCCAAATTCAATGGAAGGGCGACGTCAAAGAGTAAAGGTAAAAATTTCTTCTCCATTCTTTTCTCTTTTACTCCATTCCTTCTTCACTCAAGTCCTTTTGTTTTTTGTTTTTTGTTTTTTGTTTTTAAGACTAGGGCAAAGAGATCTTGGAAAAGCCAGACTGTCGTGCCATCTGAGGCAGAAGGCCAAGCCTCTCGACCAACAACTTCAGTTGAGAAGCTTCCAGAAGATGAAGTTCATCCTACTACTGCAATTCAAAATGAGCCTCCTGCCAACGAAGAAGGTCGCTCGGGCGATGACATCAAAGTGGAAGCGGTGTCCTTTGGTAAACCTGAATATCAAGAGTCTTCTTCCAACTCCAAAGGTTCGGACTCAGATGATCCCTTTGACCGAGTCAATACAAAACTGAAACTCTCTCTTAGTGGGAACCAAACCACATCCTCTCGAGATGCATCTCTACTATCTATTCGAGAGGCCATCGACGACTTTGAGTTATTGGTTAAGGACTTATCTGAAACGTCTTCCGATCCTACCATGCAGTCTCGATTTTATCACCTCTTAAATATATTGAGCACAAGTAGCCACCCTAAGGTGACAGTGGAGGTTAAGCAAGCTCTTCTCGATTTCAAGAGAAAGGCCCTTGCATCATTCGAAGAATTCCAAGCTACTGTTGAGCCTGTGAACAAACTGAAGAATTTTGAGAAGCAGAGGGCCAGAATTCTGCAGGATACTGTTGCAAGCAAGGATCGGTGGAAGGATGTAAAACACTCAATAAAAAAGGCTTCTTTGATCATTGAGGCCGAAAATAAAAGGCAGAAGGAGCTAGAGGCAGAAATTGCAACTTTAAGGAAACAATTGGCTACAAAGGAAAGCGACCTTGAACGACTTGAGTTGAATGTCAAGAGTCAGGAGGCAACACTCTCAACCTATTTGACAACTTGCGCTTCTCTCAACGAGCAAGCTCGAGCGCTATTAAAAGAAGCCGATGATCTAGTCGCTGCAAACACTGGAGTCGAGGATGAGGGTGAAGCTGCTCAAATAAAGCAGAATAGGCTCAAGTCGACCTGGTCTACTGACCTAACTAGCCAGTTTATCAATATTAAGAAGAAAATTCTTGGCCGATATGAGTAGGGTGTAATCTTTGTTTACCAGAAACATTTCTGAACCATTCCGTGATATGTGAGCTGCTTATTACATACTTAGGAAGTTGTTTTTGTTGACAAATTTCTGAGACCAGCAGATAACTGGTAAGTTAATCGTTTGTAGCTAGGTGGTATTTATGTGGTATATATTTTTTAACATGAATACCATATAAGACATGACTGAATTTATTAAATAAAATTATTGTCTCAACCCTCTCATATGGGCGCCTCTGATGGGTATGGCAACTGAATTTAAAAATCAAAATTTAAATTAGAGGAGTCGTGAACAATTTTATTTAATTAGGAAATGTTAGAAAATATTTTTTTCAAAAATGAAAATCAGTTTGCATAATCAAAATAAAATCTGCTGTTTATAAATAAGAAGGGTGGAAATTGAGTCATCCTTGATAGTATATCCTAAGACGGTTAGCTAATTGTGCAAATTACAATTATTAAATTTACCCTATAATGTAAGCAAATGCAAGAATAATAAACAAACAGTAAAATAATATATACTTTTTTATTAACAAAAATATTTACATGCCAAAAAAGGAATTAAAATATTTACAAATCAAAGAAAAATCAAAACCAAATATTAAATTACAGAATTTATAATTTTGACTTAACTTTCAGTTTACATATTCCTAAAGTACAATGAGAAGTTTAAAGTTAATGTAGTTCTTTAATAAATAAGTATGGATTAATTAATTTTAATTAACAAAAATAAAATGTTAAAAGAACAGAAAAATATTTATCAATGATCAATTTAAATCAAGCAACATGCCACTAAACAGGGAAATAAACTAGGCAAATCCAAAGAGTAATGAATCAAACTTTAATCAAGCCAAGCACTCAAAAGTTTTTTTTCTTTTTAATATTTTTTAAATAATTTTTTGTATACTTTTTCATCATTTTAATTATTTTTTTGTAATTTTTTAATCAATTTTAGCATTTTTGTTTTTATCAATTGATATTTTATTATTTTTACATTTTCATTATTTTGAGTATTTTATCAAATTAAATTTTAACTTTTCCACTAAATATCTAACTACAAAAAAATATGGGTCAGAATGAAAGCTCAACTCTCCTGGGAGAAAAAATGGATGCAATAACTAGGCCAAAGGCAACCAATGGCTCCTCTGCTAATCCGAAGATCGTCCATGAATCTGGAGTCCAAGGCATCGTAGAATAAGGCTCGACCCATCTATCAACCATTGTAGTAGCGAGCACCATCCAAAAACAATCAAACACAAAAAGGACACCACTATCATGCAAAAAACCCCTTACTGTTATGCCCCCCCGAGCTGTTCCTAATAAAAAGGAGTAGGTAGCTTATGCTCAAATGTTGAAAGATCTGGTTGACATTGATACAATCATCACCGTCAACAACTCTACCCAGAAAGAACTATATGTCAAAGCGGGTGACATAGCAACATCGAAGGAGGGGTTCAAATTGGCTATGAAGGAACCTCCAATTAGGACTATGACCGCCTCAAAATAAGATGATTTTTTTGTTGGAAGTGGTGCCAAAACTGAGAATGGTCACCTAAAAAGGAAGATGAAGAAAACTACCTACAAAAAAAGAAGAAGTTTAGATCCAAGACCAACATCTTACTGAAGTGATCATTCAGGAAGCTAATGCAACTCCGAGCTCAAAGAAATGATCCCATTTAATGGATATGGATGTAGATGGGAAATGAGCTTGCTAAGAAGCTCTGTCAATGTAGTTGGTGATGATTTATGTTTGGTTTTAGTCATCATTTCAGGCTTATTATAAGCGATATTGAGAATTGAGAAACCTCATTTTCTTATTTCTTTAGAACTTTATTTTTCGCTTCATTTTAATTAATGAAATAATTTTTATCTCAGGAAAAATATAAAAATATCTAACATATCTAAACAAATCGACCTTACCTTAAAGAAAAAGATAAAAGAACTTCAACCCACTAATTGAATTACACCTCTAAGCCCAACTATATATATATATATAGATAGATAGAGAGAGAGAGAGAGAGACTTATTTTCATTATTTTAGAAAAGGTTGTTGATACCAACGTATGTTAATTCAAGTCCTTTAAACATGTAGTCTTTGGTTTAATTTTGAGATTCATATGTATGAAAATAATATTGTTAGGAGGGATCTCCGCTTAGACGTCTGACTATACCTAGGAGATTAATCTCTCACCTATTAAGTGGGAGAAATACTCAGAAAATTGAAAGAAGAAAGCATTGTTGATGAGACTGCTTGGCCCAAGATTAAGAACCTAAATTAAACAAAACCTAATCTAACAATAATCTACTAAAGGTTAACAAAGGAGAGGTCCTGGGGTTAAATGACAATAGGAGAGAGTTAAACATAACGATGACTTCGACAAGTGGTACCCACTGAGCTTCGGTGCAACGGTGACAGAAAACGTGGTGGCTCGCGACTGATGATGGCGAACTAGACACAGTGGCTTGCGGCAATGGCTGCAGTCTGTGTAGGGATGTGATGGGTCATGAGGCTGAGCAGAGGTCGTGGTTGCGCGACTTGCCACCGCCTTACTGCATTTGAATAAGGGATTAGAAGATTGATGATGGAATTTGTGGTAGTTTGGATTCGGGTTGAATGGGGGTTCCTCTGTAATTGAACTTTATTTTTTCTTATTTTTATCATTTTTAACATTATTTTGTAAATGATTGAAGTTACAGAATTTTTGGGTTTATTCTTTTTTTTTTCAACTTCAATAGGTGATTTATGTTGGCTTAGATCTATCTATGTATAGTTTGGAGTAGGATTTAATCTCTGGTTATGGTTTTTTATGAGTGATTGTCTGATTCTGTTGGTAATTGGTGTTCAAGAAATTTTATACTCATCAAGAGCATGGAGAGTTGAGATCAAATTAAACAGCGTACCAAAAATGAATCATAAATAAAAACACTGAATAACACCAAATTCAAACACAGAATCAAGAACACTAATAGAATTCAATTCCAATCAATGCAAACATAGATTCAAACACAAGCATATTCCAATGCCTAAAGAAAAATCAGAACAAGAAAGATGAGCAGACCAATCTCAAATCCACTGAATTTCAAAGAAAACCTTTTAGCATAGGGATGGTTCAATTATCTTAGAGGACTAAAGCTAAATACAAAATTGAGTACTTTTTATTGAAATTGATAAAAAAAATTATTAGAATTTTGTTCTTTTAACCTTTCGAGATACAAAGTTTTCTTTTTTAATATTTCTTTTTTAACATAATCTTTAGAGGAGATTGAAATTAAGAAAGAAAGCTAAAATAAAGAGTCAAAACAAAAACCCAAAAGTGAATATTATAAATTGAAAAAAGATTACTAGTTTCACTTAAAAAAACTAGTTATTGATTATTTTTGGTAGTCCTTGTTTACTGAGAATATTTTGGGGAAGATGATAAGAAGAATCAATGTCATTTCACGTTTAGGAAAGGAGAGGGAGGAGTAGTCTACCACGAATGCAGCCAACAAGACATTTAATGTGCCATAATAGCGTCTCTGTTAGTTCTAATTGAAGCAGGTTAGAGAAATTTTAAAGTGATCTCGGAGTAAGAAATTTCTTTTAGTATATACTATTAAATGTGTGTCACATTAATATTATAGACTATTATTGTCTTTCACTTTAACTATATTTTCAATATCATTGCTAATTTATTAAATATTTAATGATACGAAATAAAAGATTTCTATCATTGTCTCTCACTTTAATTATATTTTTAATGTCATTGCTAATTTATTAGACATTTAATGATACAGAATAAGAGATTTCTCTTATTCTGAGAATACTTAAAAATCCCTCAATTGATTAACAGTTGAATTAATTAAAGTGATTACGTTTTATTCAATGAGAGATTTCAAAGTAACTTCTTTAAACTGATAAGGGATGAAAATGACCATTTAGTTGATATTCAACCATTAGACCAAAACATGGTGTTGGTTAATGTCTTTATATTATATTATATAGTTATTTTGCTAGATTTTCATAAAAAAGAAGAACTTCCATGAAGTTATTATTATATATTCTATAATATTATTGTATTTTCAATTTTCAATAATTTTTGTTTTATTAAATTTATATATACTAGTATATAATTATTTTTTCATTCACTATTTATTTAGTTAGAATCTTATAAAATTATACTGATTCGATCATGATTCAACAACAATTTAACTATTAAATTTTAAATTAATTTCTTAGCTGGTTCAATTTTCAAAACCTTTGTAGAAACACAGGAAAATGAGAAAATATTTTGTATATTTTTTGAGTGTCAATATACAATAAGATACTCCTATTTATAAAGTAAGAGAGAATAAAGATAAAATCGGAATCAATCCTATACATAAAGTCTAATTAATTATAATCTGATTACAAAATAATAACAAATAAATAACAAATAAATAACAAATCATTTACAATCGTAACAAATCATTTACAATCGTAATAAATCAATAACAAATCAATCACTATCGTAACATCCCCCCTCAAACTCAAGTAGGTGCAACAGTAACCAACTTGAGTTTGGACAGCAAAGTGCGGAAGCGACTAAGAGAATGAGGTTTGGTGAACAAATCAACTGGCTGATCAAGAGTGCCAATCGAGACAAGATGAAGATCACCACGTAGAAGATGTTGACGAATGAAGTGACAATCAATCTCAATATGTTTGGTGCGCTCATGAAAAACATCATTGTGTGCAATTTGGATGGCACTACGGTTGTCACAATGAAGATCAGTGGAGGAAGACTGAGGTATCTCTAAATCAGTAAGAAGCCAACAGAGCCACAATATTTCAGAAGTAGTATCAGCAATGACACGATATTCTGCTTCAGTGCTGGAGCGAGCTGTTAGAGTTTGTTTCTTACTCCGCCAAGAAATAAGAGAATCTCTAAGAAAAATACAAAAGCCAGCGGTGGAGTGACGGTCATTGGGATCACTGGCCCAATCAGCATCAGAGTAGGCTCGAAGAGTCAAAGGGGATGCAATGGAATAATGAAGACCATAAAATAAGGTACCATTGATATACCGAATAATGCAGAGGACAGCAGCATAATGGGTGGTACAAGGGGCAGCCATGAACTCACTAACCAAATAAACAGCATAGGAGATATCCGGTTGAGTAACTGCAAGATAGATCAAGCTGCCTACTAGTTGACGATAGAGAGTGGCATCATCCAACAAAGTACCATCCTGAGGAGTAAACCGAACGTTGGGTTCAAGAGGAGTGTGTTCGATTTTGCAATCAGTGGGCCCTGCTCGAGAGACAAGATCAGAAGCATACTTAGCTTGTGAGAGAAATAAGCCATCGCTGGAAGACAGAACTTCAAGCCCTAGAAAGTAACTTAAAGATCCAAGATCTTTCATCGCAAAATGTTGACATAAGAACTGTTTGAACTCAATAATGCCAGTAGAATCATTGCTAGTAATAATCATATTATCGACATAAAGAAGCAAGACAACAGTACTATTTTCTATTTTTTGAGTAAAAAGAGCAGAATCATGAACACTGGAAGAAAATCCCAATTGATTGACAGTGCTATGAAATTTAGCAAACTAGACCTGAGGTGCTTGTTTGAGACCATAAAGAGCCTTACGAAGACGACAAACCTTGTTGGTCAAACAAGTGTATCCTAGAGGAGGACACATATAAACCTCTTCTTCTAACTCACCATTAAGGAAAGCATTTTTAACATCCATTTGTGTAAGTGGCCATTGTTGAGTGGCTGCAATGGCAAGAAGAGATCGAATAGAGGTGATGCGTGCAACAGGGGCAAAAGTTTCTTCATAATCAATACTATACTCCTGAGTGAATCCTTTTGCCACGAGACGAGCTTTGTACCGCTCAATAAAACCATCAGAAAGAGTCTTGATTTTATAAACTCACTTGTATCCTACAAGAGGCTTAGAATCAACAAGGTCCCAAGTGTGAGTATTCTCCAATACCTGTAATTCCTCCTGCATAGCTTGCTGCCAATGAGGGTCAGTAGAGGCTTCCTTATAGGACTATGGTTCATGAAGGTGAAGCATAGTAGAAAAACAATGGTAATCACGAAGATAGGTAGGTGAAGTTCTTACCCTATGAGGACGCTCAATGGTGGGAGGTACAGGATCAACGGTCGGAACAACATCATCGAAAACGGAGGGAACATCAGAAGAGACTGGGAGCTCATTGGAGGCACCTGCATCTGTGTCACTAGGGAAGTAATCAACATCGGGGTTAGTAAAAAGAGGAGTAGAAGTGGACGAAATTGACTTAAACTTGGATAATGAAGAGAACATTATATGTTTCCAGAAGACAACATGACGGGAGATACAGATATGCTGAGATATTAGATTCCAACAACGGTAACCTTTGTGCTCTGTGCCATACCCAAGAAAACAACAAAGATGGGCGCGAGGCTCAAGTTTAGTATATTCATGAGGTTGGAGGAGGGCAAAACAAGCACAACCAAACACCTTAAATGAGTTATAATCTGGTGTAGTGTGATAAAGACTCTCAAAAGGAGAGACATTACCAAGGACGGAGGAAGGGAGACGATTAATAACATGGATAGCAGTAAGAGCAGCTTCACCCTAGGCACGTTCGGGACAAAAAGGCTGAGAGAAGCATGGCACGGACTAAATCAAGAATGTGACGGTGCTTTCTCTCAGCGCGATCATTCTGTTAAGAGGTATATGGACATGAGAACTCAGACAAGGTACCCTGTGCACCAAGAAAAGATAAAAGTTTAGAATCACGATATTCCATGGCATTATCTCGGTGAAAAACTTTAATGACTTTAAAGAATTGTGTTTGAATCATATTGGCAAAATTAATGTAAATTTGAGGAAGTTCATGACGGTTTTTCGTCAAATATATCCAAGTAAAGCGAGAATAATCATCAATAAATAACACAAAATACTGAGAACCTCCCATAGTAGGTGTGGGAGCAGGGCCCCAAATATCAGAAAGCACAAGATCAAATGGTGAAGCAGAAATAGAAGTATTTTTATGAAAAGATAAAGCTGGTTGTTTAGCAGTTTGACAAGTAGTACAATCAAGAGACTCATTAGTAACAGATCTTAAAAGACCCTGAGACACAAGAAAATGTAGCTTGCCAAGAGAACTATGAGCAAGATGTTGATGCCAAATCTGAATGGGAGATGTGGTGGAAGCAGCGCAAATGTTGGACTTGTTGAGGGTCAAACGTGTTGCCCATTTGCTAACCGCAAGTGCACGGGTCACACAAGTAATACAGATACGAAGTAAAAGTTCGTTCCCACGAGGATATTAGTATGTTATAACACTAAATACCAACCAATAGCTTAATCAATTCTAGACAAGGACATAAAAATAGGAAAATAATATTAAAAACTATCTAACCTACAAAATCAATAAACCTAAAAGCGGTTAGGTTTCAGGAAATCCTCCTTCACCCTTTATATCTATCAACAACATGCAATTCCCCTCATAAATGCAAATGCATTCATTAGGTTAGCTTGAGAATCTTCATTAGTCAAAAGCCTATGTCTAGGTCAATCAACCCTGGTTTCAATTGCCCAACTCACTAAGTTTCCTTGAGAGCCATCTCAACATCCACTCATGAACGATCTATTCTCAATCTCCCACTATACATGGCTAAAAGGTATATTTCTATCCAGTTAGCGAATCAGCTCATCCAAGCCAATTGAACTTGCCGAACATGTATCAATCACACCATATCCATATCAACAAATCCCTATGTCTAGTTCATTTGCTAATATTAAGATCATGCAATTGAGGCCAACCAAGAACAAGCATTAAACACAGATAATGATTGAACAATAATCAAACATTCAAACAAACTTAGAGAAAAACACATCATTAATATATATAAAAGGATTCAAAGTATCCTAAACAAAGCTTAGCTATACAAAAGATAAGGAAGAGAAGAGAGAAGGGGAAAAGAGAGAAAGAAGCTCATTAGATTTGTCTCTGAAGCTTGAATCCTCCTTCAATCCTTTGATTCTTGACTCCAATCCACCATCCATGAAGATCTAGCTAAACTATCTAACCTAAACTAACAAAACCTAAAAAGAGAGAAATGGCCAAATGGCCAAAACTCGAAAAAACAGAGAGAATGGGAGAGAGAGTTAAGAGAAAAATGTATAAAATCTATTTATAAGCTCAGCAGCCGCCTCCACGCCGCGGCGTCCCCATATGCGCGCCGCGGCGCCCAATGGGTCGGTCTATGTACCGCCGCAACGTTCACTTCATTACGCCGCGGCGCTCTTGCCTCGGGTCCAAGTACAGCAAGCTTGAAAATGCTCTTTGTGCCGCGGCGTGCTCTGTATTGCGCTGCGACGTTACCCACTGAATTGGCAGATTTGGCTTCTCTTACTCTTTAAGCTCACTTGCTCCATATTTGACATTGTTTGGAGCCCCTCCTAACATAGAGAAAACACTAAATCAGTATCATATATAAATCTACCTAATCCATGATCATTTAAGCACAGTTTTGCATAAAACATATCAAAAAGGCTTAGAATCAGAATATGACAAATATAAGTACAAAACCCTCCAAAAATACTTTTAAACAAGGAAATAACATTCATTTTAGCATAGAGGATAGGGCACAAATAACTGCATTCCAAGTAGTTATCAGGACACTTGGGGAACATGCAGTTGAGTGAGCTCAAATAGCCTTCCAATCTTACATCCAGTCCCTATGAGTTGTCCCATTCGTGGGTCCTACACACGACAACCAGAGAAATAAAAAGTAAGTTCATAACCAAGATCACATAATTGACCAACAGAGATAAGGTTAAAATTTAGTTTAGGAATGAGATAGGTGTCAGGTAAACTTAGATTGGACAAGGAGATAGAACCCTTATGACTTATATGTATAAGAAATCCATCAGCGGTGTGGATAGAATGAGCACTGTCATTTTTAGATAATGATGAAAAGAAATGAGATGTAGAGGTCATGTGGTTACAACAGGCAGAATCTAAATGCCATGGAGGATTACCTGGTGTGGTGGAAAGGGCTGCATGAGTATTACCATTACCGAAAGAAGAAATAAGTTGTTTAAGGAGAGACTCAAGATCACTGACGGAGAAGGAAAAACTAAGAAGATTCAAGAGATTCATTGGCAGCAGCAGTGGTGGCAAATACAGACCTAGAAGAACTGGGACGAGGTTGATTCATGTTCTGGTCTCGTGGGGGAGGACGAGTGGGACAATTCTGAATTAAATGTCTTGGTCTCTTGCAATACCGGCAACAATTTGAAGCAAGATGACCCCTTTGCTTGCAATTGTGACATTCAATAGTGGGGTAGTCGAAGTAGAAATGCCCTGACTTATGACAGTGACGGCAAAATTTGGTTGTTTTATCTGGAACGGCAAAGGCAATATCGACTTTGGGACGAACAAGACCCAATCTAGTTTCTTCAGACTTGAGACGTGGAAGGGCATCCTCAAGTGTGGACAAAGGATTCTGATGTAGTAAGGATGCACGGACAAGTTCATAATCATCAGTAAGAGCCATTAAAAACTAGATAAGACGAGTACGATTCCGATGAGTCTCATATGTTTTTAAATCAGTGGTATCTTTCAGAGAAGGCTCACATGAGGTCAACTGATCTCAAATAACTTCCATCTGTGCTAAAAACTCATAAACAGGTTAACAAATTTGTTGTTTCAAAGTATTAAGTTCCTTCAACAGTTGATACTGATGTGATAAATCAGAGATAGTGTAGCATTGCTTTAAATGATCCCATACCTCTTTGGCGTTCTCATAACGCCCAAACTGTAGATGAATACCAGGAGTAGATGTATTGCGAAACCAGGTAATGATCTGATGGTTCTTGCTATCCTATTCCTCTAATTTATTAGCATAGGCTTCAACAATATCAGTAGCGCTTTTGGTGGGGCTCTTTATATCACCTGTCACATATCTCCAGAGTCTACGGCCTTTCAAAAAACCACGCATTACTTCGACCCAATGGGAATAATTTGAGCCATTAAGAACAACTGGAATAGGAAGCGAGACATCAGATTTTTCCATTATAGCACAATAAATTAAAAAAACAACACTATCGGAGCAGAATTGACAAAAACTGAGTGCAAAAATGGAAAGATCTCACCAAAATACTTAAGGAAGGGTCAACAGTGGACCTTGGGCACTAATAAAAAAATATCAAAAAATTCATCGGAAGAGAGAACCTAAGCTCTTGATACCATGTAAAAACACAGGAAGATGAGAAAATATTTTGTATATTTTCTAAGTATCAATGTACAATAAGATGCTCCTATTTATAAAGTAGGAGAGAATAAAGATAAAATCGGAATCAATCCTATACATAAAGTCTAATTAATCCTAATCTAATTATAAAATAATAACAAATTAATAACAAATCATTTACAATCGTAATAAATTAATAACAAATCAATCACTATCGTAACAACCTTGCTTCTGACTATGCATGGGTCCAAAAAAAATACTAGCATACGATGCTTATGCAAGCTAACTAATTACATTAAAAGTAAGCATAATTTACAAATGAAGCATAGTGCTTAGACAAATATCTTTTCCTTGTTTACCAAGAACTCAGTACTGCTATTATGTTAATTAGATCTGTACTCGCGCGCATATATTTATATATATATATATAAAACATGCAATAAATAATTCCATAGTTAGAGAAGTTCTTAGATGTTGATGCGTCTAATATCCTGTGATATTTCCTTGTAAGTTTCACCCTCTTACCATATCCAACCCGAGAGTGAAAAAAAAAAACCATTCTAAGAATTCACACGGCCAAGCCCATTGATGGTAATGGTTGTTAAATGAGACCGGCAAGGCTATCTAACAAACGCCATATTTGATTCGTAGTGCTGAATGCCTGTAACACCACGTTTAACACCTCCACTTATAGGATATTACACATAAATTAATGTATACCAATAAATTGAATAGAAAAAATCTTCCAAAGACCAAAAATATGTTTCTTAATTCAAGCCAATATGTGGACTAAAAATCTTGAAACTCTATAGTAAGAAATAAGAAATAGAATGGAAATAGCATACTCTATGACAGTATCAACTTCACAATAGAGAAAAGAGTTGGATGATAGCAGAGGGGCATTGGCATTTCTGCACTAAGAATGAGAAGTGGTTTGTTTCATAAATTCCGTCAACGCACCATAGAGTGTGGTAAGTAGTGTTACCTTTTTGAACCCATGACTGCACCATTCCTGTGTTTATCACACCTATTTGTCCTGTGTTCTACCCTCTCATTCTTCTCTTCACACCTTCCCCAACACAAACAAAGTACACCCCATTGCCTAGCAGTATTTGTACATGATTTCAGGAAATGTTTTAAATGTTCTTAAAATATTGAAGATCATGAATGTTACTATAGTGATGACTATTGATTTTATTAAAAGATAGATTAACAGTTAACATGAATTACTTGTTACTCCTATAACGTGTCACCATAGTTTTAAATTGCGGTTGCGGTCGTTGTCACAGGTGCTGCGATTGCGAGCATTGCGGCTGTTGTGATGCGGGTTGCGGTCGCTGCGATGTCGGTTGCGGTCACTGCGGCGTGAATTTTTTTTTAAGCTTGCACAAAATGTTGCGTTTGATGCTGTTTGATGCGGTCGTGATGCGGTCCGATGCGATCCTGATGCGGCTGCAATGCAAATTTTTTATGTGATTTCTTATCACACCGCATAGTCTTGTCCGGCTCGATCTGATTCGCGACAGTGGTCAGAATCGCAATATTGCGGCAAAGATGACGGCATCGGGTGATGCGGTCCGCATTTTAAAATTAACCATGCATGTCACATTGATAATTATTGCTTATTACAACAATAGTCCTTGTATATATAATAAATAATTTATAGAATTGAAAAATGACCTGTCTCTCGTACTATTCCCCACACAGAGCTGGCATCCTTGTCTACAATATTCTTTGTCCTCACATATGCTCTCTCTTTAATTTTTGGTACAAGTTGTGTTGGATTTATTGAAGAAGAAGAAGAAGAACATTATATTGCAAAAACTGTTTCCAGTTTGAGAAAAAACACTTCTCTTCTTCTAGAGAACTGTTTGTTCAATCATTTTAATTCCAAAAAAAAAAAACTCATTTTTCTCCTTTTAGAGAAAGAAAATTTTGGGGAGAGAAAATTGCAAGAGAGAGATAAAAAACTTTTGTTTTGTTTTTGTGTTCCAATGATTCAACTGAAAATCTAAAGAAGGATTTGAGAAAAATTGATTCCTTGATGTATGGCTATGTGGTGGGCAAACGCCAACTTCTGAAAGTTGTGGGTCGTCCTTTTCGATGTTGTTTATTATCGCCAGAGACATTTTGGGCAAGATTTGTGGCCGACGACTAGTTGTTTATGAAGTTGTGGGTTTGTGACTTCCATTGCCAATCTCGCTTTGCAAGGTTGCTCCTTGGTTACAGATCTCGATTTGCAAGATTAGTCATGGACGTAGAAATTCAGAATAATTATCCGACAGCTGGAGAACTTGTTTATGGAGCAGAAAATCAGAATAATTACATAACTTGTTTTATGGAGTACATGTGCTAGGCGCATAAGAGCTCGCCGCACCTGTAACGAAACTCGAGGCCACCTTTCTCCGGTAGCAGAAGAACTGGTTCATTAGAAATAGAGAAATAGGGAGACAAATATTAATAATTTGTCTATATTTCTCAATGAATGAATACACGAAGATTAGCCTCTATTTATACAAGAATGCTACTATACAGAAAAGAAAAATAATAAAATATAATTATACACTAAATCAATATAATTCTATACTAAATCAATTACAATCATTTCTAAAATCAATTGTAATCAATCATAAACTCAGTTATAATTAATCACGCTAACATCCTACCTCAAACTCAAGTGGGTATAAAAGAAACTAACTTGAGTTTAGAAATCAGAGTGTGAAATCGATCAGGATGATGATTGAGTCTGAAGTTTGGAGTTTGAAGTTTGAAGTATTATTAGAAATAGAGAAATAGGGAGATAAATATTAGTAATTTGTATATATTTCTAAATGAATGAATACAGGAGAACTAATCTCTATTTATACAAGAAGACTATTATACAAAAAAAAGAAAATAAAAAAATATAATTATATACTAAATCAATTACAATTAATCATCCCTAAAATCAATTGTGATCAATCATAATCTCAATTATAATTAATCTAATTAACATGGTTCATGACGTGCTTGCCTCGATTGACGACTATGGAGGTGCAATGGTGATAATCTTCACTTGAAATGAAGGGATTTTGTTTGAAGGCATAAGGGTTTAAAAAGCAAATAACACAAAACTGATTCTGAGTAGAACACCTTCTATAACTAACTGGTATAGTCAAAGGAGTATGCATGCTCTAAAACATTTGAGGTGCATAATAAACATTTCCATGATTTCATTGTACACATTGATCGGATTATAGCCTCCACGACTTGTTTTGGATCAATTGGCAAAGCAGGAGATGGAAGAGAATGTGATGGTCTTCTTAATATCTGGATATCTTGATACTTCCTTTGCCGCTGCTTGTAATGGTGGAGTTGGGGTTGCTTGGTCTATCTCATTGAAAGATAATTTATGTGGAAAGGTATGGAATGGAACGGAAACTAAAACATTGTTTACAGTGGTGATTTAAATGGAATGCTAGTAATTTGAATGGAAAATGGTAAATGAAACATTCATTATGGTGTTGTTGGGGTTGCTTGGTCTGTCTCATTGAAAAGAATTTACGTGAAAAGTTATGAAATGGAATGGAAACTAAAATGTTGTATAGAGTGGTGATTTAAATGGAATGTTAGTAAATTGAATGGAAATGAGTGAGGCATTAACTATATATATATATGTATATATATATATCTATATCTGTGTGTGTGTGTGTGTGGATCAGGTTTTAAAATTAAAATTATTTTGTTCATAAGTAAATTATGATAAGTTATTGTAACAAAATGAAGTAGTTTAATAAAAAAACGAGTCTTTTTTACTGTTTATCTTTCTTTTTTAATTAAGTTTTGTTAAGTAATAATGGCAAATATGAAAAACAAATGTTGGACAACATAAAGGCCCTTATTATAGTAGTAATAACTAAAAGCCATCCATAATTCTTGAACATTGTTAAAATGTGGAAACGGATTCTCTCCAGCTGCTGGACATCCAGCAGCTGGAGCCTGGACATTGGATAAAAATTTAATAGTCCAGTTTTTTTTTTTAAATATTAAAATAAAATATTAAATTAATATCTTTTAATTTGGACCGTTGAATTTTCATTTAACGGTCCAAAATATTACTGGAGGCTGTTGGAGGAGATCCGGCTGGAGAGAAGTCAGATCTGTTAAAATGTATATTCACCGACCACTTTAGAAATTTATTTTTTCGCCAACTGTATCTAAGGCAGTATATATTGAAAAAAAACACACACATGGGTTTTAGAATTGGATAAAAAAATGAGAATTGATCATTTCATCGGTGTAATTAATCCTTAAAAATTGGTTAAAATTTTGAAACCAGTCTTGAACTGCTCAATTCATTTGAACAAATCCCTTTTTTTAAAAAAAATCTATTTCTGACTCTAGCTCCTTCTCCGTACTATTTTCTGCCTTGATCACCAAAGAAGCCTTTTTTATCGAGTTTCTGATGTCCTTCCGCCGATCCTTGCCTGCATCAGTCTCATGCTCAATTCTGGTCCACTCCTTCTGAAAATTCTTCAGTTTGTTCACAGGCTCAACAGTAGCTTGGAATTCTTCGAATGATGCAAAGGCCTTTCTCTTGAACTCGAGAAGAGCCTGCTTAACCTCTACTGTCACCTTAGGGTGGCTACTTGTGCTCAATATATTTAAGAGATGATCAAGTCGAGACTGCAAGGTAGGATCAGAAGAGACTTCAGATAAGTCCTTAACCAATAACAACTCAAAGTCGTCGATGGCCTTTCGAATAGGTAGAGATGCATCTCCAGAAGATGTGGTTTGCTTCCCACTGAGAGAGAATTTCAGTTTTGTATTGACCCGGTCAAAGGGATCATCTGAGTCCGAACCTTTGGAGTTGGAAGAAGACTCTTGATATTCAAGTTTACCAAAGGACACCGCTTCCACTTCGATGTCATCGCCCGAGCGACCTTCTTCGTTGGCAGGAGGCTCATTTTGAATTGCAGTAATAGGATGAACTTCATCTTCTGGAAGCTTCTCAACTGAAGTTGTTGGTCGAGAGGCTTGGCCTTCTGCCTCAGATGCCACGACAGTCTGGCTTTTCCAAGATATCTTTGCCCTAGTCTAAAAGAAAAAAAACAAAAACAAAAAGCAAAATAAAGGACTTGATTGAGGAAGGAATGGAGTAAAAGAGAAAAGAATGGAGTAGAAATTTTAACCTTTACTCTTTGACGTTGCCCTTCCATTGAATTTGGATCCCGATTCACATTTTGCATTGCTTGAGCCGGAAGCGATTCCACATGCGTGGTCATAAGTTGTGTCTCAGAAACTTTTTATCTCCACCGATTTATGCTTTTCTTTCGACAATTGGTGGGATTTTGATTCCCAAGTTAGGAGATAATCATCTGTTTTTCTTTTTTTATGGTATGGCTTGGTGAATCGGATATCCTGCATGCTACCTCTTACATGGATTCCGCTATGTTTGGCGACCTGTTTGATTTGGACCTCGTCATTGGTGAGATGATCTGCATACGAAACCTCCACATGATTCCAATCATTTTCTGAAAATATTACGTCCACACTATCTTCAAATTTTAGCAGCCGTAGATCAAACAAAAATATATGATCTGTCGCTATCCCAAACTCGTAAACTGTCCGATTGGCAATGGACTGTTTATTGGCATTGATGAATACTCTGGGGCTAAACTTGACCCTGATTGATTGCTCATTTACCAGTCCAATAACAAGACCGAGAGAAATCGCAGGGAATTTGCCACGAAACCAGAAAGATATTGACTCTCCCCTTGTACGGTGCGTGAACCAGTCTGGAATCTTTGTTCCTGGCAAAGAAAACATCTTGTTTCCAGCCTCTACCGATTCCTGCCAGTCATAATAAGTATAGACTTTAGGAACTGTTAAAGGCTAATCTAGAAAATGCGAGGCATCAATAAGCAGTGACGATAAAGCAAATCAATGTAATAAAATTCAAGAAGAACCTAGAAGATAAAGTTGGTGAAGCAAAAGCTATGTAAGTAGCAGCAAGTAATATCAGACGATTCCATCAAATCACCACTCTGCTCGGTACCCTCTTCTCTAAAGCATCTACTATCTTTCAATCCAAATACCATAATAATGCACGGATTTGACTTTGAGGGGTACATGTTAAATATTCAAATGAGATTATAATTATGGTTGATAAGAAAATCAAGAAAGTGTATTATTACACATATATGACTTATTATACCAATGTCTATTTTTTATAAAATCTTAAATCAGTGATTTTTTCATAATAATTACAATCTTATACTTTTTTGTTTTTTAAGGTGTACCCCTCTACGAGACACTGTGAATATTAAATAAAATCAAGTAAGGAAAAAAAGAGGAACCTGATTCAATAACATGCTTGTACAACTGGAAGTCAAGGAGGTGCAGCTTTTTGTAGAGAAATGATCCAAGTTTGGCAGATCCCCTCTAATTTCTCCAAGATACACGCAATCATCCAAAATAAGTTCCTTCAAAGAGAGACATTCTTCAATGCATGCAGGAAGAACTGGGAGGAGTAATTCTTTCAAGGAAGTGCATCCTTTTGCAGAAAATGTTTCTAATTTCCATGGAATCCCGCTAATTCCTTTTAGAAGCCTACAATCATCCAGCTTAAGGTTCCTCAAAAAGTGACATTCTTTGATGCATGCATCAAGAATTATGAAATTATTCCCTGATAGGTTTAAATCTTTCACATTGGCAAACCAAGTGAGACTCATTGGAAGGAATTCATCTGATATATTGCAATATGAGAGAGTAAGACTTTCCGTGTTTGAAGACTTGGACACCATTTCTTCACCTTTGTCTTGTCTAGATAACGACAACCCTTCACAGTTGGAAACACTCATCAAACACAGTTCTTGCAGCAAGACAATGCTACTTGGTAACTGAACCATTCTACACATTTGCAGTTCTAATTTTCGAAGTTGAGTAAGGTTTTGAATTGAAGATGGAAATTCTTTTATGGGACTCCTCATTATGTGAAGCTCTGTTATTTTTTCCATCTTTCCCAATATTTCTGGGAAACTCTCAAGAATTGAGCAATGTGCAAGAATGAGTTGTTCAAGAGAGGTCAACATGATGGGTGGAAAAGTCTTAAGCTTATAGCAACAACCAGCATCCAAGATTCTAAGTTTATCCAGAAATCCAACTGAGTCATCAATGTTACTTAAATTTTCACAATGTTTAAATGATAATTTTTCTACCTTTGGAATGCCGGATACATCAGGTATCTGAGTTATACACTCATTATAGTCAAGATCCAAAACTTTCAGATACACGAGCCTCTGCAAAAAAATTAAAAATAAAATAAAAAGAAGAGCCAAATGAATAATATATATATATATATATATATATATATGGGATGGGATCTATTTACACTTAGTGTAAGTAAAAAGACTTATACTCAATCTCTTATCATTAAATTTATTTTAATCTAATGGTTCTAAATCATCTAATTAAATTATGAGAGGGAATAATAAATATTCACATTAAAAAGGAGAGAGAATTAATAAATGTGATTTTAATAAAGAAATAAATTTTAGTTATTAAGTTTATTTATTAACTTAAAAAATGATATAATATTAAATATAATTTAAAATATTTTTTTATTTAGTATAAGTTATTTTTATTTAGTATAAAAAGTTTATAGTTAATTTTTATTAACTTATTTTAAAATATAATAAATTAATACATTATATAAAAACAAAAATATAATAAATAGTTAATTATTTAATATAATTTATAATATTTTTGTTTTTATTTAGTTATAAATTAATAAAGTATAACTAATTTTTAAAATTATATTAGACGTAATTTACTTTATTTTTAGGTGTTAGTAAAAGATTTAAGTCAAACATAACATTTAGTAAAAAATTTAATTCTTTGCCATTTGTTCATGTCGTATGTAGTGTTTACTAAATATTTTTATTTAATATAAAAGTTGATAGTTAATTTTTTAATTAATTTTAAAATATAATAAATTAATACATTATATAAAAATAAAAATATTATAAATTATATTCAATATTATAAATTAATACATTAGACATAATTTGCTTTATTTTTAAGTGTTAGTAAAAGATCTAAGTCGAACATAATATTTAATAAAAAAGTTAATTCTTTGTCATTTATTTATATCATATGTAGTATTTATTAAATATTTTTATTTAATATAAAAGTTAATAGTTAATTTTTTAACTAATTTTAAAATATAATAAATTAATACATTATATAAAAATAAAAATATTATAAATTATATTCAATATTATATCATTTTTAAGTTAATAAATAGACTTAATAACATTTTATATCAATGGATCCCCTCCTTATATATATATATATATATATATATACGCACACACTTGCCTGGAATGGTTTGCATGGCGTTAAGTTACTATCATTTGGGAAAGATGTTGAAGGATATGTGCACCATCGGAGGACTCTTAAACTGTCTGGAAGGTGTGTGGGGCCTTTGGTAAAACTACCATTTCTAATAATGAGTGTTTTGAGCTTTTTCATATTCTTGAAGGCCTCTCCATCCCAACTTACATCTTCACCTTTGGGTCATACTGGGTGTTCTTCATCATTGGGGAAATCCAAATTTAAGATTTGAATTTTATCGGTTCCCTTTTAAGACAGAAGCAAAATCCAGTCGTAATACATGTATATATATTAGGAATTTAACATACATATTTAGACAAATTCACATATTATAAAGAGAAAAAAAATCAATTGTGAATAGATATTGTCAATAAAAGATTAAAAACAGATGAATAAATATATTATATGTCTAGCATATAATAGTCAAAAGAAATCAATTAAGGTTACAACTGAAAAATCAAACCATCTATATCAGTCTTACTCACCGTATTTTCTTCTAAAACTTGAACGACATCTTCATAGAACCATAACCTACTACGTCCACGAGGCTCTTCTGATTCCAGTCGGACAATTTCTCTGCCCATGTGCTGTATCAACTCATGTAATGCCACAAAACCATCATTAATTTTTAAAAGAGATTTTTCAATTAACAGTTCAATACTAAATCTTATTGATAAACCATGATGAGCACGAAGTATATCTTCGACCTCTACCAATTTCAATCCTCCGAAGCAACAAGCAATGTCAAGAAAAATTTTCTTCTCTTCTTCCTCCAAGGAATCAAAGCTTACTTTAAGTATCTCTTGGATCTTTTTATCAGGAATTTTTTCATACCGATCTAATGCAATTTCCCATTCTTCTATTCCTTTTTTTACAGATAAGTTGGAACCTATTATTTCCAAAGCCAATGGAAGTCTAGAAGCATAAGTCACTGCACGGTTGAAATGTCCGTATAATTTGGATCAACTTTGTCAGTTTTAAAAGCATTCCAACAAAGCAATTCACGAGCTTCAGTATCATTTAACTCATCCACCTCTGTTTCTTCAACCTCATGAGTTGCTAGTAAACCTCTATCCCTAGTTGTAATGATGACTCTACTACCAAAACCAAACCAATCAGGTGCTCCAGCAAAAGCCCTCAACTGCTCTATTTTGTCAACATCATCAAGAACCAAAAGAACTTTTTTCCGGTGGAGCCTTTGTTTTATTATTGACTTTCCACTGTTGACATTTCCTAAGTTAATATCCTGGTCTCCAACTATCGCAAAAAGAAGCTTTTCTTGGAGATGCACTAAACCATATTTAGCTGAATTCTCTCTCACATCTTCGAGAAAACATACGCCTTCAAAATGGATAGCAATGAATTAAAAGCTGCTAGAGCAACTGTAGTTTTACCTATTCCACCAATTCCACATATCCCTACCATGTCGACTACATCATCAGACCCAACTTTCAGAAGCGATGTTACTTTAAGCATTCGAGACTCCAATCCAACAGGGTAATCAGCAACACGTAAAGGAGCACGATTAATCTTGCTAGAGACTAACTTAACGATGCTCCGAATAAATTGATATTCATATTCATCCCTGCCAATTGGAGAAGCTTGTGTGAAGTCATACTAAATGCATCATATCCATGCTTTCATACTTATTACTAGTTATTTTATCCTAACGTTGCATGGACTATTTTAGTTTTATATTTATAATTTTTAATTTTTAATTTAATCTATAAATATTTAATATATATTTGAATTAGCTTGGTTTGTTTTTCTTTGAATTTACTTTTATATTAATCGAGACTAAGTAGTAAGTTCAACTCAATTGATTTTTAGGACATACTCTCCAAATTGACCATATGCATTTAGAAGAATTATTTAATTTCTTAACTTTTGATCCAAATTATTTTGCTTTTAGAAAATTTTATAATCAAAATATTTTAAATAAAATTTTTTATTGAAAATATTTTTTTCAGATAAAATAAAATAATTCAAATATACTTCTACTCTTATAATGTATAATAGAGATACCAATATTAAAATTTAAGATTTATATGACTAAACTTTATTTTATTTCTTTGTCAAAATATTTAGTTGTATTAATAGAGTATAAACATAAAGAGAAAAAGGTCATTTTTTAATCTATATATATTAACATGCTAAGTAATTTTTTAATATATAAAAGATTTATATAATTTTAATTTTTTTATTTTTTACAATATAATTGATTATTCGTTCATATCATTGTTAGCACAAATAGTATTATGTGTAATAAAATTGATTGTTAATATTATAATTTATTATTTTCAAATTAAATTTAATAATTAATAGTAGTGTTGATAGTTAATAATGCAATCAATTATTTTTAAAAGTAACTAGCTAGTAGCTTGTGCATTACACGAATTTTTTTAAATTTTTAATATGTATTTAGAATATATTTTAGAGACTTAATTTTAGCATATTATATATATGTAGAATATTATGAATTTGAATTATTTAAATTATTAATATTTTATTTTAAAGTAATAAAAATGATAAAAAAATTCTATCATAATTTGGAATCAAAGAAGATGGTATGAAAGAATTTAAATTTTGATTGAAAATAATTAAAGAAAATAAGAATCTTAGTTGATTTAAGATATAATATTAAGAAAATAATTAAAGAGAAGTTAAAGAGAAAAGTAAAATGAAAGCTTAACTAATGACAAGTGATAGTCCACATAAAAGAGAGAGTACAATTTAAATTTTATGGCTCTTAAAAAAGTACTCTCATTTGTAATATAAAATGGATGGATGTTACATTTAATAATTAGTAGTAGTATTAATTATACAATTTTGCCATATATAATATAGATTACAGTTTAAAATGTTCAAATGTGAAGAATAAAGCTCTTTTAGACACCTGATCATATTAGTATGTTAATCTTTCTACCTATTGGCTGGGGGTATTATATGAGAAAAAAATGTGAAGAATGATTAATAAGCATTTCCCAATAAAAAAAATATCAATAAGCATTTCTTTCCTCTTTCAATTTCAAAATCAAACAATTAGAAAAATGAAAATTAAAGAAACAAAACAAAATTACATAAAGGATTGGGAAGGTGCGGTACCCTTGTTTAAAATGGTGGCCGGACAAAGTTAGCTGCCCGATTTATTGCCGTCCTCCATTTGTTCAGCTTCTCCTTATCCTTGAACCTCTCCTCGTGCTTAATTAATGCCTCTCCATAACTCCCTTTCTGATGTCGCACATCATGAGGATCCACCTCATAAAAAATGGGTAAAACCAGCCGATCATTTCCCTTAAGGCAGTCAAGGATGGTGGTAAGTTCATTTAAGCAAAATGAAGAAAAAGCATAGTTCTTAGAGAGCACAATGATGGCAATCCTGGATTCTTTAATTGCCTTGTTAAGTGCTGGTGTGAGTTCCTCTGCTTTTTTAAGCTCCTCTTTATCAATGAAGGTGTGGATTCCCCTTTGATCGAGAGCATTGTAGAGATTTCCAGTAAAGCCCATGCGCGTGTCTTCACCTCGAAAGCTGAGGAACACTTCGTAGGTCCATACATGGGAGGTGAAGGAAGAGGATGCTCGCCCAGCCACGAGATCGATGGAAACTTACACCATGTTTGAAAAATATTAATTTTTTTTTAAATAATTGTTTTTAGAGAATTAAGTTGTATTGTGAAATAATTATTATGTTTGAGTAAAAAATTAATTTTTAAAATTTTTTTACAGAAAATTTAATATAAAAAAGTTTTTTACAATTTAATAATCATAAAATTTAATATTGAAACTTATAATTTTAGTTTATTGATTATTTTTATACTTTGATATGTAAATATTATTTTGTCTTCAATTAAATATTTTTTTAATTATTTTATATCTATTTTAGTAATTTAATACATAAAAGTAATTTTTTTATATCATCTAAACGAATTATATTAGCTTAAAATCACTTTACAACTAATACATTTAAACATAAAAATGAATCAATTATAATCGATTATAACAATAATCAATTATCAGCATAATATATAATTTTTAACTTTTCTAAATAAATCTTATAATCAATTATCAACATAATTTATAATTTTTAACTTTCTCAAATAAATCGTAATGAGTATCAGTATGGTTGGATTTTTGCGACTCAAAAATCAAACAACAATAAAGTAGCAAACTGAGAGAGTAGAAGACTGATAAAGTAGTAGAAAGACTTATGAAGTACCACACAGAGAGTAGCAACGCGTAGGACATATATTATATAAGAAAAAAAGTTAAGCCCACCAGTTTTTTCTTTTTCACGTACCGAAATTAAAAAACAAATCCACTTTGGTTACAGCTAATATCAATAGTATAATATTGATTAGAAAATAAAATAATTAATTGATAATAAAATTAACTAATAATTATAAAAACAAGTAACTACTCATTAACAAGTAACAACCATTTGCAAATTTCTTTATATAGGTATTTTTTTAGGTAAAATTTAATTATCAATCTCTCTAAATAAATTTTAGGAACTCCTTCTTAATAATTTATTTTTTTTATATCGCTTGATATTAAATACTCCTTCTCTGCGCTCCTCAACTTTAATTTTTCCAACATATTATCACCAAAGTAGGCTTAGGTTGCTATATATTTAATAGAATGTTAGATTTTTATTATAAAATTAATATTTAACAAATATTTAAGAACTTACTCTCGATACAATATCTATCAACTCCTTGTTTCTTTTTATTTCTTGGAATATTTTCTTTTTTAATAAATAAAAATTAATCTTTTAGAATATTATCGACGCCTAAAACTCTTCTTAATAATATTATTATCATATATATAAATCTAATGATCAAACTCAAGATTATATGCTTAAAGGATCCAAACTTCTTCCACTCAAACTAACACACATTGATAACAATTCCTCGAATCTAATGTAATAACAAATCCTTAGGTTGATTATCTTTATTTTATTATTAGGGTTGTTAGATACACCAATATACAAGGTACAGATTCAGCTGCATTATTTAAATTGAATTATTAGTTAATTATATTATTATGTAATTAATATTATACCATTTTGAGTCTTGATCCAATGAGTGAAGTCGTATCTATTTACCATTCCTATTTGTGGGAGATTTCACGAAAATCTTCTGTCACATATAAAAAAAATTAATATCAAAAATAATTTTTGTTATTTTTTTTTTAATTTTATATATCTAATTCAAAATTTCATTTACAACTATTTTTTTTGGGTACAATTTCATTTATAATTGTTACGTAGTGAGAATAAATACCCATTTAATAAAAGTAAAAGTCATTCATATTTTTTTTTTCTAACTTTGTGTATACAATATATAACTTCATTTTATAACTGTTAATCATTCAATAAAAACAAGTAACAACCATTCACAAGTTTCTTTATATGAGTATTTTTATTATTTTGGTAAAATTTAATTATCAATCTCTCTAAATAAATTTTAGGAACTCCTTTTTAATAATTTAAACTTTTTATATCTCTTGATATTAAATAACCCTTCTTTGCGTTCCTTAACTTCAATTTTCCCAACATATTATCACCAAAGTGGGCCTAGGTTGCTATATACATATATATGTGGTAGACTTATTTGTGCACATCATCTATATTTTAAAAATTAAAAATAAACACTATTTTCTCTTAATTTTAACTTGATGTAATTATTTTTTGTTTTTTATGTCATAATCCTAAATATTTAATATTTAATATTTCATATTTCAGGATTACTAACTATAATTGTGATCTGAAAAATTTATCTTTCAAATTTCAGGATTTCATATTGGAAATAAAAAAAATTTAGCAAAAAATAATCAATGCATACGAAAACATATTAATATTAGGAAAAATTAATATCGATGACGGCTATGAATGAATATTTAATTTTAAGGGATATAAAAAGTTTAAATTAATAAAAAACAGGAACATATAAAATTTATTAAGAGAGAGGGAATATTATATTTACTGAATGGATAAAAATACAATTAATAAAAACAATAGTCACTCAGTAGAAACATTAACTTATAAATGATTATCTCAATAAATATCTTTTAAAAGCACTTAATGGATGAAAAAAAACACATTAGTACTTATATCACTCAATCAAAATTGAATAATCTTTCTTAAAATCATGACAGTATCATGTTAGGTTGAGAAAAATATAAACTACTTCTCGTGCATAACTTTGAGACTTCACAATATTATATTATTTGATTTAATCATTTATCTTATTTTTGTTGATTTAGTTTAGTCACAATTTTTTTCTAATTTTTTTAAACTAGTGGACGTTCTACGTATATTCTTCTGGTATCCATCTTCTTTTTTTATAGGTATTGTACCCATGAAGTATTTTATTCCCAATTGCTTATATTTAATAAAAATTTAAATATCTATTAAAATATAACATTTAATAAATACTTAGTAATTCACCATGAATACCGTTCTCATTTAAGAGAAATTTTTAATTACACATAATTATATCATGTTATTTTTTCACACATTTACAAAAAATTAAAAAAATATAATTTTTTATGATGAGTAAATTTAGAGAAATTTATTTTTTATCTTTTTTAAATTTTTTATCTATTATATATAATAAAAAACATGTTATATACGTATACATACAAGAATATCTACTCGTCTAAAACACAGTAACAACTCCCCAAATCTAATCTAATCTAATAACAAATGCCTAGTTTGATTAGCTTTACTTTACTATTAAAATCGTTTTCTTGTTCCTACCAAGGCTTCAACTTGTTAACAACTTGCGGGTTCAGCTGCTATATTTGAAATTAAATTATTAGTTAATTTTATTATTAATTAATTATAGGACATTGCTACACGTCCCCACTATACATGTCTCGGGTGGCCCACCTCTATTATAAATAACAGTCTCATTATTTGTCTAATATTTATACATCTGATCTTTTTTTAATTTATTTATAAACTTATTTTGTATTATGTGAGAATACTATAGTCACATACAAAATAATTTGACATCTCTCTCACATTAATATAATATAAATATGATATACGTATAAAAGTTAGACACAAAATATTTTCTTATAAATATCGAGTACTTTTATTAAAATAAAATACAAATAAAAAAATTGAGACTCAACTACATATTAGACCAGCCGGGATGCATTTTGTAAACAATATTACACTATTGATATTAGCTTTAGCCAATATCAATAGTATAATATTGATTAGAAAATAAAATAATTAATAATAAAATTAACTAATAATTATTTGAAATGAAAAGGGTATAGATTCCTTAAATTTGTACTCATAAAGTGATTTATTGATTAGTGGTATATTTAATAGAATGTTAGATTTTTATTACAAATTTAATATTTAACAAATATTTAATAATTTACTCTGTATACTATATCTATCTATGTAGAATAGCAACTTCTCGAATCGAATTTTTTTTATTTTTCAGAATATCTCTTCACCTGATAAATGAGTAGCTAATCTATAAGAGTATGGTCAGTCACTTAAACAGAAACTCCTCTTAATATTATTATTTTTATACACATAAATCTATATATCGAACTTAATATCACATGTTTAAGGAATTCAAACTCCTTCAACTCGAATCAACACATATTAGTAACAACTCCTCGAATCTAATGTAATAACAAATGCTTAGGTTGATTATCTTTATTTTATTATTAGGGTTGTTAGATACACCAATATACAAGGTACAGGTTCAGCTGCATTTTTTAAATTGAATTATTAGTTAATTATATTATTATGCAATTAATATTATACCATTTCGAGTCTTGATCCAATGAGTGAAGTCGTATCTATTTACCATTTCTATTTGTGAGATATTTCACAAAAATCTTGTCACATGTAAAAAAAAAATTAATAAAAAATAATTTTTGTTAATTTTTTTGTTAATTTTATATATCTAATTCAAATTTTCATTTACAACTATTTTTTTTGGTACAATTTCATTTATAATTGTTACTTAGTGAGAATAAATACCCATTTAATAAAAGTAAAAGTCATTCATACTTTTTTTTCTAACTTTGTGCGTACAATATATAACTTCATTTTATAACTGTTAATCATTAATAAAAACAAGTAATTACTCATTAACAATAACAACCATTCACAAGTTTTCTTTACACGGGTATTTTTATTTTTTAGGTAAAATTTAATTGTCAATCTCTAAATAAATTTTAGGAACTCATTCTTAATAATTTAAACATTTTATATCTCTTGATATTAAATACCCCTTGTTTGCGTTCCTTAACTTCATTTTCCCCAACATATTATCACTAAATTGGGCCTAGGTTGCTATATATGTAATTGAAAATGATTAACCTTTTTAACTCATCTTCTTAATAAATTTTTTAATTATTAAATAAAAAAAGTATTGAATATTTTTTATGTTCTCAAGATATTAGTTGCATTTAATTTTTTATTTAATACTTTTTTATTAAGTAGTAGAAAAATTATTAAGAAGACGTTTTAAGAGAATATAGCAAAACTTATATATAATAGGAATAAGAATATTTTAAAGTGACGATCCTTGTAAAGTGAGTAAGAGTAAGCTTACATCAATTATTGATAAATGATCTCACTAATCTATTAATGATTGATATTGGCTTACTTGCTCACTTTATAAAGATTCTCACTTTTAGAGGATCATTGTCTTGCATATCATCTATATTTTGAAAATTAAAAATAAACACTATTTTTCTCTTAAATTTAACTTTATGTATTTTTTTTTTGTTTTTTATGTCATAATTCTAAATATTTAATCTTTCAGATTTCAGGATTACTAACTATAATTGTGATCTGAAATTTTATCTTTCAAATTTCACAATTTCAGATTGGAAATAATTTTTTTTTTGGCAAAAAATAATCAATACATACGAAAACATATTAATATTAGGAAAAATTAATATCGATGACGGCTATGAATGAATATTTAATTTTAAGGAACATAAAAAGTTTAAATTAATAAAAAGCAGGAACATATAAAATTTATTAAGAGAGAGGGAATAATATATTTACTTAATGGATAAAAATACAATTAATAAAAGCAATAGTCACTCAGTAGAAACATTAATTTATAAATGATTATCTCAATAAATATCTTTTAAAAGCACTTAATGGATGAAAAAAAACATTAGTACTTATATCACTCAATCAAAATTGAATAATCTTTCTTAAAATCATGACAGTATCATGTTAGGTAGAGAAAAATATAAACTACTTCTTGTGCATAACTTTGAGACTTCACAATATTATATTATTTGATTTAATTATTCCTCTTAATTTTATTGATTTAGTTTAGTCACAACTTTTTCTACTTTTTTGAAACTAGTGGACGTTGATTTAGTTTTATCCTAGATTATAAATTAAATCAAATCTATGGATATTCTTCTGGTATCCATCTTCTTTTTTTATAGGTATTGTACTCATGAAGTATTTTATTGACAATTTCTTATATTTAATAAAATTTTAAATATTTATTAAAAAATTAAAATTTAATAAATATTTGATAATTCATTACGAATACCGTACTCATCTAAAACACAATAGCAGCTCTCCAAATCTAATCTAATCTAATAACAAATGCCTAGTTTGATTAGCTTTACTTTATTATTAAAATCGTTTTCTTGTTCCTACCAAGGCTTCAACTTGTTAACAACTTGCGGGTTCAGCTGCTATATTTGAAACTAAATTATTAGTTAATTTTATTATTAATTAATTATAGGGCATTGCTACACGTCCCGACTATACAGGTCTCGGGTAGCCCACCTCTATTATAAATAACGAGTACTTTTATTTAAAATAAAATACAAATAAAAAACTTTTGGGACTCAACTACATATGAGACCAGCCGGGATGCATTTTGTAAACAATATTATACTATTGATATTAGCTTTAGCCAATGTGAATTTGTTTTTTAATGTTCACTGAAATTTCAGTACTTGAAAACGAAAAGACAAGTCTTCCTAGCTTTTATATATAATATATATAATTTTATTTTTAATTATTAATCTCTCAATAGAAATAAATAATTACTCAATATTAACAAATAATAATTATATATTCACAATTTTTCATAACAATATTTTTATTTTTTAGATAAAATATAATGGTCATTTTTATAAATAAATTTTATGTAATCATTCTTAATAATTTAAATTTTTTATATCATTTAAGATTAAATACTGATTCTTAACTGTAATCAAAATTAATTTTCCCAACATATTATCCCCAAAGCGGGCCTAGGTTGCCGTGGTCATAGTTAGCATGCTTATTACTTATTTATTTACCAAAGAAGTCGCACTGTCACAGCATGCAAGGATCTGAAAGTCATGGTAGTATGGCTCAGATCACATGGAAGATAAGGAAATAGGAAGGAGGTTTCACAAAAGAGCATCTCTATCCACTATGAGCTTTTCATCAAAATGCTTTCAACTCATTAAATCATATTAAACTGTATTAAAGTAGTTATCGTCAACCTCTTTTAATATATCTTGGCATGTTAAGTGGCTTTTTCGTATGAAATAAAAATTATATAATTTTATTCTTCATTTTTGTTTTCTTTTACAATTTATAATAACGAATTTAGGTCATTGTAAATTAAAAGATGTTATTTATTGTGTAAATACACTATAAAAAAGAAAAAAAATCAATTTAATTTATTTTGACATGTTAATAAAAGTTGTTAATTTATATGACATAAAAGTAGATATAAATTTATTCTTTCTTTTTATTTTCTTACAATTTTATCAATAATAAATTTAGACCATTGCTAATCAAAGATGTTGTTTTATCAAACAATTAATAATTAGTAGTATAATTAATATCTTTTCAAAATGATATTTTTTTACCAGAAAAAATCATTACAATCAAAGCTCAACGACACTTACAAATTAGAAACAAATACATCGAAAAAAAGAAATAAATACAATTTATCATTTAAATTAATCAATGATTTATAAAATTTTTCATTATTTAAAGATTATCAATATCTAAACATATTTTATAATAAAAATTAAACTAACATAAAAATTATTACTGTTTGATGAGTGTATTACGCTCATAGTTGATATGAAACTCACCCATATCTACAAAAATAACAGGATACAATCAACTACAATAAGATTAACAAAAGATACTTTAAAAAATAAAAATCAAATCACCCATAAAAGAGATAATAAAAACATTCATAAAGAGAATAACAAAGTTACAAATCTAAAAATAAATTTAAACAACTAAGTTCAAGATGTATTATATCTAAAAAAGTTATTGAAAAAAAAATAACAAAGATAATGAGACTGACAAAAAAAAATGGCTGTTCCCCATTCCAACACTCTCACTTTTCAAAATGATGTTACATTTGATAGTAAATAATAGTATTAATTGTCTTTCAAAGCAATTTTACTATATAATGTAAAATATTGATACGTGATGAGTTTTTCGTTTTTTTTTCTCTAATAGTTGATGGATAATAGGGTCTATTTGTAAGTAAAAAATTTTAAGGACGGCTTTTTCTAATTTTAAAGCTGACGATGACTTCACCTAAAAAAAAACAGAAGAAGTTGACGATGACTACTTTAAAACAGTTTCATATGATAAATGGGAGAAAGAATTACGAGCTCTGTTTTGTGAAACAGTTCTAATATTATTATTATTATTATTATTATATAAGGTATATTTTTTATATTTTTTTAATATTATTTATTATATTTATTTATTTTATTATTTTTTTCATTAAATTTAACACTCTTAATAAAAGTATCATCAATACATTCCTTAAAAGGTGTATGATCGTTATTTTTCCATGTGGGCCATACCACCATGACTTTCAGATCCGTTGATAGTGCGACTTCTTTGGTAAATAAGCAAGTTGTTGGGGTCTTTAAGGAGTATATAATTTTAAATGATATAAAAATAAAAATTTTAACTTATTAAGAATGATTACAAAAAATTTATTTATAGAAAGTGACCATTAAATTTTACTTTAAAAAATAAAAATATTTTTATAAAATATTTGTGAATATATAATTATTATTTCTTAACAAGTATTTACTTATTTTTACTAAATAATTAATAATTATAAATAAATTATATATTATATATACAAAAAGTTAAGAAGACTAGTCTTTTCTTTTTCAAGTACCAAAATTTCGGTGAACATTAAAAAACAAATCCACTTTGGTTACAGCTAATATCAATAGTATAATATTTATTAGAAAATAAAATAACTAACTAATAATAAAATTAATTAATAATTATTAACATTCATTCATCTAAGTGAAAAGGATTTAAATTCTTTAAACATACTCAAAATGTTTTAGTGACTCCTAGTATATTTAATAAAATCTTAGATTTCTATTATAAAATTAATATTTAACAAATATTTAATAATTTACTCTATATACTATATCTATCTATGTACGATAGCAACTCCTTGAATCAAATCAAATCTAATAACAAATGCTTAGGTTGATTATCTTTATTTTATCATTAGGGTTATTGGTAGGAGTGAAAATAGGTCAGATTAAGTCAGATTTTATCTTAAACAGACTTAGTTTGTATCCTAATTATAAGGTTTAAGTCTAATATGTAAACTTATAATAGGCTAATTTTTAAGGCCTAACCTGACCTTTTTAAAAGTCTGACCTGGTCTGAAAGTTTATTTAAAGGTCTATTTTGGTCTTTAAATAAGCTAACAGGTCAACCTTTAAATAGGTCAACGAGTCTTTACATAGGCTAACAGACCTACATTTAAATAGGTCAACATGTCTTACATAAAGCTAACAAACTCACCTTTAAATAATCATATGCATTTATATAAGCTAACAGGCCTAAATCTTGAAATAAGCCAACGAGCCTACTCAAAGCCAATAGGTCTTTGTTATAATTTAACACTCATCTTTTAATTTTATAGATGCTCACCACTTTCTTATTCAGTCTTTGGTCGATGTGGGACTTGGAGATATACCAAGTTGTTCACTTTCTTACTCTAGTCTTTCAAGTCCCACATCGATCAAAGATTAGAGTAAGAAAGTAGTGAATATCTATAAAAGTAGGGGGTGAGTGTTAATTTATTATTTTCATTCTAATAAATATATTACATTAAATATATTAATAAATATATTATTTTTATTCTAATTTACTAACTTAAGTTTTAGTTATTGATTTTTATTAAAATTTAATTAAAAAATATTAATATATTATAATAAATTAATAATTAATTATAATTTATAATCATCATAATAATTATAATTATAATTTATAATTATTATAATAATATATATTATACTATATATAATTAAATAGGTTAGCCTACTACAAGTTTAAAAAGCCTATTAGATGGCTACCGAGACTGATCTTTTAGTTAAAAAAACTTTTAAAAAAGCATTAACTTAGTTTGTTTAATAAATAGGTTAGGTCAAATTAGACTTCAGACAAGTCAGATCATAAACTCCTGATAGGTAGTCTAACCTATTTTTATCTCTAGTTGTTGGATACACCAATATACAACATGCAAGTTCAGCTGCATTATTTAAATTGAATTATTATTTAATTATATTATTAGTTAATTATATTATTATGTAATTTATATTATACCATTAAAACTATCTGTAACTAAAGTTGATTTGTTTTTTAATGTTGACCGTCTTTCGATACTCGAAAAAGAAAAGACAAGCCTTGAATCAATGAGTGAAGTCGTATCTATCTACCGTTCCCATTCCCATTTGTGGGAGATTTCACGAAAATCTTTTGTCACATATAACAAAACTTTTCAATATCAAAAATAGTTTTTCTAAATATTTTTGTTAATTTTATATATCTAATACAAAATTTCATTTACAACTATTTTTTTGGTACAATTTCATTTATAATTATTACTTAGTGAGAATAAATACCCATTTAATAAAAGTAAAAGTCATTCATATTTTTTTCTAACTTTATATATACAATATATAACTTTATTTATAACTGTTAATTACTTAATAAGAACAAATAACTACTCATTAAAAAGTAACAACCATTCACAAGTTTCTTTATACAGATGCGGTTAGAACAGACTTTGGAAATTTTAGGAGTCATTTTTAATAGAGTGTTGAGAAGTCTCCACATCCAGAGGCCGAAGAGTTTTATGATCTACTAAATGCTTTAAATCAACCATTATGGCCTAGTTACGAAACTCATTTTGAGTTATCATTGGCAATTCAAATGTTAAGTCTCAAATCTAATTATAATGTAACACATGCATGCTTTGATTCATTTATGGAGATATTAAGAGAAGTTGCTCCACCAGGATCACGAATTCCTCTGAATTACAATAGAACAAAAATTAGTTGCTAAACTCGGGCTTGCTTCAAGAAAAATATATTGTTGTATAAATGGCTGTATGTTATACTATAATAATGCCAGACAATGTAGGTTTTGTGGTGCTGAAAGATATGAACTTCATAAAAACAGTAATGGAAATAACAATGAAGTTCTGATGAAAATAATGCATTATTTACCTCTTATTCTTAGGCTCAAGAGGTTGTATTCCTCTATGAGCTTATTTGCACACATAAGATGACATGCTGAAAATAATAGGAAGGAGAAAGAGATGTCTCACCCATCCGATGGTGAAGCATGGAAGCAACATATCCTGAATTTACAACTGATCCTAGAAATATTAGGCTTGGTTTGTGTGCCGATGGTTTCACTCCCTACAATCAATCTGCTTTTCTCTATGATTGTTTGGGATGAAAAGTCATGATTGTCACGTGTTTATAGAGAGTTTGCTTCCAATTGCTTTTTGTTTATTGCCAGATCAAATTTGGAAGCCATTGACTGAATTGAGTCAATTTTTTAGAGACTTGTGCTCAACGACTTTGACGGAAAAAGACATGCTCCAAATGAAATAGAACATTCCGGTGATTTTGTGTAAATTAGAAAGGATATTTTCACCAGGTTTCTTTGATTCCATGGAACATTTACCAATCCATTTACCTTATGAAGCAAGAGTAGGGGAGCCAGTTCAGTATAGATGGACGTATCCATTCGAGAGGTACTTAAACAAGATAAAGAAAACAGTCAAGAACAAAGTTCAGGTTGAAGGTTCTATTTGTGAAGCTTATTTGATTCAAGAGATGTCTCATTTCTATTCATTTTACTTTGAGTCTCATGTTAAGTCAATGAGAACTAGAGTTAGATGAAATGATGATACAGATGAAAATATATCAATGGAATCGACTTTGTGAATTTTTAATCAACCCGATCGAGGTTATGGAACATCAAAAAAATAGTAGCTACATGATGCTGAGAAGAAATCTGCGACATTGCACATCTTGCTAAATTGTGAAGAAGTTGAACCATACATCAAGTAAGTAGTACTATTAATTTAATTTAAATTTCAAATGTATTGCTCACTAACAATCAAGTCATAAACTTTTAATTTTTTGATGTTTTTTTTACAATATTTCAATATTCTTGAGGAACATTCAAATGAAAGAATTAATGCAGATTTTGTAGAGTGGTTCAGAAGTTATGTAAGTATTTAAACATTACTAAATTGGCTTTCCCAATCATTATATATGATTTAGATCATTAACATTAACTATATTTTTTCTAGGTCCACAATCCACAAAATATGGTGAATAATTCTTATTTGCATGATTTGACATGGGGGCCTAGTAGATGTGTGACATCTTGGCCAATGTATTTTGTCAATGGATATAAATTTCACATAGATGCTTAGTCAGATGGGAAGAAAACAATCAATAGTGGCGTATGTGTTAAAGGCTCAACTAATGGTGAAGATAAAAATAATTATTATGGAATACTAGAAGATGTGGTTGAGTTAGAATATCCTGGGGAACCAAAAAAAAGTTGTTCTTTTTAAATGTGAATGGTTTGATCCTATGATTAATAAAGGTATAAGAATTCACAAAGATTATAAGATTGTCGAGGTTCTACACATTATACGATATGAGAGGTTTGATCCTTTTATCCTTATTTCCTCTGCGAGACAAATGTATTCCGTTCCTTATCCTGAAAAAAAAAAAAGGATAAGGTCCAATGGTGGGTGGTAATAAAGACCAAGGCAAGAGGTCGAGTTGAAATTGAAAGTGCTCAAGAAATTACATTCCAAGATGATACTATGACTCTTGTGGATCCAATTGTTGATGTGGATCTCATTGACCACTTGCAAGATACTAATGAGGTTTTTGATGTAGTTTAAGATGAAAATGATGAAGAAGAAAAAGTTTTAATGACGACGATAATAAAACATATTCTAATAATGAATATGAAACAAATAGTGATGAAGACAATGTTTTATCATAATTGTGAGTATAGAATTATATAATATGTTATAGTTACTAATTATACAATATTGTGTTGTGTTTGAAATTATATTTACATTATATTTTTATTGTTTGTGTAGATGTTATCGCCACGCGGAGATAAGGAGAAAAGCAGGAGAATGAGAAGCAACAACTGCGATGTCTTAGAATCAATCTAGGGAGGCCACCTAGGGGGCAGTCATCAGGATAATCTCCACCCCCAATTACAATATCACCTACTACAGGTTTGCATAAGCCACCACCTTCTGAGTTCGTTATGATACTCACACCTGGATCCCAATATCTGCCACATACTTCCCATACATCGCATAGTACAATATATGATTCTGGGTCCCCTACTATTAGCCCGTCACCGAGTACCCGTGAGTCGCTGGCTACCGGTGATTCTAATGTTCCCATTTCTTCTACATCAATTGTTACCAATGGGGAAGCAACAAATCAAAGCAACAAGACGTTTGTTGAGCCAGATAGTGATTTTGAGTATGTGTACAACTATTTGTTATTCATTTATAGTTATGCGCATTCAAATTTTTTGTTGAGAATATTTGCATTTCTTTTTCTAAATTGTATTATAGGTTTCTGTTATCTAAACCTGCTGTTGATGTGATAACCAAGATTATACGATCTAGGTATAATCAACCTTGGACATCTTGGGAGAAATACATAAGGATACTAGAGAAATGTGGTTTCAAGAGTTTCAAGTATGTATCATTTTTTATTTATTTAATTATGTTTGTTTGTTTTGTAATAGTGCATTTTTTTTTTAACTTTAACGTTATTTACATAATATTTTTGAAGGGTTATGTTTGGTGGATGCCTCAGCATCATAACCATATGCGGAAGGCATATAATAGTCGTAGTTCGAAGAGACTATAAGGTTTGCTAGGGCAGACACGCAACTTAAATGAAAGACCTTTTTGGATTGGAGAAGGCATATGGGAAGACTTATGCAAGTACTGGGCTAGTAGCGTCTATAAGGAGAAATGTCAACAAGCAATGATGAATCGTACTTCTGATACTGGTGGATGCTTGCACACTGGTGATTGCATTTCTATAGGCACCAATGCGCAGAAATTGAAAATTATCATCGTCAGTTGTTAAGTAATATGTTTTATTATTTTGTTATTAACTTATTTTCTCATTATTATAGGCTAAGGCTTGGGGTAGAAAGCTCACAGTTGATGAGACCTTCCATCACGTATATTTGAAGAAAGCAGATCGTACTGAATGAGTTACTACAAAAGCTAAGAATTTATATGTTAGTATTTCTTTTGAAATTATAAAATTTAATATTAACTCATCTTATAACAACAGCCATAAGAGATTTTTTATTTCCATCTTTAGGAGAAATTCAAAGCAAAAGGAATTTGAACAATCTTGTGTTCAAATGAAGAAGGGGCATCTGGTACACAAATGACTAGTCGAGAGCTTTGGATTAAAACTATTGGCAGGATAAAAAAAAGGGTCGTGTTTATGGCCTTGGCTCTCAACCATCTATCTATGACCATGGAGAGTCATCCTCCTCAAGGCCTGGATCGAGTCAGGCTCTTGAGCACGTTATTAATCAAGTTAAGTAATAACTGCAACATTTTTCATTAATTAATTTTCGTATTTTGGTTATCTCATAAAAGAAAAACTTATTGCATGTGGGTTTGGAGATGAGTTGTGTTATGAATTGATGAATTTGTGTTTGCATATATTAATCAGGTTAAGGAGCAGTTGCAGAAGGAGATGGAGAATCGGGTTCAGGAGATTCAACAACGAATGGAGCAGCAGAGCCAATAACGTGACCAACAACGTGATGCAGAGTGAAAAATGCGATTTGAACGATACCAGCGTCAACAGGGTAAACAAATTAGTAATTTGTTTAAATCATATTTATAAGCCGCTGACACTGAGCCAAGCCAGCAACAGCCAATATTAGAAGAAGACAATGAGGATACTAAAGATGATCATGAAGATGACAGTGATGATGGGAATATGGATTGAAATTTATGTTTGAGTGTTGTATGGATTCTCTTATATTTCTTTTAAACTTTTCTATGGATTAGGTTGTATTTGAACAAACTTTGTAATTTGTTATGTTTGTTTTATGGATTGGTTAGATGCATTGACAAGAATTACGGTTATGTTTTATGGATCAGGTTGTAATCATTGATAGGAATTGCATTGACAAGATTTGTTATGTAATTGTGATTTTTCAACATTTAATTTTAATTTTTTTAATCCACAAATTTTGTGGCAGAAATATTGGCATAATCTGCCGCAAAATTGCTCTGCTAATTAAATTTGCTTTGCTAATCTGCTGCTAAATCTGTCTCAAATTTTTCCACCACTGAAATTCACCGCAAATTAGCGGTGAAAAAATTGTCACAAATTTACAGCGAAAAAATCCACCGCAAACACCCTATTTCCGGCAACGAATCTGGCTTATCTCCGAAGAGTTTTGTGACAGATTTGTGGTAGAAAAATCTGCCGCAAATTTGTGGTAGAAACTAAAATCCACCACAAACTATATTGCAATAACTGTTTTTGCGGCGGTCACGAATCCGTTGCAAATTGTCTATTTGCAACTGATTTTAGTTGATTTGCGGTAGATTTATCCTTCGCAAATTGTAATTTTTCTTGTAGTGCAATAAATATATATATTTTATATGATGAACAAAATTTTAATTAAATTATGATTTTATGTTGAAAAAAGTTATAGATTAGATATTAAAAAATATGGTTGTATGTTGTTAGTATTTAATATATTTATGTTAATTATATTACATACATTATATTGACAATATGTTTATAATAATATTTAAAATTTAATCTTTTTAGTGTAAAATTTACTTGATATATCGTAAATTTAAGTTATACGAAACAAGAAAATAACATTTCCTACATCCATGACTTCTCTGAAAACAGCAAGGACAAAAGAGGAAAAACACTAGATCACAAAATCTTGTTGAAGAATTTTTTGATTGCAAAATAGTAGTTTAATCTGCTATCGAAAGGATTATGGAAGAAAAGTAAAAATCTATGTGACCATATTTGTTTACAAGCATACGTCAGCAAAAAAAAAAAAAGGAAGCAAAAAGGTTAAAAATAGCAACATCCTAGTATTGTGGACCTTGAATAGTGAATACTGTTTTGTACTAAAACTATACGCAAAGCATATATTGGTCATGAATTTTATTGTCAAATGGTAATGACATACACAAGATAGTGATGTTTTGTCTATTCTATACCATTGACATCAGTTCAAGAAGTCAGTGGGGGAGAGGCTCTAAATTCATGTAATTGTAACAACCCGAAGCTTATCTGCAAAAGTATTAAACAATTTCTTTTTATGCAAAATTAAATTTTGATCAGAGATAAAAGAGAAAAAACCAACAGACAATGAGACATCTTTCAAAAAAGACAAAGGAAAAAAAAAACAAACACATAGCCAAAGAGGCTAACAAATACGACAAAATAGTCCATTCTCTCGGAATATCAGACATGGAGACTCAAAGAAAGCAACCATGAACCCAACATAGAGATTATATATCTCACAAATGTCTAGCATATTAATTTCTCTTTGATGATAAGGAAATACATAATTCCAACAAGTTTTCTTCTAAAATATGTAGCAAGTTAGATTCATTTCAAGAACTCAAACCCAGAAGCTTACTTCTTGCTTCATGTATCCTAGAATCAAATGTCTCCTTTTTGAAGACTTGAAAAGATGTAGCTTCTCATATTATTTATTAGTAGTTTTCTCCTTGAAAGGAAATTGTTTTTTTTCTTTTCTCTATGCTTTTACAATTGAGGCATATTTGCTAAAAAGATTTGCTAACTTTATCTAGGATTACAATTTCTTAAAATGTTTAATTTCTTAAAGGATAAAATAACTGTTAATTTCTACAAATCACTAACATTTAAAATATAATTAGAAAACTGATTGTTGCTGAAATGTTCATCACGCGGAAGCTCTTACTTCATGACTGTGAAATATGCCTTGATATAACGAATACTGACGAGACATTGACATTTGAAAATATCCAAGGAAGTACTTTCTTAGCAATTTCTCGTCTAATTCTGCCGGTATGTGACAATTAATATCAATATGTTTCTATATGGATTTTATATTTGGCAGTTAGCAATAAGCCGTTTGGGGGGACGGGAGTTAATTGTTAATATGTTATTAGTTAAAAATAGAAATAGATAGATAAATATTGATAAATTTGTGTATATTTCTCAATAAATATATACAAAAAGATTAACATATATTTATACAAGAAGATTGTTATAAATATATATATATATATATATATATATAATTACGTATTAAATTAATTACAATCATAATCAATTATGCTAATCCTCTCCCTCAAACTTAAGTGAGTATAGAAGAAACTAACTTGAGTTTGGAAACTAGAGTGCGGAATCGTCTAGGATTATGAGTTTTGGTGAACAGATTGGCTAGCTGGTCAAGAGTGTCAATGGAAATAAGACGAAGAACACCATGAAGAATGTGTTAATGAATGAAGTGGTAGTCGATCTCAATATGCTTGGTGTGCTCATGAAAAGTATCATTGTGAGTAATCTGAATAGCACTCCTATTATCACAGTAAAGAGTGAGAGAGGACTGAGAAACACCTAAGTCTTTAAGAAGCCAACATAACCAAAGTATTCCAGATGTGGTGTCAACAAGTGCCTGATACTCTGCTTTAGTACTAGAGCATGCAGTTAAAGTTTATTTCTTATTTCACCATGAAATAAGTGCATTACCAAGATAGATACAGTAGCCAATGGTGGATTGATGATCAGTGGGATCTCCACCCTAATCAGTATCAGAATAATCCTGGATAACCAAGGAAGAGTTGACTGAGAAATGAAGCCATGAAACAAAGTTTCTTTTATATATCGAATAATACGTAGAACAACAACATAGTGAGTAGTACGCAGAGTTGACATAAACTGACTGATTAGATAAACAACATATGAAATGTCTAGATGAGTAATAGTAAGATAAATCAAGCTGTCAACCAACTACTGATAGAGAATAGGATCATTAAGTATAATACCATCCAGAGGTATAAACTTGACATTAGGTTCTAGAGGAGTGGACTCGGTGCTACTGTCAGTGAGACTAGCTCGAGAGATAAGATTTGAGGTATATTTAGCTTGAGACAGAAATGTTATTAACAAAAGAAAGGATTTCAAGACCTAGAAAGTAACTAAGAGGTCTAAGATCATTCATTTCAAAATACTAACTCAGGAACTATTTAAGCTCAATAATATCAGTAGTATCATCATTAGTAATAATCATATCATCAATATAGAGAAGGAACATAATAATAGCTCTATCAGTTTTGTGAGTAAACAAAGTAGAATCATAAGCACTTGAGGAAAAATCAAACTAACTAATAGTGTTATGAAACTTGGTAAACCAAGCTTGAGGTGCTTGTTTGAGACCATATAAAGCCTTTTGAAGATGACAAACCCTATTTAGTGGACACGTGTAACCAGAAGGTGGACACATATAAACTTTTTCTTTCAAATCACCATTAAGAAAGACATTCTTCACATCCATCTGATTTAGAGTCCATTTTTGAGTGGCTACGATAGCAAGGAGAGTACGAACTGAAGTTATACGAGTAATAGGTGCAAAGGTCATCTTATAATCAACGCCATATTATCAAGTAAAACCTTTGGCAACCAAACGAGCCTTATAGCGCTCAATAGAGTGATGGACCGTCAATATGTCATATTTTTATGGTTCAATTCCTTGATTTTTCATGTTCTTTTTATGTTTGCTTTATTTTTATTGAACTTTGTTTGTAAGTTTTGTTATATTTTTAGTATTGTTTTATTGTGTTTTTATTTTATGTTTTGTGTGTTTTTGTCAGGTAATTGCACATGGAGAAGAATGAACGTTCGAAGGAGCAAGGAAAAGAGGAATTTTTCATCAGCGTCTAGCGCTTGAGCGCTGAGAATGGAGCGTCTGAGCGCCCAAAGCATATGCAACAGTGTTGATTTAGTGACCTAGTGCCTGAGCGCTGGGTGAAGAGCGCTTGAGCGCACAGGAAGTAGCAGCGCATGTCCTGGTTTAAGTGGCTGAGCGCCCAAGCATCCAGAAGCTAGGGCCTAGGTGCTGGTTGCGTAACAGCAGACGTGAATTTCAATAAAAAGGAGAAGTTATGCCAAATTCAATACACTTTAGACTTTTATATTGAGCACACAACGCAGAAAATTCCTAATCCTAATAGAGTAGTTTTGCGGCAGCAGACCTTGGAGGACGACTTTGAAGGGAGGATTCGATTCTTGAAGGCTTGAATATCATAATCTCCATCAAAGGGGTGTTGATTTCTCTTTCTTTTCTAGTTTTCCCCTTTTTTTGGGTATTGTCTTTCATGGGTTTGTATTCTGATATCAGTTTTTTTATATTGAACATGAGTAGCTAAACCCATAGCTAGGGCTATGAGGGATCTTGTTTTCCTAATTATTTAGGTTTGATTTTTAATTTGATTAAGGTAATTTCTTTTAGAGTTTATCATATTGTTTGCATTCTTGTCATAACTTGATCAATTTTTGCATGTGTTAATTCATTGTTTGACCAGTGACCATCCATATTCAGTGAGTGGATCTATATGGTAAATCTAGGATTAAATTGGTGAATGACTAAACATCAATTTTTCCTACTAATAGAATTGACAGGTATATTTGTTCATCTCTCAAATTGAAGCTTAATGCATTCCTAATTAATTCAACTAAATGACCAAATAGGTGATTTAATTTAGGAATATAATATATTATATCATCAATGACCATTAGGATTCAATAGCAGGTAAGAGAATATTGACAAAAGAATTACCTTACATCATAAATGAACGAAAATTTGAATAATTAGAATCAAGTGAACCTTGCGCCCTAGTCTCTCTCTCATTGATTCTCTATTCTCTGTTTGATTGTTCATTGTTTTTCTTTATTTATTTTCCTTTATTTGTTCTTGAATTTCTTCATACATTTTTATTGTCTAGATAACAAAGAGTTTTACGAATCTAGTAATTACCACTTATTCCTCGTGGGATCGATAATTGGGACTCAAGTCCTATATTACTTGACGATAAAGTGCACTTGTTGTTAATGTATTTTACGCGTATCATAGAGTCATTAGAAGGAGTCTTGATCTTGAACACCCATTTACGTCTCACAAGTGTCTTACAAGAAGGATAATCAACAAGGTTCCAAGTATTACTATTCTCCAAAGCCTGTAACTCTTCTTGCATAGCATGCTGCCAATGAGGATCTGTGGAGGCTTCTTGATAGGACCAAGGTTCATGTAAGTGAAGCATGGTAGAAAAACAATGATAATCACAAGTATAGGTAGGATGAGTTCTTACCCTAATTGGACATTCAGAAGGAAGAGGGGGTGCAATGACATGTGCATGATCTATGTTTGGAATTGCGTCATTGAGAATGATTGGAACATCGAAAGTGACTGGAAGCTCATGATTGCTACCGCAAGTGCACAGATTGCTCAAGTAATACAGATACAGAGTAAAAGTTCATTCCCACGAGGATATTCGATTATAAAGTTAAGTACCAACCTATAGCTTAATCAATTCTAGACAAGGACATAAAAATAAGAAAGCAATAAACTAAACTAATGTAATCTACAAAACAATAAACATAAACACGGTTAGGTTTCAGGAAATCCTCCTTCACCCCCTACATCTATCAACAACATGCAATCCTCCTCATTAACACAAATGCATTGATTAGGTTAGCTTGAGAATCTGATGTAGTCAAAAGCCTATGTCTAGGTCAATCAATCCTGGTTTCTACTTGCCCAACTCACCAAGTTTCCTTGAAAGCTAGTACAACATCCACTCATGAACGATCTATTCTCAATCACACACTATACATGACCAATAGGTATATTCCTATCCTATTAACGAATCAACTCATCACCGAGCATATATCAACCACACCATATCCATATCAACAAATCCCTATGTCTAGTTCATTTGCCAATATTAGGATAATGCAATCGAGGCCAACCAAGAACAAGCATTAAGCACAGATAATGATTGAACCATAATCAAACATCCACACAAACTCAGAGAAGAACACATCATTAATATATATAAAAGGATCCAAAATCATCCCTAAACAAAGCTCAACTATACAACATATAAGGAAGAGAAGAGAGAAAGAAAGCTCATTGATTTGTCTCTGAAACTTGAATCCTCCTTTATCCTTCGTCCTTGACTCCAATCCACCATCAATGAAGATCTAGCTAAAGCTTTCTAACCTAAAACTAACTAAAACCTAAACTAAAAGAGAGAAAACTAAAAAGCAATGGCTAAGGCAGCCAAGAGAGAGAGAAAAATGTGAAAAATCCTATTTATAGGCTCAACTCGCCGCCGTGCGCCCCGACCCCCACTTACGAGCGCCTAAGCCCGCGTTGATTCAGTTACAGAGCGTCGCGGCCCCCGCGCCTCTGGTTCAAGTATGGAATTTTTGATTATGCACCTTTACGCCGCGGCGTGCATAACCTTGCGCCGCGACGCTGACTGCTGAAAGGCTAATTTGGCTTCCTTTTTCACTTTAAACTCACATGCTCCACATATAATCTTGTTTGGAGCCCTTCCTATCATAAAAAAAATACCAAATCAGTAACATATACAAATCTACTTAATCCATGATCATTAAAGTTCAGTTTTACATAATAACACATCAGAAAGACTTAGAATCAGAATATGACAAATATAAGTACAAAATCTTCCAAATATGCATTTAAACAAGGACATAACATTCATTCTAGAACAAGGATAGGGCACAAATAATTGCATTCTATAGAGTTATCACACCCCAAACTTACATTTTGCTAGTCCTCGAGCAAAACAAAATAAAACTAAGTAAATCACTTAAACATTCAAATCAAACTTTTCATTCACCAAAAATATTTTAATTTTCTTTGCTCATTTAAAAACAAATACTAGTGTGTAATGATTGCATCAATTCTTAAAAAGTGCAAATACCCTGTAAACAGTTCCACACTTATACAATCCTTAACATGCAAACAATCCACACAACTCTTCATGCAATTCACATTTATCACAAACATGCAAAATAAACTTCTCCTAATCAAGTCATACACATTCAGATAAGTTTATAAGCATACATGCATATGATTCAAAGAATCCACAAGATTGTGAATCAACTCTCTCTCCACTAATGTAAATCACACAAGATTGAGGATCAAAAGGGACTTAATCAGCTTATAATGTAAGGCCAATGGTATGGACGAAAGAAATGAAAGAAAAGGATACAATACAAACATTGAGAAACATAAACATGATATTCCAAGACTTGAGTCATCACTTTGATTTTAGCAGGGTATCCAATTGTGAATGCAGAAAACTTGCCAGAATCATTTTTTCGATGCTTTTCAAACTTTTCTTTACTTAAGCTTTGCTTTTCTCTTTTTTTCATTTCTCTTTTGATTTTCTTTATTTTACAAAGCATTGCTTTTCTTTTCTTTTTTTTGCATCTGGTTCTTTCAGGCTCATTTTGAATTGAATCATTCATACCCCTAATCATCAGACTCACCTCAAGAAATAACATATCATGTACTCAACAAACAATAAGGGTAGGAAGAAAATAACATGCTTTCACATACATTAGAATGGTTAACAGGTTGACGAACACAATTGTGGTGAAAAACAAATAAGGCCAAACAGTGTAAGGCTTCAAAATGGGACCTAAGGATATCATCATATCAGGGTAAACTTTTTAAGACTCAATCGGTCCAAACAATGCCCTAATCATTTCCTCAATCATGCACAACCTAGGATTTCGCCTCAAGAGAGTTGCCAAATAATTTTTAGGATAATCAAAACTCTACATGTATATCCATAAACATTCTCAAAACATGCACTCTTATCATATTCAAAGTTACACTTGCATCTAAGTGAGATGTAAATCATGCATCAAAAGCAACTAAATTGTTTTACATGCGTCAAGATCACATAAGGTTTCACTGAAAAGGGGACAAATAGTAACCTTTCACATCATGAACAACCAAAAACAACCAGCATTCTTGCAGCATGTCATGCATTCAAATAGATTCAACTTTTCAATTCAAGCATGCACAACATCTTTTGCATAATGTGAAAATTAAAAATCTTGTCATCAGCACATCAGTGATAGTCAAAACAAGATATAATCATGAAAATATATTGACTAAAACTACCGCATACTCAAAATACCAATACATGTTAACATTAAGCATAAAGGTAATAAAACATGTAAAGATACTCCCCCAAACCAAAATGAAATGTATCATTTAAGGAATATGGTCTATAGGGAACCTGAGACTAGTACTGAGCATTATTAAATACACACAAACAGAAAAATAACAGAAAAAGCAAAAATAGGGGTTCAGCGCCACGGCGCCCCCATGCCTGGGCAGCGACGCTCATAAAAAGCTGTAGAATTCTGCAGAAAAATGCCCCTTGCGTCGCGGCGCACACTATCTTGCATCACGGTGCAACTACCTAAGCTGCTAAATTTAGCAGTAAACACAGTTTTGCTGCTAGGTTTGGTTCTTATGGTTCTCTAGCTGCAACAAAACTTGTTCAAAAAGCTAAATTACAAAAATGTACAACACACACATATTAAAACACAAAAACAACATAATAACCTATTTATAATCTAAAACAAACTTAAAAACTTAAAAACAAAAACTAACAACAAAAATTAACATAACTAACATACTAACATACTAACATACTAACTAAAATATATTAACAAAACTAACAAAACATTAACATTTATACACAAACATACACAATACAACATACTATGTATTTATGCATAAAGTAAAAATAATAAAATAACATAAACATAAGGTTCCCTCCCACGAAGGGCCTGATTTATAGTCCCAGCAAAACTTTATCACCAAAATTAAAGTGCTGCGGATGAGTAGTCTTCAAGAACTTGATCCAAGGATTATCCTTTCAGGAGTTGCGAATTCCCTCAAGGGCCTCGTATGAAGGAAATCACCCGACTTCTTATTTGAAACTAAAACAAAACATAGATTATATACAACTTCTATACAACTTGAATTAGAACTAATCAAACTCATTGTTGATATTAGCAATATAAAAACTATCCCCGGCAACAGCGCCAAAAACTTGTTTGTCCCAAAATAGGCCGCAAGTGCACGGGTCATCTAAGTAATAAAGTGAAAAGTAAAGATCGTTCCCTCGAGGATAAGTTTACTTCCAATGCTAAGTATTAATCAATAGCTTACCTAATTCTAGACAAGGACATAAAAATAAGAAAGCAATAAACTAAACTAATCTAACCTACAAAAACAATAAACATAAATACGGTTAGGTTTCAGGAAATCCTCCTTCACCCCCTACAGCTATCAACAACATGCAACCCTCCTCATTAACACAAATGCATTGATTAGGTTAGCTTGAGAATCTGATGTAGTCAAAAGCCTATGTTTAGGTCAATCAACCCTGGTTTCTACTTGCCCAACTCACCAAGTTTCCTTGAAAGCTAGTACAACATTCACTCATGAACGATCTATTCTCAATCACACACTATACATGGCCAATAGGTATATTCTTATCCTATTAACGAATTAACTCATCATCGAGCATGTATCAACCACACCATATCCATATCAACAAATCCCTATGTCTAGTTCATTTGCCAATATTAGGATCATGCAATCAAGGCCAACCAAGAACAAGCATTAAACACAGATAATGATTGAACCATAATCAAACATCTACACAAACTCAGAGAAGAACACATCATTAATATATATAAAAGGATCCAAAATCATCCCTAAACAAAGCTCAACTATACAACATATAAGGAAGAGAAGAGAGAAAAGGAAAAGAGAGAAAGGAAGCTCATTGATTTGTCTCTGAAGCTTAAATCCTCCTTCATCCTTCGTCCTTGACTCCAATCTACCATCAATGAAGATCTAGCCAAAGCTTTCTAAACTAAAACTAACTAAAACCTAAACTAAAAGAGAGAAAACTAAAAAGCAATGGCTAAGGCAGCCAACAGAGAGAGAAAAACGTGAAAAATCTTATTTATAGGCTCAACTCACCGCCGTGCACCCCGGCCCCCACTTACGAGCGCCTAGGCTGGCGTTGAGTCAGTTACAGAGCGTCGCTACCCTCATTAGTGAGCGTTGCGGCCCTCATTAGTGAGCGCCGCGGCCCCCACACCTTGGGTTCAAGTATGGAATTTCTGATGATGTTCCTTCACGCCGCGGCACTGACTGCTGAAAGGCTAATTTGGCTTCCTTTTTCACTTTAAACTCACATGCTCCACATATCATCTTGTTTGGAGTCCTTCCTATCATAGAGAAAATACCAAATCAGTAACATATACAAATTTACTTAATCTATGATCATTAAAGCTCAGTTTTGCACAATAACACATCAGAAAGGCTTAGAATCAGAATATGATAAATATAAGCACAAAACCCTCTAAATATGCATTTAAATAAGGGCATAGCATTTATTCTAGAACAAGGATAAGGCACAAATAAATGCATTTTATGGAGTTATCAGCTCACTAGAGGAACCTGAATCAGAACCACTAGGAAAGAAATCAACAAAAGGATTAGTGAAAAGAGAAGTCAAAGTGGAAGGGAAGGATTTGAATTGCAAGAGTGTGGAGAACATGGTGTCTTCCCAAAAGACAACATGACGGGAGATATGAATGCGTTGAGAGATTGGATCCCAACAGTGATAGCCCTTATGTTTAGTGTTATAACTAAAAAAGCAATAGATACGTGCTCGAGGCTCAAGTTTAATGTACTCATGGGGTAACTTTAAGAGAGTTGTAATATGGATAAGTATGGTGGAGACGTTCAAAGGGAGAAACATTACCTAAAACAAAGGAAGGAAGACGATTGATGACATAGACAACATTGAGAATGGCTTCACCCCAAGCATATTTAGGACAAAAAGAGGAGATGAGCATAGCTTGAACAGGGTCAAGAATATGATGGTGTTTTCTTTCAACACTACTATTTTGCTGAGAGGTACAAAGACAAGAAAACTCAGAGAGTGTACCTTGCTTAGCAAGAAAGGTGAGAAGTTTCGAATCACGATATTCAGAAGCATTATCACGATGAAAAACTTTAATGAATTTTGAGAATTGAGTTTTGATCATAGTAGCAAAATTAATATAAATTTGAGGAAGTTTTGAGTGATTTTTCATTAAATATATCCAAGTAAAATGAGAAAAATCATTAATAAATATTACAAAATATCGATTACCTCTCATAGTTAGTGTGGAAGCAGGCCCCCAGACATCAGAATGCACGAGGTCAAAAGGAGATTTAGAAATAGATGTACTTTTACTGAAGGAAAGTGCAAGTTATTTAGCACTTTGACAATAATTGTAGTGAAAAAACTTATTATTAACTGAACCTAGAGCCCCTTAATATAAGAGGGGACACAACTTCCTTAGAGAACTATGAGTAAGATGTTGGTGCCACAGTTGAATGGAGGACGAGGTAGATGTTACACAAAGATTTGAGGTAGGAGAAACATGAAGGTTGGTGAGCTTAAATAGCCTTCCAACTTTACATCTAGTCCTTATGGCTTGTCTTGTCCGTGGATCTTGCATACGACAGCTAGAAGAAGAAAATATGACTTCATAACCAAGGTCACATAGTTGACCAACAGAAATGACATTGAAGTTTAATTTGGGAATGAGATATGCATCAGGTAAACTAAGAGTAGGCAAAAAGATAGAACCCTTATGATTAACATTCAAAAGAAATCTATCAGCTATATGTATAGAATATGCAATGTCATTAATAAATAGGGATGAAAAATACTGAGATGTGGATGTCATATTATTACAACAAGTAGAGTCAAAGTACAATCCAGTATTACATGGTGTGGTTAATAAAGCAAAAAATGTATTACTAAAATTAGATAGTAGACGCTTAAGGAGGGACACAAGATCATTAGTAGAAAAGGCATCCTGGGGTGTAGCTGAAGAATTTAAGGATCCATTAACAGCAGTAGCAATAAGCATAGGACGATGTTGAAACTTGTTTTGATTAGACCTTGGAGGACATATGAGACAATTCTCAACCAAGTGTCTTGAATCTTTACAATATTTGAAACATCTTGGGGGCAGTCAGCATAACTGAAGAAGACTGAGCAATGTCTGGTTTCTCTATTGTACTAAGGAAGAACGCAAAAAATTGAACTTTTGGAGCTGAATTAACATAAAAGAATCTAAAAAATGGAAAGATCTCATCCAAAAACTTTAAGAATGGGCCTGGTGCCACGTCAGTAGTGTCACATCAGTGCCATGTCAACATGAGGGACATGTAGGCAACTTACGTGGCATCACCGTCCACGTCTACGAATCCAGTTTGAGGGTCGTGGGTCACAGATTTGGGTCGCAAGTCACAGATTTGGAGGACAGTGGGAAGATAAGGGAGCTTGAGCACTGTTTGTGAGAAACCTAGGACACAAACGACCGTATGGTCGTTGGATCACAGATATGAAGGCACGACTATGGGCGCAGGACAGTGGCGACGCAAACAGGCTTGGTGTTGAGGGCTTGGCTGGTGACGATGTTCCAGGTTCGATGGGCAGCAGTTTTGATTCGTGGGTTGTCGACGACTGGTTGGTGGTTGGAATAGGGTGCTTGGTTCACATAGGCTGCAAAGGTATGTCTGAACGAGGGTCTGTATGTGAACAACGGTGAGGAAACACGGTGAAAATTAGAGTAAAAAATGGAGTTTGGAATCTAGGATGAATTCTAGAATGAAGTTTGGAATCTAGGACGAAGTCTAGAATGGTGAGCGGAAGGATTGGACAGAGAGCCTAGACGCTCTGGTAGCAAGTTAGAAACAAAAATAGGGAGACAAATATTAATAAATTTGTGTATGTTTCTCAATAAATGTATACAAGAGAATTAACTTCTATTTATACAAGAACACTACTATACGTAAAAGGAAAATAATAAAGTATAATTATATACTAAATCAATTACAATGATCCATAAAATTAATCATAATAAATTATGTTAACATTATTAAGTTTGGAACTTATTGTACGTCATGGATCATGATACACGTATTGTTTGGCCCTAAGGCAAGTTAAGGGGGAAAAATAAAAGGAAAAAATACAAGTTCGAATAGAACTATAGAAGTAAGAGAAGTTGTTGTTGCTATGGACATAAATCGAAAAACCAGAAAGCTAAACAATATAGTCCTTTTGGATGAGGAGAACCATTCGACTCCAAGGCCAAGTAACAACTTTGAAAGTTGCTGAAAACTATTACTACTATGAGATATTATAATAGAACAACAATAATCAAGCTTTAAAGTAGTTTTTAATAGTTTCTCCAAAAAAAAATCTTAGATCTTCTTCCTTTTTAATTGATTATCTTTCATTTCATTTACCTTTTCATTGGAGCACTTTTTGGTGTTTTCTATTCATGACCAAATTACCTTATTCGAGTTTTTAAATATTTTGTTCAATAGTAGGGATGTTAAAAAATTCCTGCCATCCAAGATCCCAACACTTATCATTAAGTTAAAAGTTATAACTATTGATAAATGTATAACTTTATTTCTTTAAAACTTCTCAGAATCACATCTAGTTTGAGGGACTCTACCTATTATAGGCATTATGGGCTGAGATGTTAAGATCATCAAATCTTAAGGGAGACATTAACTAAATAAAGCCAACAATAATATATATAAAAGTAACCCTTGTCTTTTCTAGACATTTTACTCTGAATTAATATTTATATTAATTTAAAACATAAAAATAAAAGGTCCATAACTCATTAGCCTATAATCTATTAGCTCGTATCTTAACCTAAAACTAATATTTCATCTCATTTCGAGGATCCCTAGGGAGGTTTGGGAATGGGGACAGGGGTAAAAAACATCCTATGATAGGGATTGGGGACAAGAACGAGGAAATAATGGGGTGGTGGGGATAGGTTTAGGGTGGGGTGGTGGGGACAAGTTTAGGGTTTAAGGTTTCCCTACACGAGTGTCATCCTTACTCAATAGGTGTTACTCTTTTACTTATTTTATATCTATTTCTAATCTTATATCTTGTTTTTAATTTTGATATACTGTAAGTGTAAAAACATTTTATATTTGTATTTAATAATGTCTTGTCTCATCATTTTATGAATTTGACATCTTATACAATTGCAAACATACTTAATAAGGGTGAAATTGTGTGTTATGAGAAGGGGGCTATGCCCTGCCCCCCTCTTTTTTTTGAATTTTCTTTATTTTATAAGTAAATTTTAAAAAAGAAAAGAAATTATTGAACTTGGCCCCTTATACCAATATGTGTTGGTTCGAGTGAAAATGATTCGAATCCTTTAAGCATGTGATTATGGGTTTAATAATGAAATTCATGTGTATGGAAAAAAACACCATTGAAAGGGGTCTCCACTTAGGCGTCTGACCACATCCTGAGAAATTAATTTCTCACCTATTGGATGTCGGGTAATTTAGGAAACCAAAAAAAGATAATATTGTTCTTTATATTTGATTATCCCAATTAAAATGATCTAGCTTTGCCCCCAAATAGTTAAATTCATTAAATGAAGTGTCAATACAAAACGAGACGATAGTGTAAAATTTTTGTACACTAACCATACATTAAAATTAAACTCTATTTTATTTTATATCCAGCCATTCACCTTAATATTTTCATCTTCACTACACTTATTTTTTTTCTTATTTTCGCACTTCAATGTCTTTCTCTTAGAATATCACTCATCCTATAAGAATGGAATATTATAATAATTAAATAATAGACTTTGAGATGCAAAATTTAAAATTACTTATAATTCATACTACTTAATTTAAAGTAAATTGTGATTTTATTTGAAAAGTTATGCAAAATTGAGTAGATAAAAAGCCATAACATGTTCTTCATTGTTATATATATTTCTAAATTTATGTAAAGTTTCATTGATATTGTGTTTTTTTTATAAATTCACACAAAATCTTATGCTACACATAATTTTTTTTTTCATTTTTATAATTTTTTCCACTTAAAGTTTCATAATTTAACTATACATAAAGTGACACTTAAAATAATAAAACGACTGTCCATCCTCTTAGCTACATCTTCAACAATTCCTAATTCATCTATATAGGGGAGGGAGAGGGGAAAAGGACCGAAATGATGAAGTTGACGTATATTGAAATGAACTGTGCACGGTTTGAAGGTCCCCATCTTCATGTACTCAGATTGCAAATAAAACATTGACCGAACTTATATTTCAATATTATCATGATAAGTATTACTTGCAGGCAAGGCCAACAGCCGACTTGAAAATACTAAAATAATAGGGAATGGGATTTACATTTACATTCTCTGTGAAGGGAACCTTGCCTTGCTATTAAATTTAAATCATATTTAATAAAAAAAAATGCATATATATATATATATATATATATATATATATATATATATATATATATATGAATATGCCTGGTATCTAGAGGGCAAATAAAATTATCATATTTCCAAACAAATTGTGTGCGCATTCGTTAAGCATTTTTCCTTCAAGTTTCCTTTGACATTTTGGGATTAAATGATATAAATGTTGATATTGACCATCGAAGCTTCTCTGAAACATCCATATATTTGCATTTCTCTTTCCATCTAATTGTATTATGAACAGATAAGTCTAATTAACTTATTTAGTTGTTAAAGGGTGGCTGTATACAAATGCTCAAGATTGTTATTTGCAGAATATTACTCTCAAAGATCAGTACATTAATTTAATAAGTTTTCTATATATATATATATATATATATATATATATGTGACTGTACCCTAGTCTTGTATTTAAATTTATTTTACATATTATGCTGAGATTGTAATACCCTGGTTTTGTATAAGATTTTTGTGTTACATTTGGTTTTCATTTTGTGAGCTTGGACTATGAGAATTTACCTTATGAGCCACCTAGTTGCATCTATGAAGTTATTTAAGTTAAGCTCACCTTGATAAATTCTGTTTGAAGCCATTTTGTTAGAAAAAGAGAAGCTCAAAATATATATAAAATTCATGTGAAGCCATTTTGTTAAAAAGATGGAAATTTAAAATACCGAATAGATATGAAATAATAGACTTAAAAAAGAACGATAAGAATAGGTCAGACACCACATTTGAATCTAAAATCTTAATGCATTAAATTTATGGGTCAAACTACTTTTAAACTCTGTATTTTGTCATTGTTAAACAAGGTGGAGTTTGAATTTACACTTGAATTCTCAACACATTTAGATATAATTTATGATTATCAATACTAGTCTTGAAACTTTCTAACTTTGTTAAATGGCATCTATAAGAATGGATTTTATGTAAAATATGTTGAATTTCAATTCAAATATATATATATATATATATTATATGGATTAGCATTATTCAATAATTAAAATATTGTTTAAATCATTAATATATATTAATTATGGAATTATGTTTTATAATATAATACTTGATTAATTTATGAATATTGTAATTGGGCTTTTGTTGTGAGTAACCATGATGGGTTTGGGCTGTTTATTTAGTAGCGCATTAAAGTTCCTATTCTCATCTGGTAAGTTATAAACTAACTTTCTCATTAGGTAATTTTGAGTACGTATAAAAAATCTATCAGGATTGAGGGCAGTTTCTCACACGCGAATTCTCTTGATTTCTTCACTGAACAATAATAAATTATAGAATCATGTCAGGTACACATTCTTAATCTATCTCTTAAATATAATTAGTTTAATATACTATAATCTTGTATCTATAATTGATTTAAGTTTATAGAATTGTTGAAACAAATCCATCAATTGGTATCAAAGCCTGATTAGATACAGATTATGGCTATTATATTTTCTTTTCTATAATTAAATCAGAAATTTTGTATACCCTAATTTATGAACCCTAAATTTGAAAATTGAGTTTTTTAATTCTATCTTCACTGTCAATGTTTTCCGCTGCACATTACATCTGATTGCTTTTAACAAAAAAAAAGGGGGGGTTTCGTTGCTTAGTTCGAAAAGAATCAATTTCTTGATTGAAAGTGATAAATACTACTTCCTCCTATATGAAAGTTACAGGACGTATTTTATGTTACATGGAGAAGTTTGTTTTGTCTTATATGGACATGATTATTTTCGTAATATCCATTTTGTCAGGATGTGGAGTGTGTGTTTATTTAAAGTCAATTGATTGAATATATATATAACAATTGTTTTTTCGCAATTCATTCTTTGAATGGAATGAGTTTTATGTGTTGATGGCTTGACATGTACTGGAAAAAGTTCATAATAGTGTTATTCACAGTAAATTTTTTTTATGATATTCTCTTTGTTAACGTGTCATAATCGTGATTTTTTATATATACATAATATGAGTTTATCATATTCTATTAAGTATAATTATTGATAATTTATATAACTGTAAGTTTATCTATTGTGAGTACAATTATACAAATTTTGTGAGTTAAATGATTAAATTTTTTTAATCATAATTTTTATTGTATTGATAGTAATTACACTCTATCAGTGTGTTATTATTAATGTAATTTGTTATTGTACAATGTGCTGTTAGATTTATGCTTATGTCAATTATCCTTCAAGTACCCTATCGGTATTAAAAATTTTAGTGATATAAGATTTGTGCATTGTATTATTATATTTCTTATTTATTATGGTTCGGGACCCTTAGGCGGGACCATGATAAGTAAGAAATTTTTTAAAGGATTTGTTTGGCTGAGCATACGGAACCATTTAATTCTCTTGTTGCATGATAACATTGTGCATATTAAATGTTTCCTTTTGTTATTTTCATGTCAGCCTCTTTGCCTATGCAATTGACTTCTGTCAAAACTTTGAATGAGACTAATTTTGAGGATTGAAAAGAATCTGTGGATCTTTATTTGGCTATCACTAATATGGACTTAGCTTTGAGAGAAGAAGAGCCTGCTGCTCTTATTACTGAGTCCACTGCTGCTGAAAAGGCTTCTCGTGAAAAATGGGAGCACTCAAACAGGGTGTGCCTTAAGGTGATGAAATACACTATGGAGAAGTCAATTAGACAGAGCATTCTAGACAGCGAGAATGCTAAGGAATTTCTAAAATCTATTGGTGAAAAATTCACGACTTTTGATAAAGCTCAGAAGGGTCAATATCTTTCTTTGATTGAGAAGACTAAGTATGATAGTGTTAGTGGAGTTCGTGAGCACATCATGAAGTTAGTGCACTATTTTAATAAACTGAAGTCTCTCAAGGTTGATCTCGGTGAGAGTTATCTGATCTGGCAGGTTCTGGAGTCACTTCCTTCTCAATTTGATGTTCTGAAGACCTCTTATAACACTCAAAAAAATGAGTGGACTGTTGATGAAATGATTGCTATTGTCTCTCAAGAAGAGGATTCTATAAGGAAAGGAAAATCACACAGTGTTCATTTTGTTGCTTCTACTTCTGGTACTAAAAATAGAAAAGGGAAGGTTACAAAGGCAAGTTTCAACATGATAAGAAGAAAGGGGGGAAAATATCTCAGCACCTAGAACCTAAGAAAAATTTCTTCAAGCCTAACAAGAATTTCTTCAAGGGAAACTGTAAGTGTTGCAAGAAGTATGGCCATAAAGTGGATGATTGTTACATTCTCAAGAAGAAACTTGAGAAACAAGGTACACTCCTAGCTCTAGCTTGTTTTGAATCAAATATGATTGATATTGCTCCCAATACTTGGTGGTTTGACTCAGGTACAACTATTCACATTGTGAATTATTTACAAGGGTTCACAAGCCTGAGGAAGCCAAGTAATGCAGAATCCAAGATCATTGTGGGAGATGGAACTAGAGTATCAATGGAAGAAATAGGAGTAGTTACCTTACATTTACCTTCTGGTTATACTTTATTTTTGAAAGATGTTGTTTATGTACCTTCCATAAAGAGAAATTTAATTTCAGTTTCAGCTTTGGATAGATGTGGCTACACTTTTGAATTTGATAATGGAAAAGTTGTTGTTTGTTTTGATTCTGTTGCTGTTGGTTCAGGAGTTTTGTGTGATGGGTTATATATGCTGAATTTGAATGATATGTCTGTTAACTCTGTTGTTGGAAGTAAGCGTAATAGGACTAATGAGAGTTCTTCTATGCTATGGCATAGACGTTTGGGGCATATCTCTAGGCCCCGAATTGAAAGACTGATTAGGGAAGGTATTCTTCATAACCTTAACTTCTCTGATTTTGACACTTGTGTAGATTGTGTTAAAGGCAAGTTCACTGCCAAAACTAGGAATAAAGGAGCAAACAGGTGTGATGATGTGCTACACTTGATTCATACAGATATGTGTGGACCAATTACACCCACTGCTATGGGTGGAGATAGGTATTTTATTACCTTTATAGATGATTTCTCTAGATTCAGTTGGATAGATCTTCTCCAGAAAAAATCTAGTTCTTTGGATGCCTTCAGATCTTTCAAGGCTGCTGTTGAATTGAAGACAGGGAAAAAGAACAAATGTGTGAGGTTTGACAGAAGAGGTGAGTATTACGGTAGATATGATGAAACTGGAAGAAATCCAGGACCGTTTGCCAAATTTCTTGATGAATGTGGACTTGAAGCTCAATATACTATGCCTGGTACTCCTGAGCAGAATAGAGTTGCAGAGAGACGTAACCACACGCTTATGGATATGGTGAGATGTATATTGAGCCATTCATCATTGCCAAAATTTCTTCAGGGAGATGCTTTGAAGACTGCTGTGTACATTCTTAATCAAGTACCTAGCAAGTCTGTACCGAAAACTCTCTATGAGTTGATGACTAGAAGGAAGCCGAGTTTGAAACACTTTCATGTATAGGGTTGTAAGGCGGAAGTTAGACCTTATAATCCTCAGCAGAAGAAGCTTGATCTTAAGATTGTTAGCGGCTTCTTCATTGGCTACTGCGTGGGCTCCAGAGGTTGTAGATTCTATTATCCTTCTCACTCCATGCGAGTCATCGAGTCTGACCGAGCGATATTCTTTGAGGATGATTTGGATAGTGAGAGCCATACACCACAACCAGTCACTCTTAAAGATGATCGGACCATAGTTCTGATACCAGTTGTTTCACTTGCTGCAGATATCATGGTTCCAGTAAATCATAATGATGATCAAGTTCTTCGAAGAGAAGACGATGTAGTGGCACCACCAGTTAATGAACAGGAACCAGATGGCATTGATGAAGTAGTTTCATTAAGACGATCTCAGAGAGTATGCAGGCATTCTATACCAGATGACTATGTAGTGTATCTTCAGGAGCACGAGTTTGATCTCCATGATGACGATGATCCTATAACTTTTAAGGAGGCAATATCTAGCTCTCGTGCTTCTGATTGGCTAAATGCTATGCATGATGAATTGTCTTCCATGTCTCATAATACTGTTTGGGATCTTGTGGAGTTGCCAGTTGGTTGCAAACCCGTTGGGTGTAAATGGGTTTTCAAAACCAAGCGTAGTCCAGATGGTAGAGTTGAGAGGTACAAAGCTAGACTAGTAGCAAAATGCTATAGTCAAAGAGAAGGCTTTGATTATAAGGAGACTTTTTCACCGGTCTCTACAAAAGATGCGTTTCGAGTTGTTATGGCTTTGGTAGCTCACTTTGATTTAGAACTTCACCAGATGGACGTGAAGACGACTTTTCTGAATGGAGATCTAGCCGAGGATGTTTATATGGTTCAGCCTAATGGTTTTGTTGAAACAGATAAGGAGCATTTGGTTTGCAGACTTAAAAAGTCCATTTATGGACTAAAACAGGCATCCAGACAATGATATTTGAAATTTGATCAGGTTGTCACTTCTTTTGGATTCAAAGAAAATGCCTCAGATCAGTGAATTTATTTGAAGACTAGTGGGAGCAATTTTATAATACTTGTTCTATATGTCGACGATATTATTCTTGCTAGCAGTTGCGTTAAACTTTTGACTGAAACAAAACTGATGTTGAGTAGCCACTTTGATATGAAGGACCTTAGTGATGCTTCAGTTGTTTTAGGCATCCAAATTTACCGCGATAGGTCACGTGGCATTCTTGGATTGTCTCAGAGAGGATATATTGAAAAGATCCTCAAGCGGTTTAACATGCATTCTTGCTCCCCATGTGCTGCACCTGTTCAAAAGAGTGACAAACTCTCTAAATCCCAATGTCCTCAAAATGATGTAGAGATAATTGAAATGGAAAAGGTCCTATATGCTTCCGCTGTTGGCAGCTTAATGTATGCTCAAGTTTGTACTCGTCCTGATATTACTTTTGCTGTTAATGCTTTAGGGAGATACTTGAGCAACCCAGGTTTGGGTCATTGGAAAGCCGTGAAAAAGGTCATGAGATATTTGCAGGGAACCAAGGATTATTTGTTAACTTATAAGAAGTCTGATAAACTTCAGGTCATTGGTTATTCTGATTCTGATTTCGCAGGTTGCCCTGATGACCGAAAGTCTACTTCCGGCTCTATTTTTATGATGGTCGGAGGAGCTATCTCTTGGAAGAGTGTCAAACAGACTCTTACAGCTACTTCTACCATGGAGGCAGAGTATGTCACTTGCTATGAGGCTACTTGTCAAGCCATGTGGCTAAAAAACTTAATCTCTAGTTTTCATATTGTTGAAAGCATATCTAGGTCACTTGTGATATATTGCGACAATAATGCTGCTGTGCATTTCTCTCAAAACAACAGAAGTTCTTCTCGCTCAAAGCATTTTGATATTAAATATCTGTTTGTTAGAAAGAAAATTCTGGAGTTTCAGACTCGAATTGAGCATCTTGCTACAGAGAACACGGTAGCAGATCCACTAACTAAAGGCTTAACTGTTGGAGCTTTTCAGAATCATGTAACTCATATGGGTTTAGTTAAGTCTTTTGATGTTTTGGGTTAGTGGGAGTCTGAAATTTTATATATTTACTTCTTGTCATTCTTATGAGATATGTATGAGATGACGTCACTTTTATTATCATATCTCTTATAGCATTTTCAGATGCTTGGACTATTCTTAGATTGCATATTTCTCTTAATTAATTATGTTTTTCCATATTCATTATTCTTTATGTGAAATATGAGCATTTAACATGTATGATTTACTTCCCTATCGGATACTATTTCTGCAGAGTTAAAGCTTATATTTCTAAGACTGTTGGTTGACACGTGCTTTGACCATAGTTAGTATTCTATTGTTAATGATTCTTGGATTTTAATGATTGACCGATGCTATCCAAGTGGGAGAATTGTTGAATTTCAATTCAAATATATATATATATATATATATATATATATATATATATATATATATATATATATATATATTTATATTTTGTTATGTGGATTAGCATCATTCAATAATTAAAATATTATTTAAATCATTAATATATATTAATTATGAAATTATGTTTTATAATATAACACTTGATTAATTTATGAATATTGTAATTGGGCTTTTGTTGTGAGTAGAACGTGATGAGTTTGAAATTTGTTCATTTAGTAGCCTGTTGAGAAGTCCTACTACTCATCTCGTAAGTTATAAACTGCTTCCCCATTAGGCAATTTTGAGTATGTATAAAAAACCTACCAAGATTGAGGGCAGTTTCTCTCACACGTGAATTCTCTTGATTTCTTCACTGAACAACAATAGATTATGGAATCATGTCAGGTACACATTCTTAATCTATCTCTTGAATATAATTAGTTTAATATGCTATAATCGTGTATCTATAATTGATCTAAGTTTATAGAATTGTTGAAACAAATCCATCAATATGCATTTTTTAAATTAAAATTAGCAATAATTAATCCTTAGATATTGATAAATTACAAAATACTTTTTAATAAATTTTAAAAATCTTAACCCAATCGTGTTTAAATAAAAAAAATTTAAAAGCTGTAAATTTCAAAATTTTGAATTAAGTCCCAACTTTTGCCTTTTTAATCTTAAAGATTTTTTTATATTTTATTTGAATTTAATTAATAGATATTTTCTTATTTACATTTATGTTTTAACATAATGCTAAGTAAGACATGAGTAAAAGTGCTGAGCAAACCAAACACACTAAAACCTTTTGCTAACTTCTAGTTATTTTTTACCATCTCTTTCTTATTAAAGATATAATAAAATCATTTATGTGCTTTTATCTAATATCTTAAACTTTAAAAAATAATTATAATATAATATCAAAGCCTCTATAAGTCTATAACCAAATGATGTAGAATTCGATCCATACCGCACCTATTCTTCATATATTAAATTGAATTTAACCCTGGACGGTTTTAAAGTCCCTATCTTCGTGTACTCAGATTGCAAATAAAACGTTAGCCAATATTTATATTTAATATTATCATGATAAATTTAACTTGCCAGCAAGACCAACAGCCGGCTTGAAAATAATAATAATAATAAATGATAGAATTTAATATGTAGGTGTGTGACAGGAACTTTGTCTTGCTATTAAATTTAAGAGTAAATTACAGAAACTCCTCCTCAACAAGCTTTACAGTTTACACGCAACAAGCTCCTTCAAGCTTACACGAAAGTCCATGCCGTGTCTGAAGCCAACAAGGTCCTTTGTTTCATGCCTATAATATAACCTCTATCAATTTGTATTGACGGAGTTGAAGATTATAATTTATATTTAGCTAGTTACAACAACTTGATAAAATATTTGAATGACAATATTTAAATTTAAGAAGGCATCTAAACAAACACTAGAGAATAGGAGAAAGCTACGTGGAAGTTGTAGACTTAGTCAATGGTCATTCATGGAATATAGTCATCTTTGGGTGTCAGAAGAATCACAGAGTTGAGTAAGACATGACCCATTTCTTCAAAATGACAAATGCAAACACCGATAATAATCCTGATAATTTTACGTATTCCATTATACTCCCCTGTTGCGATTTGGGTTTCGGGAACTAATCTTATGTGCATGTATGAGTGTCTTGGTGTTATTGGGGATGCAAGAAAGGTGTTCAATGAAATGATTAGCAAAAATTTGGTTACTTGCCATGCTTGATGTCCAGCCACTTCTAGATGTGGCGATATCTGCTTAAGCTTGTACGAGCAATCCCTATGGACAAAATTCGGGAACCTTGAGATTGTTGACTCTGCTGAAGCCAAAATTGATCACCGAACCAAACCGGATCTGAGAAAAAGAAAGGAAAGGCTGGGTAAACCACTAAATTTGTCCATGAGAAAAACAAAATTGGATAAATTCGTCTTGAGCAAAAAGAAACTCAGCCTGAGGTTATGATTGGATAAATTTGTAATTTGATAATTTTAACAATAAAAAATTATATGATTTTATCTTATACTCCCAATTTAGGAGAAGAAAATTTAGGGTTTTTGATAGAATGAGATGGAATACATCTCACTTACTTTTATTCCATTTCACTTTTTTTTTAACAAATTTAAATATATACTTTTATTTCATCTCATTTCACCAATCTAAACATACTCTAAGATCCTGAGATTTATAATCGTGAGACACATTGGTCTCTCAGTTATTTTTGCTCTATTAAACTTAATAGAAAAGCACTAAAGATGTCAAAACGGACTAGTCCATGTAGACAAATCATTTTTTGAGCCAGGTTGTTGGCCTAAATTATTCTTTTAAAAAGAGTTTCTTATACTTTTATCATTATTTTTTGTATACTTTTAAATATTAATAAATATCAAATAAAATTATTTTTGCGAGACAAATATTAATTTATATTAGAAAATATAAGAGTAAAATTATTTAATAAAAGTTATTAATTAAATAATTAAACATCGGGCCAGCAAGTTGGCTTTACCCATTACAGTTGACCTATGTCAGGTCAATCAAAAATCGGGTCGGCCCAATCGGGCTTATTGAAATAGTGTCTAGATTCATTATCACAACCCCTTTTAAAATTGATGCATTCAGGCACTGTTTGATTATATTTTTTTGGCACATTGTGTTTTGATCTATGGCCACCACTGCTTCGACAAACACCATAAACTCATTAGTCAAACCAAGATCATCTCGGACTGAGTATGTAGATTTTTTACAGTGGTTTGCACAACATAAGTCCTCTGGTTCCTCTGCTCCAACAAATGCCTATACCAACTTTCTGAAGTGGTTTGAGCAACGTCAGACCTCTAATTCCATTGCCTATGTAACACCCTCGTTGGGTGCCACATTTAAACCCTAATGCTTCCCAATGTTTGATAAAAATGCGGAAAAGTATAATATAATAAAATGTGAGTTTTAAATTTTCTTTTCAAAAATATAACCCCAAACAAAACATAAGCATATACAAGATATAATTACTACATATTACACACCAAAAGATTATATACAATTGTGGCTTGGATCACAGTCCATGCAAAATATAATAAAGTTTGTACTCCAAAGATATTACAACCACTGACAACAAAATATAAACTGGCCCAAGTCTAGACTACCTAGGGAGCAGGGTCTCCCCTAGAATCCTCCTCGGGGTCTTCCTCAGGATCCTCCTCCTCCTCAGACTCCAAGTCAACAAAGTTCCTCAACTGAGGTAGAAACTCGCGAACTGCTGTCCTGGCAGAAGACACCATAGGGTCTGGATCCTCCCTAGAGGTGTAATGTAAGTCACCTCACAGCTCCCTAGCCGGCATGAAGAACTCTAGATATACAGGAACAGTAAGATAAAAGAAAGGAACATCATTATGGGTCCTACGGATGGTTAAAGTTATATCTCCTACATATCTAATGCGTTCATTATCCCAATCAATGCGTCAGGCACTCGCACCATCATGAAACTGAACTCAAACATAACCAAAAAGATCTCTTCTAGTAGCCATCCCAAAATAAGTCAACAGCAAACTGCAACTCTTTCTCTCAGTCTTTATCCACAGGAACACATAAAACAAAAGCAGGCAGAACAACAATACAAAGAGGTGAGACTCTCTACATCATTACCAACATGGTAGCAAGAAACAGCAAACAATAATAAAATTACAGAATACCAATATAATAGTTTACAGTTATAAGTTGTCCAACAGATATCCCAATAATGTACATCAACAGGAAAATCCACAATATAATAATAACTAATTTCATAGTGTAGATACATCACAGTAAAATGCTTAATGATATGTGAATGCATAACAGATCGACACCTACTCCATGGAGCTAAAACCAACATCGGAGAGAATGATCGGAAAAATCACTGTCTGCATATCGTTAGCCTCAAATCATGCGCTTTTCAATATAATAAATATGCGCAACATGGCTATACAAGGCATTTTCAACTGGATCGTGAATAGGATAGTGTCTGGTCAAGATCGTCAGTGCGTTGCACAGTCACCACGGCCCAGTGGAGCTACCAACTGTCCATATGTGGGATACCCGCACCCAACGCCTCCAAGTTCAACGATAAGTGAACCACACTACGCAATTCGCACCCGCACAAAGGTGTAATTCATCTCCCAGGCATACAGCCTTAACACAACTCATTCTGACTTTCACAATGCGTGATCACATGATATAGATGCATAATAACCTTTAGCAATATTATTCACATCAAGAGGAACCACAACCGGCCTCAATTAACCATTGACCACTCAGGGTCCAATCCATTAGCTCAAAAGCACACAACATCATATTCGATCACAAGGTATCTCAAGTACACAATTCTCAGAAATTCATTCATTTCAAATTTCATGAATCATACTTCACAGGTCATATTATTTTAAACTTTCAAGAATTAATGTGAATGTGTATTTTAAAATTTAAAACTCTTCTAGTTAAGTTCCACTAAGTAAGGTCTCCTCATATTTTTCATAAAAGCCCTAAAAAAACTACATGGTATTAACTTTATAATATCACTTCTCTTTGTTCATAAGCCCTAAAGGTACTCTAATTTATTATGAATTTTCTTCCTCACTCATTTTTCCCTCTCAAGGCCAAAACCCCTCTCCAACTGAAGGACTAGATTTATTTTACCACTCATTCATTATTACCAATCCTCAATCCACTTCTTTTCTCATCTTAACACTTAGATTTTAATTTAACATAGTGTTTTCATCTTGGATGCTTTATTTAGGCCTCTTGGCCATGAGCTCTCTAGGACACTAGGGCCTCAAATTTTCCAACTTCCACAAGAAATCTCAAGTAAGTAATATATATCAACCATTAAGAATTTCACCAAAGTCATACACAACATTAAATTACAAAAATCACATAAAGTAAAATTCACATAAATCACCAAGAACCAATACAATAAAGTGAGTAATTCTTACATGGATTTCTCACTTTCTACACACCAATTTCGTCCCTCACCACCATGAATGGTTGATGAGAAAAATCTCTCTCTTACCTTAGAAGATATATCTAACCACTTTTGTAGAGCTTTTGAAACAACCTTCCTCCTCCAAGAACCCCTTAAAATCGAAAATGGCCTAGCCAAGAATCATCATTTTTAGACTTGAAAAAGAATAACTAAGGATGAAAATCAAAGCTTTGGAAGGAAGAAAAGGAAAAGAATGAAAAAGGTAGAACCTTTACCTTAGAAATCTCCAAGCCTTAGCTTGAAGGAAAGCTTGAAAAGTGATGAACAACCAAAAATCTACACACTAGATGAACTTAGAAGGAAGTGTAGATTTAAGATTGTGGAAGAGTAAGGTCAAAGAAAATGAAATGGTGGATCTTTGGGTGATGACCGTGAGGTAGGGTGGAGAGAAAAGGAAAAAGATGAGGAGAGAAAAGTGAGAAACCTTTTTAGGTGGAGAGAGAAAGTGATAGAAAGTATAAAAATGAAAAGATAATAGGAAATGTGTCCAAGAAACCTTTTGCTTCCTCTATGGCTGTGTAACACACTTTGGGAGAAGTAGCAAAGCTTCTTTTGCAAGCTTCTCCCAAAGCTTCCTTAAGAAGTTTCTCACATTTTTCCAAAAAGTCAATCAATGATGTGATGTGGTGATATCACTTAGATAATACAATAAAAACGACTAGATAAAAATAATCTATTAGATTTTTACTACAAGTTATTATCAAATGAATAATAGTCTTAGTTAACAAAGTCAGTATCTATTGTTCAATGGATGATAGAGTGTACCCAAATTTTATCTGTCAGATAAAATCTCAAAAAACGAAAAACTTTATAAATTGTATCCGACTTCGAATTTAGTAAAATCCCCTGACCCCGGTTTGACACTCCAAAATATTTTAGCCTCGGAAAAATATTTTATTTTTTCGGCCTCGCTTAACGGGCATGCAAATCAAGAAATATAATAAAATAATCAATAATTCAAATAATTTTTAAAAAAATCACAAAAATTATAAATATTATAAAATAAATATATATCGAAAAATAAGAAATTTTCGGGGTGTTACAGCCTCTGTTACACATATTAGTACTTCATATGCTTGTCTTTCTCGTTCTCTATCCATTGGTACTTGGATTCTTGATTTTGGTGTGACTGATCATATTTTTGGTAATAAGACTCTTTTCTCCAACCTTTCTCACAATGATTATTTGCCTACTGTCACTTTAGCAAATGGTTCCAAGTCCCAATCCCAAGGGATCAACACTACCCATCCGATCCCTTCTCTATCAATAGACTCTGTCCTTTATATTCTTAGGTATCCTTATAATTTGCTTTCCATTAATCGTTTGACTCGGTCTCTTGATTGTATGATTACATTTACCGAAGAATCTGTCATTCTGCAAGATCAATGTTTAGGTCAGATACTTAGCACCAGATGTGAGTCCCATGGCCTCTACCAGATCTCTAACCCCTCTCGTGTTTGTGCTGTCAAGGATTCCCCTCTTACCATCCATGCACAACTAGGTCATCATACCCTTCCCAAACTAGAAAAATTGGTACCTAGCCTCTCTAAGTTATCGAGTCTCCCTTGTGAGTCATGTCAACTAGGAAAACACACTCATAGTCCGTTTCCCGCTAAATTTAACAGTTAAGCATCATTTCCTTTTGCTTTAGTACATTCTAATGTTTGGAGTTCTAATTGTACTGTTTCTACTCTAGGGTCTATATATTTTGTCACTTTCATTGATGATTATTTTCGCTGCACTTGGTTATTTTTTATGCAAAATTGGTCTGAGTTATTTTCAATATTTCAGAAGTTTTATCATGAAATTAAAACTCAATTTGGTGTTCCTATACGTAGTTTGCGTAGTGATAATGTCCGTGAGTATTTGTTTCAACCATTTAGTCCTTTATTGCTTCTCATGACATTCTTCACCAAACTTCTTATGCCCATACCCCTCAACAAAATGAGGTCGCTGAACGTAAAAACCAACATCTCGTAGAAACAATTCGAACCATTTTACTTCATGGTAATGTTCCTTTCCGCTTCTGGGGCGATACAGTTCTTACTGCCTATTATCTAATTAACCGCATGCCTCATCTGTGCTTGATCACTAGGTCTCTTACTCTATTTTAGATCCTCATCAACCTCTGTATTCCCTACCACCTCATATATTTAGGTCTGTCTGTTTTGTTTATAATCTCACTCAGTCCCAAAAAGGTTATCATTATTTTTTCCCTGATCTCCGACGTTACCTCGTCTATGTCGATATTTCCTTCTTTGAATCTATTATCTTCTTCCAGTCTCCTTCCTCGACTCTTGAGCCTATCTCTAAGGTCTTACATGTTCCTCTTCCTCTTATCATTGTTGAGTTTGATACACCTCTGACCCCTCATGTTGAGCAATTCACCACTACTATTCACCCTTTTCAGGTCTATCATCATCGGCCACAACAACCTCCATAGCCCCTACCTCCACCAGAAGTTGTAAAGATCAATGTGGACTTTTCTCTGGCACTAATTCCTTTACTAGCTCTAGTACTACCTCCTGAGACTGACCTTCTCATTGCTATCAAAAAAGGTATATGGTCTACTCGTAACTCTTCTCCTCATTATGTTACTTTGAGTTATCATCACCTATCTTCTTCGCATTATGCTTGTCTTTCTTGCTTGTCTTTTGTGTCTATTCCAAACTCTCCAAGTGTCGCTTTATTTCATCCTTAGTGGAGACAAGTTATGATCAATGAGATGTGTGCCCTTCAGTGCAGTGATAATTGGGAACTTATTCATCTTCCTTTGAGAAGTCTGTTATAGGTTGTCAATGGATTTAAATGGTCAAGATTGGCCTTGATGGCAAAATTGATCGCCTTAAGGTTTGTCTGGTGGTAAAAGGGTATACCCAGATTTTGGCTTGGATTGTAGGGACACTTTCTCGTCTGTGGCGAAGATAGCTTTAATTCGACTTTTTCTGTTTATGACTACTATTCGTCACTGGCCTTTTCATTAGTTGGACATTAAGAATGTTTTTCTCCATGGTGATCTAGAAGAAAAAATTTACATGGAGCAACCATCAGGGTTTGTTACTCAAAGGAAGTCTTCTAGACTAGTTTGGTGTCTTCACAAATCTTCATATAGCTTTAAATAGTCTCCTAGGGCTTGGTTTGGTTGATTTAGTATTGTAGTTTAGCAGTTTAGTATGACACAGAGTGAGGTTGACCACTCTATCTTCTATCATTATTCAGCTCAAGGGTGTATGTATTTGATTGCGTGTGTTGACGACATTGTTATCACTGACAGTGATCACTATGACATAATTTAGGCAAAACAATATTTTGATCATCACTTTCAGACCAAAGACCTTGGCAAACTTCGATACTTCTTGGGAATAGAGGTGACACAATCCAATGATGGTATAGTAATTTCACAGAGGAAGTATGTCATGGACATTCTTGAAAAAACATGTCTATTGAATGCAATGCCTATTGACACTCATATGGATCCAAATGCTAAACTTCTACCAAATCAAGGGGAGTCACTCTTGGATCCATGAAAATATAGAAGATTAGGTGGAGAACTGAACTACCTCACTATTACCTGTCTTGACATCTCCTTTGCAATTAGTATGGCAAGTTAGTTTCTAAATTCACCTTGTGATGCACATTAGGATGCAGTGATTCACATCTTAAAGTATATTAAAGGAGCTGTTGGAAGAGGCCTTGTCTATGAAGATAAAGGTTACACTCAGATTGTAAGATACTCATATGCTAATTGTGCAAGTTCTCCTCTTGATAGAAAATCCACTTTTAGTTATTGTGTATTCATTGGGGGTAATATGATATCCTGGAAGGGTAAAAAATAAAATGTGGTCGCAAGATCAAGTACCGAAGCAAAATATCGAGTCATGACCTCAGCTACTTGTGAACTCATTTGGTTAAAACAACTACTTAAAGAGTTTCGATTTGGGGAGATTATGCAAATGACACTCATTTGTGACAATCAAACTACATTGCATATCGCCTCTAATCTAGTGTATCGTGAGAGGACCAAATATATTGAGATAAACTGTCATTTTATTAGAGAAAATATCATATCTGGAGACATCATCATTAGCTTCGTCAATTCAAATAATTAATCGGCAGATGTTTTCACTAAGTCTTTGAGAGACACTCAGATAAGTTATATTTGTAACAAGCGTAGTGCATATGACCTATATGCTCCAGCTTGAGTGGGAGTGTTGAAATAGTGTCTAGATTTATTGTATAGACTACCTAAATCATAACCAAATCATATAATTACGGTAATTAAAATCTTTTTGTAATCTTTGTATTTATTACAATAACTAATATAATTCAGCCTTCGTTGTATAATTCAAACACATGATTTTCTTCATATGTCTCTCTTTTCTCTCTCTTTCAACAAGGCCAAAATGCATTTTAACTTCAATTGTCTCAACTCAACCTGCACATTTCATCGGAAGTGGTACGTTAAATATATGACTTAGCTCCATATTTTTCAAAATGACATTTTCTTTTTCATGTGCATTTGAATTAGTAACCCTTATTTAGAAATGACGATGTTTGGGCTTTAAGGTTTAAAAAAATTCTCAATTCCTAAATTTCATCTTTTTCATCCTACTCTCCATTTTCTGCATCGAACCAAAGCTTCTCCCATTTGAACCCTTAAATGTTTTGCAGATGATGAGTGTGGTGAAGTGGGTGAGGAAAAACACATTATTCTTAACCCCAGTTCTACCATTTGAACCCTAAAAGAAACCCCAAAATCCTTAATCCTTCATCTTTTTCATCATTCTATTCTTCTCCTAAACCAAAACTAGCCACAACAGTACCACTCTCTACCACTACATCCTAGTGAACCTCATCACTGGAACCCTAAACAGACACCAATAGCCACCCTCAGCCACTAAACTGTGAAGCCACGACGCCCACCTGCAAATCTCCACCACTATCAATCGCCTATGACTCAACTTGCCCACCATTGTCTCAATCACCACTAGTAGCACCTCTACCCAGTTGCACCACCATCACCTCGTCACCTTATTGATGTTCATCGTCGACTGCACCCCGACGAGCCATTACCATCCCCTTTGCCACAAGCCACCAAACCAAGTCTCCCTCTTTTGGGTTCTTGTAGGGATTGGTTTTTTTATTATTATTCCATTTATGTATTGTTGGGTCTATAGGGTGGTGATTTTATTAGAGGATCTTTGACTTTGTGGTTTGTCTCTAATTCGGGTTTGATGGATTCAATGAAATGGAGTCGAAGTTTGATTGTGGTTATTATTATTTTGTGATTAGAGTTATTGTGGTCTTGAATTAAGATTAGGGATAATTTCATGGTTTATGTTGTGCTTGCTTTGTTCCTTCTTATTTTGCTGGTGAGTTTCTTTTGGTTTAGTTATGGAGGAGCTTAGTGGTTTAGCTTAATGGAAACTTTGGGTTTATGTTATTTTAGGTTTCTAATTTAGGGGAAGAAGAGAATGAGAAAGAAGATGAAGAAATGGAGATTGTGATTTTTTGGGGGGTTTTCAAACCCTTAACCAAAATGACGTCATTCTAATAGCCAATATGGATAACACCATCCATATGTCAAGAGTGAGTGCCAAGTTACGCATTTAACGTGCCACGTGTTCTTTTTTGTAAAGTTTAACATAGCAAAGATAATTGATGGACTAATGTGTCTCATGATTTTAAATCTCGGGGTGAGTTTTTTTTTTGCTCAAGGATGAATTTGTATGACAATATTTTTCTTAGGAAATTTGTTGAGAGTTTACTCAGAAAGGTTTACTCTAAAAAACTAAGATTGAGGAAGAAAGAAAGTTATTTTGTTAATTCACTTAACATTTTACTGGTGAAATGGGGTGGAGAGCATTTTTAAAGTAAGTTTCAGGTGGAGTATTTTTTAGAGAAACATTAAGAGATGTTTGTATAATTTACTCTAAATTTAAATCATATTTAAGACATTTGGATATACCTGGAATCTAGAGACATGTAACATAAACATTTCTAAACAAAGTATGTGCATTCAATTAGCATTTTCCTTCAAGTTTCCTTTGACATTTGGAATTAAATGGTATGCATTTTGAATGAGTTTCAGATGATCACTTGAGAACGCCTATGAGTGGCTGAGAATGGTGGTTTCTTCTATTGCATAGTGAAAAAGAAGGTGGTGCGAGGAATAATGTATATGCAAAATGCACTCTGATGTTCAAGTTAGACTGTGTCTAAGGTAAGTAATGTTTAGAGGTTCATATCTATACCTTGGTGACTTAGTCCAGTATTTATAGGAGTGTCATCTTAAGAGGTAGTAAAATAATAGTGAAATCATGTTTGAAATGTGTATTAATAGATAGATAAATGCTAGCAACACACTCTTTTGAATACTCATTTTAACACTTGCTTTATTATTGGTCCACAAGTAAGTGTTGCTAGCATTCCTCCTTTAATAATCCTTTTAAGTGTATGAGGTGAACCAATAGTAAAGTAAGTATTGAAAAGAATGTTCAAAAGAGTGTATTGTTAACATTTTTTAATAGATAATAACTACCATTGATGATTACCCTTATAAACGTGGGATCGGCTAGAGAGTTTTTCTCTCAGTCTGTTGAAAGTTGTTATTTCTCAAGGTAGCACGTGTCGTGGGTCAAGATCTATCCTAAACGAGTCAGATTGCTCTTTGTTGGACTATCCCGAAACCTGATCCATAACAGTATGAATGTTGATGTTGATCATAGAAGCTTCTCATAAACATCTATTAATTTGCATTTCTCTTTCCATATGATTGTATTATGAACGGATAAGCCAATCAAGTATTGACTTAATTAGTAACATTGAGCGTTTGATTTGTTTTTAATTTTTATTTTTAATTAATATATTTATATTTATAATTATAGAAATATTATTTATTTTCAATTAAAATTTCGTAAATAAAATGAAAAAATAAATAAAAATTTTTTTTACATCTTCTTATTTTCATACTTTTTAAAGTATGAAAATAAGAAAAATGTGATGAATAAGGCGAAAGCTAAAGCGTTGAATGAGTTATATCAATCGTTGGGCACCAAAGATGAAGAAAGAAATGTCTACAAGTTTGCTAAAAGTAGGGAAATGAAGATAAGAGACTTGAATCAAGTGAAATGCATTAATGATGAATATGGTAAAGTCTTGATTACGGAATAAGGCATCAATGATCGATGGAAGAGTTATTTTCACAGGTTATTTAATGAGGAACATGAGACATTGTTGACCACTTTTGTGTACCGTAAGTGCACGGGTCGTGCAAGTAATAAAATTATGAGTACAGATATCGTTCCCACGAGGATAAGTTTATTTCCAATTCTAAGTATTAGCCGATAGCTTACCTAATTCTATTCAAGAACATAAAAATAGGGGAAAACAATTAAACTAAAGACTAGAAAGAGGTAAAGATAATGGTTAGAGATTAAGGAAATCCTTCTTCACCCTTTACTTCAACCAACAACATGCAATACTATTCATAAATATGAATGCAATGATTAAGTTAGCTTGAGAATCTACATTAGCTAAACACCTATGTTTAGGTCATCTAACTATGGTTTCAATTGCCCAACTCACTAAGTGTCCTTGAGAGCTAACACAAAATTTACTCTTTAAGGTCTATTCTCAAACACGTGCTATGCATGACTAAGAGATATATTTCTATCTCATTAGTGAATCAACTCATCCTGCTATTGGAATAGAATCGAACATGCATCAATCATACATACGATCTTAAACCCAAATCCCTATATCTAGGTTCATTGGACTTTATCAAATCAACTTAAATGTTGGTCAAACACTCAAGGATATTAAGAACAATATGATTGAACAAAATCAAATATTCACACAAACTCGGAGAAGAGCAAATCATTTATATTCATAAAAGGATTCAAAGTATACCCTAAAACAGCTGCTACATCATTGAACACGAAAATACAAATCAAAATACATGTTCAAGAAATGAGGAAGAGAAAAGAGCAGAGGGGGAAAGAGAAAGCTTATGGATTTTGCCATTGAAGCTCAGATCCTCCTCCAATGGAAAGAGGGCTTCCATCCTTAACTCCCCAAGCTCTATCTCCACTTCCAAATGGAGGACCCAGCCGCAACCTCTAACCCTAAAAAGCTAAAAACCTAAAAACCCTAAGAAAAAACTGAGAGAGAGAGAGAGAAACAATGTGAACAAGCCCACGCTACGCGATACGCTCAGCTCACCGATGCACGCCGCGGCGTGAACAAGCCCACGCTACGGCGTAGAGCTCTCTAACTTGTCGATGATTTTAGAACCATCACGCAAGGCCATGACACATGTTTGTAACTCTTGTACGACGTGAAGCTCTAGAATGCCTCCTTGGCTTCTTTCCTCCAATGTTGGGCCTTAGTTTGCATCAATTTGTCTCTTTTGAGCCCTTCCTGCATTAGAGAAAGAACCAAGTTAAATATAATTGCAAATCTACTTAATCAATCAACAAATATGCACAAATTGCTCAAAAATATAAAGGAAGATCTCAAAATAGAATTCCATAAATATAAGCATAAAACCTTCTAAATATGCATAAGAACAAGGACTAAGCATGCCATGAAAGACAAATATGAAGCATAAATAACTACATTTCATGGAGTTATCAGACATTAGGGAACTCAGACATTCTAAACACTAGAGATGAGGACAAAAATAAAATATTTTATCGTAGAATTCGGGAGTTTAAGGTAAAAGAAACATTGAAGATGATGGATAATGGAAAAGTGGTCGAACCGTATAATATACCTATTTAAGATGGGAAGTAATACATGAGAGAAAATTCTAATAAGCTAGTTCACAAAGCCTCATTCAAGATAAATGGCAGGTTTCAGAAAATGCCAAATGAATAGAGGAAAAACTTTAATCCTCATTTATAAGAACAAGAGAGATATATAAAACTGCAGAATTACCGTGGGTTCAAACAAAAACTGCATTGATTGGCTATAAGAAAAAGTAATTGCAATGAGATTAAGACAAAAGACTCATATTTCAGAGAATCAATTTAGTTTTATGTCTGGGAGGTCAACCATGGAAACAGTCTATCTTCTACAAAGATTGATGGAGAGGTATTGGAGGAAGCAAAATGACCTACACATGATTTTCATTAATTTGGAAAAAGCCTACGATAGAGATTCCAGAGAGGTCTTTCAAGATCATTTTCTAAGGCTTTTTAGAAGAAATGAGTTCGAAACTTATCACTATTCGAAACAATTTAAGATATGTATGATAAGGTTAAAACTAGTGTGAGAACACATGACCTAGGTGGGATCAAACTCAAGAATATTTTCTTATAACTATGGATAAATCCACTATTTTATTCTCAACTTTGAGTCCATAAACTTTAAAACTAGTGTGAGAGAGGTCTTGTGGAAGGCTTTGGATCGTATCACCTATATTCGAGCAATTCAAGATATGTATGATAAGGCTAAAACTAGTGTGAGAACACAGGGTAGGATCACAGAAGATTTTTCTATAACTATGAAGATCGCACTTGAGCTTCAACTTTGAGTCTTCATACTTGGGTCTTTTTTTCCTTGGTCTTGGATGTCTTACAATGCATATCCAAGAGCCAATCTTTTCTTTTCTTTCCTTCTCTATATAGTCTCAGTTCTGCCGAGAGAGAAACAAAATGGGAAGTTAGAGACATGGAGGGAGACGAAGGAATAACATAACTTTTGTCTACAAAACTTATATATGGAATGTAAGTTCAAGAAATTAAAAGCTATTAATGCTAGCTTTAGCGGTGAAAATTGGAGATCATACTATACCACAAGTCTAAATTGTTGTATCTTAGATCTATCATACAAAATGACAGAGATATTAGAGGAGATGTAAACCATATGATTCAAGTTTAATGAATGAAATGGAGTAGTCTTGTTCAGTTATTTTAACGATAGAAAAGTGCCTCTCAAACTTAAGGATAAATTTTACTTGACAACTATACTGACCATATGTTATTATCACTATCTAATGAATTAAGGTAGTAAAAAGTCAACAAGAAATATAAGATCACCGTCGTAGAGATGAGAATGTTATTGGACAAGCGTGCCATACAAAGACAAGATAAGATTATGAATGAATGCATTAGAGAGAAAATAAGGGTAACACCTATTGTGAAAAAAATAAGAGAATCTTACCTTGGGTGGTTTGGACATGTAATGAAATGACCCTTAAAAGTCTATGTAAGAAAAGTAGATCATGTGGAGAATACTATCAATATTTAGAAGTATTAAGTCAAGAAAACTATATACAAACGATTAAAAAAATTTCAGATTTTAATACATTTATGAAAACTTACTATGATAGATCAGTTCATTAATTTAACGTTTTGATCCAAGTATATTATTACTTAGTAGGGTTTTTTTCTTGTTGTTGTTGATTCATACTTTTTAAAAATAAAATAAAAACAAAAAACAAAATAGATATAAGGTCACATTTCAACTAAAAATAAAAACTGAAAAGAAACTAAACGCATTATTAAATAAAAAAATAAAAAAAGTGTGCTGTGCTCAGCAATCCGCATTGCTGGTCTGTTTGGTAAAGACTCGGTCGAAGGTTGCTGGTTGCTACAATGCTACTCAACAGTTTGGTACTTTATCAGCCTAAACCCTAGCCTATCAGTTTGCTATTTTATTTTTGTTTGATTTTTGAGTCGCAAAAATCTAACCATACTCATACTGAGTTTCCATCTTCTTATGGCTGGGCGAGTATCCTCTACCTTCACCTCCAATGGATGGAACTACGATGTGTTCATCAACTTCCGAGGTGAAGATTCTCGTACGGGTTTTATTGGACATCTCTACAATGCTCTCAGTCAAAGGGGAATCCGTACCTTCATTGATGATCAGGGGCTTCAAAAAGGAGAGGAAATCCCACCACGGCTCCTCAAGGCAATTGAAGAATCCATGATTGCCATCCCTGTGCTCTCTCAGAACTATGCTGCTTCCTCATTATGCTTAGATGAACTTGCCAAGATCCTTGATTGCAATAAGGGAAAGGGTCAGCTGGTTTTTCCGGTTTATTATGGCGTGGAACCTCATGAGGTGCGACATCAGACAGGGAGTTATGGCAAAGCATTTGCTATGCATGAGGAGAGGTTCAGGGACGACTTGGAGAGGGTGCGAAAATGGAGGATGGCTCTGCATCAGGCAGCTAACTTGTCCGGCTACTATTTCAAACATGGGTATCCCACCTCGCCAATCCTTTACCTTATTCTATTTTGTTTCGTTTATTTTCATTTTTTCTAATGATTTGATTCTAAAATTTAAAGAGAAAAGAAATGCTTCTTAATCTTCACATTTCAACAATTTAAATTGTAATAATAAGTATCAAAGCATGGATATGATTGCAATTAGTATGACTTCACACAAGTTTTTCTGATTGGGCAGGGATGAATATGAATATGCATTTATTGACAAGATCGTTAACGAAGTCTCCAGCAAAATTAATCATGCTTCCTGACATGTTGCTGATTACCCAGTTGGACTGGAGTCTGAGTGCTTAAAGTAAACTGCCTTCTGGATGTTGGGTCTGATGATGGAGTCCACATGGTAGGGATCTATGGAATTGGTGGAATAGGTAAAACCACAGTTGCTCGTGCAGTTTATAATTCCGTTGCTAGCCAGTTTGACGGTGTATGTTTTCTTGATGATGTGAGAGAAAATTCAAATAAACATGGCTTAGCATATCTCCAAGAGATGCTTCTTTCTGACATAGTTGGAGACAAGGATATTAACATACGAAATGTGAAAAGAGGAATATCAATAATAAAGCAAAGGCTCCATATGAAAAAGGTTCTTTTGGTTCTTGATGATGTTGACAGAATAGAGCAGTTGCAGGCTATTGTAGGAGCACCTGATTGGTTTGGTTCTGGTAGCAGAGTCATTGTTACAACTCGGGACAAACGTTTGCTGGCAATTCATGGGGTTGAAAGAACATAAGAGGTGGAGGAGTTAAATGAGAAAGAAGCTCTTGAATTGCTTTGTTTGAATGCTTTTAAAACTGACAAAGTTGATCCAAGTTACGTGGACAACCGTGCAGTGAATTACACTTCTAGGCTTCCATTGGCTTTGGAAGTAATAGGTTCCAACTTGTTTGGAAAAAGAATAGAAGAATGGCAATATGCATTAGATAAATATGAAAAAATTCCTGATCAAACGATCCAAAAGATACTTAAAATAAGTTTTGATGGTTTGGAGGAAGTTGAGCAGAAAATTTTTCTTGACATCGCTTGTTGCTTCAGAGGATATAATTTGGCAGACCTTGAAGATATACTTTTCGCTCATCATGATTTACCCATGAAATACAGCATTGAAGTGTTGATTGAAAAATCTCATAAAGATTGATTTCTTTGGTCATGTCACATTACATGACTTGATACAGGACATGGGTAGAGAGATTGTCCGATTGGAATCACCTAATGAGCCTGGTCGACGTAGTAGGTTGTGGTTCCCTGAAGATGTAATTCAAGTTTTAGAAGAAAATACGGTGAGTTAAACTGATATGGATGGTTGATTTATCAATTTTGACCTTTATATGCTAGACGATATGATATATGACCCTCTGTTTCCAATCTTCTGTTGACATTATCAATTCACAATTGATTTTTTTCTCTTTATAATAAGTGAATTTGTCTAGATATGCATGTTGAATTCGTAACATACATACATGTCTTGTGATTGACTTGTGCTTTTCTCTGGATAGGGAACCAGTGAAATTGAAATCTTAATTCTGGATTTCCCCAAAGATGAAGTACACTCGAATAGACTCATAGGTGAAGAAGTAGATTGGGATGGAGAGGCCTTCAAGAAGATGGAAAAACTCAAAACACTTATTATTAGAAATGGTTGTTTTTCCACAGGCGCTATACATCTCCCGAATAGTTTAAGAGTGCTGAAATGGTGGGGATATCCTTCAACATCTTTACCATATGATTTTCATCCAAAGAAACTTGCCATACTCGAATTACCTGAGAGTTGTTTAATGTTGTGCGAACCAATCCAGGCAAGTGTATATATATATATATATGTATTAATAAATTCACTATAAATTCTTAAGATTATTCATTTGGCTCTTTTTTTTTTTTTCATTTTGCAGATATTTGTATTTTTGAGTGTTTTGGATTTTGGCTACAGTGAATGTATAACTCAGATACCGGATGTATCTGGTGTCCCAAATTTGAAAAAATTATCATTCAGACATTGTGAGAATTTAATTGAAATTCATCCTTCTGTTGGATTTCTGGATAAACTTGGAATCTTGGATGCTGTTTGTTGTAGGAAGCTTAAGACTTTTCCACCCATCAAATTGACCTATCTTGAACAACTCAATCTTTCCCATTGCTCTGTTCTTGAGAGTTTTCCAGAAATATTGGGGAAGATGGAAAATATAACACAGCTCCATATAATGGGGAGTCCCGTAAAAATATTGCCTTCTTCAATTCGAAACCTTACTCGGCTTCGAAAATTGGAACTGCAATTCTGTGAAATGGTTCAGTTACCAAGTAGCATTGTCATGTTGCCAGAACTGAGTTTGATGCAACTTTCAAGATGTGAAGGGTTGTGGTTATCTAAACAGGAAGAAGGTGAAGAAATGGTGTGTTCAAACATGGAATGTCTTATTCTCTCATACTGCAACTTATCAAATGAATTCCTTCCAATAGGTCTAGCTTGGTTTGCCAATGTGAAAGATTTAAACCTATCGGGGAATAATTTGACAATTCTTCATGCAAGCATCAAACAATGTCACTTTTTGAGTAACCTTAAGTTGGATGATTGCAGGCTTCTTCGAGAAATTAGAGGGATTCCATGGAAATTAAAAACATTCTCTGCAAAAGGATGCACATCCTTGAAAGTGTTAGACCTCACAGTTCTTCCTACATGCACAGAAGAATGTTAATTTTTGAGCGAGCTTATTTTGGATGATTGTGTGTATCTTAGAGAAATTAGAGGGATTCAGCCAAACTTGGATCATTTCTCTGCAAAAAACTGCACATCCTTGACTTCCTGGTGTACAAGCATGTTACTGAATCTGGTTTCTCTTTTTTTTCCCTATTTGATTTAATATTCACGTTGACTCAGACTCTACATATGTTTCCGTAGTTTTTTCTTTTTTTGGTATACATATGTTTCTGTTGTTACTATGTTATTTTGGGTTGAAAAATATTTGATGCTAAAGAGAGGGAGAGAGTATATCGAGCAGAGTGGTGATTTGATGGAATGGTTTGGTATTAGCTACTTACACAACTTGAAGTAATGATGGCTATTTATAGGCTTTTATCACCGCAGCACTGTTTCTAGACATTTATGATTTTTACTTGGTTTTGTTGTTTCACCAACTTTAGCTTATTGATGGTTCTTGAATTCTTTTACGTTGATTTGCCTTATCTTTGCCGCCTGTTGATGTCTAGAATTAAGTTTTAGTAGTTTCTAAACTTTTGACTCACAGGAATTGCATGAGGCTGGAAAGAAGATGTTTTCTTTGCCAGGAACAAGGATTCCTGAGTGGTTTGATCACCGTACAAGGGGAGGGTCAATATCTTTCTGGTTTCATAACAAATTCCCTGCGATTTCGCTGTCTTGTTATTGGACTGGTGAATGAGCAACCTATCAGGGTCAAGTTTAGCCCTCAAGTATTCCTCAATGGCAATAAACAGTCCCTTGTCTATCAGGAAGTTTTTTGGTTTGGGGTTGCAACGGATCATATATTTCTGTTTGATCTACAGCTGCTAAAATTTGAAGATAATGTGGACGTATTATTTTCAGAAAATTATTGGAATCGTGTGGAGGTTTCATATATAGATCATATCATCAGCGATGAGGTCCCAATCAAGTTGGTTGCAAAACAAAGTGGAATCCATGTATTTAAACAAACAAGTACCATCGAGGATATCCGATTCACCAATCCATACTATAAAAAGAGAAAATCATCAGTTTTTCTCTCAACTCTGGAATCAGAAAACCGCCTGTTGTTGAAAGGAAAGCATAGATTGGTGGACATGGGAGTTTCTGAGACACAATTTTTGCAGAAACAACATTTGGCTTTATTAACACCGAGTGTGGAACACGGCAAAGAGCAGTTTCCATTGCTTCCAGCTCAAGCAATGCAAAATGTGAATTGGGGTAAAAATTCATTGGAGGGGCCATATCAAAGAGTAAAGATAAAAATTTCTTCTCGATTCTTTTCCCTTTTACTCCATTCCTTCCTCACTCAAGTTCTCTCTTTTTTTTCAGACTACGGCATTGAGACCTCATAAAGCCCAGACTATCGTGTTTGATGGGTCCGAGGAGACTGGGTTGACTCCCCAGCCAGCAACCACTGTTGTTCCTCCTACTAACACCATTCCTCCACTTGCCAGGGATCAACCTGCTCAACTTAACACACCACAAGAATCCACTTCTCCAAAGCCATCTCAATAAGTGGACGAGTTGATCGGGTTCGATCCAAACTAATCTGATGACCCGAATCAACCCAGATATTTTATATTGGGTTAGGTCAGGTTAGTCGGATTCTTGAGTCATTGGATCGGGTTGTGCAGTCCTACCTGCGATGAGTGTGACAATTGAATTTAAAAATCAAAATTCAAATTAGAGGAGTCGTCAACAATTTTATTTGGTTAAGAAAAGTTAGAAAATATTTTTTAAAAAATGAAAATCAATATGCATAATCAAAATCAAATTTGGGAGCCTGTTTATGAATAAGAAGGGTGGAAATTGAATTATCTTTTATACATTCATCCTAAAACAGTTAGCAAATAGAGTGAGTTATAATTATTAAATTTATCCTATAATGTAAGTAAATGGAAGAATAATAAACCAAAAAAAATGATATATGCTTTTTTATTAAAAAATAATATTTACATGCAAAACAAAAATAAAAAATGAATTAAAATATTTACAAATCAAAGGAAAATTAAAACTGAATACTAAATTATAGAATATATAATTTTGACTTGACTTTTGGCTTACGCATTCCTAAAGTGTAATAAGAAATTTAAAACCAATGTAGCTCTTTAAAAAATAGGTGAGTTAATTAATTTTAAATAATAAAAATAAAATGTTAAAAGAAAAAATTATCAAGAATCAATTTAAATTTTAAATTTTAAATCAATTAACATGCCAACAAACAAGGAAATAAATTAGGCAAATCATCCAAAAGAGTAATAAATCAAACTTTAATCAACCCAAGCACTCAAAAGTTTTTTTTTTTATTTTTATTATTATTTTAAATAATTTTTTGCATTTTTTCCATCATTTTTATTCTTTTTTTGTAATTTTTTAATTTTTTGTCAAACTTTTAAAAAAAAAAAAATTATATTTTGAAATTTTTCTAATCAAATTTAGTATTTTTTATTTTTATCAAATAATATTTTATTATTTTTGCATTTTCATCATTTTTAGTATTTTATCACATTAAATTTTAACTCTTCCATTAAATATCTAACCTACCTAAAAGTAGCCTATAATGAAAGGTGAAACCCTCCTAGGAGAAAAAATGGATGCAACAACTAGGCCAAAGGCAACCAATGGCTCCTTTGCTAATCCAAAGATTGTCCATGAATGTGGAGTCTTAGGCATGGTAGAGCAAGTCTCGATCCACCTATCAACCTTTTCAGTAGCGAGCACCATTCAGAAACAATTGAACACAAAAAAGACAACACTATCATGCAAAAAACCCTTACTGCTATGCTTCCCCGAGCTGGTCCTAATAAAAAGGAGGAGGTGGCTTATCCTTAAATGTTGAAAGATCCAGTTGACAATGATACAATCATCGTCATCAACAACTCTACCCAGAAAGAACTACACGACAAAGCGGGTGACATAGCAACATCAAAGGAGGGGTTCAAATTGGCTATGAAGGAACCTCCAATTAGGACTATGACCACCTCAAAATAAGATGATTTTCTCTATTGGAAGTGGTGCCAAAATTGAGAATGGTTGCCTAAAAAGGAAGATGAAGAAAACCACCCACAAACAAAAAACAAAGTTTAAATCCAAGACCAACATCTTACTGAAAGTGATCATTCAAGAAGCTAGTGCAACTCTGAGCTCAAAGAAATGATCCCTTTCAATGGACATGGATGTAGATGAAAACGAGCTTGCTAAGAAGTTCTATTAGTGTAGTTAGTGATGATTTATATTTGGTTTTCGTCATCCCTTTCAAGCTTATTAGAAGTGATATTGGGGATTGGAAAACCTCCCTTTCTTATTTCTCTAGAACTTTATTTTTCACTTCATTTTAATTAATGAAATAATTTTTATCTCAGTTAATATATATATATATATATATAAAGCTTATTTGGTGATATGAGTATTTATTGTAAGAGGTAAGAGAAGTGAATCTTGACCACTGGATCTTACATGAATGGTCAATATTAGAACATAAATACATGTGACTTTTTTAAGTGATCACATGACATTTAAGTAATTTTTAATTTTGACTATTCATGTATAGTTGTATGATTAAGATTTTGACCTTTAAGTAACTTTTCTACACACACACACACACACACACACACACACACATACTTTTTTTTTCATTATTTTACAAAAGGTTGTTAATACCAACATGTATTAATTTGAGTAGAATGAGCTTGAGTCTCTTAAGCATATGGTCTTAAGTTTGATCTCAAGATTTATGTGTATAGAAATAATATTGTTAGGAAAAATTCTCGCTTAAACGTTTGACTATACTCTAGATATTAGTCTTTTACCTATTGATAAAATACTCTAAAAAACCAAAAAAAGAAAGCGTGGCTGATGAGACTACTTGGCCCAATATTAAGAACCTAAATTAAACAAAACCTACTAACAATAATATACTAAAGCTTAACAAAGGAGAGTTCTTGAGGTTGAATGACAATGGGAGAGAGTTGACGATAACGATGACTTCGACAAGTGGTACCCATTGAGCTTCAGTGCGACGGTGACGGAAAACGTGGTGGCTTATGGCTGACGACGACGAACTAGACACAGTGACTTTGCGACGATGGGTGCAGTTTGTGTAGGGATGTGATGGGTCATGAGGGTGAGCGGAGGTCGTGGTTGCGCGACTTGCCAGCGACTCACTGCATTCGAATGAGGGATCACAAGACTGATGATGGAATTTGTGGTAGCTTGTAGGGACAAACCCAGGTTCTAAAAAGTGGGGACTGATGCCCCCACTCAACTTAGAAGCTTTTCTTTGATATTATATATATATATATGAATATATAAGACATATCTAGTGAGAAAAGTTTTTATTGTGAGAGGGTGAGAGGAATAAATCTTGACCATACAACCATACACGGATGGTCAAGATTAAAAGTTACTTGAAAGTCATGTGACCACTTAAAAAAATCACATGCATTTATGTTCTAATCTTGATCATTCATGAAAGATCTAATAGTCAAGATTCACTCCTCTCACCTCTCACAATAAACACTCATCACACTGAATAAATCCCTATATATATATATATATATATATATATATATATATATATATATATATATATATATATATATATTTTTTTTCTTTATCTTTTATATGTATAATTTTTGTCATCATATAAATAAATTAGTAAATTTATAGTCATAAAAAGTAAAATTTATTTTTTTAATATTATTTTTCAAAATATCCCACCGTCCTCATGTAATTTAGAGCCAATACCAAAGTTTGTCAAAATATTTAGAGCACCAAAGTCTTCTCCTATTTCTTTCTTTTCATTGTTACGCTTTAGTGATACTTCTTAGATTTCTCAAGCTTCTTTTTGTTTTTCTTTTATTTAACCATTTATTTTTCGCCCTATGAATATCATAAAGAATTGGTTATACAATCGTATGGAAGATGAATGATTGAATGCTTGTTTGGTTACATATATAAAGAGAGAAATATATGATAGTATTGACAATGAAAATATTATTCAACATTTTCAAAATATGAAAATGTGAAAAAATAATTGTAAATTGATCTTTCATAATTTTGTATTAATATATTTTTTGATATATAAATATAATTATTGAAACTTTATTTTTATGCTTCTATATTAATAGCATTACTTTTACCTTCAGTGCTTAAAATTTATGGGTCCATCATTAGTAGCTTGGATTTGGGTTGAATGGGGGTTCCTCTGCAATTAACCTTTATTTTTTATTATTTTTTATTATTTTGTAAATGATTGAAGTTATAGAATTTCTAGGTTTATTCTTTTTTTGATTTTTTTTCAACTTCAATGGGTGATTTCTGTTGGCTTAGCTCTATCTATGTATAGCTTGGAGTAGGATTTAGTCTCTAGTTGTGGTTTATTATGAGTGGTTGTCTGATTCTGTTGGTAATGCCTATACTTGGTGTTCAAGAAATATTATACTCATGAAGAGCATGGAGAGTTGAGATCAAATTAAACAGCGTACCGAAAGTAAATCACAAATGCAAACATTGAATATCACCAAATTCAAACACAGAATCAAGAACACTAATAGAATTCAATTCCAATCAATGCAAACATAGATTCAAACACAAACATATTTCAATGACTTGAGAAAAATCAAAAGAAAGATGAGCAAACCAATCTTAAATCCATTGAGTTTCATAGAAAACCTTTTAGCATAGGGATGGTTCAATTATCTAAGAGTACTAAAGTTAAATACAAAATTGAGCCCTTTTTATTGAAATTGATAAAAAAAATTATTAAAATGTTGTTCCTTTAGCCTTTTGAGATACAAGATTTTCTTTTTTAATTTTTTTTCAACATAATCTTTAGAGGAGATTGAAATTAAGAAAGAAAGCTAAAATAAAGAGTCAAAATAAATGAGTAAGAAAAAAAATCTAAAAGTGAATATTATAAATTGGAAAAATGATTACTAGTTTCACTCCAAAAAACTAGTTATTGGTTATTTTTGGTAGTCCTTGTTGTTTATTGAAGAAATTTTGAGGAAGATAATAAAAAAAAACGATGTCATTTCACATTTAGGAAGGAGGAGGGAGGAGTAATCTAGCACGTATGTAGCTAACAAGACACTTAACGTCCAACAAGCCATTAACGTGTCATATAAGCGTCTTCGTTAGCTTTAATTGAGGCAGGTTAGAGAAATTTTTATATGATTCAAGAATAAAAAATTTCTTTTAATATATATCATTAAATGTGTCACATTAACATTGTGGATTATTATTATCTCCTACTTTAACTATATTTTTAAAGTCATTATTAATTTGATAGACATTCAATGGTACAAAATAAGAAATTTTTCTTATTTCGAGAACACTTAAGAATCTCTCAGTTGATTAACGGTCGAATCAATAAAAGTAACTACGTTTTGTTGAATGAGAGACTTCAATGGTAACTTCCTTAAACACATAAGGGATAAAAATGATCATCTAGTCAATAAGGAACCATCCAACCATTAGACCAACACCATGTGTTGGTTAATGTCTTTATATTATATTATATAGTAATTTTTCTGGATTTTCATAAAAGTGAAGAACTTCCATGAAGTTATTATTATATATTCTATAATATTATTGTATTTTCAATTTTCAAAAACTTTTGTTTTAATGAATTTATATATACTGGTATATAATTATTTTTTCAATCACTATTTATTTACATAGAATATTATATAAATATATAAAATTATTATACTTTGACTCGATCACGACTCAACCACAATTTAACCATTAAACCTTAAATCAATTTCTTAACTGATTCAATTTTCAAAACCTTGCTTCTAACTATGCATGGGTAAAAAAAAATACTAGTATAAGATGCTCATGCAAGCTAACTAATTACATTAAAAGTAAGCAGTGTTTACAAATGAAGCATAGTGCTTAGGCAAATGTCTTTTATAAAACGGGTTGATGAGATTGTCTACAAATGGTTAGCCTTAACAAATATGTGATATAGAATAGATTGGACTTGACATATATTATAAGTTTAATGGGACGGCTAAGTGTAGGCCCAATGGACTATAGGTCAAATGCTAATGAAGTTTGTGATGAGAGGGTTTAGTAATCTATGTAAAGCTATTAACTCCTCTCTCTAACTCATGATAACATTTCATAAATTAAAGAGATATCGCCACTAGTCATCCTTCTGTTTCCTCTGGTTGCCCCATTAAATATCTATCATAAGGAATCAACAATGATATTTTTATTATATATTTTTTCACATCATTTTTTATATTACTTCTCATATTATTGATTATATCATTTTCTCCTCGTCACTTATTCTCACTTAATAATAACCATAAAAAAAGTGTAATAAAAAAATGTGGTGAAATTAACATTTTTCATAAGGAATTGAGTATAGAGAAGAATATCTTGCACACAATAAAATACAATTTACCATGTCACAAAACAGATGCACCTCTTTTCATTAAACTTTGACATATTAGTGTTCTAAACTCATGTATCAAAGATTTAGGAAATAAAGTTTATACATAAAAAATTAAAATAAACATAGATTATGAATGATATTCGCAATAAGGAATGCTCAGCAGTGAGTATTGCTGGAGATTGTGGAAATTAATGTGCTGAATCAAGATCATCTTTGGAAAATGGTCCTTGTAACTCATCCCAAGTATTTGGGTTATGGCTGAGTTGGTTTGATATTATCTTTGCAGTAATGTCCTCAAAATGAGGGTTTTACGTAGTGTTTTAATAATCGATCCAGTTGAATCATGGAACGGGTACCGGGTAGTTTATCAGTTATGATTCGATTAAAAAACCACTAAAGCCATTAAACTAATCAAAACCAGTAAAAATGGGTTAAAATCGGAAAACCGAAAATCATGAAACCGGCTGGTCCTTTGGGATTTTGCGATTTTCCTGTTACTTCACGCCACTATATTTCTAGCTAGGTTGAGGGGCTTCACATTCTCTGTTTCTGGCCAGGCGACAAGGCTTCCTTGTTTCCATATCTAAACATGCTCCATACAACAAGGTGGGGATGCTTCAGTAGCTCTTTCATTTTTCGCTTGACGCTTTTTGTGCACAAAAATACTGAGCGGCGATAATGGTAAAAATTCTTAAATGACCCATCAAGTATGGCTATGCAGCAACGGACATACTTCGTGGTGCACTGCACTTCTCTTGGAAAGGGTTATCGGGTTGGGTAGGTTGTGGGTGGAAAGAGAAATGTTTTATCTTCAAACTTCATATTATTAATTTTTTTAATTATTAAATAAAAAATAAATATTATTTTTTATATTTTTAAAATATTATATGTATTTATTTTTTTATTTAATATTTTTTATTTAATATTAAGAAGATTATTAAAAAAAATATAACATTACTTTGATGAAAATAAAATTATTGTAAAATAGTCTTGTTATATTTTTTAAAAGTTCTTTTAATAATCTTTTAATATTAAATAAAAAATATTTAATGAAAATGTAAATATATTTAATTTCTTAAAAATATAAAAATTATTCAATATTTTTTTATTTAGTAATTATGAATATTAATATAAAAAATTATGTAGTAGGAGTTAGAATTATTCATTGCAAAATGTCCATTTAAGAATTGAGAGGGTCATTAGAATTCAATTATGATTTTTTTACATTATTTTTCTTTCACATCACTTTTTATATTACTCACCATATCATTGATTACATCATTTTCTCTCATCACTTTCTTTCACTTAATCACAACTATTTAAAAATAATATTAAAAAGGGTGTATGAAAAAAATATAATGTATGAACATTATTTTTCATTGGAATTGTATGAACATAGTACTTTTTTATTATTTTAATATTAAATATGTGTAAATAAAGTATGTGGCTTATATAAAGAATATATCAATTTCTAAAAAATGTCATCATTCAGTTATTAAATAAAATGTTTAAAAAATAATGTAATAAACAGTACGTGTCTAAAAATTTCTTGATGCTCAATAACTTTTCAAGTTTTTATGCAAATGTAATTGTCAAGTCTTTTGGCAATGATTGCCATTGCTTTATGTTTTCTTACGCAAATATGTCGGATACAACTCATGCTAAGTTGAGTATAACATTATTATTATTATTATTATTATTATTATTGACTCTTTGATTTTGAGACTCTTTAATTTTATTAATTTTTCATGCAATAATGATGATATTTAAAAAAACTTCATTTATTATTTTTACATTATTATCTTGAATAACATTTTAACTAATAATGTATACATATAACTTTATCTATTTTTTAAAAAAATTTATTATATTATTCCGATCAATCATCAGTTGAACCGGTAAACCATGAATCACCTTATTTTTAAAACATTACTTTTATGTTCCATTATTCATAAGGAAATGACTTGTTTTGCAATTTATTTGCCAAGGCGATTCAAAATGCACCCAGAAACTTTCACATGTAAGTAGTGATCAATGATTTAGAAATAAACACCTAGGGAAATCTGGTTTTACCTAATGAGTGGTTAGAAAAAGTCATATCTAATATAGTTTTATCTGATAGGGTCAACATCAAATCAAGAGACTTTTATTTAAAAAAAAAAAATCAAATCAAGAGAATTGATCAATACCTGTTTTTTAGCTGCACAAGATATCTAGAAAATTATGATGGTGGACATTGAGAGATTGTTTGAGCTTTGCCTAGTTGATGTGTCTATTTGGCTATAGGTCCCTTTTTTTAATATTTAGGAGTATATCTTATTCTATGGTCTTCATTTTGTTTCTTCTCTAACAATATTTCTTCTTGTATGACAAAATTTAAAAAGAGTATTTTTACTCTGTTTAATGGAGGCAGATTTTGATGTACATGATTGTTAACATTATATTTTCTGCGGTCGAGCAATGGGTGATGCTGTTTCTGCAGTTGCTTATTTTGAAGACAGTGTTGAATTTCTCTCAAAGTTGCCGAAAGATGATTTGTAAGTTATTTAATTTGAGCCTTGCTTAAGAGTGGAAATTTATATATGACATGACCACGTTGCCTTTTTTTTTTTTAACTTTATTTCGTTAAACTTGTCATTGTTAGAAATAATAATTTAATGTGACTCATATATTAAATTGTGAAGCAGTAGTTATAAAATGTAATTATTGGCTCTTAATGGAGGACAGTTACAAAAGGTAATTATTGGCTCTTAATGGATGAGCTAATGAAGGAGGAGCAGTTATAATTCTGCAATCATGAGAAGGTCCCTAGTTTTGCCTATAAAAGCCTGTGATGCTCCATTGGTTCACACACTACAGAAAAGGCAAAGGCCAGAAGATTTCTTTCATTTATCTGAAACTAATTGCTGGTTCGTGAATGTGTTTGTTAGATTACTTGAGAGGAAGAGTGCCTGATAACAATGGCTACTAGTGGAGGTAGGCTTCCGCATTCTTCTTATTCATATATGTATGATAGTGCTTTATATCATGGACCAATGACAATCATATGAATATATTGAATATTCAACATTGAGGTCCACCAATTGGTATCAGAGTCATCACTATAACATTGTTATTCAACTTTTTTACTATGTTCTTTAGTATTAATTTTGTTTTGGATTGGATCAATGGTTATTTTTATTGTATGAATTGCTTTAAAATTCAAGTTTTAAAATTCAGTAATGCATTCATACACTATTTCGTACTGTGCGTATTGTGTCCATCATATAATGGTTAAAAATTAAAATCCAATTGTATTCCAACTTGCCATTTTATTATAGCAAAGCTAACACCATACCTGCACCCTACATGCTATAATCTTAAAGTACTTTTTTTTGGAGCATGTGACCCCTTACACAATAATGATCTCAACCTTGAACAACTTGGATGGTCACAAAATCTCTTCAATACTAAAGAATTGCTTTATGGTCATGTGAATTTTTTGTAAACATATAAAAGTGAATGGTGCAAAAGTGCAAAACCACCAGTTAATTTACATGAGATATGCAAATTAACTATTGATGACAGAGTAAATGACAAGCTATATATAAATTCAAAAATATAGGCCACAGGCGCACTTCTTTAAAAAATAAAAAAAAATAAAAAAATAAAGATGCTTTGTGCTATCCATAAGGCAATATTTTTAAAATTAGAGAACCTTTAAAGGTGCATTCATGCTGCCATAATCTAGGCATTAAAGGTGCAGAAATAATTTAAAAGTGTTTTTTTTGTGTATCAATAATTTTTGTATGTCATATGAGTTAAATATTTTGGATTATTGTTTAGATTACATTGTATGATTACTGATGTTCACATATTTGATGCATTAATAAGCCTTCATTTTTAGTCATTTACACTCTCCGTGCACTTAATAAATTAAGTTTGGTTATGTTTTGTATGTTTTGAACTCAAAATAGATTTAATTGAATTTTTCAGCATAATTTACGTCTTACACTAATTCTGTATTTGAGTCATATCTTGGGCTGTATGTGGATGTTTAAGGTGAAACTTATGTCATTCTAAAGATAAGAGAGGGCTCTACAATCTTCATGAAGACATAAAAGACTCAATCACACGTTTGGATGGCTCAAATTGGCATTGAATCAAGAACTAAAGTGTTGCTCCTGGCAGAATGACCTATGTGTACTGTTCATTACACTGCTCGTAGTGAAAGTTGTAGAATAGGCTGAAATTTTGATGGTTGATAGTTAAGACTCAAATCTACAACTTTCATGTTGAATACTTTTCCCGATTCAGACTCCTTGGAGGTGATATTGGGCTTGGAAGTCTGAACAGAGGAGCTGCGACTGGGCCTGAATAGTGTGCAGTAATTTGAACATAACTGGAGCTATAGAAATGATATTGGGCTCAAACAAAGCCATTTGAAAGCTAAGATCCAGACCTACAATCTTCATGAAGACCACTTGGCTCAAAAATGACGAATGCAATGACTTCAGAGCTGCATGATTTCGGAGACAAAGAATCTCCATAATTTTCCACTCACCAAAAGTCATTCAACATTTTCCACTCATCCACTTACTCCACTCGTCCACCTACTCCACTCAACCACCATGACTCAGCCCCTTTTGACATTTTGTACCTCTAAACCCTCTATAAAAGGGAGGCTATGCAGATCATTGTAATATGTAGAGCTTTTATGTAGAAGTGTTGTTATAATTAAAGTTTTAGTGTTTCATTTTGGAGAATTCTCTTCTTCTCTTTCTCTCCTTCTCTCTCTTTGTTATTTTTGTATGGTTGTTGAAGGTTCTCCAATGGTGATGACTATGGAGAGCTAAACTTCTTTAATCAATCCAAGAGATTGACAGTCTTGATGATTAATCTTGAGATTTTGTTTTAATTGTTACATATTCATCTATTAATCAAGTTTCTCTTTCTCTTCTTCTCTTGTTTAAATTCTGATTTAATGCTTAATTTGATTGGAATTTGCATATGTTAATTGCGTAATTGTCATATGTCAAGAGATGAATTCAGAGGTTAAATAATTTATTAAAGGTGTTTGATGAAATATTTAACTTAGTTGGATCTTGATTTTTAAGTTAATTTGGGTTTTGGATGGATGCTTAATTTGTCTAACTTTAATTAATTGAATTCTAGAAGCGTTTCTAGTAGAAGATCCATGGATCATTGAGAGGCGTCTTGATGTGATCTAAAAGACCAAGGATTTGGTTGATAGTTGAATCGATCTATAAAGATCAAGGATGGATTAAAATCAAGATTTGTTAATTCTCTTGGATTGGTTGTTTTCTCAATCTTGTTTACTCATTTTAATTGTTCTTTGTTGTTTAAAACTTGCAAAACTTTTTCCCCCTATTTATTAACCTCTTAATCTAACTTCATAATTAGAGTGATCTACGAGCTCGACCCGGTGTTACCTTATGCTACAAGCAGTTTTGGTAAATCGGTTATAAATTGATTTAAATTTGATAATCTCGACAGTTGTCAAATTTTTGGCGCCATTGCCGGGGATCATTCTGATTTTGCTCAATCTTATTAAGAGTATATTTAACTACTAATCCCTCACTAACCTTTGTATTGCTGTGTTTGGTGATTTTTAGGAGAAAACGGGTAATTACGGGTCATTTTGCAGAATTTCATACTGACAGAAAATGTGCCTAGAATGAGCTGAAACTTGGTCAGTTGAAGTAAAACAGCTTAATAAACAAGACTCACAGTAAACTGTGAGGTCACCCCTAGTTTTTCCAAAATCCATCGTTTAGACCAGTTTTTCAATTTTTTAATATTTTTTATTGTATTTTTTAGTTTCATTTTTGTGTAGTTTTTATGCTGTACAAGTCCCATAATTTTTAAAAATGTTTAGATAGGTGAATTATATTTATTTTGGTAGATTTTTAGTGTTGTCTAGTGTATTCTGCTTGTTTGTTATTTTTGTTTTTTTGATTAATGCATGACTAGGTCTAATCCTGATATCTTGCTTGAATTTGATCCTGAGATTGATAGAACATTGCATAGGTTGATTAGAACTCGTAGGCTAAGTGAAAGAATTGAGTCTGAATTTAGTTGTGACATTAAATCTGAAAGTACACTTGAGATCTTAAGTGATTCTAAAATCATGGCTGATAACAGGTAAAATAGGACCCTTAAAGAACTTGCTGCTCCTGATGTAACTTACCAGTCTTTGTGCATTCAATATCCTAATCTTAATGCTGACTTCGAGTTAAAATCTGGATTGATACACTTGTTGCCCAAGTTTCATGGTCTTACAGGTGAAGATCCCCATAAGCACTTAAAGGAGTTCCATGTGGTCTGTTCAACCATGAAGCCACATGGAATCTCGAGAGCATATCAAGTTAAGGGCATTCCCTTTCTCTCTTCTTGATGTAGCCAAGGATTGGTACGTTCTACCTTTCACCAGGTTCGTCACGAGTTGGGATGATATGAAGAAATTATTCTTGGAGAGGTTCTTCCTCGCATCCGGAGCAAACCATTAGAAAAGACATTTGTGGTATAAGGCAAATGAGGTGAGACCTTGCATGAGTATTGGGAGAGATTCAAAAAATGTTCGAGTTGTCCCCACCATCAAATTAGTGATCAACTCTTGATTTAATATTTCTATGAGGGCTTGCTGTCGATGGATAGAAGTATGGTGGATGCCGCATCTGGAGGTGCATTGGTGGATAAAACCCCTACTGCAGCAAGAGATTTGATAGCAAATATGGCAGCCAATGCTCAACAATTTGGCACAAGAGTCCTTACCTCAACCAGAGGAGTCAATGAAATTCAATCATCTCAAGTCGATCAACAGAGAATGGAACACAGACTTGATGAATTGACTTCTTTGGTAAGGCAATTAGCAGTGGGACAACAAGTACCAGGTTCTGTACAAGAACCTGCAAGGGTGTGTAGCATTTGCTCTTGCTCATCTCATCCTACTGATGCATGCCCCACACTTCAGGATGGTGGTTCCGCGTTTCCGCCTCATCGATTGCGGCGGTGCATTTTTCCTAGTAGACCTCAATATCGAATCCCAAAACAATATATGATCCATTTTCTAATACTTATAACCCTGGTTGGAGGGACCATCCTAACTTGAGATATGGGAATTCTAGTCAACAACAACAACCCCAACAAAGAATGAAGTTCGGATACCAAGTTTGTAGGTCCTAGCAACAAATACCAACCACTGCATTCGTACAACAACAAACGTGCGGCCACACGTGCGTGCACCCCTTATGTTGCCAAGTCCTACAACCAATCCATCCGAGCCATCATTGGAAGATTTTATGAAACAAATGGCCATAAATAATATTCAATGCAGAATGTCAATGCCACCATTCAGAACCTGCAAACTCAGATTAGGCAGTTGGCCACCACTGTGAGTGAATTGAAAAGCCAAGGATCAAGCCAATTGCCTTCACAAACAGTCAGTAACCCAATAGGCAATGTAAGTGCTATTACCTTGAGAAGTGGCAAAGAAATTGATGGTCCTAGTCTGCCACAACCAGAGCTCCCATTGCAGCGAGCCCGAGAGATTGATCGAGACACAACACAATTCGCATGAACTAGATGCCCCAGTCCCGGAAGAAATGTGCGAGAGAATTCAGACTTGAACATTCCACTACCCTTCCCAAACAGAGTGACACGGTCAAGCGAGATAAGCACGCGAAAACAGAGAAGGAAGTCATGGAGACATTCGGGAAGGTGGAAATCAATATTCCCCTCCTAGATGCAATCAAACAAATTCCCAAGTATGCCAAATTTCTCAAGGAGTTGTATACTCACAAGAGAAGACTTAAAGTGCCGAGAAAGTCAGTATGGGCAGAAATGTTTCTGCGATGATTCAGCCAAGCATGCCAAAGAAATGTAAAGATCCTGGAACTTTCACAATCCCTTGCACTATAGGTAATTCCAGGTCTGACTATGCAATGCTAGATTTGGGTGCTTCTATTAATGTCATGCCTACGTCAGTGTATAAGTCTTTGAACATTGGCACCTTACACCCCATTGGTATAGTGATTCATAAACGGGACTACGCTCACCACTGAGAGTCTTTGGAAGATGTGTTAGTGCGAGTAAATGAACTAATTTTTCCGGCGGACTTCTACATTCTGGACATGGAAGATGAGTCTTCAACAAATCATGCTCCATTGATTCTAGGAAGACCATTCCTCAAAACACCAAAACCAAGATAGACGTGCATCTTTGGCACCCTTTCTATGGAATTTGGTGGAGATGTGGTACGATTTAACATTTTTGATGCCATGAGACATCCCTTGAGGAGCATTCGGTTTTTCATGTTGATGTGATTGAAATCTTTGGTTAATGATACTTATCTTTGATATATGAGTGTTGAATTCCCCGATATTGCTAACTTTCTCGGATTACTCGTCACTTGTGATATATATGTTAATCGTGATACTTGAACCATGTGCTACATGTCTTGAGATTTGTGCAGGTTGTGAGTGATGATGCAGTGCTTGTTTGACTGATGCAAAGATATGAAAATATGAGTCAAAATTATGTCGAATTTAATTTCATGAGTTGCTTGTTTCAAATAGCTTCTTTGCCTTCTATTGTGCATCCCCCATCCTTAGAGCTAAAGACTTTGCCGGACCACCTTAAATATGCATATTTGGAAGATGGTGAGAAGTGCCGATGATTGTCGCTAGGAATCTACAACCTGAACAAGAAGAAAAATTGCTGCGGGTTTTGAAGCGGCATAAAACGGGCCATCGGATGGACACTTGCGTACATTCCTGGTATTAGTCCCTCCACATGTATGCATAGGATTTTATTGGAGGAAGGTACCAAGCCGTGAGGCAGCCCCAAAGGAGACTAAATCCCCGATTCTGGATGTGGTGAAGAAGGAAGTGACCAAGTCACTACAAAGTGGCATTATTTATCCCATATCGACGATAAATGGGTGAGCCCGGTGCAAGTGGTTCCAAAGAAATGCGAGTCACGGTAATTGCAAATCGAACAATGAGCTCCTACCCACAAGAATCCGAACGGTTGGCGGGTGTGCATTGATTATAGCGCTTAACCAGGCCACTAGGAAAGATCATTTTCCATTGCCTTTCATTGATCGGATGTTGGAGAGACCGGCGGCAAGTCGCATTCTGTTTCTTGGATGGATATTTGGGCTATTTTCGATTCATATAGCCCCGTAAGACCAAGAGAAGACCACTTTCACTGTCCATTTGGAACATTTGCATACTGGAGAATGTCCTTTGGTCCGTGCAACGCTCCGGAACCTTTCAAAGGTGTATGGTCGGTATCTTCTCGAATTTTTAGAGAGTTGCATGGATGTGTTTATGGATGATTTTACTTGTCTATGGCTCTTCCTTTGATGCATGTTTAGATAGTCTCGGATAGAGTCTTGCATCGATGCATTGAGACTAATCTTGTTCTTAATTATGAGAAGTGTCATTTTATGGTAGAACAGGGCATAGTCTTAGGCCATATCATCTCTCAGAAGGGTATAGAAGTAGATCCTGCTAAAATTGATGTTATTTCCCAATTGCCTTACCCCTCTTGCGTGCGAGAGGTTCGTTCTTTTCTTGGCCATGCAGGTTTCTATAGGCAGTTCATTCAGGATTTTAGCAAAAAGACCCTTCCCCTGTCTAACTTATTGCAGAAAGATGTTGCTTTTGATTTTGATGGCAAGTGCAGAGAGGCTTTTGATTGCCTTAAAGGAGCTTTAACCACTACTTCTATCATCCAACCACCAGATTGGACACTCCCATTTGAACTCATGTGTGATGCCTCTAATTATGCATTGGGAGCTGTCCTTGCATAGAGAGTCGGCAAAGTACCTCATGTCATTTCCTATGCTTCGAGGACTTTAGATGCTCACAAGCCAACTACACTACAACCGAAAAGGAACTTTTAGCAATTGTTTTTGCTTTAGATAAATTTCGATCATATTTGCTTGGTTCTAGAGTGGTTGTATTTTCAGATCATGCGAATGAAGTTTCTCCTAAAAAGCCCGATGCAAAGCCAAGGTTGATTAGGTGGATGTTGCTCTTACAGGAGTTTGATATTGATATCGAGATAAGAGTGGAGCGAGAGAACTTGGTGGCGGATCACTTGAGTCGAATTGAAAGAGAAGCGATTCTTCTCCTATCCATGATGCCTTCCCGATGAACAACTTTTCAAGATGCAAGGTAACATCCCTTGGTTTGCTGATTTGGTTAATTTCTTGGTTGCTAGAGCACTTCCTGCACATTTTACTAAGGCACAGATTGATAAACTGAAAAGTGAGTCAAAATATTATGTGTGGGATGACCCTTATTTATGGAGATTTTGTAGTGACCAAGTCATTAGGAGATGTATTCCTGATCATGAGTTTGATTCTGTTCTTAGTTTTTGTCATGCACTTGCCTGTGGGGGACATTTTGGACCTACTCGTAGAATTAGGAAAGTTTTGGACTCTGGATTATATTGGCCCACTCTATTTCGTGATGCATATTTGTTTTGTAAATCTTGTGAACAATGCCAGAGAACAGGGAATATTTCTCGTAGGAATGAGATGCCCCAACAACCTTTGTTGTTCTGTGAAATATTTGATGTTTGGGGTATTGATTTTATGGGTCCTTTTCTGTGTCATTTGGTTTTGTTTACATTTTGCTTCTTGTGGATTATGTATCTAAATGGGTGGAGGCAAAAGCCACTCGGTCCTGATTCCAAGGTTGTTGTGGATTTTGTTAGATCACATATTTTCTTCGCAAGTTTGGAGTCCCAAAAGCCATCATTAGTGATCGGGGTTCACATTTCATAATCGAAGCATGGAAGCCTTGATAAAAAAGTATGAGTCTTGCATAGAGTTTCTACACCTTATCATCCCTGGACTAATGGGCAAGCCGAGGTTTCCAACAGAGAGATCAAACAGATACTTGAAACATGCTTCAACCTAACAAAAGGATCTGGAGCAAAAGGCTTGAGGATGCTTTATGGGCTTACAGGACCGCCTATAAGACTCCGATTGGGATGTCTCCTTATCGGATTGTTTTTGGCAAAGCATGCCACTTGCCGGTGAAAATTGAGCATCGCGCATTTTGGGCAGTAAAGAGGTGTAACTTGGACCTAAATCAAGCGGGCATGGAGCGGAAGCTACAGTTGCGAGAATGGAGGAGATCCGCATAGAGGCTTATGAGAGTTCCAAACTTTATAAAGAGAAGACTAAAGCCTTCCATGATAAGAAGATCATGAGAAAAACATTTAAGATTGGTGAAAAAGTTCTCCTTTATAACTCCCGCCTCAAACTCATGCCCGGAAAGCTCAGATCTAGGTGGCTTGGTCCATTTGTTGTTACTAAGATTTTTCCTTATGGTGCTGTGCAGGTTACAAGTGAGACTACTACAAAAGCTTTCATAGTCAATGGACATCGCCTCAAACCATTTTATGAGGGAGCTCAAGATGATATTTTGGAGGAAGTCCACTTGCAAGAAGTTGTCTACCCCACTTGATAAGTAAGATGCCGCCTCAAAAAAAAAAAATTGATTGAGTTAAAATTTTTTTTTTTTTCTATTATGCTGACCCATATTTGTTTAATTATTGTCCTGATCAAATCTTTTGGAGATTTGTACCCGACAATGAGGTAAGTAGTGTCATTGAATTTTGTCATTCAGAAGCATGTGGAGGTCATTTTTCTTCAAAGAAAACAAAAAATCTTGCGAGATGAATTTTATTGGCCATATTATTCAAGAGGCGTTGTTATACTTTTTTACAAAAGTTACGAACATTGTCAACAATTGGGGTCCATTTCTCGAAAGAAAAATGATGCTTCCAAGTTACGCAAAATTGCACTTGCATGAATTGCGGAATCAACAAATGATGCATAAAAAATAATAATAATTAAAAAAATAAAAAATATATAAAAAAAAAATTATAAAGCAAAAAGACTCAAACCATTTCGGAACATCAATTTTTTGAGGTAGAATCCATCTCCCTTTCTAATCCTTGTTATGAGTAAAATTTATTTTAATTTGTTTCTTCTTTTTGCGCTTCTTTCGGTTCTATTTAAACGGCGGATAACGGTACTCATGTGACTCTCGAGTCGGTTTGTCTTTTCGATTTCCCATAATAACGATTTCTTCTCTTTCAAAATGGATGTCATTCTTTCAAATCTAAAAAAGTATTTCCTTCTGTTCATAAAAATGTTCTAACCAAAATTTACAAAGCTAGGTGTGAGAGATTGAGACATTAATGTACAAGGGCATCCCGGAAGATATCACTTTTTATAATCGAAGCAAAGGTTCGTTTAGGCACTTTCTCTTCCGATTCATTTGTCCGATACATGCCTGGTCTCGGTAAAAGTTCATTTTCGAAAAAGAGAAGAGCAAAAAGAATGCACGTTTGTTAAGTGTGCACGATGGAATTGCAACACGCGATGTCGTTCTTTGGGAATGGTTTACGTAAACAGAGAAGATAAAATATTCTTCATTAAGAATGGATAGTAAGGAGTCATTAGATAATATCTTATTGACTCTTGAGACGCATTCTTGTGGAATTGTGCAAAGAGCATGAACTTCTTCGTTTGTGGAATCTCTTCAAGGACGAGCAAGAGCGTTATAGTCTTCGAATCGACTCAAAAAGACCGTGTTTGCCAATTTATAAGAAAATTGGATGGGAAGCCTATCCCCGACTCATAGAAGGCGTTTAAGCCATTTCTGGACGTAAAACCAGAGGAAGATGTGAGCCACAATCACAACAATCTGTATATATTATCTTATGCATTTATTATTTAAAAAAAACAAAATATTAAAAAAAACAAAAAACAAAAAACAAAAAAAAAAAAAAATCAAAAGTTTTCTGACAACAGTCAACCTACTAGGAGCTATTATTTTTTCTATTCTCTTCCCTATTTAAACACTCAATTTTCTTCACTTTCTTGCAACTCTTAAATCATTCACAGAGAGTGTGAGTGTAGAGATGGAGGGAGCTTCTTCTTCTTCTGTTCGTAGACTTGTTAGTATCTGTGTATTTTGTGGGACACATTATGGGAAGAGTTTAGAGTTTGTCAACGCAGCAACCACTCTTGGTAGAACACTTACTGCGAGGAACATTCGTGTAGTATATGGGGAGGTTGCCTTGGGTTAATGGGGGGCAGTATCACTTTCTCGCATTTCTAAGAGGTGGTCAAGTTTTAGGTGTCATTCCTGAACCTTTAACTCGAAGGAACTTTGTTGGAAAGACATTTGGACAGGAAATTCAAGTATCATCTATGCATACACGAATGACGGCAATGCTTGAAATCTCTGATGCCTTCATAGCCTTACCTGGTGGTTTTGGTACTTTGGCAGAAGTTTTTCAAATTGTTTCTTGGGCCAATTAACATCCACCATAAACCCATAGGTTTGTTGAATGTTAATAATTTCTTTGATAATTTGTTATCTTTTGTTGACCATGTTGTGGAATGTAAATTTGTCACACCTTCGAAAGACAACTCCTTATCTTGGCTTCCACACGTTGATGAGTTAATTGATAAATTGGAAGCCTTTGTTTATGAACTGATCCAAGACAACCCGATAGATTGGTCGGAGACAATGAAGAAGCGAGACAACAACAAGGGAGGCAAAGCGTGAGAACAACATGTGACTGACACTTCATCTATGACTTTCCTTTCTCTTTAGTTTTATTCATCGTACTTTGTTTCTGTTTATATTTGTGTAAGATTTCTCTTTTCCGTAATTGCAGTAACAGGTACTATCCTCTATCTTTTTCCTTTCTATTTTTTTTAACATTGAGGACAATGTTATGATCTAGTTGGGGGGAAGGATAGTTGTGTGACTAAAAAAAAAAAAATTTTTAGTAAGTGTGTTTATGTTTGTCGTGTGTAGAGTTGTGAAAAAAAAATGTGTGTATGTATTAATATGTTTATTGTGTTTATATGTTTGTCAGTAATTTTCTAACCAGTTAAGGATGGCGAGTAAGGAGTAATTCTACTCTTGAGACGCATCTTAATTGGTGGCAGGAAAGTCGATGTGGCACCTTGACATAGTGCTTCTTTTCCTGCTTGGCGTTGATTCACTTCTTATCAGGTTGTGTTGCTCTTTTCTATCTCTCTCTTTCACATTAAGGACAATGTTATATAAAGTGTGGGGAAGAGATTTTAGCATTTTTTTGTTTTGTTTTGTTGTTAAAAAAAAACAAAAACAAAAAAAAACACAAAAAAATGGTTCATTGCATGATTGAATAACTTTTCTTCCTTCTTGAACTGATATGCTTGGTTATGGATGATTGAATTGATGAATTGAGTTTGATAGATGCATACCTTGTGAGATTTTGAGCCTAATGGATGGATTCAACATTTATGCCATTCTCTTCTTTCTTGTGTGATTTTCACTCATGTTAATGATCACTCTAGAACTTGCTTTGACTCTTTTTGAGGCTACGTTTCACTTGCATGCATGAACATGATTGAGGCCCTCTTTCTTAATTAGCTACTTTAACCAAACAGCCAACCTTGCATATTTCCCCTTACTTAACCCCTTTAAGCTTATTTGATTATTCTTTGTTTCGAACTCATTATGTTTCTTAAATAAAAAAAAAAACCATGTTCTTACTTAGTCTTAGGGAATAAGAGAACATTAGCTTTGCCATTGGATGAGTTCATGAACAAGTGTGGGGGTGTGTATGCAGAATGGTTGAAAAATGTATATATGATGTTAATTGTTAAAAAAAAAAGAAAAAAAAAAAAAATATATACATATAAAAAAATTCAAAAATATATATATATATATATATATATATGTAAAAAAAAAAAAAAAAAAAAAAGGGTCAACAAGGCAATAAAGGAATGGAAAATAATATGTAAAGGGAATTTGTATTAGATGAAATTGGGATGAACTTTCATGATCGATAATTGAACTCAACTTTCATGTTCTTTTATTCTCTTTTTTGTTTAACTTGTCATATCCATATTACCTTCTCCTTTACCTTGACCCCATTACAACCTTGAATAAAGTCCTCATGATTTGTGTGTGCATGTGTTCTGAGTAGTGGAGAAGTAGAAGATAAGCAAGCTTATGGTAGTGCAATTTTCATGAGTTAAATTGAGTGTAATACCTACCTTTTAAACACTTGAGAGATTGAGAGTGAATTATTGAGGATCTATCATTCTTTACTCATGCTTTTCAATTGAAGTATCCTTGCTTGTTGATTTAAGATGTGAAGATGTGTTACCTCATAAATGTTTTGATCACTTGAATTATCAATTGCTCTTCATTCTTAAATATTATTAGAAATTGAGTCTTTTAGAATGTTTAACTTTTGAGTCTGTTTTATTTTGTTTTTGTGTGTTTTGCCCAGAAGTGCAAAAAGCTAAGTGTGGGAGAATTTGATGTTCACATATTTGATGCATTAATAAGCCTTCATTTTTAGTCATTTACACTCTCCGTGCACTTAATAAATTAAGTTTGGTTATGTTTTGTATGTTTTGAACTCAAAATAGATTTAATTGAATTTTTCAGCATGATTTACGTCTTACACTAATTCTGTATTTGGGTCATATCTTGGGCTGTAGGTGGATGTTTAAGGTGAAACTTATGTCATTCTAAAGATAAGAGAGAGCTCTACAATCTTCATGAAGACATCAAAGACTCAATCACACGTTTGGATGGCTCAAATTGGCATTGAATCAAGAACTAAAGTGTTGCTCCTGGCAGAATGACCTATGTATACTGTTCATTACACTGCTCGTAGTGAAAGTTGTAGAATAGGCTGAAATTTTGATGGTTGATAGTTAAGACTCAAATCTACAACTTTCATGTTGAATACTTTTCCCGATTCAGACTCCTTGGAGGTGATATTGGGCTTGGAAGTCTGAACAGAGGAGCTGCGACTGGGCCTAAATAGTGTGCAGTAATTTGAACATAACTGGAGCTATAGAAATGATATTGGGCTCAAACCAAAGCCATTTGAAAGCTAAGATCCAGACCTACAATCTTCATGAAGACCACTTGGCTCAAAAATGACGAATGCAATGACTTCAGAGCTGCATGATTTCAGAGACAAAGAATCTCCATAATTTTCCACTCACCAAAAGTCATTCAACATTTTCCACTCATCCACCTACTCCACTCAACCACCATGACTCAGCCCCTTTTGACATTTTGTACCTCTAAACCCTCTATAAAAGGGAGGCTATGCAGATCATTGTAATATGTAGAGCTTTTATGTAGAAGTGTTGTTATAATTAAAGTTTTAGTGTTTCATTTTGGAGAATTCTCTTCTTCTCTTTCTCTCTTTCTCTCTCTTTGTTATTTTTGTATGGTTGTTGAAGGTTCTCCAATGGTGATGGCTATGGAGAGCTAAACTTCTTTAATCAATCCAAGAGATTGACAGTCTTGATGATTAATCTTGAGATTTTGTTTTAATTGTTACATATTCATCTATTAATCAAGTTTCTCTTTCTCTTCTTCTCTTGTTTAAATTCTGATTTAATGCTTAATTTGATTGGAATTTGCATATGTTAATTGCGTAATTGTCATATGTCAAGAGATGAATTCAGAGGTTAAATAATTTATTAAAGGTGTTTGATGAAATATTTAACTTGGTTGGATCTTGATTTTTAAGTTAATTTGGGTTTTGGATGGATGCTTAATTTGTCTAACCTTAATTAATTGAATTCTAGAAGCGTTTCTAGTAGAAGATCCATGGATCATTGAGAGGCGTCTTGATGTGATCTAAGACCAAGGATTTGGTTGATAGTTGAATCGATCTATAAAGATCAAGGATGGATTAAAATCAAGATTTGTTAATTCTCTTGGATTGGTTGTTTTCTCAATCTTGTTTACTCATTTTAATTGTTCTTTGTTGTTTAAAACTTGCAAAACTTTTCCCCCCTATTTATTAACCTCTTAATCTGACTTCATAATTAGAGTGATCTACGGGCTCGACCCGGTGTTACCTTATGCTACAAGCAGTTTTGGTAAATCGGTTATAAATTGATTTAAATTTGATAATCTCGACAGTTGTCAATTACATGTTTGGGAATAGTCATAGCATCCTAGGCATTGTAATAAAAGAATTATTACTTGGCCCCATAGGGCGGTAATAGTTAATCAAGATTATAAAATAGACTAAAGATCATGATAAAATATTTCTAAGCCCATAGGTATGATTTATTTTATTATGATGTTTAATTATGTCCATAAATAAAGTTTGTAAATTCTATGCATGTTTTGCACCTCTGCCCATAGGAAGGTTTGAATTTTCTTGTTAATTTTTATTCGTAGCATTAATATTGGTAATCCTTATATTGCAGTTGTTCCTACTAATACCTTTCTTGAGTCTCAAATTCCTATGTTGATTGGTGATAATTATGCTGATTGGAAAGAACAAATTCTCTTGACATTGGGGTGTATGGAATTGGACTTGGCACTACGTGTGGATGAACCACCCATTCCCGCGGAAGGGAGTGCTCAAGTTGAAAAGGCTAACTATGAACGGTGGGAGCGATCTAATCGCTTAAGTTTGATGCTTGTTAAGTCTCATATAAGCAAGAGCATTAGGGGATCTATTCCCGAATATGATAAGGTAAAAGCTTATATGAAGGCTATTGAGGAGCAGTTTGTTAGTTCTTACAAGTCACTGGCCAGCACCTTAATGAAGAAGCTTTCAAGCATGAAGCATGACAAAATTCAGGGTGTGCGTGAGCACATAATGAAAATGAAGGATACTGCTGCTAAACTTAAGTCCCTTGAAGTGGAAATTTCTGAATCATTTCTTGTGCATTTCATACTCAATTCTCTTCCAGTGGAATATGGTCCTTTCAAAATATCCTACAACACACATAAGGATAAATGGTCAATCAATGAACTTCTCACCATGTATGTTCAAGAGGAGGAGAGATTGAAGCATGAGACATCTGAAAGTGCTCACATAGTGACTTATGATAAAGGAAATGGGAGAAGAGGCAATAGTATTCCTGGAATCCACAAAACTACTCACATGAAGCGGAATGGGAAGAAGGGAAATTGTTTTTTCTGCAAAAAGGCTGGATACATGAAGAGAGATTGTCCTAAATACAAGAAATGACTCGAAAAGAAAGGTAATTTTGCCTTAACTTGTTTTGAATCAAATTTCATTGAAGTTCCTAGCAATACTTAGTGGATTGATTCAGGTTCTACAATTCACATTGCTAATAATGTGCAGGATTTTCTATACCTGCAGAAACCAATGGGAAGTGAACAAAGCATCTATACGGGAAATCGGATGAGTTCACATGTGGAGGCTATTGGGACTTATAAACTTGTTTTGAATTCTGGATTTTGTTTGCTCTTGGAAAACACTTTTTATGTTCCATCATTTTCTAGAAACTTGGTTTCTATTTCTAAACTTACTCGTACTGGTTATCAGTTTTATTTTTGTGATTTTTCTTTTGAACTATTGCATGATAATAAAGTTGTTGGTTCTGAAATTTTGGTTGAAAATTTATTTAAGTTTGAATTAGATCCTGTTTTTGAAATAAGTCTCATAGCCTTACATACCACCAATGTTGGTGCTAAGCAAAGTATTGTAAATGAGGATTCCTATATGCTTTGGCATAAGAGGTTGGGGCACATTTCTCTTAAAAGACCTAAGAGATTAGTAAAGGAAAGAATTCTTAAGAATCTTGACTTTACTGATTTTAGTACTTATGTGGAATGCATAAAGGGAAAGCAAACCAACAAGACCACTAAAGGTGCCAAAAGAAGTAGTGAGCTTCTTGAAATTATTCATACAGATATCTGTGGTCCATTTCCCACGCCTTGTTTAAATGGTCAGAGATATTTTATCTCTTTCATTGATGACCATTCAAGATTTATGTATCTTTATCTTCTGTTTGAAAAATCAGAAACACTTGATGCTTTTAAAGTTTTCAAAGCGGAAGTAGAGAAACAAAAGGATAAGAAAATAAAAATCGTAAGATCAGATAGAGGTGAGGAATATTATGGAAGATACACAGAGAAGGGACAACAACTTGGTCCATTTGCTAAGTTCCTTATAGAAGAGGGTATTGTTGCCCAATATACTATGGCTGGTACACCACAACAAAATGGTGTCGCTGAAGAAGGAACCGCACACTTATGGACATGGTTAGAAGCATGATTAGCAGTTCAAAGGTATTACCTATGTCCTTATAGAGTGAAGCCTTGAAAATCGCTATATATGTATTAAATAGGGTGCCATCTAAGGCTGTTCCAAAGACACCTTTTGAAATTTGGAATGGATGGAAACCTAGTTTAAAACATTTACATGTATGAGGTTGTCCAGTTAAAGTAAGGATTTACAATCCAAACATTGGGAAATTGGACTCAAGAACCACCAGTGGCTATTTTATTGGTTACCCAACCAACTCCAAAGGATATAAGTTTTATTGTCCTTCACACACTCTTAAAATAATTGAAGCTAGAAATGCAAAATTTCTTGAAGATCATGAAGTTAGTGGGAGTGAAAATTCTCAACAAGTGGAATTTGAGGAAATAAGGGAATCACCTGTGATACCTCAAAATGCAATAGAGTTAGTTAGTGTTCAATTAATCAATCTGATACGGATGAACATCAGCCAACTCATCAAGAACCACTTGTTGAGAATATACCACATGAAGAACCTACTAATATAGAACCTATTGATCAAGAGCCAATAGCATTAAGGAGATCTACAAGAGATAGAAAATCGACAATTTCTAGTGACTATATAGTGTACCTTCAAGAGTCTAACTATGATGTTGGACCTAAGGATGATCCTACTACATTTTCACAAGCCATGAGTAGAGAAGACTCTAAATTGTGGTATGATGCCATGAAAGATGAAATGGAGTCTATGGCTAAAAATCAAGTTTGGGATCTAGTAGAATTACCAAAAGGAGTTTCTTCTGTTGGTTGTAAATGGGTTTTTAAAACCAAGAGAGATTCAACTGGTAATGTCGAAAGATATAAAGCAAGACTTGTAGCCAAGGGCTTTACTCAAAAAGAAGGTATTGATTATCATGAAACCTTCTCTCCAGTTTCTAAGAAGGATTCATTTAGAATAATCATGGCCTTAGTAGCTCATTTTGATCTAGAGTTACATCAAATGGATGTGAAAACAACTTTTCTCAATGGGGATCTTGAGGAAGAAGTGTACATGTCACAACCTATGGGCTTTGAAAGTGACAAAGGTAATCACTTAGTTTGTAAGCTTAGAAGATCTATATATGGGCTAAAACAAGCATCCCGCCAATGGTATATAAAGTTTCATAATGTCATTTCCAAATATGGATTTTAGGAAAATGTGGTAGATCAATGTATATACCTCAAGGTCAGTGGGAGTAAATTTATCTTTTTAGTCCTATATGTAGATGACATTTTACTTGCAAGCAGTGATTTAGGTCTCTTGCATGATACAAAACTTTTTCTATCACAAAACTTTGATATGAAGGATATGAGTGAAGCCTCCTATGTCATTGGCATAGAGATTCATAGGGATAGATTTCTAAGGACATTGGGATTATCTCAAAAGGGCTACATTGAAAATGTTTTGAAAATGTTTAATATGCAGAATTGTTCATCAATTGCTGCGCCTATAGTTAAAGGGGAAAAGTTCAATCTTAATCAATGTCCCCAAACAACATTGGAACAAGAGGAGATGAAAGGCATTCCTTATGCTTCAGCAGTAGGAAGTCTCATGTATGCTCAGGTCAGTATTAGGCCTGATATTGCATTCGCAGTAGGAATGTTGGGAAGATATCAAAGTAACCTAGGCAAGGAACATTGGAAGGCAGCAAAAAGGGTTATGAGATATCTTCAAGGAACTAAAGATTACAAGTTGATATACAAGCACTCTGATATGCTTTGGAAATAATATGATATTCAGATTCGGATTTTGCTGGATGCACGGACTCTAAGAAGTCCATTTCGGGCTATATTTTCTTTTTAGCAGAAGGTGCTATCTCTTGGAGAATTAAAAAGCAAACAATTGTTGCGTCATCCACTATGGAAGTAGAATTCATTGGTTGCTACGAAGCCACATCACAGGCTAAATGGTTGAAGAATTTTGTTTATGGTCTTCAAGTTGTCAATTCAATTGAAAGACTAATAAAGATCTTATGTGATGATTCTTTCACTGAAAGATTCTTTTCAAAGAATAATAAAAGCGGAAGCCGAAGTAAGCATATTGATATTAAGTTTTTGGTAGTAAGAGAAGACATAAAAAGGGAGTTAGTCTCCATAGAATATATAGACACGAAATCTATGATTGCTGATCCATTAACTAAAGGATTGCCAGCTAAAGTGTTTCAGGATCATGTGATTCGTATGGGTCTCATTTAGTTAATCTTGATATTTATGTCTTTTCATATGACTTTGTGCACATTAAGTCTGTCATGTGAAGTTATGGTTCGTTTGGATCAATAAAGTTTGGACCCCATTTTACTCACTTGGAAAGAATTATGCATTGTAATACATGGAATGAAATGTTTGTCTTAAAACATAACCACCATGATTCATGTATGGTAATTTCTAGGTGATTATCAAGTACATTAAGCTTAAGTTGACAATTATTTTTGTGGCCACATTTAATTGTCAAAATAAGAATTATTGCTGATAATATATGGGCCAAGTGGGAGAATGTTAGAAATAACAATTTAATGTGGCCCATATATTAAATTGTGAAGTAGCAGTTACAAAAGGTAATTATTGGCTCTTAATGGAGGACAGTTACAAAAGGTAATTATTAGCTCTTAATGGAGGAGCTAATGAAGGAGGAGCAGTTACAATTCTGCAATCATGAGAGGGTCCCTAGCCTTGCCTATAAAAGCCTGTGATACTCCATTGGTTCACACACTACAGAAAAGGCAAAGGCCAGAAGATTTCTCTCATTTCTCTAAAACTGATTGCTGGTTCGTGAAGGTGTTTGTTAGATTACTTGAGAGGAAGAGTGCCTGATAACAATGGCTACTAGTGGAGATAGGCTTCCGTACTCTTCTTAATCATATATGTATGATAGTGCTTTATATCATGAATCAATAACAATCATATGAATATATTGAATATTCAACATTGAGGTCCAACAGTCATCTTACAGATTGCACATACACTTTCTGTTTCACTTAATAAAATTATATTGGAGATCTTAAATATTATGATGGCGACCTTCAAGCTGCGAGATCTTACTATTTTTTATCTTTGAATGAGCGCAGTGATGTCATCAAGCATAATTCAAATGTTCCATCTCAGGATGGTTACGGCTATCTGCTTATACTTGAATTGCCAATACATTTGTCTGACTTGCTTTGGTGCATTCTTAGCTTGTTATTTTATTTAGTCACCATAAATTAGTCTGATAGCTGGATTGATTTCTAGACATATACATGGATTAATTTCCTTGGCCTCAATGGGAAATTTCTGTGCATTATTGAATTTATATTAGATGTTTGTTTCAGGCTTAATAATGGATATATTACATGTTTATTGGTTCTGTTCATTTTTCCAATTACCCATTCAAGTTAATTGAATGTTATGATCATCCATACAAATTGCCACTGTAGAACACGTGTTTTTGTCAGCAGCCCTGGTTTATATTGAAATTAACCTTTCTCATTGCTTTTTATCATTCAGGTTCTAGATGTTGCTATTTCTCTTGCAAAAGTTGCAGATATGGACAGAAATCTTGGAGATACAAATTTGGCTACTTATGGATTTCAAGAAGCCATAGGCTTGTTGGAATCACTGACACTGAAATCTGAAGCCAGTGTGCTTGAGCAATGGGTATGTTTTACGTATTTTGTCACATATTGGAGCCAAAGAAAGAAATACTTCATAATATTACTGCTGTTCCCCTTCGCATCCCCCCCTCTTGTTTTCTTTGTGGCTTATCTGCTATATGAATATTTCCGTATTAGATCCTAGAATTAATTTTATTTCATTTTTTTTAGCACCGTTAGGAAGGATTTAGATTTAAATGGTCTCTCTAAAGATTTAGTTTTTAGCAAGATACAGTGACGTTGTTTGATATTTTGATCTATGTAGCCGACCTCTCCTAATGAAAAAAGGTTTTACTGGTGTTGTTCTTCTTCTTATATAGCGCCTATCAGTGCTACACTTCCTTAGAAGCCAACTTGCAGATAAACAAAAACAAGATGAGTAACTGTCTGAGATAGGTGCTCCATGAGAAGGAAGGCATTAATTCAGATGCCATAAGCCACGGGCCTGGTTTTGTAAAAATAAGCTATCAGAGGCATTCCTAATAGAGGAAGAAGGGATTTCAGAGTAACGAATATTTCAGTCATTTCTGGCACTATACTACCTACCTTTCTTTGTCTGAGATTCTACAGCTGAACCTCTTGTTAATTGCATGTACATACACAACTGTCTATATTTTTTTTTTCCCTTGCTATCTTCTTTGTGTATAAGGACAAGTGTAATGGGGTCTTCCTGCATTATTGTAACTAAATGTACTTGTATAATAAACAAGGAAAGAAATAGCATGAAGTAAAGGATGTAGTTTGCTTTTGAACTCAATGAATAATACCTTCTATACTGTGAAAAGCTCTGAAGTACAATTTATAGAATATTAACCATCAGTGTAGCCTTTACACTTGATGTTGCCAAATACGATTACACATCGGTGTTTGTCACAATAATTGTACAAAACAAGTCACTATCTTGGAAATCAGAATCATGCTTTAAGTTTCCCTTGAACAGCATCCTAAGATTATAATTGCAGCATGTTATGTATAGCATTCCCATATTGTGAATGATAGTGGTGGTTAGGTGGAGAGGGATAGATCAGGCATATGTTTCAAATACTTTGTTACTTTAGTGCAACTATAAGATAAGACGCCCCTTTCACCTGGGATTGGATGAGGCAAAGCCAGATATTTTTATTTTGTACAAAGACTCCAAAATCCAAAGTTTTGCTTTGTGCCTCTAGTACTAGTTTTTTTAGGCCACAACAAAAGGATTATGTAGAAGTCTACAGTTATTATTGATTATGTGGATATAGGTTCTATTGTTGGGAAATGCCTGCATAATTTCTCTCCTCTGTGAACTCAAAAATAGGTACTATGCAGAAGCGTAAAATAAGTAATAATGACACCAAAAAATTTTTAGCTTGAAAAACATTCTCAATGTGAGTAAGAGAAAAATCACGAGACTCGTAGGTTACTTAAATCTCCACTATAAAATAATGGGAATACAATAATATTATTTCTTCAATTTGTGGATATAACTCTCACAAATTAGCTCACTATTTTTCTCTCTTAGAAATTCTCTATGAGACTCTTTCTATTTTTCTCTCACTATTTTTCTCTCTGTGAGGAGGATTGCTGCTTCTGCTTCTTGCATTTGGATGGAAGAATTGCTCTCTATTTATAGAGAGCCAATGCTTCAATGCATTGTCTTCCAACTCACAATCACCGTTCTGCCTTTCTTCATTTGTTGACAAAACCACCAATTATGTTGCAATTTTCAATATCCACCGAAAGAAGTTTTGGTTTGATGCAAATTGTCTTTGAGTTGGACCCCACAATTTTCTTCCTCCAGTTAAAGGAAAAATATCCTTGGATCAATTGGGGTTGATGCTAAGCCTGTAACTTCTTTACAGACTTCTAACTTCTAACCCTAAACAAAATGATAAAAGAACTTTAACCCATTAATTGAATTGCACCTCTAAGCCCAACTCTCTCTTTCTCTCTTTCTCTCTCTGTCTCTACACACACACACACACACACACACACATATTTTCATTATTTTAGAAAAGGTTGTTGATACCAACGTATGTTAATTCGAGTGGAAGAGACTCGAGTCTCTTAAACATGTAGTCCTTCGTTCAATTTTAAGATTCATATGTATGGAAATAACATTGTTAAAATGGGTCTTTGCTTAGATGCTTGATTATATCCAGGAAGTTAATCTCTCACCTATTAAATGAGAGAAATACTCTGAAAAACCGAAAGAAGAAAGCATTGCTGATGAGACTACTTGACTTAAGATTAAAAACCTAAATTAAACAAAACCTACTCTAACAATAATATACTAAAGCTTAACAAAAGAGCGGTCTTGGGGTTGAATGACAATGGGAGAGAGTTGAAGATAACGATGACTTCACAAGTGGTACTCGTTGAGCTTCGGTGCGACGGTGACGAAAAATGTGGTGGCCTGCCGTTGATGACGGCAAACTAGACACAGTGGCTTGCGGCGATGGGTGCGGTCTATGTAGGGATGTGATGGGTCATGAGGCTAAGCGGAAGTCATGGTTGCGCGACTTTCCAACAAATCACTGCATTCAAATGAGGGATCAAAAAGACTGATGATGGAATTTGTGGTAGCTTGTAGGGACAGACCCAGGTTATAAAGAGTGGGGACTGATGCCCCCACTCAACTTGAAACTTTTATTTGATCTTATATATATATATATATATATATATATATATATATATATATATATATATATGTTTTCTTTATCTTTTTATATGTATAATTTTTGCCATCATACAAATAAATTAATAAATTTATAGTCATAGAAAATAAAATCTATTTTTTAATATTATTTTTCAAAATATCACACCGTCCTCATGTGATTTGGAATCAATAAAGTACCAAAGTCTATCAAAATACTCAAAGCACCAAAGTTTTTTCTCACCTCTTTTTTTTTTCACTGTTACGCTTTAGTGATACCTTTTTCTCAAGCTTCTTTTTTTTTTCTTTTATTTAACCATTTGTTTTTCACCTTATGAATATCATAAAGAATTTCTATACAATCGTATGAAAGAATGATTGAATGATTGTTTAGTTACATATATATATAAAGAAAGAAATGTTTGATAATATTGATAATGAAAATATTATTCAGTGTTTTCAAAATATGAAAATATAAAAAAAAATAATTGTAATTTGATCTTTCATAATTTTGTATTAATATATTTTTTTATATATAAATATAATTATTAAAACTTTCTTTTTATGCTTCGTATTTATAACATTACTTTTGCCCCCAATGCCTAAAATTTCTGGGTCTGTCACTAGTAGCTTGGATTTTGGTTGAATTGGGGCTCCTTTGTGATTGGCCTTTATTTTTTATTATTTTATTATTTTTAATAGTATTTTGTAAATGATTGAAGTTACAGAATTTCTAGGTTTATTCAATTTTTTTTAAATTTTTTTTCAACTTCAATGGGTGATTTCTGTTGGCTTAGCTCTATCTAAATATAGCTTGGAGTAGGATTTAGTCTCTAGTTGTGGTTTATTATGAGTGGTTGTCTGATTTTGTTGGTAACACCTATAATTGGTGTTTAAGAAATTTTATACTCATGAAGAACATGGAGAATTGAGATTAAATTAAACAGCGTACCGAAAATGAATCACAAATACAAACACTGAATATCACCAAATTCAAACACAGAATCAAGAACACTAATAGAATTCAATTGCAATCAATGCAAACTTAGATTCAAACACAAGCATATTCCAATGACTAGAGGAAAAATCAGAACAAGAAAGATGAGCAAACCAATCTCAAATCCACTGAGTTTCATAGAAAACCTTTTAGCATAGGGATGGTTCAATTATCTTAGAGTACTAAAGCTAAATACAAAATTGAGCCGTTTTTATTGAAAGTGATTAAAAAAATTATTAAAATTTTGTTCTTTTAGCCTTTTGAGATACAAAATTTTATTTTTTTAATATTTTTTCTCAACATAATCTTTAGAGGAGATTGAAATTAAGAAAGAAAGCTAAAATAAAGAGTCAAAATAAATGAGTAAGAAAAAAATTCAAAAGTGAATATTATAAATTGGAAAAATGATTACTAGTTTTACTAAAGAAAAACTAGTTATTGGTTATTTTTGGTAGTCCTTGTTGTTTATTGAAGAAATTTTGGAGAAGATGATAAAAAAAGGACATCATTTCACGTTTAGGAATGAGGAGGGAGGAGTAATCTACCACGTATGTAGCTAACAAGACACGTAACGTCCAACAAGGCATTAACGTGTCATATAAGCGTCTTCATTAACTTTAATTAAGGCAGGTTAGAGAAATTTTTAAGTGATTTCGGAGTAAAAAATTTCTTTTAATATATCCTATTGAATGTGTGTCATATTAGCATTGTGGACTATTATTATCTCCTTCTTTAACTATATTTTTAATGTCATTGTTGATTTGTTAAACATTCAATGATACAAAATAATATATTTTTCTTACTTTAAAAGCACTTAAGAATCTCTTAGTTGATTAACGGGTCGAATTAATAAAAGTAACTATGTTTTGTTGAATGAGAGACTTCAATGATAACTTCCTTAAACACATAAGGGATAAAAATGACCATCTGGTTAATAAGGAACCATCCAACCATTAGACCGACACATGGCGTTGGTTAATGTCTTTATATTATATATATAGTTATTTTGCTGGATTTTCATAAAAGTGAAGAACTTCCATGAAGTTATTATTATATATTCTATAATACTATTGTATTTTCAATTTTCAATAATTTTTGTTTTAATGAATTTATATATACTGGTATATAATTATTTTTTCAATCACTATTTATTTACGTAGAATATTATATAAATATATAAAATTATTATATTCTGATTCGACCACGATTTAACTATAGTTTAATTATTAAACTTTGAAATTGATTCAATTTTCAAAACCTTGCTTCCGACTATGCATGGGTAAAAAAAAAAATACTAGTATAAGATGCTCATGCAAGCTAACTAATTACATTAAAAGTAAGCAATGTTTACAAATGAAGCATAGTGCCTAGACAAATGTCTTTTATAAAATGGGTTGATGAGATAGTCTACAAATGGTTAGCCTTAACAAATATGTGATATAAAATAGATTGGACTTGACATATATTATAAGTTTAATGGGACGGCTAAGTGTAGGCCCAATGGATTATAGGTCCAATGCTAATGAAGCTTGCGATGAGAGGGTTTAGTAATCTATGTAAACCTATTAACTTCCTGTTAAGAATATTTAGTTATTTTGTTTTATTATTTATTAAGGGTAGAATAGTATTTTCCTTTTCCTGTTTAGCCTATATATAGTTTCTTTGTATTTAGGTTAAATTGACTTTTGCATTTCAACAATCAATGAAACCCTTGTCTCTTCTTCACAAATGTTCTTCTATTTTTCTTTGAATTCTTTATCATGGTATCAGAGAAAGCCATGGGACGAGGCTTAATCTCAAACACAGCTTTCGCGGATCCAACTCCGCGGTGAGTTGGCTGCCGGTTGTGAGGCGACCGTACAATTTCGAGAGGGTATTCGCTCAACTTCGCTCAGTTCTTGTAATCTGGTATTTCGTTTTTCTTTTGGCTGCAATCTGGTATTTCGTTTTCTTTTGACTTTCTTGGTTTTTTGATTATGGCTACTGAAAGAGACGATTCGCTTCAGTCTGTGAGTGTGAGGTTGGATGGAAAGAATTATTCGTATTGGAGTTATGTGATGAGAAACTTTCTAGGGTAAAAAGTCACGGTTGAGGGGTATCTTTGCTTTGATAGATACCTGGAAGCAAACAATGCAAAAATTATTACTTGGATTAACAATTCGTTGAGCATTCCATAGGTACACACAAATGGCGAAGTATGAGACCGCAAAGGAGGTTTGGGATCATTTGCAAATGTTATTCACTCAATCAAATTTTGCAAAGCAAGATCAATTGGAGAATGATATACGAGCTCTTCAACGAAGAATATGAGTATTCGGGAGTTTTATTCTATATAACAGATCTTTGGGATCAATTGGCTCTTACAGAATCGGCGAAATTAAAGGCATGCGGTGCTTATATTGCTCGTAGAGAACACAATAGACGATTGATATACGCTTTTTAATGGCACTTCGCAGTGATTTTGAAGGACTTAGAGGTTCAATTTTGCATCGTTCTCCTCTTCCTTCGTTGACTCAGTTGTCGGTGAGTTATTGGTCAAGAAATACGTCTTAAGTCTTATTCTGAAAAGGGAATTCTTTCTACTTCTAATCCCTCTGTGTTAGCGGTATCCTCTAAGCCACCCTCCAATAATCGAATAAGTCTTATACGAGGGTTGCCATTGACGAGTGCGCTCGTAAGCGTAAAGGTCATTGGAAGGCTCGGTGTCCTAAGTCGAGACAACATAACCAATCGCAACAAAGAATCTCAAGCTTCGAAGCCTGGTAACCAAATACAATCTAATGCTTATAGACCACCTCGTGGTTACAGACCACCACACCTAATACAAGCAGACAGCTTGCTTCATCGTCCTTTCACCGATCCTAGTACTGCCTTGAGCAATTTCGAAGTTTTCTCCTTATGCCCACATGCTATGTCCGCCTCTTCTTCCATGGGTCGGTTGCCTCATAGTTCTTCGTGTATGTCTCATTCTCAGTATGGGTCTTGGATTCTCGGTGCTTCACATCATATGTCTCCGATTCTTCACATTTTGCTTCGTGTCTCCTTCGTCTTCTATTCTGTTATGACCGCCGATGGCACTCCTATGCCTTTAGCAGTGTTGGTTCACACCTAACTTGTCTCTCCCTAATGTTTATCATATTCCTAAACTCAAATTAAATCTTGCTTCACAAACAGATTCGGTAATTTAGTCACATTTTCCTCTTCTTCTTGTTATGCGAGTGATCTCAGCCTCGAAGCCGATTGGGACAGCCGTAGGGAGGGGGGACTATATATTTTGGATGAGTTAAAAGTGCCATATTCTTTTCATTTGAGTCATTCTTCTTCTAGTTTTTACTTATGGCATTCTCGTCTAGGTCATGTTTCATCTTCTCGTTTGAGATTTTTGGCATCCACAGGGGCTTTAGGAAATTTACAAACTTGTGATATTTCGATTGTAGTGGATGTAAACTGGCAAAATTTTCAGCTTTACCTTTTAATCAAGTATTTCTTTTTCTTCTCCTTTTGATTTGATTCATTCTCGATGTATGGGGACCTTCTCCCGTTGCCAAAAAGGAGGGTCTCGATATTATGTTTCTTTTATTGATGATCATACTCGTTATTGTTGGGTTTATTTAATGAAACACCGTTCTAAATTCTTTGAGATATATACACTTTTTAGTCTTGTCAAAACTCAACATTCTCAATAGTTTTAGGTGTGATTTGGGTGGGGAATACACCTCTAATAAATTTTGTGAGTCGCTTGCCTTAGATGGAACTATTCACCAAACTTCATGTACGATACTCCCGAGCAAAATGGTGTTGTTTGAAAGAAAACATAGGCACATTGTTGAAACCGCCGCTCTCTTCTTGTCTTTATGCTTCGTTCCTAGTGTGTTTTGGGGTGAAGTCGTTCTTACTCTTTGTAAGTTTGATTAATACAATTCCATCTTCTCATATTTCGTGGTTTGTCTCCTTTTGAAAAGTTGTATGGGTATGCTCTCGATTATTCTTTCTTTAGAGTTTTTGGTTGTACTTGTTTCGTTCTTCGTCTCATGTGGAACGCAGCAAGTTGTCCTCTCAATCTGCTATTTGTGTCTTTCTTGGTTATGGTAAAGGTAAAAAGGGGTATCGTTGTTTTGATCCAATAACTCAGAAACTTTATGTGTCTCGTCATGTTATTTTTCTTGAGCATATACCTTTCTTTTCTATTCCATCCACTACTCATAGTTTGACTAGATCTGACCTTATTCGTATAGATCCTTTTTCTGAGGATTCTGATAGTTTGTCATCTCAGGTTCCTAGTACTTCAAATACCCCTTCTGCAGGTACTGACACTTTACTCTCCGGCACATCTGAAGCTTCCTCTTCTCCTATGGTCCCTCAAGCTCCGTCTGAGATTGTGGATCCACCCGTACGTCAATCCATACGCATTCGTAAGTCCACAAAGTTACCAGATTTTACTTATTCTTGTTATTCTTCATCTTTTTCTTCCTTTTTAGCTTCTATTCATTGTCTCTCTGAGCCCTCTTCCTATAAAGAGGCTATTCTTGATCCTCTTTGGCAGTAAGACTATGGATGAGGAACTTTCGCTTTGCAAAAGACAGTACTGGGACTTGGTTCCTCTACCTCCCGTAAGACCGTTGTTGGTTGTCGTTGGGTATATAAAATCAAGACTAATTCGATGGATCTATTGAGCGATACAAAGCCAGGTTGGTTGCAAAAGGGTATTCTCAACAAGATGGTATGGATTATGAGGAGACATTTGCTCTCTCGTTGCAAAAATGACTACTATTCGTACTCTTATTGCAGCTTCGGTTCGTCGCTGGCATATCTTTCAACTTGATGTTAAAAACGCCTTCTTGAATGGAGATCTTCAAGAAGAAGTTTATATGGCACCCCTCCCGGTGTTTTACATGATTCTCGGTATGTCTGCAAGCTCAAGAAAGCATTATATGGTCTCAAACAAGCACCCCGTGCTTGGTTTGAGAAATTTTCTGTTGTGATCTCTTCCCTTGGATTTGCTTCAAGTAGTCATGATTCTCGCTTTTTTGTTAAGTGCACCGATGCAGTCGTATCATTTTGTCTTTATATGTTGATGACATGATTATCACCGGTGACGATATTCATGGTATTTCGGTTTGAAGACAGAGTTAGCTAGACAGATTTGAAATGAAGGATTTGGGTTCTTTACGATATTTCTTGGGTATTGAGGTAGCCTACTCACCCGAGAGGTTATCTTCTTTCTCAATCGAAATATGTTGCATATATTCTTGAGCGAGCTAGACTTACTGATAATAAGACTGTAGACACTCCCATTGAAGTTAATGCAAAGTTTTCTTCTTCTGATGGTTTACCTTTGTCAGATCCTACTTTATATCGTACTATTGTTGGGAGCTTGGTATACCTTACTATTACTCGTCCAGATATTGCATATGCTGTTCATGTTGTTAGTCAGTTTGTTGCTTCTCCTACTACAGTTCATTGGGCAGCTGTACTTCGTATTTTGCGATACCTTCGAGGTACAGTCTTTCATAGTCTTTTATTTCCATCAACCTCTTCCTTAGAGCTGCGTGCATACTCTGATGCTGATCATGGCAGTGATCCCACAGATCGCAAGTCTGTTACTGGTTTCTGTATATTTTTGGGTGATTCTCTTATTTCTTGGAAGAGCAAGAAACAATCTATTGTTTCTCAATCTTCAACTGAAGCAGAATATCGTGCTATGGCATCTACTACTAAAGAGATTGTTTGGTTACGTTGGTTACTTGCAGATATGGGAGTTTCTCTTTCGATCCCACTCCTATGTATTGTGACAACCGGAGTTATTCAGATTGCTCACAACTCGCTTTTTCATGAACGAACTAAGCACATTGAGATCGATTGTCACCTTACTCGTCATCATCTCAAGCATGGAACCATTATCTTGCCCTTTGTTTCTTCTTCTTTGCAGATTGCGATTTCTTTACCAAGTCGCATTCCATCTCTCGTTTTCGTTTTACAAGTAAACTCGATGCTTGTAAATATTTGTTTGAGTTTGAGGAGATGTTAAGAATATTTAGTTATTTTGTTTTATTATTTATTAAGGGTAGAATAGTATTTTCCTTTCCCTGTTTAGCCTATATATAGTTTCTTTGTATTTAGGTTAAATTGACTTTTGCATTTCAACAATCAATGAAACCCTTGTCTCTTCTTCACAAATGTTCTTCTATTTTTCTTTGAATTCTTTAACTCATGATAACATTTCATAAATTAAAGAGACATTGCCACTAGACATCCTTCTGTTTCCTCTGGTTGTCCCATTGAATATCTATCATAAGGAATTGGGTATAGGGAGGAATATGTTGCACACAATCAAATACAATTTACCATGTCACAAACAGATACACCTCTTTTCATTATACTTGACATATTAGTGTTCTAAACTCATGCATCAAATATTTAGGAAATAAAGTTTATACATAAAAAAATTAAAATAAACATAGATGAATGATATTAGCAATAAGGAATGCTCAGCAGTGAGTATTGCTAGAGATTGTGGAAATTAATGTGCTGAATCAAGATCATCTTTGGAAAATGGTCCTTGTAACTCATCCCAAGTATTTGGGTTATGGCTGAGTTGGTTTGATATTATCTTTGCAGTAATGTCCTCAAAATGAGGGTTTTACGTAGTGTTTTAATAATCGATCCAATTGAACCAGTGGAATCATGGAACAGGTACCGGGTAGTTTATCAGTTATGATTCGATTAGAAAACCACTAAAGCCATTAAACTAATCAAAACCAGTAAAAATGGGTTAAAATCGGAAAACCGAAAATCATGAAACCGGGTGGTCCTTTGGGATTTTGCGATTTTCCTGTTACTTCACGCCACTATATTTCTAGCTAGGTTGAGGGGCTTCACATTCTCTGTTTCCGGCCAGGCGACAAGGCGTCCTTGTTTCCATATCTAAACATGCTCCATACAACAAGGTGGGGGTGCTTCAGTAGCTCTTTCATTTTTCGCTTGTTGCTTTTTGTGCACAAAAATACTGAGCGGCGATAATGGTAAAATTTCTTAAATGGCCCATTAACTACCACATAACATGAACGGATTTGAATCCTCTTATTTATTAAGAGAGATAAATATAAATATTATAAAAGAAATTTTTTACATTATAATTTTTTTTTAATAATTTTTTTTGTATTTATTTCTCTCATTTATTTGACCATTTAAGAGAAAAAAAATTCTACTCCACTTAAAAGAAAAAAAATGAGAGGATCTAAGTCCTACAACAACGGACATACTTCATGGTGCACTAGCACTGCACTTTTCTTGGAAAGGGTCATCGGGTTAGGTAGGTTGTGGGTGGAAAGAGAAATATTTTATCCTTTAATTTAATTTTTTTATTAATCATCTTAATTATTAAATAAAAAAATATTAAATATTTTTTTATGTTAGTAAGATATTAGATATATTTATTTTTTTATTTAATATTATAAAAATTATTAGGAGGAGAATATAACATTAATTAGGTGAAAATAAAGCTATTGTAAAAGAGTTTTATTATATTCTCTTAATTTTTTTAATAATTTTTTTAATATTAAATAAAAAACATTTAATAAGAAAATAAATGTATTTAATATTTTAAAAATATAAACAATATTCAATATTTTTTCATTTAATAATTAAGAAAATTAATAAAAAAATTATGTATTACAATATTAGGAGTTAGAATTATGCATTGCAAAATGTCCATTTAAGAATTGAGAGTGTCATTGGAATTGTATGAATATCACTGCTCGGTCAGAATAATTCTATTTGTTAAGTACTTTTTATTATTTTAATATTAAATATGCGTAAATAAAGTATGTGGCTCATATAAAGAATATATCAATTTCTAAAAAATGTCTATCATACATGTCAATTATTAAATAAAATGTTTAAAAAATAATGTAATAAACAGTACCTATCTAAAAATCTCTTGATGCTCAATAACTTTTAAGTTTTTATGCAAATGTAATTGTCAAGTCTTTAATGATTGCCATTGCTTTATGTTTTCTTACGCAAATATGTCGGATACAACTCATGCTAACTTGAGTATAACATTATTATTATTATTGTTGACTCTTTGATTTTGAGACTCTTTAATTTTATTAATTTTTCATGCAATAATGATGATATTTTAAAAAATTCATTTATTATTTTTACATTATTATCTTGAATAACATTTTTAAGTAACATATATATATATATAACTTTATCTATTTTTTAAATATTTATTATATTATTCCGATCAATCATCAGTTGAACCAGTAAACCATGAATCACCTTATTTTTAAAACATTACTTTTATGTTTCATTATTCATAAGGAAAAGACTTGTTTTGCAATTTATTTGCCAAGGCGATTCAAAAGGTACCCAGAAACTTTCACATGTAAGTAGTGATCAATGATTTAGAAATAAACACCTAGGGAAATCTGGTTTTACCTAATGAGTGGTTAGAAAAAGTCATATCTAATATAGTTTTATCCGATAGGGTCAACATCAAATCCAGAGACTTCAATTTAAAAAAAAAAAATCAAATCAAGAGAATTGATCAATACCTTTTTTTTAGCTGCAGAAGATATCTAGAAACTTATGACGGTGGACATTGAGAGATTGTTTGAGCTTTGCCTAGTTGATGTGTCTATTTGTCTATAGGTCCTTTTTTATATTTAGGAGGATATCTTATTCTATCATCTTCACTTTTGTTTCTTCTCTAACAATATTTCTTCTTGTATGACAAAATTTAAAAAGAGTATTGTTCCTGTGTTTAATGGAGAAAGATTTTGATGTACATGATTGCTAACATTATATTTTCTGCGGTCGAGCAATGGGTGATGCTGGTTCTGCAGTTGCTTATTTTGAAGACAGTGTTGAATTTCTCTCAAAGTTGCCGAAAGATGATTTGTAGGTTATTTAATTTGAGCCTTGCTTAAGAGTGGAAATTTATATATGACATGGCCATGTTACCCTTTTTTTTTTTGACTTTATTTCGTTAAACTTGCCATCTTATAGATTGCACATACACTTTCTGTTTCACTTAATAAAATTATATTGGAGATCTTAAATATTATGATGGCGACCTTCAAGCTGCGAGATCTTACTATTTTTTATCTTTGAATGTTCGCTGTGATATCATCAAGCATAATTCAAATGTTCCATCTCAGGTTGGTTACTGCTATCTGCTTATACTTGAATTGAATTACCAATACATTTGTCTGACTTGCGTTGGTGCATTCTTAGCTTGTTATTTTATTTGGTCACCATAAATTAGTCTGATAGCTGAGATTGATTTCTAGACATATACATGGATTACTTTCCTTGGGCTTAATGGGAAATTTCTGTGCATTATTGAATTTATATTAGATGTTTATTTCAGGCTTAAGAATGGATATATTACATGTTTATTGGTACTATTCATTTTTCCAATTACCCATTCAAGTTAATTGAATGTTATGATCATCCATACAACTTGCCACTGTAGAACACGTGTTTTTGTCAGCAGCCCTGGTTTATATTGAAATTAACGTTTCTTATTGCTTCTTATCATTCAGGTTCTAGATGTTGCTATTTCTCTTGAAAAAGTTGCAGATATGGACAGAAATCTTGGAGATACAAATTTGACTACTTATGGATTTCAAGAAGCCATAGGCTTGTAGGAATCACTGACACTGAAATCTGAAGCCAGTGGGCTTGAGCAATGGGTGTGTTTTACGTATTTTGTCACATATTGGAGCCAAAGAAAGAAATACTTCATAATATTACTGCTGCTCCCCTTCGCATCCCCCCCCCTCCTTTTTTTTTCTTTGTGGCTTATCTGCTATGTTAATATTTCCGTATTAGATCCTAGAATTAATTTTATTTTCATTTTTTTTAGCACCGTTAGGAAGGATTTAGATTTAAATGGTCTCTCTAAAGATTTAGTTTTTAACAAGATACAGTTTGATACTTTGATCCATGTAGCCGAACTCCCGTGAAAAAAGGTTTTACTGGTGTTGTTCTTCTTCTTATATAGCGCCTATCAGTGCTACACTTCCTTAGAAGCCAACATGCTGATAAACAAAAACAAGATGAGTAACTGTCTGAGATAGATGCTCCATGAGAAGGAAGGCAGTAATTCAGATGCCATAAGCCACGGGCCTGGTTTTGTAAAAATAAGCTAAGTTATCAGAGGCATTCCTAATAGAGGAAGAAGGGATTTCAGAGTAACGAATATTTCAGTCATTTCTGGCACTATACTACCTACCTTTCTTTGCCTGAGATTCTACAGCTGAACCTCTTGTTAATTGCATGTACATACACAACTGTCTATATTTTTTTTTTCCGTTGCTATCTTCTTTGTGTATAAGGACAACTGTAATGGGGTCTTCCTTGCATTATTGTAACTAAATGTACTTGGTATAATAAACAAGGAAAGAAATAGCATGAAGTAAAAGATGTAGTTTGCTTTTGAACTCAATGAATAATACCTTCTATACTGTGAAAAGCTCAGCACAATTTATAGAATATTAACCATCAGTATAGCCTTTACACTTGATGTTGCCAAATACGTTTACACATCGGTGTTTGTCACACTAAATGTACAAAACAAGTCACTATCTTGGAAATCAGAATCATGCTTTAAGTTTCCCTTGAACAGCATCCTAAGATTGTAATTGCTGCATGTTATGTATGGCATTCCCATATTGTGAATGATAGTGGTGGTTAGGTGGCGAGGGATAGATCAGGCATATGCTTCAAATACTTTGTTACTTTAGTGCAACTATAAGATAAGACGCCCCTTTCACCTGGGATTGGATGATTCAAAGCCAGATATTTTTATATTGTACAAAGACTCCAAACTCCAAAGTTTTGCTTTGTGCCTCTAGTACTAGTTTTTTTAGGCCACAACAAAAGGATTATGTAGAAGTCTAATGTTATTATTGATTATGTAGATATAGGTTCTATACACTTCATGTTGGGCTGGTGTTGATGGATTAATATAACTAAGCTTTTATCTAACATTAACCTCTGTCATGCTCCATCGAATATCCACATGTTGTAAGAGAATTGGAATGATGACCAATATTCACTTGAGGATTGGCTCTTGCATTGTCTTTAATGGTAAATGATAAACATAAGTATGCTTCCGTGTTCGAAATTCAGTAGTAAATGTAAACGTACTTCCATATCTAATTCTTATTTGGTGCTCTAAATTCATATACTACTTTTTTATAAGTACTGAACCAATAACTTATATCTAAATCTCTCTCCACCCTTAAAAAAAATCAAGACTAAGCACCACAAACCGTGCCCCTTCTTACTGTAAGGCTATAGTTCTAGTAAATTATTGTTTTTACTTATACACTATCAAGGCTGTACTCTGCAGTCTGCACATATAACTTTGGCCAGAGGGCCCAATAGAACCTATAACAAAGAAGATACCAATAGAATAGAAAATGCGTGAAGACTAAGAAATTGATGGGAATGAGAGAAAGAGAATGAAAGGAAACAAAGAAGAGAAATGCACATGGCTATGGAAGTATATAAGACTTCTTTTTCTTGCTTTTTTGCACAAAAAAGAGATTAATTTACTTGCATTTCAAGCATATGATTTGCTTTATTTCATTCATATCCCTCTCATTAAAGAGAGAGCATCTATACAGATAACTGGATTCTAGCTTTTCCAGAATTCAGGTAACTGAAAATAACTTATGATACATTTGACTTGACTGGTATGCAACTGTATAGAACAGATAGGACTATGCAATCTTTCTCTGCCCTACAAATAGAGGATCAATATTAAACGCTTATGGAACAAAAAATCAAAAAGCCACAACAGCATTTTTTTCAGTTACTGCTGCAAAATTACTAATTTGGTTTCTTTTCTATGTAAGGAAAATATTTGACTGATGCAATAATTAAGTATTCAGAGTAACAAAATAGAAACATTTGAAATTTTCTAAAATAAAAATATTTTCATTTTTCTTCCTTGTGTGATGGGCATTTCTTTTTCGGGAAAGGGGATATTAAAGGGACAAGTATTTGCATCCAACTCAAGTATATATTCACTGGTGCGGTCATAATTAGCAAACTGTGCTGGCAATAGTCCTCCATACACACCGTTGTACCTAATTTTTATTACACTAATTTAACAATAATACCAAAGGGAAAAAAAAAGGAAGATAAAATTTCCTGTGATATTTTTATTGATTTAGACAAGTAATAATTGAGCCAACAAGAATATAAGATCAGTGTTGTAGAGATGAGGATGTTGCGTTGGATGTGTGGCCATACAAGACAAGATAGGATTAGGAATGAATGCATTAGAGAGAAAATAGGGAAGACCTATCATTGTGAAAAAGATGGGAGAATCTTTTAGATGATTTAGACGTGTAAGGAGAAGACCCTTAGAAATTCCTCAGTAAGAAGAGTAGATCGGTAGATAATAGGTACAATAGTTAGAAGTAAAGGAAGACCAAGAAAGACTACAGGTGAAACGATTAAAAAAGATTTAGATCTGAATAATATATCTGAAGACTTAGTTTATAATAGGACATAATGACGTCGTTTGATCTATGTAGCCGATCCCACTTAATGAGAAAAGACTTGGTTGTTGTTGTTGTCCTCGTTGTAGAGAAGCAATAATTGGTAAACTTATTCTAGTAGTAGTAGCAGTTAGAGGAAATGGTTAAAGGCAGAGAAAGTGAAGAAAAAAAATAAACTAGTAGTAGTAACAGTAGTAATGCATATAAGTGAAGCAAAAGAATCAACAAAGATGCTCTCACATCACATGCTTCATGTTTCAAGCTCCTTATATTAAGCAAATACTCTCACTTAGCCTATAAATGGATGATTGCATGAGCAGCTCTCTTCATTAGCAGCACTTCCTCTCATCCTCTTCAATGGAGTGGCTTCTGCAATTCCTTCATCTCCTCTTTATAGCTTCTCCTTTTATCTGCAGTACAGCAATTTCAGATCAAATTCCCAAGGTTTATATATATACATATGTTCCCCTCTTTCTTATTTTTTATTTCATTTTGTTACGACAGAATCACCCAAGCTTCTCTTATTTTCTGCAGCCTTATGTTGTTTATATGGGAAATTCAGCACCAAACAGCATTGGGGTAGATGGCCAAATACCTGAATCAGCTCATTTGGAACTATTGTCATCAATTATTCCAAGGTTACTCACTTCATCACCACCACCAACATCATTATCTAATTTAAATCTTGGACTTCTACACATAAATATAATCATCATTGAAATCCATTCAACTTATGGAATGAACATTTTCTTTTCCTTTACATTTTCTCAGAAGGGAGAGTGAGAGGATAGCTCTAATCCACCATTTCAGTCATGCCTTTAGTGGGTTCTCAGCCATGCTTACAGAGAGTGAAGCTTCTGCACTGTCTGGTATTTGATCTTGTCTGCTAGCTCCTTTTTCCTTTTTTGTCTGTTCCAAATTCCTAACTTCCATGTTTCTTTGACTTTTCTACTGTTTTGTTGGGAAGGCTTTGTCAATTTACTTTATTCTTTATAGTCATTAATTAATTTCTAATCACAAAGACAAAAGAGCATTAATTTTATAATGTGGGTTTTTTTTACTTGAAGCAAAGTCTGTCTGCAATCAGTACCTATAATGTGGTTAGAAGAAGTGAATTATGGTGTCTATTATATCAATTATTACTCTATATAAATAATTTTGTTCACCAAGCTTGACTACGCTCAAAATGATGTAAAAGACAAAACAACAGTAACTGTAGTGGGGAAATGGGTTATTTAAATAAAAAGCATGTGTATAGAGATGAAGGAAGATTTTTAAAAACATAACGAATGTGAAAAACGAAAATATTTATGATCCAGCCTTAGAGATCTGAAGATATCTTGCCTGTTCAAGTCTCAATTTGAAGGAATGAACCTTAGAAGGTAGAAGAGTGAGAAAGAAAATTAAATTATTTCGATATACCATAATAAAGCTAATAAGAGTAACACAATAGTTTCAGTAAAAATTGTTTATTACTTCTGATTCGGTTACATAAAGCTTTATGATAATCCTAGTCAACGATTGAGTAAGTGGCAGTACTGCCCAGAGCCAGATGTAACTATATCAATAATCGTGTACTATTGTTTAAGTTGCATTACATTGTATGATCCTATTACAAGTGTGAATTTGCAATAAAAAGGTTATAATATGAAGTTATGATTACTATATTCTTTTCTGAAATCTGAAAGAACGTAGTTTTACAAAGATGGTTGACTCCACTGTACTATCGATGTATTGAGAACTGCACATTCTTTTCCGTATTATAAGCTAAAATTTAATTATAAATGACATTGAAAAAGAATTTAAGTATTCAGGGGGGGCAGCCAAATTTATTATTTGAGGGTATGAAAAAATCCAGTATATATATTTTTTGAGGTCAGATTATAAATTACAAAAAATAAAATTGATTTAAAAAAATTAAATATTTTAAAAAAAAGTTATGAGGCTTGGGGCCATGGCCTTTGCCAGCCCCTTGCCTCCATCCTAATTAGTATCCATACAATAATAATAGCGTCCTCTTCATAAATTTTTATTAATAATTTTTTTATAAAATGTTTCAATAATAATTTATCAAATTTTAAATATTTTAAAAATTATTGGAATTTAATAACATGTATTGAATTAAAAATATTATTTACAATTAATCGTGATAATTGATTTAACTTCTCTTGGATTTTATTTTACACATACAATTTTTATATAATTTTTTTGCACTTCCAAACACTGGTCAAATTTACTTCCAAATTTTTGTAATTTTCTAACAAGTGCTATATATATGTAACTTATCGATACTTTTTTTTTAAATGAATATGCGCTATAGAAAAACCTTATATTAAGATGTATAACTACAATAAGAATAGCAAAACATTAATTTTTAAATCAAGTGTATCAAATAATTTTAATTGGTGTTGTCCCGTTGAGATAACTATTGCCACGTGATTTATAAACAGGCCACGATGGTGTGGTATCAGTGTTCCCAGATCCAATTCTTCAGTTGCATACAACGCGATCTTGGGATTTCTTAGAATCAGAATTGGGAATGAAGCCAAGTAGCACTCGTACATACCAACACGTATCAAGTGATATCATCATTGGTGTGATAGACACTGGTAAGAGATAAAAAGTTAACAGCTCTTCTTTAATTTGGTTGTCTTAACCCAATAATTCTGAATTGACACTTACTTTTACTTTTTCAAATGTCTTCATTCTAATTAAATTTTTATTTTATTTTATGCACTTTACATTATTGTTTAGGATGAGAACTGAAGTATACAAGAGAATTTATAAGTTTTTAATGGTTAATGTCATTATTGTTCTTACATCATCAAATCTGCAAAAGCATGTTTTTATATAGAATATTTGTGCCTATCCTGAAGTTTAGTAAAATATTGAATGCACCTTATCTTACTTCAAAAAATTAAATGAAATTTTTATAGTAAAAGGATTACGAGTGCAGATAAGTTTAAGAGAAAACTTATATAAAGTTCTTTAAGTGTTTGTGATACTTGTGTCTAATAAAAACATGAATGTTTTATTTTTTAGTTATTTAATTATTATTTTTAAAATTTTCATTAATAAATTATAAAAAAATATACATATATCATATTTTTATTAGAGACAAATACCACAAATATCTAAGATTTTACTTAAGTTTTGTCCATAAGTTTATGTCAAAGGCAAATTTTTTTAGAGAAAATATAAATAAAGTTGATTAGGTACTTGTAATACTTATCTCCAATATGCCAAAGGCAAATTTTTTTTTTCCCTTCTTTACGATTACAAATTAATTAAGTGCACTCCAACTGGATTTGGCTTCATTCTACAGCATTACTTGACACGACTCTTTTTCTTACACCACAGTATTGTACTTTCTCAAATAAATAAACTTTGAATATAAAACCCACCTAAACTTCACATTGTAATTCATAATGCATTAGTTTTTTTTTTTTTAAAGAAGATATAGTGATCTAACTGTTTCTGTCCGTATTTTATTATCAATTTTAATGTAATTAAATATTAATTTTTTTTGTCTTCACAATTAAATTATTAAATATTTCAATGTAATATTATATTAGCACAAACAGAAATCTACACTATCACAAAACATGAGAAATGTATACTCAATGAATTCACCTTTGCTTTTTTTTTTCCACTTCTTAATATATAGAAAAGATTATTTCATATGTATTAAGAATTTTAGCTTATTAATTACCAAAATTAAAATTATAAGAACTTATTTGCTAAAGAGTTAAAGTCAATGTGAGTCACAAAGGCTTCGTTAAAATTAGTTTAACATATAAAATTGGACACAGCATTTTATTTCAGTTTAGTATCATAGTTGGAGGAAACCAAAGGATGATGTTATCTCTGAATTTGATCAATTAGAAATAATAGCAAGAAATAAAGTTTAAAAAAAAATGAAATAGTAATAGCAAGTGATAGATGGACATAGTTACATAACATGCCATAGTAGCATGATATGGACACAAACATATTGTTGGTCTCATGTGAAACTGATTTGTCACTACTCACTACTTTTTTTTTTGGAGATTCATGACTGTTCACTACTGATATCCTTGTGGTTGAGGCCAATTGGCAGTTGCAGCATCTACATCTATAGTATGTTATGGCAATTCATTGTGGCCCGCAACTAGCTGTTATGATTGCTACCCACATCCTTTTTGTTTTGAGAGAAAATATGTTCAATAACTACCCAATTTCTATATCACTTTATGCCAATTGAAAACTTTACTTCCTTATCTTCGTATATTATGTCACGTGGGTTTCCTTTAAGAAGTGTGTATTTATGTTTAAAGCTGAGGATCTGAGGCTGGCCTCTTAAATGCAAGCCTCTGTAGTAATGCTCAATGATGAGTTTGGAAAGTGAAAATTAGAGAAAGAAAATGGTAGAGGTGTAATTAACGTTATATCATATATATTTTTTTGCATCACACTTTCCTTTCCTTTTCATTCCTAACAAATACAAATAACAAAGTGGGGCATGAGATAGCAGCTAAAGTGAAGTGAGAAATAGCTAGCACCATTCCTTATAATAATGCTAATGGACAAATAAAACAATAGATTACTTCTTTTGCAAACTCTTTACATTTTGCAAACGACCTTCTAGACATTTTGTGCTGAAAAATATATGGGGGCTAGAACTTTAAAGTGAAATAATCATTTTAAAAACTTTTTAAGCATTGCATTCAATTTCCTTCTGCAAAACTACCTACAGAAATTGGGAAATCCCAAGGCATGTGGAGCTTTACATTAGTGTCACCACTCACCAGAAACCTCCCTTTCTCTCCCACAATTGAATGATTATTGACTAGTATGTAAGAGTGAAAAACCAACTCTTCATACCCTATAATGTTGAACCTTTTTTGAAATCAAATGGCCTTTTTGAAATTTACCAAATTCCCCACACTTGCATTAAAACATTGAAAGGAATTTCTCAAGTTACTTTTCTAGCTTTTGTCATCTCCAGCTACTTATTACTCAAGATCAAGAATCCAGACACGGACACACACTTTCTTTAGGGAGCCTTGCAGGAAATTTGTCTCGAGGATCATATTTTCGATTTGCTTAAGTGTGGGGCCCTTGGTGCCCCAATCAGTTAGGGCCACAGACAAGATAGTGTGAAGGTGGAACAACCTAGATAGAGATGGCAATGAGGTGGTTTTTTTTAACATTCTCAACATGTTCTTCCAAGAGTGAAATCTCTCCCATACCCTTCCCTTTCAACACTCCTTCCAGCATAATTTCAGTAGCCAAATCTTGTCATCAACCCTGCTGTTCCCATCTCATTGCTTGCATAGAAATGTAAACTAAGTGATATTGGGGATTTAGGAAACTATTGAAAGGGAAGACAGATTAAAAAGTAATAACTAATAAGTAAAAACTAGAAACTACAAAGCATTCTAAAATTAGAATAAAATCATGTTGAACATTCCATAATATAAAATGTAATCAGCACCCAGACTTCATGTGCAGTCACAATTTTTTAATAACTTTCCTCACTTTGAAACTCTAAAAAACCCTTCATAAACTTCATCCATTACTGATCCTTAAGGATCCATAAATTATAGACCTTACTGTAGAATTTGCATGTTTCATATTGTGAACAAATTATTTGAATATTATTCAATTATGTTATGGCTATGTCTGTTCTGCTTCAAGGGATATGGCCAGAGTCTCCAAGTTTCAAAGATGAGGGTATAGGGCAGATTCCTGCAAGATGGAAAGGAGTTTGCATGGAGGGTCATGATTTCAAGAAATCCAATTGCAATAGGTGATCGTCCGTTGTCTTACAAATGCTTTAAGAAAAAGTTCATATCTATTTATAAAATCTTTCATATTTTGAAACTGACAAATTTGCAAATTGATTATATGATACATTTTAATTCTTAGTACAACTGCAGAAAATTGATAGGTGCAAGATACTATAGTATCCAAGTTACATCAGGTGGCATCCAGACTCATATTGAAGGAGCCAAAGGTTCCCCAAGAGATTCAGTTGGACATGGGACTCACACTGCATCAATAGCAGCTGGTGTCCATGTCAACAACGCTAGTTATTATGGTTTAGCACAAGGAACAGCAAGAGGGGGCTCACCTTCTACTAGGATTGCTACCTATAAAACATGCTCAGAAGAAGGCTGCTCCGGTGCCACCTTACTAAAGGCTATTGATGATGCCATTAGCGATGGAGTAGATATAATCTCAATCTCTATTGGACTTAACTCACTATTCCAATCTGACTTTTTAAATGATCCCATAGCCATTGGAGCATTTCATGCAGAACAAATGGGGGTCATGGTGGTATGCTCAGCTGGGAATGATGGTCCTGATCCTTACACAGTTGTGAACACAGCACCATGGATATTTACAGTTGCAGCTTCTAATATTGATAGGAACTTCCAATCAACTATTGTCCTTGGAAATGGGAAAACTTTCCAAGTAGGTTCCCTGATCTTTGCTTCCAAGCCAAAAGAAGTATGGTAGATTTCTTAGCATGATTTCTTCTTCATGCACCAAAAACCTTATTTTTCCCTTTGTTTATGCTGTCAGGGTACAGGCATTAATTTCTCAAACCTTACACGTTCAAAGATGTATCCTCTTATCTTTGGGGAGGATGTTGCTGCCAAATTTGCCCCTGCATCAGAAGCTAGGTACTTAATTGGGATTATTCTTATCATACTTTTAAACCTAAAATAACTGAAAGTTCTTTCATGTCTTACAAATTTTCTGGTCATTTTCTATTGACAAGAGCTTATTCATTCGGCCAACTCAAAGGAGATGCATTCAAATCTAATATTCCTGTTACTATTGGTATATATTACTAGTACATTATACCAGTAGGCAATAGCATTAATACCAGCAACACAGAAGTAGTGATTGTACACATTATATATTAGGAGCACTAATACTAGTTAATAGCAGCTATAAGGCATTAAATATTTCAAATAACAAAGCATGTTGAACTTTTACTGAAATGCAGGAACTGTTATCCTGGATCACTAGATTACAACAAAATTGCAGGCAACATTGTTGTTTGTGTTAATGATGATCCAAATGTTTCGAGGCGAATCAGGAAGCTAGTTTTACAAGATGCAAGAGCCATGGGGATGATACTCATTGACGAGGACAACAAAGATGTTTCCTTTGATGCAGGTGTATTTCCCTTCTCACAGGTCGGCAATCTTGAAGGTTATCAGATCCTCGGGTACATAAACTCTACCAAGTAAGCATGATCAACCTTCACATATGTTGATTAGTGATTTAAAGTAGCTTTTCCCATGTTCTATGTGCAAACAAGATGGAAGATAGCAGTATGCAGTATGCAGTTAGTCAAACAGATGACAACTAATGTAAATTGCATGCTAAATGGTAAACATCTCTCTCAAGGAAAAATAATATAGGAATAAATGTATAGATAAAAATATTCTTTATTGTTTATGCTAGCTATAAGCTCAGTCCATCATACCTCCATGGCAGGAACTCAACTGCAACAATTCTTCCAACAGCAGAAGTTAATAGATATAGGCCTTCTCCTGTCGTTGCATCTTTCTCATCCAGAGGTCCTTCAGGCCTTACAGAAAACATTTTTAAGGTATTTTTCTTCCCTACATTCCTACATGCAGTCATTTAAAATAAGCATCTTGAGAATAATGCACTTAGTGTTTCTTTCACATTATGGCAAATCTGTTATCCAGCCGGATGTCATGGCTCCAGGCATTGGCATTTTAGCTGCCATGATTCCCCAAACTAATGAACCAGGAAGTGTTCCAATTGGGAAAAAACCGTCCATGTTTGCCATAAAATCTGGTACGTCTATGGCTTGCCCACATGTGACAGGTGTTGCATCATTCATTAAATCAGTACATGGAAGATGGAGTCCTTCAATGATCAAATCAGCATTAATGACAACAGGTTCTAAACCAACATCTTTTTCTATTCTTATAAGGATATATCAAGGAGAAAAAGAGAAGTGATACTTATGCTGTTTTTCTGTTCTTCTTCCATTCTTCAGCTACAACCTACAATAACTTGAGGAAGCCTCTGACCAACAGCTCAAACTACTTTGCCAACCCACATGAAATGGGGGTTGGGGAAATTAATCCACTCAGAGCTCTCAACCCTGGTTTAGTCTTTGAAACAGATGTGCAAGACTATATCAAATTCCTTTGTTATTATGGCTATTCAAAGAAAAACATAAGGTCAATGTCTAAGACTAACTTCAATTGCCCAAGGAACTCCTCTGAAGATCTTATCTCCAACATCAACTACCCATCAATCTCTATAAAAACACTTAACAGGAAACAGAAAGCAAAAGTAATCACAAGAACGGTTACCAATGTGGGACCCCGTAATTCCACATATACTGCAGAGGTGCGTGCACCTGAGGGATTAGTTGTAAAGGTCATACCCAATAAACTTGTATTTTCTGAGGGTGTTCAAAGAATGTCCTATAAAGTCTCATTCTATGGCAAGGAGGCCCGTGGTGGATACAATTTTGGATCTCTAACATGGCTTGATGATCGACATTATGTTCATACAGTATTTGCAATCAATGTTCAATAAATTTGCGCACACACACACACATATAGATATTTAAATAGGTTAAATAAATATACATATATGATTGTGATCTTTTTATTGTCTAACTTTATGTTGTATTTGGGAATGAGCTTTTTCCATTCACTAGACTCCATAATTGAAGGTATAAATTTCTCAATGAGACACATTCTTATCTGGCAATTCTCTGGCCCTATTGCACTTTAATGAGCCCACAATATTGGAAATCTTGTCTTTTGTCAAACTGTTGCTAGTTTTTTATGGTTCTAAAAAATAAGACCCAAACAATAAATAATCACCATAGAAATAATGTCCCAAAGTTATATGCCAGTGACTGTCTATATCTATACTATAAAAGAAGATATACTACTGCAAAAACAAGATAAGCAGACAAGTACAAAAGTCTAACCGTACTGGACTTCTTTCACAGGAACAAAGAAACATAATCTCCAAGAGCCTTCTAAAGAAGAAAGCATATCATATCATTGTAAATATAATCATTTATCCTATGTTTAGATGTTTTTTTATTAAAAGAACAGAACGGAATAGATATGAATGGAACGGAATGGAATGGGATGAAATAGAATATAATTTTTATTCTCTTTGTTTGAAAGTTTTATTAACGGAACGGAATGGAATTATACATATGATCCTCTCATTCCACCTCAATTTTAGGAGAAACAAAAGTTAGGCATTTGAGGGGAAGAGGGGGGAAATGATTCTCCATGTGTTTCGTTTCATTCTTATATATTTTAAAACTCTCAAACAAGAAAAGTTATTTCTATTCCCCTCATTTTCTTTCCGTTCCCCTCATTACCTATCATCTAAACATAGTGTTAGTACAAAAGGCCCATTCTAAATTAGAGGAAGACGTTTTCATTTATGGTAAAATTGTTGTGAGTTTGGTAATTATGGGAACATCTTTTTATTACTATTTATATGAGATCGTTTTATTACTACTTATACACGACCCTGGATTTACGGATTTTGCACAACAAATTTCTATCTCTTTTTCTTTAAAAAAAAATAAGGTATTGATTTTTCTTTTAAAAAAAACTGTGTATGATGATTATGGAGAAAATTAAGTAGACTATGATCCAACTTTGGACACTTACAATTTTATGCTTGATGTTTATAGAAAGATGGGTCGTTCTTCCCCTTTGGTGTTCTTAATGGCCTCTGTGATGCTTTGGTTTCCCCATTTTGGAGTTTCTTTAATGGAGGGAGGTCACCCATATCATTCAAGCCCACTCCATTTTTTTTCTCTTACTTTTCTTACATTTCTACTTTTTTTTTCAAATAATACCATCTAGATCTTTAAAATTTGTATTTTTTTGGTTAAATCTAAAGAGTTTGGCTTTGAAATTTTCACATTTACTTATTATCATGGTAAATATAGTGTTTTTAACTTTAGTTATATCATATGAGTTGCATGTTTTAGTCTTATAAAATAATGAAAGCTTTAAATATTAGAATAAAGATATAATATTCTCTTTAAATGATAATATTTTTATAATAAAAAATGTGTTATCATCAATAATTTATGAATTAAGAGTAAAGTTACAAATCATAAATTAATTTTTAATAAAATGTTTTTATTTTTTTCACTTAATTGATATATTAATTTTTACTGTAATGATAAGTGTTGTTAGACTTTTATTTTAATGAATTTTTATTTTAATAAAAAAAAAAAAAAAAAAAGATGAGTCGTTCTTGGAATCCAACTTGCACCCTGTTGGATGAGACGAGAAGTAAATGGTAAGCTTGCCGTTTTTACCTACAGCACAATCATCTGTGGGAAATAGAGGTATGCTAAATGAAGCAAGAATTTTTATAAAGAAAATATTTTTATATCACTAAATTTATATTTCATATAAATATTGTATGTTGATGTAAGTATTAATTATTATGATATATTATATTTTGAAATGAAATAAATATATTATATATCAACATTGAAAACTAAATTGAGTATCAAATTTCTAAAATACAAATAACGAAATTGTTTTCATAAGGGCTTCAGTCACATTGTTTTATCTCTCTCAGTAACTTATTTTTTAGATGGAGAATGATAAATACTACAAAAATATTTTCGTAAAACGCATACAAAAACGTAAAACGTAATATTAAGTTTGTGTTTTTATAAAGTAGTTACTTTTTTTCTCTCTATTTGTATTAATAATCCTCACTTGATTGGTTGTTAACTTTTCCTAACATTTTCATGAGAATTAATTTGCAGGAAATAGCAGTGCTCTATTTAGATAATGTTATCTATATTTTAACTCATCTGCGTTTTAATATACCTTAATAATTAAGAGAGCAATGCTATATATAATGAAAGTTGATTTACCAACAGAATAACCAATGACATGGAAAAGTTATAACCATCCACAGGTATTTGAAAAATCAAATAAAAAAATATGCAAATCAAAACCGCATCTTGGTTTACTTTATTTGTATGCGACTTTACGAATTACATATGTAACAAATAGTGTTTTCTTAATTAAAAATTATAAAGACTTTCATAAAATATAAACTAATATTTTAATAAATAAAAATTATAAAGACTAAAATCTAAATTAATAAAACATATGAGAACCATTGATACTCAAAAAACAAATTTGAGAAATCAAAATCTAGTTGGATAAAAATTATAAAGACGAAAGTCTTATTTAAACTCATTTATGCTATTATATTTTTTATAATTTCATATCTTATATTTTATCAATCTATAATCTATCTATTTTTTATAATCATATAATCACCATCATTAATTTTATATATATATATATATATATATATATATATATATATATAACCTTCCACTACAAGTGTCACATGTCAATAGCATATATTAAACTAATTTTAAAATTTTTAACTTATTACTATTATTTCTTTATTAATTAACTATATGGTGACATCCTTTTAAATTTTTTATCTTATTCATCTTCTTATCTAACTTTTCATTTTCCTTTTAATATTATTTTCTTTTATCTTTGATAAGTAAAATTTCAAGCGCTTGTCTTATTATTTTTAATACTAATTCTAAGTTTAAATTATGCAAAAATTAGTATTTTTATATTGTTTTATAAATTTTAATGTTATTTTATTTGTTAAATTTTTATTTGATTTTATGTCATTTTAATTAGTTTTAATTATATTTTAATATTTTATCATTGTTATCTATTTTATAATTTATTTGAATTTTTAAGTATAATCTAAAAGATTTTGAGTTAAATGGGAGATCTTTAGATAAAGCTTTAAAGAAACTTTATTCAAATTTTAAATCTTATCAAAAACCTAAATTGATGGTGGAAGATTCAAAAATGATTCTGATTAGATTATTGTCCATATAAGAAAATCAAGGAATTAGAAACCTAATTAAATAAGGTATAGCCCAAGTCACCATATCAAAATAAATAGAAGACTCAACGCGATAGTGTAAAAGTGGAGAGCTGCACAACACGAAGGTGATTGAAGAGAGAATCAACTAATTATAATTTGAGAAACTATTCTTTAAAGAGTTTTTATCTTTTTCCTTCTTTACTTTTAATGTATTTTAAATATTTTGAGATGTTTATCTTCATTATGTTAAGCTAATTTTTCTTTTGGTTAAAGTTGATGTTGAATCTCTAGAATAATAAGTTCTCTAATTTGATTTGACATTAATTTCTTTATTCATATACTTGAGTTGTTTGTAATTATCTAACACTTTAATGTTTATGATATATTTGAAACTCTCATAGCCTAATCATCTACATTTGTTTTAAAATTATCTATTGCTATATTAAGATTTTGTGCTTCTATGAAATTCTAATTAATTGTAGCACTTGTGATTAATTATTATGGTCAAGTAATAGTTAATTTTTAATGAAGAATTCAACATAGGTTCATAAGGTTCACATGAGGTTGTCTTATCTAGAACAACTTATCATCTATTTCAATTGATAATTTAATTTAATTCTATATATTTTAGGATTAATTATTGGTTAAGGTTTGGAGGGAATGTTTTCATCCTAACTATTTTAGAGGGATGAGTAGTTTACATTTAATTACTCATAGTTGTTACCTCAAGTGAATAGGAGAATTAACTAAAATTGAATTAGGAAAATTATAATCTTAGTGGTGAAAATTAATTTTAAATCAAATCAATCAATCAATTTTAAACTCATCATTTTTCATATTTTTTATTTTAGTTAATTTAATTATTTAATTTAAATTTTAATTTTAATTGTTCTTTTGTGTTTTATTCTATCCATATTAATTATTTAGTTTAATCAATTATTTTTCCTTGAGGAACAATACACTTATTTGTCACTTGTGCTAAAATTTAATTTTTAAAATAAGTAAAAAGGTTTTCTTTCTTTGGTATTTTCTTGTTTCGGTGTTAATTTATTTTTCTTGTTGAAATTTATGTATTTGCGATTTTGCTCAAGTGATTAAGTATTATATTGTGAATTTAAATTTTTCTAATTTTCATGTTTGATTAATTCTTTATTTTTAATTGTTGTTTAGTTTTAATATTTTTAGGTTCATTTATTTTTTTTTATTTTTATTAATTTTGTGAGTTATTCATATTTTTGCATTGATAATATTTTAGGTGTGAGAATTTAATTAAATTGTTCGTGTTGCTTGATTGTTAGATTTGTTAATATTTATTCTTTGTTTCTTGTTTAATTTAGTTAGTATTATTTTTAGTTAATCTTAATTCTTCTTGTGTGATTTTCAGATACATGCGCAATAATAGATCTCAACCTCTAGAGTCATTTGATCTAGAAATTGAACAGACACTTTCTCAAATCAGGAAAGAAAAGAAAGCAGATGAGCAGAACTCTAAACCTACACCATCTTCTCCATATATTTATGAAATTGATTTAGAAAATCAAGAAATACTTCAAAGTATCAGAGAGTCTATCATAACTCTACTCCATAACTCATTAATACAAGAAGGAAAAGAAGAGATGGCTCAACTATAGAACAATAGAACTTTGAGAGAATTGACACAACCTAACCTTGATGTGCAACCTTTATGCATCCAGTTACCACTAGTTGATGGTGGATTTGAAGTAAAGTTGAGTTTGGTGAACATGCTTCCCAAATTACATAGGTTGCCATCTGAAAATCCCAACAAGCGTCTCAAGATATTTCAAACAACTTGTGCTACTCAGAGGCTAACCAACATGACAGAAGAGCAGGTTATGCTTAAAGTGTTTCCTTTCTCCCTTGAAGGACCAGCAAATGATTGACTTTTTCTACTTACCCTCTGAATCTGTCACTACTTGGAATGTTATAAAGAGGACTTTTCTCGAGAAGTATTTTCTGCTTCAAAGGTTGTTAGCTTAACGAAGGATATTTGTGGCATTAAATAGAACTCTGGAGAGACATTTGCTGAATATTTGGAGAGATTTTTGAGACTTGTAGCAAGTTATCCGAATTATCAGATACCAAAGCAATTGCTCTTGTAATATTTCTATGAGGGGCTAACTTAGGCAAACAAACAGATTCTTGATGCTTCTAGTGGAGGAGCATTATAGAACAAAACACTTGCAAAGGCCAAATGTTTAATATAGGTTTTGGTTGAAAATACTTAGCAATTTGGTGAAAAAGGTGAAACAAAAAGGTAAATGAGATTGATATATCTACTATAGATCAGAAACTAAATCATTTGACTTCCATTGTTGTAAAGCATGTCATTAACCAAACCATTGTAGTTGCAAAGTGTGGAATTTGTTTGAAAACAAGACATCATACTAATGTTTGTCCATCCCTACATGAGAATGAATGTAATGTGGTAGGAAAATATTTAGGAGGTAATTCATAGTCCCGATATAAAAAATTAGGGGAGCAATTAGCAGTCTCATGCCAACTATAATTGTTTGTTCCAAAATAGGCTGTAAGTGCACGGGTCATTCAAGTAATAAAATGAAAAGTAGAGATAATTCTCTCGAGGATAAGTTTACTTCCAATGCTAAATATTAACCAATAACTTACCTAATTCTATTCTAGAACATAAAAATAGGATAAAGCAATTAAACTAAAGACTAAAAAGTGGTAAAGATAATGATTTAGAGATCTAGGAAATCCTTCTTCACCTCCTATTTTATATTAATGACTTGTAACTCTTATAAGCAACATCAATGAATTGTTAAGTTAGGTTGAGAATCTGATTTAGTTAAAAGCCTATGTCTAGGTCAATCAACCATAGTTTCATTTACTCAATCCAATAAGTTCCTGTGAGAACTAGTGCAAATTCCACTCATGAACGATCTATTCTCAATCACACACTGTACATAACTAAAATGTATATTTCTATTCAGTTAGCAAATTAACTCATCCAAGCCAATTGAATCCATCGAACATGCATCAATCATACATTAGATCTAAAATCCAAATTCCTATGTCTAGGTTCATCATATTTCAACAAATCATTCAAAAGTTGATCAAACTTTCAAAAGTATTAAGAATAATATGATTAAACAAAACCATACATCCATAAAAACTCAAAGGAGAACAAAATTATTAATATCCATAAAAAGGATTCAAAGTATTCCCTAAAACAACTGCTACATCATTGAACATGGAAATACAAATCAAAATACATGCTTAAAGAATGAGAAAGAGAGGAAAACAAAAGAAGAAATGAGGAAAGACTTATGAATGTTGCCATTGATGCTTGAATCTTCCTCCATGAGGAAGATAACCTACAACCTTGGCTCCCTTGGTATCTTTCAACCTCAGAAAATGGATAACTAGGCGCACCTTCTCTAACCTAGAAAGCCTTCTTAAGAAAATCTGATAAAATTCTATTTGTAGGCCCAATTTTGCACCTCACGCCGCGGCACACACTTCTTTGTGCGACGACGCGCATTGAGTTGGTCACTTAACGCCGCGGCTTACACTCCTTTGTGCCACGATACTCTAACCTCAGGTTTTAGTATGGTAGCTTGATGATGCACCTTTTGAGTCGCGGCGCACACTTCTTTGTGTCGCGGCGCTTTCTCTCCCAGAATGCCACTTTATTTTCTCTTGGACTTTTGAACCTTGAATTCCTTCAATACATCAGTTTTAAGCCTATCCTACATTAGAAAAATCACAAAGTTAAATATAAATTATAAATTCACTTAATCACTTAACGAATACACACAAGTTGCTCATAATCATATAGAGAGATATTCAAAAGAAATTTAACCAATAAAAGCATAAAATCTCCCATATATGCATAATAACAAGGACATAGCATTCTTATGAAGCACAATTATGGGACACAAATAACTACATTTCATGGAGTTATTACTATAACAAGCCCATTGGCTTCCCACAAAGACAACAATTCTTGCAGAGACCCCAACAACAACAAAATAATCAGAATTAAACTTCTATAAGCTCTTTGGAGGATATGATAAGGTAAATGGCTTCAAATCACATTGCCTTGCAACAAATAGTGTCCTTATTGAGTTAGAATAATTCTCAATTTCAATAGGAAACTAGATTCAGGATGCAAAACCTAGAGAAGAAAATTGGTCAGGTGGCTACTTCCCTGAACCAATTGGAGTCACAAAACTTTAGCAAGATTTCTAGCCAACCATTATTCAATTCCAATGTGCAAAATGCAAGTGTCATCACTCTCCGAAATGGTAAACAATTAAATGACATTTTCCCTAAAAATTCTACAGACATCAAGAAGAAGAAGAATTAATGGTTTCTGAGCCCATGAAGATGATGCTTAATACTCTTGCTCCTGCCCATGAATCTTTTGATCAACTTTCTCTATTCCCTCAGAGAATTGCAAAGACAAAGAAGGATGAACAAGAAAAATTAATTCTCGACACATTCAAAAAAGTTGAGTTGAACACTCCCTTACTAGAAGTCATCAAGAACATGCCCAAATATGCCAAATTTTTGAAGGATTTGTGCACCAATGGAAAAAAGCTTAAAGGTAATGAAAGGGTTATTTTGGGTGAACATGTATCGGTGGTATGTCAAAAGAAACTCCATGTGAAATACAAAGATTCATGTTCTTTTTCGATTCCTTACACACTAGGCGAGAGAGAGAGAGAGAGAGAATTTAAAAAAATGTATGCTTGATTTATGACTGCAATTAGTGTTATGTCATTGTCTATTTTTAAAACATTGCATCTAGGGCCTTTAAATAAGACTGTTGTGATACTTCAGTTAGCTGATAGATATCTTTCTTATCATGTGGAGGTGGTTGAAGATGTTTTTGTCAACGTAAATGATTCAATTTTTCTTACTAATTTCTATGTATTTGATGTAGAGGATGATAGTGCTTTGCATCCCACTCCAATTTTATTGGATAGACCATTTTTAATCACTGCTAAGACAAAGATTGATGTGTTTGAAGGAACTCTCATTATGGAATTTGATGTGAGGTAGTTAGATTCAATCTTTTTGAAGTTATGAAAAACCCTAAACGTTCTGATTCTTTATGTTCTATTGAAATTATTGATGTTATCGATATATTAGTCCAACTGGTTTATGAATTAGATAAGGAGGATGGCTTAGAATCTTCCCACAAGCTATTGAGATTTTGTGAGCAGGCATGATGGTGTCAGGCTGAAAGATAATAAAGCAAGTGCTTCTTGGGAGGCAACCTAAGCTTTTTTTTTTGGACATTTATCTTTCCTTTTATTATTAGTTTTTCATTTTTTCTTTTCTTTTACTTTATATACTTTTTTATGGTACATGGTCACATAACTTTGAGAATTGATGCAAATACTTTGAGGCTCTTCTCTCTCTATCAGGTTGTGTTGTTCTTGTCCTTACTCATTATTCATTTAGTCTTTTATTATCTAACATTGAGGACAATGTAAGGATTAAGTGTAAGGGAAGACTAGAGTAGATTTTGATTTGTTTTATTTTCTTTTTGTTATTTTTGAGTCGGCTTAAGTGTCTTCCCGAGTTCAGAGCCTTTGTAGGAAAATGTAAATAGTGTCGACCAATAAAAATTGAAAATAAATAAAAATTAGTTAGTTTGTTTCTTTTTTCAAAATTCACATACTTTTATAAAAATTTTACATTGATAAATGATTGAAAAGAGTTAATAGAAGTTTGATGTGCCAATATCTTTGAGAAGTAAAATTGAAAAATTAATGATTATTATTTGTGTTCAATTAATGCATTTTATCAACTTAAGTGTTTCATTGGATTTATGAGCTTTTAAGTTGCCATATGTATATGATGTGATGTGATTTCCTTTTTACTTCGTAGTCTTTAGACAATTTTTTTTACTTTTTTCAAAGTAAAGTTTTAATAAGCATTGAGTTAAAAAGATTTAGACAATTGAAAAAGAAAGAAAATATATGATCCACCCAAGTGTATACAATAAAATAAGTTTGAGAGTGGTGAAAGTTAAAATATGAATGAAATGAAAAATAAAGAGTATAGATTAGGAAAAAATTAGAGTTTTTGATGTGTGAGTTAGGCGCGCAATCAAGAATTCGAGTCTTTAACAAGAGTTCATAATGTATGGAGGAGACACACTGTTACTAGTTTGAGTGTTGCCAAGTCTGTGTCTCTATATGTAAAAAAAAAATAGAAGAGAAAAATAGAAAAATGATAAAATAAGTGTCTAAAGAAATCCTAATAATCCTTGATAAGGTGTACACTTGAATTAGTAAAGAATTGAGTAACGATTTTATCTATTTGACTTGTGGGAAATGTTTATGAGTTGCTAAGTATACATGTGTTCATCAAGAGAGTAATTGAGTTCATTAGATTTGTTTTTGAAAGTAAGCTTGGTTTGATAACTCGAATTTGAGTTGAATATAGATGCATGATGATTGAAAGATTGACCTCTTTAAGTTTTAATAGGTTATTGATATGTCAAATTTCTTACAATTTTCTTTTAAAAAGAATTTTTATGTGCACTTGTTGTGTTTTCTTTTATTTGTGCTTATATTTTTCTTATTTGAGGGCAAGTATATGGGAAGCCAATTTTATTATTTCCTTTTCATCTTTTTTTTTTCGATCTTAATTAAGACTTTTTATATTTTACACTCTCAGTTAAAATTAAATATAGTCAATTTTTTAAAATACAAAACAAAATAAAAAAGAATCAAATTTTACGTTAATTTTTTGAGATCAAATCATAAAAAAACTTTGTAAATCTCATAATTTTAACGTAGATAACTTTTTTTTTAACTAGACTCAGAGAGTAAACTAATTAAAGTACATACAAACTATCTCGAACACTATTGAGTGCACTACTAAAAAAAAGTATCAAATTTAGTTTTACTTCAAATTTTTTATTTAAGATTAATTTATGTAATAAAGTTTGAGATTTTTTTTAGAAATTAATAAACTTTAATGACTCTTTTTAGAAAATAAATTATATAAATCTATTCATATATTTAATTATATTTTATATTCTTGTCTTCTTCAATTATACTATTCCAATTATTTATTATTTTGTATTTTTTGTGGATAAACTTTCTTTCTCCTCCCATTTTCTTAACATAAGCAAAAAAACAACTTATATGGGTCTTCTTACAATATTTTTTTCTTTTCTCATCCTGTGATCTCCTCATTTAAAAAAAAAAATTAAATTAAAATTTTAGTGTTATATATTACATTTATTTTTAATTTAATTTTTATAAATTTTTTAAATCAATTTTTATATTTATAAAAAAATTAAAATAATCACTTTCATTAATTTATGTTAACTACTGTTATAATATTATTAATTAGACTAATAAATTAATTTTTTTTATTTAATAGAGATTATTTTATATGCACTTTTTTTATGTAAAATGTCAAATAAAATATTTCTTTTTTTTAATATGTATTTATTTATTCTGAATAATTATTTATTTGTTTAATAAATATATTTTTTAAATGTTTTTCTTTTATATAATATCCAATAAAAATTAAATTAATAGTGTTAAAATAAAATTTAATGATAAGAATTATTTTAATTTTTTTTATAAACGTGAAAATTAATTTGATAAAAAAAATATTGAGATTAAATTAAAAATGTTTGCAATATATAGGAGCAAAATTTTAATTGAAAAAGAAACTTCGTAATCAACCCATTTTCTGTATCCCTTTCCTTTCTTACCAAATTCTCAGTTCAAAACAAGGGCAAATTTTACGTACCCGAACAAACAGACTCCAAGTTTTCTACTTCTCTTTCGCTGCTTCGTCACCTGACCTCCACTCTCTATTTCTCTCTTGGAAAGCTTCAGCAGTCAAGCTCTCCCACAAGATAAACATTCGTTTTTTTGGTAAAATTTCTCCTTTTTTTTTTATCCATATTCTTACAAATTGTGGGTCCATTTATTTTTCAATAAAATCTCCTGCTTGATCTCATTTTCGTTTTGGATTTTTTGTGCAAATCATTTTCCTGCAAGCACCTTCAAGATTTCATGATCCTTTTGGGCTTTTCTGTTGCAAATGATATGAAGTTGTGAATTTGATTTGATAATAAAAGGGAAATAGATGTTAGAGCTGGGATGGTTCATATGTGAAGGAAAAAGGTGAGAAATTTCCAGCTTGTGTAGCTTGATTGAAAGGGTCTAAAATGGAAGAAGGGTTGTGCCAAAACTCAGTTCCTCCTTCAGGTTCCATTGCTAAGTCAAGGATTCTAAATGTTAAGCCTTTGCGTAGTTTGGCACCCGTGTTCCCAAAATCTGCTCAAGCTTCTCCTTCTGGCCGGTACTCATCTGGGTTTTCTCCTTTTTTCCCATTTGGTGAACCTCAAGAATCTCAAGCACCGCCTGTTCCCAATCCAGCTCCATTAAGGTCCTTTAGGAGCCCACTAGTTGAAGAAGAAACCCCACATGGAGCCAATGCTGATACTTCTTCATCATTGGAGGGGTTCAATGGTTACTGTGATGCTGATAACCAAAAGCGTGCAGCACCGGATTTGCGCAGCTGCAAATTGTCCGACAAGAGGAATAAGAAAACTCGAGAGTCAAAAATTGATTCAAGTTCCTTGGCTGATATTAGCCTAGCCCAAAAAGATGATGGTGACCGTGAAGCGGTTAATTTTGTACTCATGACATTTGATTCACTTAGAAGAAGGCTCTGCCAACTCGAAGATGCCAAGGAATTGAAAACAAGAACTGCAATCAAGCGTGCAGATTTAAGAGCAAGCAATGCTTTGACGTGCAAAGGGATTCGAACAAACACAAGGAAGAGAGTAGGAATAGTGCCTGGGGTTGAGATTGGGGACATTTTCTTTTTCCGAATGGAATTATGTCTTGTGGGTTTACATGGCCAAACAATGGGTGGAATTGACTACATGACAATCAAGGGTGAGTTGCAGGAGGAACCTGTGGCTGTAAGCGTTGTTTCATCTGGAGTATATGATGATGATGCAGAGGATAATGATATTTTAATTTATAGTGGTCAGGGTGAAAATTTCAACAAGAAAGATAAGCACATGACTGATCAGAAGCTTCAAAGGGGTAATCTTGCTTTGGATAGAAGTTCGCAACGACACAATGAAGTAAGAGTCATCCGGGGCTTGAGAGATGCTGTGAATAAAAATGCGAAAATCTATGTCTATGATGGTCTGTATAAAATCCAAGATACTTGGATAGAAAGGGGGAAATCTGGTGGTGGCGTATTTAAGTATAAGTTTGTGAGATTGCCTGGACAACCTAGTGCTTTTGCTGTTTGGAAAATGGTTCAGAAGTGGAAGGCAGGCGTCCCATCAAGGAGTGGCCTTATTCTTGCAGACCTCTCCACAGGAGTTGAGAGTATTCCTGTATCACTTGTCAATGATGTTGACGATGAGAAGGGGCCTGATTTTTTCACTTATTTCCATTCTCTCAGACATCCAAAACCATACGGTTTAATGCAGCCTTCGAATGGCTGCAACTGTAACAAAGCATGCGTCCCAGGTGATTTGAACTGCTTTTGCATTCAAAGAAATGAAGGTGATTTTCCATATACTGCAAATGGTATTCTAGTGAGTCGGAAGCAATTGGTTCATGAATGTGGCCCTATGTGTCAGTGTCTTCCTAACTGCAAAAATCGAGTATCCCAAACTGGTTTAAAGCACCACATGGAAGTGTTCAAAACAAAGGATAGAGGGTGGGGTCTTCGATCACTGGATCCTATTCGTGCAGGTACTTTTATTTGTGAGTATGCAGGAGAAGTTATTGATAGAGCCAAGGTAAGTCAGAATGGGAAGGAAGGAGATAATGATGAGTATGTTTTTGATACAAGCCGTATTTTTGAACCATTCAAGTGGAATTATGAACCTAGCATACTGGAAGAAGTGAGTTCAAATGACTCTAGTGAGGATTATGCTATAGCGTCTCCTCTAATTATAAGTGCCAAGAATGTTGGAAATGTGGCTAGATTCATGAATCATAGTTGCTCCCCAAATGTTTTCTGGCAGCCAGTCTTATATGAAGAAAACAATCAATCCTTTCTTCACATTGCATTTTTTGCCCTTAGACACATTCCTCCAATGACAGAGTTAACGTATGATTATGGAATTGCGGGTAGCAGTGCACCCAAAGGGAGAAAGAAATGCTTGTGTGGATCAGCAAAATGCCGCGGTTCTTTTGGTTGACATTTTGTTCCAGTTTCTCACAGACAGGCATCGTCCTGGCAAATGTATTCGTGGCTAAAGAGGTTTGTGGATCTCTTTCATGTTTCCAAACTAGCTAGCTATTCAGATCTGATCTTTGTAATAAACGCACACTTTAATTTGTTTAACACTGATTTCCATTTTTTTAATTTACTTTCTTGTTTCTATGTAATGTTTTATCAAAATTAATAATAAATAAGAAATCTTATGGCTTCTCACAGCAAAGGTATGTGATCTAGGCCAGATCTGTTAGTATTCTTAACATTTTTCTGACACACTTAAGCTGGGAAATTGTTTACTCTGGTTGTTCAGGCAGCTACTGTTTTGGAGTGCTAATTGATATTTGACAAAAACATAAGGCCTTGTTTGGGAAATAGAAAGTAGAGGAAGCAAAAATTAGTAGCGTATGAAAATTCATTCATCATGTTTCCTTGTCAATTTTAATTTCTCCCATTTTCTTTATACTGATTCCTGGCACTCTCTTCTTACAATCAGTCTCCCACATTGGGCTTATCAATGACCTTAAATTTCTACTATTCCAGGTATTTCTTCTAAGATGTTTTGCATGTGGACCTATTTTCGTCATTCCATTGTTTAAAATAGATTTAATTTAATTTCATTTCTTGCTTTTCTTTCCCTTCTTTTTTTTAGGCTGGGGGTTGGGGGTGGGGGGCTCTGTGACAATGATCAAGCGAACTTTGGCTTTTTGAAGTTTGCTGATACTTTTATTGTGTGAATTATGATGCACCTGTTTGAATGGGATTTTTTTGGTTCATAAGCGTATATTGTAAGCTTTTGCTGGTTTGGAAAATATTTATTTATTTTTATAAAAGAAGAAATTTATTAAGATGATGAGAAAAATTTACAAAGAGTAAGGAGGATAAGGAATCCTCCTAAACAAAAGAAGAAAACAGAAAACAAGCATGAAAAAGTAGAAAATCAACTTAACAAATAGTATGTTTTTAGCTTATTTCTCAAGCTAAAAATTTGATTTTAAAATAAATCAGTAATAACTTTATATGATAAGTTCTTTACTTCTTTTGTATAAGCTGCTATTATGCTATTTAAAACTCGCATGAATGCTTTTCTGAATTTATTTGTACCAGTACTTATTTCAACAGCTCATCCAAACTCATGAGAAGTAAAAAAATTTTAATGTAATCAAGAATCTGCAGACTAGGTAAGTTTACAGTTCCAATCAACAAGGCATCTAAGTTCATAATGCCTTGAATTTGCTTCAGATGCCATTTGAGTTCATGACTATGATATTATTAAATACATGTTGATTATTAATAGTAATTTCGTTGTTGTTTTTGGTCTATAAGCTTTTGAACTCAAGGTTCTAACGTGTTGAAAGAAAAAGGTTTTTTGTGCTTGTGCTGCTGTGCATGTACATTTGTGTGGGACTGTTGCGATCTCCTATGTTTATTGCAGTTTTCTACATTTGTCTTTATGTAAATTTTTCATTTTTGGTTTATGGAGCTTATCAAAATTTTCAGAAACACGCCTTAAAAGTATGACGATGACACTTGTTCTGCTATTTATTGATGTAGCTTCTCACATATATGTTCTCATCTAAGCAAATGATAATGCTTTTCATTATCTACCCCATTGAGGCTAATTGTCTTTTTCTCTCATGCATAGTGTCTCTTTTATTTGACAGACAGATGAGGGCTTTCAATGTCAAGAGCCAGATCCAGTTCGGAGGTTCCAACTTAGCGGACGCTTGCTTCCAAATATCACTGTCAAGGGTACATATTCTTGACTAAAAATTAATCATGTCAGTCTCTGGGCATGGCTCTTCTTTGGCTCCAACTTCATGATAAATTGTCAGTGAAGTTGGATAATCCTGCCCCAGTCCTAATTTTAAGTGGAAAAAAATTTAGTGAGTTGTGTAACTTGTGTAAAATTATTGTGCTAAGGAATGGCCTTGAGCACTAGAAAGTATCATGATCATGTTTATCTTTGTCCTCTTGAGTCTTGACATGGATTTTGTTGTAATGTAACAATGTTAATTAGAATGGCTTGAATTGTTTTTCATATTTGAGATTGTAGAAGCGAATTTGTGAAACCATCCTATGTATCTTATTCTATGTTAATTGTATTGATCTGAACTCGTCTTCCAGGGTCCTTTCAATGCAATTGCAGTTATCATGATTCACGATTGAGTGAAATAAATTCTACGTGTGTTGTTTATTAGGGAGACCTTACTAATGGTATATGGAATCTCCATTTCCATTTGTAGATTCTTCTCCTAAGGCGAGTGGGTGGGTAGATTTGGGACAGTTTTGTTACTTTCAAACTGTACCAAGTACCAACTCAACTAATGAGCTTGGAGTTCAATTGGCACTAGCCAAAGACTTCTGTAGGATGATGCCGGAGGTGTTTTAACTAAAATAATGTAATTTTACAAACTATTTATTGAATTATGGTAATTTTAAAATTATCAATCAATTTGGTGTTTTTTTTACCATGTTAGCAAGAGATTTCATTTTTTATTTATTTGTCACGTCATGTGTTGCTCTTTATAAAAAGTTAGCATTGTCTTATCAGTTAAAAGAAGAATTAATTTTAATAATTTTTTAATAAAAAAACAAAGGAGTTATTTTTTTTAAAAGTTGACATCACTCTTTATCAATCAAATAAGAATCATATTTAATAAATATTTTACTAATAAAATGAAAGAAACAATTTCAAGTTGTTCTTTCTTAAAAATTAGTGTGATATGTCAAATACACAGAGAAAGAATAACTTACAATTACTTCTTCTATTTTACATACTGTGTGGCTACATGCAATTCATTAATTCTCCCAAATTCCTCCCTTTTTAAACAACACTGTTGGTCTCTCCTTTTTTACATACTCATCACTTTCACTCTTTCATCTTCACTCTACTCTTTCATTGTGTTACTTTTTTTTATTTTATACCTTCGTCAGTTTCACGTGAGCTGTGAACGTAAAGTATTTATCCATCAATTGAAAGTCATATTAGGCAAGTTTAATGTAGTGTTTTAATATTATATTTTCATTTAAAATATACATTTTGACGTGAAGTATTCATATTATTTAATAATAAATTAATAAATAGCAATATTACAAATAGATACATATAATACAATAGATAAGTTAATTAATTAATAAGAATAATAAGGTTACAACAAAGTTACATATAATGTATATTTAAAATATAATATAAAATATTACATTACATTTACCTAATATGACTTTCAATTGATGGATGAATACTTCACGTTTACGGTTCACATGAAACTGATAAAGGTGAAAGGTGAAAGATAAAAAATAAAGTAACATAATGAAAGAGTAGAGTGAAAATGAAAGAGTGAAAGTGATGAGTGTGTGAGGAAGGGGTGAGCCAGCACTATTGTTTAATAATGGAAGAGTTTGGGAGAATTAGTGGACTGCAAATAGCTACATAGTGGGTAGAAGAGAAGAAACAATTGTAAGTTGCTTTTTCTTTGGGTATTTGACATGTGACACTAATGTTTAAAAAAAGTAATTTGAAGTTGTTCATTTCATTTTATTATGAAAATATTTATTAAATGTGATTCTTATTTGATTGATAAGGAGTGATGTTAACTTTTGAAAAGAACAATTTGAAATTATTCTTTTACTTTTTTATTAAAATATTATTAAAATTAATTCTTCATTTGACTTATGGGACAATGTTAGCTTTTCATAGAAAGAAAATTGAAATTATTTTTTATATGACATGACAAAAAAAATTGAAGTTCTTTGCTAATATGACAAAAAAGATCTTAAACTAGTAAATAATTTTAAAACTACCTTAATTTAATAAATAATTTATAAAATTACAATACTTTGATTAAAAAAACATGATGCCGGAAGTTCCATCTTCCACTAGGTCACCTATCTCCCTCCTTTATTCATATGCTTGTACATAAAATATAACTAAAAAATTTTGTTCTTACTCATTTTAAGGACTTAAAAAAGATTACTTCTCCACATGAGAAAACTAAAAGCCTAAAACCACTAACTACCCTATGCAACTTCACCTACCTATGTTCTTTTCCTTTTGAAATTGTACGAAAGTAACGAATACAACTTGTTTCACTTTCATATAACATTGCTTTTCAGCGTATCAGAGGGATGGATTGTCTCATTTTCAGCTTGTGAAGTTCACATGCAAAGGAAGGACTGTAGAACACATCTCTCCCTCACACTCATGCAATGAACACTTACTGCTTACCACTTTTATGGTCTTGTGGAAAACGCAGTGATAGGTTATTGGATGAAAAAAATATTGTTTACTGGAAGCTATGCTACAATGCACATAGCGACGGGGAAGAGATAATGCTAGTAGTGTGTAGGTCATCATTTTCTATGCTACGATTTTGTGGGTTCATTGTCTTTCATTTTAACTACATTTTTAATGTTAAAATTGATATGTCACACACATTTAATAATATATAGTAAGAAAAATCTCTTATTGCATTGCTCTCTTCTGATTCTTTTACCATAATGATGCATTTTGAAAGTCAAATTCTCATATAGGTGAAGGTCAAAATTTAATTTTTAAAATGAGATAAGTGGAACGATATAATGAGTAGTAGATAGAAAGCACGACTTACCTATGTTTTTTTTTTTAAAATTATATTTTAGATAAGTTATTCTTCACATGCACAACTTACCCCTTTATTTATATATATTGTTTTAATTTATGTAAGTCGTACTTGTAAAGTACGACTTACTTTTTTTTTAAATATCATAATTGGCACCTACGACTTGTATTAAGTCTTGATATATGCCTATAAATTTCACCCTATCCTTCTGGTACTGCTTCATATTTCAGTATTTATCAAATTCTCTACACCACTGTTCCTTTGTATTAAACTCGACTCATTCTCGTTTAATTCTCTTTACTAGATGTATTTATTAAGAATGTCGATTATACTTTTTTATTATTATAACTTTTTTTACGTTTATTGATATGAAATTTTTTTTTACTTAAATTGACAAATGTCATCATATGACTCTCATCGTAGTTCATTTGTTGCTGATGTTGGTAATATTTATGAATATAATGATTCTTATATAACTCTAAGTCCTATGATCGCTAACCCTGCTATTAGGGTAAATATTCATTCAATAACATTATATGATCCAGACAATGTAACTTCAACTATAAGAGATAACCATATCCTCTAAATCTTAATACAAATTATGAATTCATTTTTAAAAAAAAAGATAAGTCATAGTATTAAAAAGGTAAGTCGTGGTTCCATCTACGATTTACCCAAAATTTAATTAAAAAAATTATAAAATAAGTCGTGAATAGAAGACACGACCTACTTAAATATAATAATAAAAATTATCATTGACCAAGTCGTGCCTCTAAACCAAGATTTATTATTAAAAAATAATAAAAAATTATTTAAGTGTAAGTCGCATGTAACATATAAAACTTATTATATTTCACTATCATTTTATATCATTTCAAGAATTAACTTTTAACTTATACTACTCTAAAAAATTAATTTTCAAACTACATTATTTCCGTAAGAATGTCGCTCTCTCTCACTTTCTTTGGCTTTTCTCAATTGAAGGTTGATCATGTAAGTTTGTGATGTGATGTCAATTAGGATAGGTGACATCATAACGTTGCTTTTGCTGTCATGAGCTCTCTCTTCCCTCCTAACCGTGTCCACCTTTTCTCCATCGTATTTGGTTGCATGAAGAATTTTAATGTGGATTGCTCTGTCTTCATTCAACTGACTACAATCCAAGACGTTGCTCGCTGCTGGATTCTTTGTTGCATTTCCTTTCGACCCTCCATCCCTTACCTTTGCCTCTGCATGCTTCATGCATGGCTTAACAGGTGTTGGTGATGGGTTTTAACACTCCCCCGTCATACCCAAATTTCAGAGTTTACCCACCAATTCATCATAGTGGAGTTTAGGTCATTAATAGTTACTTTTTGTTTTTTTGCATTATTCAATAGCTACTTATATTTTTTAAAATTCATGGAGGTAATTGCAACTCCCCTGAAGTTAAAGAGGTGTTTGCTCTTTCTACCCAAAAAAAAAACCCTTGGTTTTCAATAATTTTGTAAATAATACTTCGTTGTATCAAATTTGAATATGTAGGCCACAAATAAAACCTTTTACATCAAAATTATTCATCTGTGGCCGCTGTTATCAAATATTCAATTTTATAGGAAAATTGATGACAAAAAAAAAAAATTATAGGAAAATAATATGCAACTTATCTTCCTAGTGCAACTATAAGTGAGGCCTTTGCTTTTATCGCTTGCTTTAATTTCGACTGAAAATTTGGGTGAGACGACCTTTTAGCTAATTAACTTAAAATAAGAAGAAGTTCTAAATTAAATAGATTTTATTTTTATTTCAAATTATTTTAATATATTTTCCAAATGTAAAATGCCACCGCAATTTAGTTGCATATTTAATTGCTGCTATCAATTTAGCAACAACCATCACTGGTCGCCATGATGACAAAGCAAATGCACCTAGTTACCATCACTGTCACCTATAATAAACAACTGCCCAGAGATGCTGCATGCCTTAAGCAAAATTGATTGATATCAGTGTAACTGACCCGAGAGTGTTTTCTTCTTTTCACCAAGAAATGGTTTGAACATCATCAGTAGTCCAACTCCTTCAACTAAATTCATGACAAAGAAGACAATGTGGGTGCCTGCAGTTAAATGTACAACAATAAGCCACTAGTAATACAACTAGCAAAAGAATAGCATGTTCTTAACTATATTGACATCATAATCTAGCTAGACCATAGTTTATTGTACCATACTATACCATCATAAACATCTTATCTACTCAAACACAGCAGAAGAGGTTAGAACAAGAGTTCACACATGTCATTCAATTCTACATTTGCTTTTTTTCTTTGTCCTTCAACAGTAGTAGATTAATAGATGCAATATCTGAACTTATGTCCCCACAGATTCAAAGCTGCTGTTCAAGGCTAAAAGACTTTATGCTGTTGAAAAAAGGTTTCTATGTTCTTTCCTATTAATGGACATCGAAATTGAAAAGAAAAACTTTTTAAGAGTTTTAACATCTAAAGTTAAATAAAGGATTTCCATCTACAGTATATGAAATAGATATCAGTGCAAACAAATTAGTTGAGCATCATACCCGGGAGAAAAGAAGCATCCATCCGCTTTTGTGACCAAGTTAATCTGCATTAACCAACATCATAATAAGAAAATTGAAGATAATTTTCAATATATCATACTTGTAGTCAGAAAGCACGTGGATCAAAATTTTTACTAATAAAATTTTTTTCAACTGCAAATGGATCAGAAAGTGGAGATAGTCATTTCTATTAACTCTTACTATATTGACAAAGCTCAAGGTATTCATTGACAGGAAATAGGCTACCTACATCTTTCAATCTAGTCCACAAACAGTCAGGCTTGAAAGGACCATATCATAAAGGAGCTTAGCATGAAGTTTCAGACACAGATGAGTTAGATTAATCTATATAACAAATCATATATCAAACATGTACATTAATATGTAGTTTTATAGCTAGTATCATTTGAAATATTAATCCCTCATAGAGATCTCTATTCACATTTTATGACAGGTAAGTCAAACAAATGCTAAATAAATCATAGGGACACTCACAATGCACCACCTGTAGCAGGGCCAATTGCTTTGAATAGTGACATACCAGTCATAGCAATGCCATTAGCTGCTCCCCTTTGGTGTTGTTCCTGTTTTCCAAATCAACATGCCATATATGTCACAATTCCATCAAAAACTAGTATCTACCTTTGGAAGGAAACAAAAGCTAATGAAATGATAAAAAAATTTACCACTACTCTGTTTTGTATAAGGAATAAACCAGTTGTAATGGTCACCTAAGTTCAACAAAAAGAATACAATCAGTCAAATCTATGATGTAGATAACCTTCTCTGCATCAATTAAACTGATCTCCTGAGGTTTAGTGAAGCCAATTCAATTCACTTTAAACCCTCAACAACACTTACGAATGGTTAAATAAAGAAAGGTGCACTTACAGACAGAAGATTCTTCAGAATAGAAGCAATACTTATCACTATGTATAGTGTTAAGCCTGACAACATTGCTATGAAGGGGTAACTTTGCAAAAGTGGCATGGATAATACCTGCATATGGTACCAAAGTAATAGTACATATTGAAAATAACAACCAATGAAATGCTGAATTGCAATAATTGCCACAATTAGGTGAAAGCTCACCCCTGAGATGCGAGCGATGCTGATAGGTCCACAAGCTTTTTCCACATAAGGGTATAGGGTAAGTTGGTAGATGATAAGTGCAACACCTGACCAGTTGAGAACAAGTAAGTAATTATGCAAATATCTGTTATGTAATATGAATACAACGATCAACACTAAAAATAAAAATATATATATCTTTGTCACTATGCAAATGCAAAGGAATAAACTTAGGTCCACAAGCTTTTTCCACATAAGGGTATAGGGTAAGTTGGTAGATGATAAGTGCAACACCTGACCAGTTGAGAACAAGTCAGTAATTATGCAAATATCTATTATGTAATATGAATACAAAGATCAACACTAAAAATAAAAATATATATATCTTTGTCACTATGCAAATGCAAAGGAATAAACTTATTTTGATATAAGTATAGAACCAAAGGAATAAATTTAACATGGTTCAAGTGTTATCATATTCTGTTAATACTGCTACTGAAGTTATAGCATCATGGAGTGTTTTAAAATAAGAAGTTTGACAAGCAAAATAATAAAGCAGCATTGCTATTCATCACGGAACTATTTTCGTGAAATATTCACAAACATAATATTCAATGGCAATTATCCATCCACGTGCAACTCACGTTTATGGGGCTAATAAAACGCAAGAAGAATTGGCTAAGTTACATTGCTATTTTGTATTCGTACGTCGTTCTACGAATTTGAATTCGTAGTATCCAGCATTATTCATAATAAAGAAGTCTGAATAAATCTACAATAATATAAAGTTCAGTTTGACCCACCGATTTAAATATTTCAAAATACAATGGAAGTAGTAACTTTTTGAGATCAAATCAAAGTAATTTTTACCTTATAAAAGAACTGACTGATCCAGATTTAAGCACAAAAAGATATGATATATGAGATAAATATGTTGACATCAAAATATACTTAAGTGAAGTTACAAAGCCACATTTCAGAATACGATCCTAGATCAATGAACTCATCCTCAAAACAAAAACTAAATTATGGCCATGATCTAGATGGGTCTGAAGAATATTTGACCAAAGTTTGGAAATCCGAGTCAGAGAAATTCACTCAACACGACCAGTAAAGAGGAAAATTCTTGCAGGAACTTACCATATGGCCACATGTAAATTCATAAAATTTATGTGGAATCTTTGTAGATGGAAAGTTAGGAAGCAAACACATATGCCCAACATTAATAAACATCTATTATAGATGCCAAAGATGTACCTGATATTGCAAGAACATTACCAACATCATCAGTTGTAAAGTTTAAACCCCCCAGCCTTGGAGGACTGACAGCCCATAGCGAGAAAACCTAAAGAAAGTAGAATGTTGTTCACTTATAGATGCATGGATGGATGGATAGAAAGAAGCAGGAGATTCCAAAAAACATCACATATTAAATCAGATGCTTAGACCATTTTTAACCTCATTAAGTAGAAATGATACCTCTTGATAAGCAATATCATGAAGTGAGAAAACACAATAAACAATGATAGATGACATTAAGGGCCAATTCAGGAGTAGGTTTTCATTCTTTTGGATTATCTTGTCTTTGTCAGCTCTGCTGCTTCCATTTTCTAAAGCTTCAGCTTCATCTGCGGACTCATTGCTACCATTGTGGTTGTGAAGTGTTTCCTGAAGTGGAGCGGTATTTTAAAACAATTATACTGAGGGAGACAAGATAATATAAACAAAGAAGGCAAAGCAGCTGGACTGAGCTCAAAAGTTCATACAAAAATGGTTCTACATCATAAATTATCATCATAAAAGTGTTAAAATAAAAGTCACAAAACAAAAAGAAGGTAGAGATATCTGTAGTTAATGAACAGATATATTAGAACTTAAGATGCATACCGGAATCCAGATACAGGCAATCGCTACTGCAAATGCAAAACCTGATATTATCAGGCAGGGCAAGAAGTATGGAAACCTGCAGGATGATTTATGTTTTGACGAATGAAAATCCGCACAACATTAAAAGATAAATTGATAGAAAGATAAAGATGTAAGCCAAAATTGAATCCTTGTTTATAAAATTAAAAAGCAGGAAAAGTACACTTACTTATCCCAAAAGGAATCCCTCGGAAATACATGTGGGTATTTCTCTGCTGGCTGCAATATGAAATTTCCCAAAGTATTAGAGGTACAAGAGACAAATGTGCTCATGATTGTGTGCATGACCACACAAACATGCATACATACATACAAAGAGGGGAAAACTTAAAGATGCATTGCAAAATATAAAAAACATGCAAAAGACCATTTGTTTAAATAAATAGATGGATTTCTGAAATGTATCCTTCCCAATCCTCAATTAAATATAGAGTTCACGCATCAGCCTTCTCAATATACCTAAACTCTTTCAAAATAAGTCATCTTATGTCCATGTACAAAATTCAAGGCTTTTCTCAAGATGTATTTTATACTTCAGAAGGCAAAGAATAAGAATAGTACCTGAGCCAAATAGCCTCCCAATGCTGGTCCAATGACTAAACCTATGCCCCAAGCTGCACTGACCTAAAAGCAGATCACACTTTGAATTATTATGATGGACATGGAGCTCTAAGAACTGATAGTAGACAAGAGTTTGTGAGGCTTACAGTTGAAAGTCCTAGAGCTTGGTGTTCTTCTCGAAAAATTTCAGTAGCATAGGCCTGTTAAATAGTGTCACATACATATATAAATGGAAGTTTGAATCAGATTGAACTAGGAAGTCATGTGTCCAAGTGCACAAATTCAAAATTTTAATTGTGCCTTGGTGCTGGTGGATGAAACATAAAATTGCAAACAATCAGGAGTTACTAAAGAATGGTACCTTCACTGGTCCAAGCAAACCACATAAACTTCCAAGAAGAAATCTCGTGATAACAGCCATCCAAAAACTTGTGCTCAGGCCAAACAGTGTGTTGAAAATGACACTGAAATCAAGTAAGTATTAATTATGGGAAACCACATAGCAGAGCTTAAAGAAAGCATCCAACTCATTGACAGATATACTTACACTGTGATAACCCCTATAACTATAACAGGTTTTCGACCATAGTGATCAGATATCATTCCCCACAATACAGATGTCAAAGATCTGCCAAGCATGAATGCAGATCCTACAACATTTTTGAAATCATATGGCGATCAGAAATAAAGAACTTAAGAAAAAATTATAGAAGACTTCATAGAATGGAAATACTAGAAATAATCTTACCCACATAACCAGCATAGGAACCAATATCTGCCTCTGTTTCTGCAATATTAAAATCCCTTACCTGCAAATAAATGATGCATTATTGAGGATGCATATTATGTGCATCAGTAATTAAAGTTAAGAATTAACCAAAGATTTGTTTTCTGGAGTATTTCATAACAAATGAGAATGCAGAAAGGAAAGCAATAAGCTATTAGAAATTGAATTGGCACATCCAGAAGATTGGAATTATCAGTTACATTGCAAACTATAGGGTTGAGAGGGAACAGAAATTGGTATGTTGAGTAAAAACAATGAATGGTATTAATGCCTGAGAGGATTGACTCTTAATTGGAGAGAACTTTATGCAGTTCTTGGTACCAGTAATCAGTTGTTTGCAAGGCTAAATTGCAATTCGTTGAAGTGGTCACATTGAAAGAGAAAAATTCATTCAAATTGGCCAAGGTACTCCAAAGCCACACTTTCCATTAATACCAATTATATCTTTCTAAAGTCAACACCTCCTCTTTATAATAGCTCAAATACCTCCCTCCCGTCTCTAAGTCATTCATGGCCATGGATATTCTAAGAAACACACTACTACTTTGAGTTAGTAGTAGTGTGACAGCTACAGGGAGAGGACTTTCTTCTTACACAACTTTTTATTCCTTTAAGAATGGAACAAAGATTTAATGCATAAGTTTATCCAAGTAGAGTAAACCAACATAATGGAACCAATTATTTGAAATATATATAAAAATGATTATTAAACAGCGAATTGATACTCAAGTTTATATTTTGAAATGCCCAAAAAATTAGTAAAATGATCAACTTGAAGAAAAATGACTAATCGAATCAACAGTATATTAGTTTATGCTCCATAAGTAAGCAATTGGCAGTCTCTTTCAAAAAATGATGTGCAGATTAAAAAGAGCATGCACTTCTCATCTATATTTTTTATTATAAACATAAATAAAATAAAAAAACTGAAATTGAACTTGAAACACCCAAATAAATAAATAAATCCTCCTCCATGTGTGTTCAGGCAACCTCCAAGAAATAACAATGTCATAAAATCAGAGTATGCATCATGTGGAAGGTGACAGTAAACCTTAGTAGATAGTTGAACTCACCATGAAATAAAGGAATGGAAAGAGAGATGATATAGGCAGCGCTGTACAGGACATAAGAAAGAGACATCAGAGAAGGATGAAGCAGTTACAACTGACTGAGGAAGACATGAGAATCGATAACTAGTTAATACATAGAATCAAACACAGATTTTTGTTTCAAAATATTAGATTGAAAAAAACCATAAAACATGTAACTTCAAATTTTCCACACCACCCATAGAGGTACTCCTTTTTGAATTAAGGAACACACCACTAAGGAGTGACTTCTTCTAATTTTGTCCAAGAAAAAGAACAAAAAAAAGATGAACTGAGGTTAGGAAAACTTCCCAACTGAGTGTACCAACTTGACAAATGCTAGTATTACAATTTTAGCTGAAAAGGTTAATTCTTATTAAAGAAACATGTCAGCTTCGACTGCAGTCATAAATCAAGGGTGAGTATTTTCAGTTTTAAAATTAGTCACCAATTTTTATGCCAACCTGGCTGAATTTTGGCTATTTTAGAAACCTTTGTAAGCAACTCAACTATTTTGTCTGATGCGAAAGCCAATACGACCTGGCAAAAAGTTAGATGATCCTCACATGACATGTTAAAAGAGAAAGGCACTTTACACCACAAATTAAGGAAACTACCACACACTAATGGTTAGAGCGGTAGCATCAGCATCAGCAAACTTAGCACTCAAAAGATACGACAAAAGACAAAATTGGAACAACCGATCTGTCCAAAGTGAAAATAGAGTTCAAATGCTTACTGGCACACAACACCACCATCCATATAATCAAAAGATTTCGAATGGATACACCCCGGGTCAGTTCTTTGGCTTGATCCACCTTACAACCAGGGCAGTTCTCATAGTACTGCTTCTTCAACAATGGCTGTCTAATATTCTCCTCTCCCATGTTTGTAAGAGAAACTCCACTTCTTGTTTCACACAGGACCCTCCTTCCTAAATCATTTTATATGCAGTATCCAACAAAAATAATAGAAATAAAAATAAAACATAAAGGATAATCAGTAAAATATATAAAAGGCAGTGTTTTTGCCACATCGTTTTGAAGCACAAGAAGGAAAAGTCAAACGTTGAGCAAACAAACATACAGTTTCTGGAGAAACTCTAGGAGCACTTCTTTGTATGAGAATGAAATGAAAATGAACAACACAAGGCCTGGTTTCACACGTTAGATGTAGGAGCAAGCAGAATACATCCCACATGTTTCAGCATTTAAGAACATGTTTAAAAATAAAATAGTAAAATATAAGGAAACTAGGAAGAATTAAGAAAATGGGAAAGAAAAAACAAAAGGGTCTTTATCAAAAGAAAAACAAAAAAGCATAATGCCAAAAGGAAAATGATTATGAAAGAAGGGCCATAACATAATGCCATATAAACCAGTCAAAGTTTAAAACTGGCAACCTCTTATGGTATTCTTAATTTAATTAGTTGTTATCAATTAAACTTTGAGAATTTCACATACTTATTATAAAATTAATAATTCATAAATAATAATGGAAATTAAAAATTGTATTAATATTTTAAAAATTAAAATATCATAACACATTAGTACCTTTTATCTAAAAAAATTCTGACAAAACGTACTAGGAAACACGGGGTACTGCTGAACTTAGCCAGAAGTTTGTGGCTAAAATCGAATTTGAACACGGAAGTATGAGGACCAACATAGCACAAGATACATTTCCCTTAAACTATTTTCATTAGCAACCAGCAAAAAATATTTAACAATTGCTTATCAAATATCACTACTAAAAATATACATGAATAGAGGAAGAATCCCACAAGTTAAATCAAAGTGTTCTTTAAATATGCTATTCGATGTCACTGAAGCAGTTGACAATCTGTGTCCCAATTATTTCAAGGTGAGTTCTCTGCAACTTTAAATTTGAGAAAAATATTGTATAGAATGAAACATGTGTGAATGAGTTAAAAATATGAAATGACTTTTGATGAGTGAAAATGAATAAAAATATGTGGTATAAATCAACCATTAAATAAGTTAATAAATAAAAAAAATTAAAAAGTTAGTATGTGGATAAATTAAAAAGTTAATATGCGAATAAATTAAAATGTTAGAAGTAGGTAAAGTAAAATATTAGATAATTGATAAAATAAGAAGTTAGATAATTAGTAAGAGAGTTAGTATGTTAGTAAACAAAAAAAAAACAAAAAATAAATAACAAAAAATAAATGACAGAAAATAAAATATAGATAATAAAATGTGAAAAGTAAATTTAAAATATGAAAATTAAAAAATCGACAAGTCGATTTTTTGCTCCGGTGAGAGAGAAGAGAAGAAGAAAGATTATTTTATTAATGATTAAAGATTATAGAGAGATTAGGGAGAGTTTTCCCTCCTAAGTTAGTGCGTTAGTAAGTATAAAGAAAAAAATTAAAAGGGTAGAATATATATACAAAATATTTACATTATAAATTTATTCTTCAAATCAAGTCCCCGACAATGGCGTCAAAAACTTGATGCAGGATTAAAAGTTACAAACTCAAGTGCAGGTTATCTCAAGTAATAAATTCTCGATGAGTCTGAGGTCGAACCACAGAGACTTGATGAAGAAAAATTAATTAAAGTAAAGTAAATATTTTGTTACAATAATAAAGATGATAGATAAAATTGTTTACAAGTAAAAAGGAATTGCTTGGATTAGGAGATCCACTCTTGGTAAATAAATTAATGACAATATTAATTTTTTTATAACTCAATTAGAATCCACACATAACGGAGGTTCCAATCGAAAAATACAACGTTCAAAGTTCATTAAAAATTATATACGTAATTATATTATGATTCCTTTAATCATCTATTAACACCACCACTCATAAATGGGATTAAGCATTCATTGTGCCAAAATCTTGTCTACAACAAATCAAGATCTTCACTTTATAAGGAGAGTTTCTAGCACCACCACTTGTAAATGAGTTAAAGCATTCATTGTGTCAATCTCTTGTCTACAACAACTCAAGAACTCCACTTTACAAGGAGGGTTTTTAAATTAATTAGAAACAAAATATAATACGTATAATGACCACTTGAAAATATATCATTTAAGCACAAGAGAAAAATTAATCTAACCTTATTTCATTACCAAGAGCTTCACTTTTTCACCCAAACAAAATGAAACTTAATTACTCATAGATAAAAAGAAAGAAAGAGAGAAGAAGAAGAAGAAGAACATGACTTCAATTTAGAATAAAGGAAAATTACTACAAGAAAACCTAGTAACAAACTAACATCATTTTGGTACCTAACACCTAACACCTTCAATGATCTGCCAAAACTCCCTTTTATAGAGGATTAGAGATATAAAATGACAAGGGAGCTGAGTCATTAGTGAGTGGATGAGTGGAAAATGAGTGGAAAATGCCAAATGACTTTTGATGAGTGGAAAATTATGGAGATTCCTTGTCTCCAAAATCATTTAGCTCTGAAGTCATTGAATGCGTCAGAATGAGCAAATATGATCTTCATCAAAGTTGTAGGCCATTTGAAAGCTAAGATCCAGGCCTACAACTTTGATGAAGATCATATTTGCTCATTCTGACGCATTCAATGACTTCAGAGCTAAATGATTTTGGAGACAAGGAATCTCCATAAATTTTCACTCACCAAAAGTCATTTGACATTTTTCACTCATCCACTCACTAATGACTCAGCCCCCTTGTCATTTTGTATCTCTAATCCTCTATAAAAGGGAGTCTTGACAGATCATTGAAGGTGTTAGATGTTAGGTACCAAAATGATGTTAGTTTATTACTAGATTTTCTTGTAGTAATTTTTCTTTGTTCTAAATTAAAGTCATGTTCTTCTTCTTCTTCTTCTCTCTTTCTTTCTTCTTATCTATGAGTAACTAAGTTTCATTTTACTTGGGTGAAAGAGTGAAGCTCTTGGTAATGAAATAAGGTTAGATTAATTTTTCTCTTGTACTTAAATGATATATTTTCAAGTGGTCATTATACTTATTATATTTTGTTTCTAATTAATTTAAAAACCCTCCTTATAAAGTGAAGTTCTTGATTTGTTGTAAACAAAAGATTGACACAATGAATGCTTTAACTCATTTACAAGTGGTGGTGTTAAAAACTCTCCTTATAAAGTGGAGATCTTGATTTGTTGTAGACAAAATTTTGGCACAATGAATGCTTGATCCCATTTATGAGTGGTGGTGTTAATAGATGATTAAAGGAATCATAATATAATTACGTATATAATTTTTAATGAATTTTGAACGTTGTATTTTTCGATTTAACCTCCGTTATGCAAGTGATTCTAATTGAGTTATAAAAGAATTAATCTTGTTATTAATTTATTTACCAAGAGTGGATCTCCTAACCTAAGCAATTCCTTTTTACTTGTGAACAATTGTATTTATCATCTTTATTGTTGTAACAAAATATTTACTTTACTTTAATTAATTTTTCTTCATCAAGTCTCTGTGGTTCGACCTCGGACTCACCGATAATTTATTACTTGAGATAACCTGTACTTGAATTTGTAACTTTTAATCTCGCATCAAGTTTTTGACGCCGTTGCCGGGGACTTGATTTGAAGAATAAATTTATGGTGTAAATATTTTGTATATATATTCTACCCTTTTAATTTTTTTTCTTTGTACTTACTAACGTACTAATTTAGTAGGAGAAACTCTCTCTAATCTCTCTATAATCTTTAATCATTAATGAAATAATCTTTCTTCTTCTTTCTCTCTTTCATCGAGCAAAAAATCGATCTGTAGATTCTCGATTTTCATATTTTAAATTTATTTTTCACACTTTATTTTCTGTATTTTGTCTTCTGTCATTTTTTTTTATTTATTTTTTGTCATTTTTTTGTTTACTAATTTATTAACTCTCTTATTAACTATCTAACTTCTTACTTTATCAGTTATCTAACTTTTTACTTTACCTGCTTTTAACATTTTAATTTATTCACATACTAACTTTTTAATTTATCCGCATACTAACTTTTAAATTTTTCTATTTATTAACTTATTTGGTGGTTGGTTTATACCACACCTTTGTATAGAATGAAACATGTGAGAATGAGTTAATTGATAGAATGGAACATGTGAGAATGAGTTAAAAATAAAAATAAAGAATAAAATAAAATTATTATTTTCATTATTTAAAAAATTAGTAAGAGAATAAAATAAAATATTATTATTTATTTAAAAATTAACTCATAAAAAACATAACAAAATATAATATATTTATTTTTAATTATTAAATTTAACTCTCTCCATTTTATTCTAATTTTGAAAAAAACAAAATTTATTATTAAAAAAAATAATTTCTCACAATTTTCTTTCTATTTTTATCATTTAATAAATTCTCAAATAAAAAACTTTTTCTCCTCGCCTAGTTCCATTTCCCTTTCCTCATTTCTTTTCTTCCAAATACAATAAGGTACAAGAAAAGTCACCTTATTTCAATTATATTTTTTTAGTCACACTAGTGGTCCAATAAAGTGGAAAAGGCAAATAAGGAAAAGTGGCTTCTTCAGTACCTTAATAATTGGATGGGTTTTAAATGACATGTGTTTAATACTAAGAAAAAGTTGCTGATGCTGCAAGTTGATATGTAAAACTTAATCTTGCCTCAAATGGTATCAAATTTTGCAAAATCAACCCCAATGACTTGTGGGTTGCTCTCCTCTACATGTGATTGTTGCCTTCAACCTCCCCTCTACAACACAACCATGGTAACTTGGGACACAAATGGCGATAGCGATGATGTTCTAGGTGAATCCAACAAAGATGAAGAAAATGAACCTTCTCTATCCACCTCATTTGCCTTGTCACTGTTGTTGACACTATCGTTGTGCCTGGTTTTGCAGTGTCAACGGCGAATAGGCGATAACACCTCCATTTCGAGGGTCACCACTAACACAATTGTCATTTCCAACTCCTCCGACTCAAAACAACAGCGCACACAACATTTTTGGCGAGAGAGTGGGGGCGGAGGGAGGAAAGAGGATGAACAAGAAGAGGGTGAAGGCAATGAAGAAGGTACGAGCAACTCAATCTTCTCCACCTCTTTTATCCAGATTTTCTATTTTGGATGATTTTGTAAAATGAAAAAACTTTGGGGATAAATTAAAAAAAATTGGGGCTGAATTCAATTTTAAAAATCAGCGGCAAACTTTTGGTGGGTTGAACCAAATGTCATTCATTGATTGGCCCAAATAAGATAGGTTTCAAAACCCAACTCAAACTTTAAGGTACAGAAGCAGTCATTGTAAGAGAAAAGCAAGGCAAGTGAGATGACTAAGACGTAGCTTAGGCGCTGCGACAAAGGTCGACAAACAATTTATTGCTTATTTGACTGACAATGTATTTCATTTAAAATTTATTTAAAAAAAAAAAGGATGGTCGTGTATCTTTTTCAGAGATATAAATACTGTATATATATTTTTAAAAAAATATGTAATTAAAAATAAAAAATAAAAAAAATAAATATAATAAATAATATTAAATAAGTATAAAATATATATATATATTATTTGTGATAAAATATCACAATTATTTTTAAAAAAACAATTTTACTTAATAAGTATTTTAAAAATTTCAGTTAAGAAGTATTTAATTTTTTATATTAAATATTTTTATTAATTAAAGAAGTAAAAATTAGAAATTTTCCATGATATAAATATAATAAATATTTTATTTTTTTATTTTATATTTCATATATTTATTTTCACAACCAATGTTAAAGACTCGTTAACAAATTCCTTAAAAAAAAAAAGGTAAACGAACTGATATCTTATTAGATAAGGGTTATAAATGCTCACATGTTTATAAGCTCGAAAGTTCAATTCGTAAGAGATTCATAAAATTTTTGGGGATATGCTTATTTTTAAGTTAACAAATAAAAAAAATTGGAATTTTTTTTCACTAAATTTGTCTCTAAAATAAATAAATAAGAATATATTAACTCTTAATTTAATTTAAAATATATTTAAATCTCAACGTATAAAAATATAATAATAGATATATGCTCACATATTTATTTTAGTGACAAATTTATTTTAAAGTAATTTTATCTCTTTTACTAAGAGGTTATATTTATGTGATAGGGGTTTGATGCTTTACATCTGTTGGTAACCCAAAATTAATGCGTTGGGCCGACGAACTGCAGGATGAGAGATAATGGCATAAATAGGTTTGGACCAATATGCAAATCAGGCCGAAATGGTTGAAGCTCAAAAAATGGTGTGCTTTGGATAACAACGCAGGGTTGAACCTGAGTTGATTAAGTCAAAGGTGAGGTGAGGATCGTATGGAGTCTGGTAAAGCTCATCCCTTAAAAATAGGAGATAATGAGATAAATGGTTGCTCTCATCGTTCAAGCATGGAAAGAGGATATTTTTGGAAGTTTTGTTCGCTGAAGCTAGATGAAAGTATGTCATGGAGATTCCTCACGATCAAGTAATAATTGAAAGTGACAAAGTTGATGAACATCATGCTTAGGCCTAAAAGTATATTGAAGTTACAATTTTTTCAACTCCAACTCTATAAATAAGTCTTTAAAGCTTTGAAATAACGATCCCAGAATCATCACACTAAAATCATATTTTAGTCATCTTCTCTTTTGTTCTTCATCATTTTATAGCTTTTCTTTTACTTTTCCAGCAATTTATCACATTCCTTTACATTTTTGGCACCTTTACAGTATTTATGTATTGCTTTCATCTTTAGTTTCTGCAGATTACTTTGCTTTGTATTTCGAGACATCATTTATTTCTTTGTATTTTAGCTTTCTTTCATATATTTTGTTGGATTCAAGTTATTTAATACAATTTAGTGTGGTTTACATTGTGTAAGGTGCTTACTTTGAATTTATTGTTGAGAGCTTTCTTTAGTATCTCAATAACCCACTCCAAAAGATAAGTTCTTTATTTTGAGAGTTTCCTGAAGCGAAACTCATATTATATTAGAACAATGATGAAAGTGTAGAGTTTAACTTTTGCTTCACAAGTAAAAACTAACTTTTGCTTTGTTCGCACTAACAATATCGTTATTTTTCATTTCACGTTAGGAGTAATTTTATGTACATACTCAAATCGACATTCACATGTATAAAGGCTCTCTCTCTCTCTTTTTGGAGATGTGTGCATTTCTAACATAATACACATAATCTTACATGTGTTAAGTATTAATTTGAATACATATAATAGATCAACTTTACATAAAAAAATCTCTCTCCCTTACAATAGAACCTCCTTACAACCCGTGCACACACACACACACAACGTGATATGATGCGAATTGAGAAGTAAAAAGTAACACACACACCCCCTTACCTGGAGGTGAGGGAAGAGGAAGGGGAAGCCACAAGTGTTGGAAAGTTACCCGTTAGTAACTTCCTTTTTAGTGGCCTAAAATTAAGAGATTATAATAATTACTCTTTAATTAAATTTTAAAAAGAGTCAATCACACCAATTGATTTTGATGTTTGATGGACATATCAGATTAAACAAAAATACATATAAATTGATCTTCTCTCTGTCTTAGAAAGACACATTCTTTTTTTGCTCACGCTCACAGAAATGCCATTATCATTACGTATGTTTTGAAAGTAGGGTGAAGGGAGAGAAACTAATTTTCTTTTCAATTTATGTCAAAGCTTGATGTTTATGACTTCTTCATCGAATCTAGGTATGTAAAAATTCCAATTTTCAAAATTCTTATATTGATGAATGCTTCCACTAAAAGTTTTGTATGACGTTTAAGTCTTATATGTGGTATCAGAGTGTTTGGTTGTGAAATTTATGATTTTCCATCAATGATGTTTTAATCTCCCTCAAGTATGATGAACCCTATTTTTTAAAATTGAAAATTTATGAATTATCAAATTAAGTTGCTGTATATTCATGATTATTAATTTTTTTATGTTGATGAATCGCAATGTACTGTTGCTAGTCATGTATCAATTTTTTTTTAGTTTTGACACTCTCGTTAATGCGTTATTGAATTGTAATTAGTTCAAATTGTTCATATATATAATGATACTATTTGTACAATTCGTGAGCATTATTATATGTTAATTTGACCGATTACATATGTCATGTCTTATTATATTAATGAATTAGTTTGGAAGCCAATATTTTGAGACTTGCTGTAATGCAAATGATGATTTTCATTATAATAATATATATGCATTGTTTTATCATTTGAATTATTTTCAAGTATATTTAATTATATGGTTGAATGTTATTTGAGAAGAATTGTGAATGTGACTTCCAGTAGGTGAAAAAACAAATGGAATATGTCATTTGTTGTCTTTTGGTTAAAACTTGTGTACACCAAAGTGGCCAAGTTAAAATGATAGAAAATGCCATTAAAGAATGTGACCATTAATTAATCATGGGATTAGGTTTGCCCAAAGGAAAATGTTATTCTATGATTAATAAACATAATTGTGAGAAATTAAAGTTCTTGGATCAAATATGTAGTTTATCCAAAGATAACTTATGTGTTTGGTTGAGAATTTTAATTTTCGATTATGATCAAAATGACATTTATTTATGATAGTGTATTGTAGTATCTGCCCAAAGGTGCACTATTAGGAATGGTAACAGGCGGGGGGGGGGCGGGGGCGGGCGGGCGGGGAGACGGGTAGTAGCCCCCGTCCCCGCCCCCCCCCCCCCGCCTCCATATCCGTCTTGCATACTGCTTTATCTTTCCCTTAATGGTAAACAAGTATCTGCGAATATCCGCGGATACTCAATAAATTGTAAAAAAAATTCAAAAAAATAAAAAAAAATGAAAAATAAAAATATGAAAAAAAAGTATAATACTATAATTTTTCAAAATTTGTCCAACACAACTTAATCTAAAATTAATGTCAAACACCTAATATACTTTTGATTTATATAACTTTACAATATTTTAATTTATATAATTAAGTTTTTTAATAATTTTATATAAAATATTTATATAAATTTTTTGCGGTACCTGCAGGTACGGGGGGAACCACCCCACCCCCCCCCCGACCTGTTTATTAAACGGGGATAACACTAAACGGGTATTTATATTCGCGGGGGAACATTGACGGGTATTACCCGCCCCCATCACGGGTATTACCCGCGGGTACCCTCGGGGGCGGGTAAAATTGTCATCCCTATGCACTATAATATACTTTGATGTTTCTTTTATCTGAGTGTATGATAGAATATTTTATTTTGCAGCAATTTCTCTTCATTCGCAAGCTTCATCTGTTACCGTTTTTAATGATGTGAACTTCTCTGAATGGAGTGAGCAAGTAAGTTCCACTTAGGTGTTTTGGACCTTGGCTTGTCACTTTTGGAAGGAAAACCTATTGTTACTGATAACAATACTGAGGGAGAGAAGTCTAAACTTAAGGCATTGGAATGGTCTAACAGATTGAGCCTTATGTTTATGCGAATGAATATTGCAAACAATATTAAAACTACTATTCCACAAACAGAAAGTGCAATGGAATATCTTAAGTTTGTGGAAGAACGTTTTCGCTCTACTGATAAGTCGCTCGCTGGTACACTAATGGCTCAACTCATGACCATAAAGTTTGATGAGTCGTAGAGTATGCAAGATCATACCATTGAGATGACTAACATTGCAGCAAGACTAAAGACATTGGGTATGGTAGTGGATGACTCTTTCATGGTTCATTTTATTCTGAACTCACTGCCTTCTAAGTATGGAGCTTTCCAAATTAACTATAATATTATGAAGGATAAGTGAGATGTTAATGAACTGGTTGAAAAGCTCATTTATGAGGAGAATAGACTCAAGAATATGAAAGGTCATTTTGTCAACCTGGCAAAGCATTGAAGGCAAAGGCCAAGAACTTTAAGAAGAAGGGATCTACTAAGAAACAAAATAAATGTCATTTCTATGCTAAAGAAGGACATTGTCAGAAAGATTGTCCTGAACGTAAGACGTGGTTCGAAAAGAAAGGTATGTTTGAAACATATGTATGTACTTTTGAATCAAACTTAATTGATGTCCCTCATAATTCTTAGTGGCTTAATTCTAGTGCTACTACTCATATATCTAATGTGATGCAGAGATTCATTACAATCCAAACCACAAGAGAAAGTAAGATGTTTCTCTATATGGGAAACCGTATGAAGGCTCCAATTGAAAGCATAGGAACTTATCTTTAATCTTAGACACTGATAATCATTTGGACCTAATTAAGACTCTTTATGTACCTTCAATGTCTAGGAATTTAATTTTCCTTTCAAAGTTGGATAATTGTGGTTTTGAATTTAATGGTGGACATGATTGTTTCAATTTATTTGAGAATTCTAAACTTATTGGTTGTGGTATTCTTATTGATGGTTTATATAGATTGAGACTTCATGATCAATTTTCTGAATCCTTGCTTACTGAGCATCAAAGTATTGGAATTAAGCGTAACATACTTGATAAAAGTTCTGCATACTTATGGCATAAGCATTTGGGTCACATATCCAAAGAAAGATTAGTAAAGAATGAGATTCTACAAAATTTAGATTTTACTAATCTTGGTTTGTGTGGATTGCATTACGGGAAAGTAAACCAGACATAACAAGAAAGAGGCCACAAGAAGCAGTCAGCTTCTTGAAATTATACACACCGATGTATGTGAACCTTTTGATGCTTTATTTTTTGGTGGAGAAAAATATTTTATTACCTTTATCAATGATTTTTCACGTTATGGATATGTCTACTTGTTTAAGGAAAAATTCCAAGCAGTTGATGCTTTTAAGATATATATAAATGAAGTTGAAATATAATTAGATAAGAAAATAGAAGTTGTAAGGTCCGATAGAGGTGGTAAATATTATGGAAAACATGGTGAAACGGGACAATGTCCAGGTCCATTTGAAAATCTTCTTGAAAGACATGGTATTCGTGCACAATACACAATGCCATACACAACACAACAAAATTGTGTGGCAGAAAGGCGTAATCAAACACTAATGGATATGGTTAGGAGTATGATGATCAACTCCTCATTACCCAAATTTTTGTGGATGTATGCGTTAAAGACTTCTATGTATTTATTAAACAGGGTTCCTAGTAAGGCAGTTCCTAACACTCCTTTTGAGTTATGGACAAACAGGAATTCGAGTTTAAGACATATGCATGTTTGGGGTTGCCCAGTAGAAACAAAAGTATATAATCTGCATGAAAAGAAGTTAGACTTTCGAACAGTAAGTGGTTACTTTATTGGTTACTCAGAGAAGCCTAAAGGGTATATCTTTTATTGTCCTAATCATAGCCCAAGAATTATATAAACTCGTAATGCAAAATTCCTTGAAAATGGTAAAGTTAGTGGGAGTGATGAACGACGGAATGTTGACATAAAGGAAATTAAGGTAAATGTTACTTTACCTATAAGTGTTCTTTCATCCATAGTTATTCTAGTTGTTGCATAACATTCTAACAACAATGAATAATGTTTGAATGATAACACACTCAATGAAGAAACTAACTCACAAAGGTCTGAATTAAATGAGTCTCAAGAAATGTCTTTGAGAAGATCTCAAAGAGTAAGAAAATCAGCTATTCTGAACAATTATAAGACTTACTTGCAAGAATCAGACATTGGAATCAATAAAGATCCAGTTTCATTTTCACAAGTCATAAATAGTGTTGAGTCAGAGAAATGGATTGATGTCATAAAAGAAGAGTTAAAATTCATGGAAGAAAACAAGGTTTGGGACATTGTTGAATTGCCAGAAGGTGCTAAACGAGTTGGTTGTAAGTGGGTTTTTATGACCAAGCGTGACTCAAATAGTAATATTGAACGATATAAATCCCGACTTATCCTAAAGGATATACTCAAAAGGATGGTGTCGATTATAATGAAACATTTTATCCCGTCTCAAAGAAAGATTCATTGCGTATTATTATGGCATTGATGACTCATTATGATTTAGAGTTACGTCATATAGATGTGAAAACAACATTTCTGAATGGTAGTCTTGAACAAGAAGTTTATATGGACTAACTTGAAGGTTTTCTAATTGAAAGAAAAGGTCATATGGTGTGTAAACTTAAGAAATCAATATATAGACTGAAATAAGTCTCAAGGAAATGGTATATCAAGTTCAATGATACTATTACCTCTTTTGGTCTAGTGATAGATGTATATACCAAAAGGTTAGTGGGAGTAAGTTTATGTTTCTGGTTCTGTATGTTAATGATATCTTGCTTACAACTAATAGTTTGAGTATGTTGCATGAGACGAAAGAATATATCTCTAAGAATTTTGAATGAAAGACATGGGAGAGGCATCCTATGTGATAGAAATTGAAATATTCCATGATAGATCACAAAGATTATTAGGATTATCTCAGAAAGCCTATATTAAGATAATTCTAAAGAGATTTAACATGGAAAACTGTTCCACTGGAATTGTACCAATTTAAAAAGGGGACAAATTCAGTCTTATGTAATGTCCAAAGAATGACATAAAGCGAAAACAAATGGAATCCTTTCCGTATGGTTCTGTGGTGGGTAGTTTTTTGTATGTGCAAACTTGCACGAGACCGGATATCAGTTTTGTGGTTGGAATGTTAAGCAGGTATCAAAGTAATCCTGAAATTAATCACTGGAAAGCTGCAAAGAAAATCTTGAGGTACCTACAAAGAACTAAGGATTATATGCTCATGTATAAATGATCCAACCAATTAGAAGTAATTGGATATTCAAACTCAGATTTTAATGGATGTGTTGATAGTAGGAAATCTACATTTGGCTACTTATTCCTTCTTGGAGAAGCAGTCATATCATGGAAAAGTGCTAAGAAAACTGTTGTTGCTTCATCCACCATGGAGGCCAAATTCGTAGCATGTTTCGAGGCTACAGTTCATGCATTATGGCTGCGAAGTTTTGTTTCAGGGCTGGGGGTTGTCGACACCATTGTCAAGCCGCTAAAAATTTATTATGATAATACCGCAATAGAATTTTTCTCCAAGAACGACAAATACTCAAGAGGTGCTAGGCATATGTAATTAAACTTTTTTGCCATTAAGGAGGAAGTTCAGAAATAAAGAGTATCTATAGAGCATGTTAGAACAGACCTTATGATTGCTGACCCGTTAACTAAAGGGTTGCAACCCAAGACATTTAAGGAACATATACATAGAATGGGTCTTGGTTCTCTTTTTGAATAATGTATTTAAATAATGTTGATACCCTAAGCTCATTATGTTTATGTGTTTCTGAACCTCAATGATTGTTTCTAGTTATTGTGCACATAATTATATTTATGAGTTGTAACGTGAATGTTCTAAAACATTTATGGGACCTGTATGAAATTTTATATGTTACGTATGTACCTTGTATAGTAACACACTAGTGTTCATGGTATATGGAAGGGAATATGTTTTGTAAATTAATGCATGACCGCCATAACTCACACTTAGTGTTTTACTATTTAAGATAATTATGTATTCATAAGGGTGAGATTTAGTGCAATAATGATTAATGCATTATACTTATGTTGTGGTTTCCTCAAATTTTAGGCCAAGTGGGAGAATGTTGGAAAGTTAACCCATTAGTAACTTCCTTTCTAGTGGCATAAAATTAAGAGATTATAATAATTGCTCTTTAATTAAATTTTAAAGAGAATCAATCTCATCCATTGGTTTTGATGCTTGATGGACGTATCATATTAAATGAAAATACATATAAATCGATTCTCTCTCTGCCCTAGAAAGACACATTCTTTTTCTGCTCATGCTCACAGAAAAGCCACAATCATTACGTATGTTTTGAAAGTAGGGTGAAGAGAGAGAAACCAATTTTCTTTTCAATTTATGTCAAAACTTGAAGTTTATGATTTCTTCATCGAATTCGGGTATATGAAAATCCCAATTTTCAAAATCCTTGTGTTGATTAATGCTTCCGCTAAAAGTTTTGTATGACGTTTAAGTCTTACAACATGAACTTGAAAAATGTTTATCTCACCATATTTTTTTTATCATATTTTTTATCACTTTTTTATAATTGTGATTAAGTGAGAAAAAGTTATGTAATAAATAATATGAGGAGTAATATAAAAAATGATGTTAGAAAAAATGTAGTAAGAATATCATTGTTGCATGAACATTTAGTCCTGCATGACTCAAAGGGCCGAAGGTGGGATTGGATCCTAGACTTTTACAATCACTTGCAAATAATTTTACAAGTTAAGTTAATTGACACCTTCATAATAATTAATTACAATTTGTTTAGTTACATTTTCACATATTAAAATATATAATGTTTAATGAAAGTTATAATAAAATGAATAGAGTCAATATTAATCTTCTCTCTCTTCATTAAACTCAAATTTCACTACTATCTAATGTTATAAAGTTTATTTTTATCATTTTCTCTTCATTCAATTAGGTGATATTCAACCATTTTATCAAAATAGAATCAGTAGTCAGATATTGATGTGCAAATTCTACCCTTATACTGGTGTCAATTAATCCTGACCGCTTCCCACTTCTTTTGCTACGCTTCTTGTTGATATTGTACCTAATCAAACATATTTTGAGTGCTTCACTCAAAGGTTCTTTAAACCATGTGTAGTATTAACCGCGGCAATCAAAGAATTTCAGTGCTACCACAACAAATAACATGACAGAGTAAAATATTTAAAGGCACAGAAAAATTCATGGCTAATTTGTTAAAATGTATATAAATATGATATGCTTATTTCTACTTTTCCAAAACAAGAAGACATCTCAAAAGCAATGTGACATGTTCGAGTCCATTTCAATTCATTTTTGACCTTTAACATTGCCCTAAACGCATACCAGATGACATCATAAGATAAAACTCCAGTTGCTTTTAAACTTAAAAGCAAAACAAAACATTAACAACTAAGGAAGAGTACCCTTCATTTTATTTGACTACATTAAGAAAGACTAAACGAACAACTTCACCACACTCAATAGATCACCATCTGCACATCATGGTCTCCTCAAGAGAACAAATAGCTTCTTTTCCCATTTGTTGTAGTGGCCAAGCAAGAAAAGGAAATGTTATTCTTTAATTGTACCTTCTAGTGAAATTTTGCCTTGATGTTTGGTCCATGGTAGAGTCAATAAATGCTTGGTTGAACCTAGCACGATCAGAATGAGAAATAAATGGCTTCATTTCAACCTCAGGTTCAGTGGATAGTGCAGGGAATTTGGTTACTTCAGAAGACACGTTTCCATTGACAGAAGCCCCTGGACCAAAGAAATTCTTATCCATCTGAAGTTGAAGGTTTTGCTGTTGCTCGTTACAGTTCACAAGAGGAATCAGGTTCCAAGCAGCCATGGGGTTGTTCTGCTGAATGGTTGTACTGTAGTTTGACCTCACATCATGAACCATATCCGTACCATCTACTGCAGGCTTGAGAATGTGATCATGTTGAGGTTTCGACCAACTAGGCATTTGGAAAGGGTTGCTTCTATATGAGCAATTCAGCTGGTGATTGTTCCTTATAATTTTGTCATGAAGCCCAAGGTGGTAATTATGGTAAGGGGGCGAAAGTTTATCACAAGTATAAATGTCATCACCTAGCTGCCTGGTTCTCTTAGTAGAAACTGGTCTAATAACCAAGTTGTTTCTTGGAATATTTGCTTCCATTTGAACCATATTAGCATTGTCGGGTTGGTTGTGCTCTTCCACATTGTTTGTACCATCACCAAAGCCTTCTACATCATAATCATTGGTCTCACTGAACATATGATCAGGCCCACTACTATTAAAAACAGGGGGAAACCTTTCAGGATACATCTGTTTAGCTAAGGATTCCTCACGGTTCATAATTGCCATCCAAATAGCAACCTCCTTAGCAGTCATCTTGTCTTGCAGGGACTTTGATTGGCGCACAACCATGCGTATCTTTTGTATATCAGGGGACATGTGCTTAATCACAGCTGTGAGCACAGCCACTTTCCAAGCCTTCTTTAGATCATGAGGCTTCTTATATGGAGGAGGGCCAGGATCCTTAGCAAAACCCAAATGAGGCCACCATTCCTCATCTCCTTTAGGCCACCATGGTGGAGCAACACCACTCTCCAAAGGGAACTTCCTTTGTGGAGGGTCACAGTTGTGCATTAGAGATGACAAAAGTGATCCAAGGGTAGTGTCCGGGAGTTCATGCAAGCTATGATGAGAATGATCATCTCCATTATTCAACCCTTCATTCTTTGTAGCAATATTTCCATTCTCTACCTCGTACTTGGCTATTGCAGCCGGACCATTACGATCAAACTTGACCTTTTCCTTCCACCATGAGCGAAGGTTCTCTGAAGCTCCAATGATTGGCTTCCCTTTCTCAGGAATTATGCCATACACAAATCCCTGAACATTACAAACATCCATCATCTTCAGCATGTACTTCAATATACCATCTTGTGCCCTACACATAATCTTCCTTTTTGTTTGATCTGATGATTGCAAATGGCCATTATCCTTTTCCATGCTCTCTTCCCTAAGCTGCTTCAATAGCTTGCGATCTTTCCATATTCTCCTCTCTAGTTCCTCTATAGTTATTTCTTCATCGCCTTTGTCTTTAACGTTTGTTTCTGGTCTATGTTTCGCAACTTCGTCTCCTTTATTTGAACAACAAGAATTGAGAATGGAATTCATTGCTTGTTAGATCTTTTGTCACCTTTCTTATTTCAGTACCACCAGGTTTAAAACTATGACCTTCTACAATATACAAAACCAACTCTTGGTGCCACCTTCCTAAAATAAATCAACAAAATGAAAAACTCCATAATTGCATTTTATGATATTGTTTTGATGTATGCGGGCTAGAATGAATTAAGAGTAATGCTACAGCAAGAAAGAAATAGCTATATAAGGGTAATTGTTGGATAAAATAAAGTGGTAGAGACTATTCACTCATCCAAAAGTCAATAAACATGTCATATCATTTTCACAAAAAAAAAAATAACAAAAATTATCGCTCTTTATCATTTTTCATGAGTTAAATGACCACTAAGCTAATTATTTTATGAAAACACATGAATGATATGATCAAGTAATCTTAGATTAGTCAAACGATATTAAATTGCAATATCCACCATTGATTGAGGAAAAACATCATATATTGAGCAAATATATTGTTTAGATGAATGTTGGTAAAATAAATGGGAAAATGTGAAACAGAAACTATTTAGGTGAAGAGACAATGGACGCAATTAAGTTCCATAAGGGCCACATAAGGGAAAGGGGTAGAAATATACCAGCTATTATTGTAACAATCAATTAAGTTTACGAAAATAGAATAACAAAATATAAGAATATTCATGCATGTGGCCAAAAGTTCTGTTTGCTTTATTTCATTGTCTATGTTCTTTGTATCAAAAATAAATTTTCATAACTTTTATATTGAATTAACCAATTTTCCTTATTATATTTAAAAAATAACCAAACAATTTATTACATAATACTTTAATAATAATAATAATAATAATAAACTATCTAAATAAATTTCTGATAATTGCCATTATATGCTTTATGATCAAGAAGAAAATTCATTTGCATTAATTACAATTAAATCATGGGGAAAATAATAAAAGAGTTAGGAAAGTATTTTGAAAAATAGAAAAGAAGATTAAAAAAATGTATAGATAAAAGGGAAAATGACAAAGAGGAATTAAAACTAAAAAAGAAAAGTCATAAAGACGTAACCTCGTTTTATATATATATATATATATTGCTATAAATCAAAGCAGAAAACAACAATTTTCCACAATGCAAAATGATTAATAGAATTTATTCTCCGGGAGCATGGATAAAAATATAGGATATGAATATGGTACGATATGTGGATACAGTAAATCTTAAAAATTATAGAACACAAATAGGATACAATATATACAATTAATATAATATTAAATTAAAAACACAAATCATAAATTAAAATAAAGATATTGATGTTTCACAAGTCATTATTAATGATTGTAGACATAATAAAATACTATCATTTGTTTATAAAAAATTTAAAAAATAATTAAAGTATGAATATTAAAATTATTTAAAAATATTTAAAAAGCATTTAATACATATCTGACACTGGTACAATAACTATATTAAACTATCAGTATTTCCTAACTTTATTCTTACAAACCCCTTGAGACTCGAAGGAGGACTCATTTAGACCATTAAAAAAAATTTATAGTTTGACCAAAGTGTTATCCAATGGCTTCCATGGAAGTCTATGAGGGGTATTGAGGATCAATTATATGCAAGTATCGTTTTCCATGTAGAAGATGAAACGCAAACCAAATCCAGCTAAATTATGCAACAAATCTTGTAGACTCAAAGGACGACTCATTTAGGCCATTCAAAGAAAGATACAGTGTGACCAAAGTGTTATCCAATGACTTCAATGGAAGTCTACAGGGCCAAGTATATGTAAATTTCATTTTCCATGTAAAACATGAAACGCAAACCAAATCTATCTAGATTATGAAATAGTTCATAAATGTGAACTTTTTCATTCAAAATAGGCATATACGATAAATTATACAGACAAAAATTGATTCTACCAACGTTATGAATGGCTAACCAAAGATCCAATGCAAAACAAACCAAACAGCAACATATAAAATCTGAGATATATTAAAACTCCTGAAAACACAAAGATATTTTATAATTGAATTCGACAGAATCAAGTAAGATCAAGACCCAAAAAAATTATCAAATGAAATATATATGCAAGCAAAAAGACAAGTGAAGAGCATACCGGAAGTTATATTGCATCAACTACTGAAGGCTGTGGACAGGAAGAAATGGTTCTGAGTTGAGAAAGAGGTAGTCATGAAAAAGGAGTGACAAGGAAAGAAAGCAGTGAAATAAGCAATGCAAGAGAAATATATAGAAAATATTAATACAAAAAAATTAAAAATATTGTGAGTGAAATAAAAGGAGGGGCAATGACACTAGTCTTATATAGTGGTGATGCATACGAAAAATTATTTGTGCATCATAATTTTTCACTTTAACTACATTTTTAACATTATAATTGATATAGTACACTTTCAATGATATGGGAGTATGCTAACAATTTTTCGACACATACAACTATTGTAATTTACATGTCAACAAAAGGGAATGCAGCATTGGCGAGGGCCATAACCAAGGGTAGAGCGAGGAATTTCATGTTGGGGGACCAAATACTAATTTTATTCTTTTGTGGGGGATAAACATTACATTATACAAAAACTTCTTTTAAAATTTAAAAATTTTCAAAGGATGTTCAAGAAATATTTTGAGCCTTATGACAGCTCCATTCCTGACCACAGCCGCCCAACTCTCAATTCATTATTAGAAGATCGCAGATCAAAGATAGTAAAACTTCGTCTCTATAAGCTAAATTAAGTGATCGCTAAAAGTGGTATCACAAATTTGTTAGAGATGAAATTTTGAACCATCACTAAATAGAGATAGAGACGGACAATTTTGTCCTTAACTATATTAAACATTCAAACTCTCAAAATTGAAAACATTTTTGTCTCTAAAAACATTTTAAGGATGGAATCTATCTTTTAAAATTATGTGATAAAATTACAATTAAGCACTAATGAGAGAAAATTCCCCTTTGAGATAGACATAATTGCAAAGACAATTTCAAGAAAAGACATTCAAGAAGTTTGGTATGTCAACTACGAATTATTTTCATCTCTAAATTAGAGATGAAATATTCTATCACTAATATATCTAAAAATAAGTGTCTAATTTAAATTTTGAGAGGGATTATTTCTATCTCTGTATTGGCACATCAACTAGTTTTTTTTCTATAATTTCTATTTTTAATAACATTTTAGCATATATAACCTACATTTCATCAATAACAACCCTCAAACAAAGTTTGCACCAATCCAAATAGATCAATACAATTGAACCGTCCTAAGTATTTAATGGTCATGCCATATGTAATGAAGTTTAAAATAAAATCAAATGTTCATCCTCATCAAAGTTCTATTAATCAAGCCTAGGTTATCCTTAGGTGGCTTTGATGGTGGTGTAGGCTATGAAGATGAAGCACCTACGTCCAATCTCTACATAAAGTTACGCGTCGTCTCCTCAGAGTCTTGAAACTTGTCATTAACCTAGCTTATATTATACCTCAACTTTGCAATTTTCTTGTCTTTCTCTTACAACTTAGAAGTGAGAGTCGTAACAATACTTGTAACGTTTTCAAGTTGTGAAGTTGACATACCCTCGAAAATATCAAGAGTAGAGGAAGAGAGAAAGAAATAGAAGTACTAGATCTCAAACATATAAGCATCCTTTTTGTTGACGCCTCTGACAATATCTAATTATATGCCATTATTGAACTGATGACTGGACCTCTCGCCTGTTGACGGCTATGAGTTTCGCTCAACCACATGCCTCTCATCCTCTCCCTAAAAAAAATAAGTTACTTTTGCTTAGTTTGAAATAAAATTACATAACAATTGATAGTTATGTTGAAAAATGTACCTCTCCCAATATTTTTTGCATGAAATAAAATCCAACCATCTTGATTATATTCCCCTTTCACGTGTGACAACGACGAAAGAGGACAATAGCTTTAGGGTTGATATCATTTGGTCCCCTTTGGATAGGATTCAGATCCTCTATTCTCTTTTCCTATCTCCTTCCTTATTATTCATTAAAAAATTGACAATTAAAAGATAATTTATTGCCAATTAAGGTAAAAAGTTTTTTTCCTTTTTTTTATTGAATTGTCACCATTTAATTAGAGAGATAAAAAAAGAGACAAAAGAAAGAGACATAAGATTTCAATCCTCTAAACAGATAAAACATAAGATAAGCTAAGAGAACTTAACTTATAAAATACAAAATTTAATACAATGAACTTACCAATCTCTTCTTGTATTTTGGATCCGAAATTAAGCCTCTAGTGTGCATTGAGATTCCCATATCATACCTTTTATTATGATTATTCTTCTCGGACTTTTCAAGCCATGCAGGATTGTGAACACTCAATTTTGATCGGGCTTTAAAAAAAAAAAAAAAAAAAGACAAAAAAAAAGTAAAATAAAAAAGTAAAATAAAAAAATAATAATATAAAAAAATAAAATAAAAATATAAAAAATTGTCACATGAGGGGTGGAGGGCTCAATATAAAAAAAAGAGAGGAGTGATTGACGCAAAAAAAAAAAAAAAAGAGAAGAAAGGGTCAACGAAAAAAATAAAAAAGAGCGAATTTTGATACAAAAAGGAGGATTTTAGGAGATTTGTTGGGAGAAGATGAAAATTTGAAGGAAAACGCCAACCTCCCATACGGTGAGCAATCATCACATCCATTATCAACAACAACTCTTTCCTCCAAAATGTGAAGGATCCCTCCATAAATGCCTCTGCCATCATTTTCTTCAAAAGATCCTTGATAACCCAATTCCTTCAAAATCCTTCTCCAACCAAATAAACCCAGCAACCACCCTCCTTTCACAAAAACCTCCACGCCAAGCTCCATCAAAAAGAGGGCAGCACCCTTATCCTCCCAACACCCTTCAAACCCCTCATTCTCACCTCCCAACCGTAACCATCTTCTCTAAACCAAAACCTTTCTCCAATCAATCCTTCTCACATCCCATCTCCATCTTCTGCCACCCTCCCATCCAACACCACTGAGTCAACTCAGTGAGCCATATCCTCTCACCACCCCTCACGACCACCTTCTTTTATCTTCCCCAAATCATCCCATCTTCAGCAAAGGAAAGAAGATTGATAATGTTGGGTTGATCCCTGGTGGTAGCTGGGAAAAGAGAAAAAGCAAGAAGACTGGGGAGGCTGCTGGGAACGAAAGGGATTTTTGATTCTTTTTGAGTTGAGTGTGTTATTGGTAGCACCTGAAGAGGTAAGCCCTTTCTCATCACTATCCTTGCACTTGTTGTGAGTAAAAATGTAATGTTCAAATGCATGCTTGATCTTGGTGGTTAGTTATGTTGTCCATCTTCTTTTCTTTTTCTTTTTAACCATGAGTACCATACGTACACTGGAACTCCACCCCTTCTGCATCACATTTTTTTAAACCACCAAAGAATTCAAAAAACCTCCAGAAAACCGTAACCACCACCTTCAATAACACCATCATATCCTCACCTCCCTATACCGTGAAAATCACCATCAACCACCTATCTTCCTCTCCTTCACCTACCATCAGCCATCAAACTATCATCCACGGCAGCAAGCTCCCTTGGCATTCACCTTCCATCACCCAAGCATTTTCTGCCATCAAACTCCCAGCCGACCGTCGAATCCATCCTCTCATCCGACCGTCGGACTGCACAGAAGCCATCAGCCTTTCAACCGACCGTTGAACCCCAGATCTGCCACCATAAGACCACATCACAACCGACCGTCGGGCCATAATCCTTTAAACCACATCCTTCCTCCTCACGACCGTCGAACCCCAAATCCATCATATCCGATTGTCGAACCATCCAATCCCCCTAAATCGACCGTTGAACCTCACCAACGCCAGTTACCACACCTCACCGACACCCTCTTCGACCGTCGAAACCCCAGAGGTCAGATCCTTCCCTTCAACCAACCGACCGTCGTACTCCTGAATCCCTCTATACCCGACCGTCGAACTAACAACCACTCCTGAATCCCTCTATACCCGACCGTCGAACTAACAACCATCATACCCCACCGACTGTCGAACCTATCCAAACCTTCATCATCATCTCTCACTATTATTGTGTGAACCCACCAAACTCCTTCACCATCCTTTTCACCGACCGACGAACCTCAAATCGGATCACTACCCTCTCACCTCCAATACACCCACCATCTTCAAAATCCCCATCACCCGAGCAATTTCCATAACCTCTCCAAACACTAACAAACCCAACCAGAACCGATCGTCGGACCGTAACCCTTCAAACCAAACCCGTCCCCTCATTCGACCAACTTCACAAAGCCCACCTTCACCTCTAACCCGACCGTCGAAACCATCCCACAAACCAGATCACTACCCTCTCACCTCCAATACACCCACCATCTTCAAAGCCTCCATAATCCCCATCACCCAAGCAATTTCCATAACCTCTCCAAACACTATCAAACCCAACCAGAACCGACCGGTCGGACCGTAACCCTTCAAACCAAATCCTCCCCTCACTCGACCAACTTCACAAAGCCCACCTTCACCTCTAACCCGACCGTCGAACCACCCCGGTTACTAGCCCACCTTCACCTCCAACTCGACCGTCGAACCATACCATTGTGACACTCGACCAACTTCACAAAGCCCACCTTCACCTCTAACCCGACCGTCGAAATCATCCCACAAACCGGACCACCTACCTCTCAAATCTCCAAACCACATTTCAAACATCATCACATACATCGACCGTCGAAATCCAAAGAGCCACATCCTTCCCCTTTCCGACTATCGAACTCAAGCACAAACTCCATCACATCCGACCGTCGGACCCCAAAAGCAAGACCACCTACATTCTCCAATTAGACCGTCGAACCGCGAGTTCCACTCCTCTCACCGACGAGCCATCCAAACCTCCATCATCATCAACCAAACTCCATCCCCTCACTCGACCGTCGAATCCATCACTTCACCCAACCGTCGAACCACACCGGCTACTACCCCCTCACTAACAACCCATCCAAACTCCATCATCATCCACCAACCTCCAACTCGATCGTCGAACCCTAAATCTTTCCCCTCACCGACCAACCCAAGATCCTTTCCAACCGACCGTCGAACTCCAAATCCTTCCCAACCGACCGTCGGATCAGATAACAAATCCTTTAACCAACCGTCGGATCGTCGATCAAATACCAAATCCTTCAACCAACCGACCGTCGACCGCCAATACCAAGATCCTTCTCCCTACGAGTCACCTCTTGCATTACCAGAGTGTTTATTGAGCAAGCCATTGTGCTCGAACCGTCGGATCTCGAAAAACTAGCTCCCGACCGTCGGATTTCAAAAGCAATTCCACCTACATTCTCCCGAACCGAAGAAGCCAACCACCTCCCCTCTAATTTGATCGTAAACGAGGTCCTTATCATTATATCTCCTAGTTTTGGGTTATCTCGTTTCTTGGTTTTCTTTTTACGTTTCCTTGTTCTTTTTTTTTATTTCATTTATTATCAGCCCCGACCGTTGGGCTAGATTTTGGGAGTTAAAAATGATAAATAAAGAAATAATTAAAAGTTTTTAAAAAGGAATAAAAATGGATTACTTGAGTTCGGACTAGATCCTATTAACCCTTGTATTTTGTAAACATCGAGTTGCTCAACTTGATGATTTACATTATCATTATTATTATTAATATTATTTAAATTATATTTAAATCAATATCATGTTTTCATTTTTTAAGTTAAATCGCTAATTGATAATCTTAAATAAAAATTTCATAACAAACTTTGAATAATGGGTGACGTCTCTGAGCGTGACGCGAGCTTCACTATTCAATCCTTAATTTGATTAAACATCGAGTTACGGATTTGTTAAATCAAATTTTTAAATAATTAAGAATAAAATCAGCCATTTTTTAGACAATTTTTTTAATAAAAATTTTGTAACAAATTTGATAATCGGTGGGTGACGTCTCTAGCGCGGCCGCGAGCTTCACCTATTTAATCCTTAATTTGAATAAGCGAGCCGCGACGGCTTGTTGATTCAAATTTTTAAAATTTTGTTTAATAAAATCAACCAACCCACAAATATTTTATAAAGAACTACGTAACTTTGAGTTCCCATTGCACCAGGGGATACGTAGGAGCGAATTTCATTTCTGTCAAGCCAAATTTAAATTTTCACAATTTTGTGGTTTCGCTTTTTAGTTACAATGTTTGCAAAAAAGGGGTAAAATAAATATTTTCAAGGATTGTTAATAATTTGCACAATTAATCTAAGGTACTTGTCTTAGGATCGGGTGCGTTAGGGGTGCGATGGGATTAAGTTTCCACCCTTCCCTAAGCATAACCGACTCCCGAATCCAATCTGGTTCTAAAGACCATTTTCAAAGAAAGGTTTTCCAATTTTTCCAAATTCAAATAAAATTGGTGGCGACTCCATTTTCTCAATTTCATATTTAAAAACATTCGAGTTGCTATTTCCCCACCATGATCACCTAGTCGCGACAGGATGGCGACTCCACTGGGGATATTTGGAGAGTCAAGTCCTGTTGTTGTTAGTTGTGCAAATTGTTAATAATTTTTATTTATTTATTTTACCCTTTTATCTTCGTTTTTGTTTTCTTTTTGTTTGTAAATGGATTTTATTTATTTTTGTTTATGTAAATATCTGATAGCATTATCTTATGTATATTGTTACTTGTATATATTTATGCATAATTGTTGAAACCTTAGGATAGATGATTCTTTGCACGGCTATTGTATATATGTTTTTGCAGGTTGGGGGGTAGTTTCTTTTTAAATTTTTGTACAGGTTTGTACGCTCTCAACACCCACTGCACCTACACATAAAGCACACACATTCGAGTGGGGCCCTATACCCGGGTCTGAGTGAAGCCTAAGTTAAGTAGAGGTTACGTTGTGGTAGCCATTTTGGATGTACTTCCTGTTTGGTTATCGCGAAAACCTCATCTAGAGTGCGCCTTTTTCATGAATGTCCCACACCTAGTTGGTTTACCCACTATTTCGTGGTCAACATTCTGAAATAGGACTTGGCTCTAGAGACCTCTAAAATAGAAGAGTCACCCTATGGAAGTTATCACGAACCAGAAAGATTCTTAGATCCTTAGGATGGAATTCCCAAGTTTAAGGCAACCTCATTAGGACACAAAGGGAGCGTACTTCTTCTTTCCTCATGCCATCCATTCTTGAAAAAAAAAAAAAACTTAAAAAATACATTTTCTTACATTCTTAAAAAAAAAAAAATCATCTTGCATTTTTATAACCTTAAAAAAAACTTGCATTTTCATGACATTGCATAAAGAAAATCATGCATTCCTAGCATTCAAAAAAAAAATCATGCATTTTCATGACACTCCAAACATTCTTAAAAAAAAAAAATCATGCATTTTCATGCCATCCTTAGCATTAAAAAAAATAATAAAAAATAAATTAGGCATTTTCATAAAAAAAAATTTTCATGCATGGCATCTTTAGCATTCTAAAAAATATATATAAAAAAAATAAATCATGCATTTCATTCCATGCATTTGAAAAGAAAATGTTTTCATTTCATTCATCTCATCTTATGCATGACATTCCTTGTATGATGTTATCGTGTTCGGCAACTATTGCGCGACTAAGGAAAGAAGACACCGCCTCAAACAGTTTCAAGAACTTCCAGAGAATGCAGAAATGGAGGTGATGAACCTTCTCCATCCACATTATGAATAAAAAAAAAAGAAGAAAAAAAAAGACAGCTGTGTACCCGACAATGAGGTAGGTAGTGCCATTAAACTTTATCGGAAGCATGTGGAGGTCATTTTTTTCAGCGACAACAACTGCGAAAATCTTGTAGTATGGATTTTATTGGCCTTCTTTATTCAAGGTCTGTTACACCTTTTGCAAAAGTTGTAGAAATTGGTCAATAAAGTTTTGCTTTAAGATTCTCATCCGCACCTACTCCTTAGAAAATTGAGATCTAGGAGGCGCGTTTCTTTTGTTGTCAAACACGTGTATCTTATGGGGCCATAGACATTGAGAATCCTAGGAATGATGTAATGCGTATTAAAGTTAATGGACCAAGACTCAACCATTTCGGAACATCAAGTTGTTGAGTTCTCTCGTGTTCTTAGGTTAAATGGCGGATAACGGTACTCAGTGACTCTCAAGTCGGTTTGTTTTTCGGTTTCCCATAATAACCGATTTCTTCTCCTTTCAAAATGGATGTCATTCTCTCAAATCTAAGAAAATATTTTCCTTCTCTCCTCTAAATGCTCTAACAAAAGTCTATGAAGCTAGGTGTGAAAGAGGCGAGATTGTTAATGTATAAGGGCATCCCGTAAGATATACGTTGGATAATCGAAGCAAAGGTTCGTTTAGCCGGTGAATCTTCGAGATTCATTTGTCCCATACATGCCTGGTCTCTGTAAAAGTTCATTTTCAAAAAGGAGAAGAGCAAAAAGAATGAAAGTTTGTTACAAGTGTGCACGATGGAATTGCAACACGCGATGTCACTCTTTGGGGATGGTTTACGTAAATAGAGAAGATAAAATATTCTTCATTAAGAATGGACTGAGTAAGGAGTCATTAGATAATATCTTATTGACTTTTGAGACGTATTCTTGTGGAGTTGTGCAGCGTGAACTTCTTAGTTTGTGGAATCTCTTCAAGAACGAGCAAGAGCGTTACAGTCTTGGGAATCTGACTCAAAAAGACCCTGTTTGCCAATTTATAAGAAAATTGGATGGGAAGCTTATCCTCGACTCATAGAAGGCGTTTAAGCCGTTTCGGACGTGAAACCGAGAGGAAGATGTGAGCCACAATCACAACAACATGTATATATTATCTTTACATTTTAAAAAAAAAAAAAAAAAAAAAAAAAAAAAGAAAGAAAAAAAAAAAAAAACTAAAAACTAAAAAAAATAAAAAAAGGGCGAAACTTCGGTTGTACTTGGTCTTTAATTAGATTAGGAGCCCCCGGTGGAGTGGCGGGCACCCGTCATTGACTCGGGTGGACCTTCGCACGCCGGTCGGTAAATAAGGTTCGTGTGCCATGCTTTGCAGAGAGCCGCGCAAGCATTCCCGTGTTTTAACCAAAGGCTCTGCTTGTTGATGGACGAAAGAAGCGTCCGTGTTTGCATTCTCGCGTGACAATGCCTCGAGTGAATCCCGTGATTTAATGCCATGGGCTCTTCAACGACCTCTCACCGGCGTGGTCGTTGGTGGTAGGCTTGTCGATTTACGCACTTTAATTAGTGGCGTCGTAGCTCAATCCAAAATATCCCACAAGCGGGAGGGAGAAGAATGCCCAGATTGGCTGAGCCGTCTTGGTATTACTGCACTCATGACGCGCAGTATAAAGATCTGCCATGAAACCTGTACATAAAGGTATGTAATCATTTGTTATTATTTTATCTTTGTATGATTTTGTTGAATTTTGGTTTTGGACAGACGATCTTTTGGATGGGATCCTTCGGGGGTTTCTAGACTTCTTTACCCTGATGATTTTCTTGAAAAAAAAAAAGTTAAAAAAAAAAAAACACAAAAAAAAAAGATTTTATGTTTCTTAAATTCAACCTTTTCTGACAACAGCCGACCTACCCTTCTAGGTGCAATTATTTCCCTTTCCATTCTTTTTCTTATTTAAACACTCCATTTTCTCCTTCATCTTCAACTCAGAAACACTCAAAGAGAAAAAGGGTATAGAATGGGGCCTGCTATTCGTAACCTAAAAAATGTCTGTGTTTTTTGTGGGTCGAGTTATGGGAAGGGATTAGAGTTTGTAAACGCAGCTAGCACTCTTGGTCGATCACTTGCTTGCAGGAATATTCATCTTGTATATGGGGGAGGTTGTCGTGGGTTAATGGGGGCTGTTTCACTTTCTACTTTTATAGGAGGCAGTCAGGTTTTAGGTGTTATTCCTAAACCTTTAGCTGAAAATAACATCACTGGCAAGACAGTTGGAGAAGAAATTTAGGTAACATCCATGCATGGACGCATGAAAATAATGATTGACAATTCTGATGCATTTCTTGTCTTACCAGGTGGTTTTGGTACTTTGGAAGAAATTTTTCAAATTGTCTCTTGGGCTGAACTGAACATCCACCATAAACCCATTGGTTTGTTGAATGTTAATAATTTCTTTGACCTTTTGTTATTTTTTCTTGACAAAGTCATGTGGAACAAAATTTATTACTCCTTCGGAAGACAACTTCTTATCTCTCGCCTCCACTATTGATGAGCTCATTGATAAATTGGAAGCTTTTGAGTATGTACCTGATAAGGTATTGGCTCAAATAGATTGGTCAATAGGAAGCAATGAAAGGAAGTAACAAGAAAAGCAAGCCGATCTGACACTTTCTCTTTAATCGGTTTGATTTTATTGTACTTTGTTTTTGTTTAAATTTGTGTCCGCTTTCTCCAACAGGTAATTTATTCTATCCTTTACTCATCTCTATTTTAACATTAAGGACAATGTTATGATCTGGTTGGGGGGAAGGATGGTTGTGTAAAAAAAAAAAAAAAAAAAAAAAACAAAAAAAAAAAAAAAAAAAAAAACCAAAAAATTCAAAAAGTGTGTTTGTTAATATGTTTGTTGTGTTTGTCATCAATTAACAACAAAAGTAAATAGGGATGGCAGAGTAAGGAGTAATTTTTTATCTTGAGACGCATCTTAATTGGTGGCAGAGTAAGGAGTGTTCTTAGGTAGTAATTAATTAGTATTAAATTGTGAAAGTACTTAAGTTTTATTATCTGATTTCTTTTTAGGGTCTGATGTGGCACTGACTGTGTGCTTCTTTTCTGCTTGGCATTGATTCACTTCTTATCAGGGTCTGATGCAGCACTGACTGTGTGTTTCTTTTCTACTAGGCGTTGATTCACTTCTTATCAGGTTGTTTTGCTCTTTTCTATATCTCTCTTTCACATTGAGGACAATGTTATGATCTGGTTGGGGGGGAAGGATCGTTGTGCCTAAATATAAAAAAAAACAAAAAACAAAAGAAAAAACAAAAGAAAAAACAAAAAAACAAAAAAGGTGTGTGTATGTATTAATATGTTTATATGTTTGTCAGTAATTTTCTAAACCAGATAAGAATGGCAGAGTAGGGAGTAAATTTTACTCTTGAGACGCATTTTAGTTGGGGTAGATAACTAGTTTGTGTGGAAGTAGCAATTGAAATTCGGAAAATTTGCATGATTGAGTAAATTGTCTTCTTTCTTAAAAATCATATGTTTGGTTATGGATGTTGAATTGGTGGACTGAGAATGATAGAACTATATCTTGTGAGATCTTGAGCCTAATGGATGGATTCAACATTTATGCCATTCTCTTCTTTCTTGTGTGATTTTCACTCATGATAATGATCACTCTAGAACTTGCTTTGATTCTTTTTGAGGCTACGTTTCACTTGCATGCATGAACATGATTGAGGCCCTCTTTCTTAGCCAGCTTAACCAAATAGCCAACCTTGTTTTCAATATGATATCAAGCACTCTTTTGACTTCTTGAAAATTTTCTGATTCTTGCCAACCTTGTATATTTTCCTTTACTTAACCTCTTTGAGCTTATTTGACCATTCTTTGTTTCTAACTCATTATGTGCCTTAAATGAAAAACCATGTTCTAACCCAACCTTAGGGAATAAGAGAGCATTGACTTTGTTATTTGATGAGTTCTTGAACAAGTGTGGGGGTGCATGTGCAGATTGGTTATATAAAAAAAAAAAAAAAAAAAAAGAAAATATGTTTCTATAAAAAAAAAAAAAAGAGAGAGATTATTGCTACAATCAAAAGAATGCACCATGTGATATATTCATACCTAGAATGAGGGTGGATGATTGGAAATAACAGAATAGAAGGAGAATGTTCAAGCCTAAAGGAATTCAATCTACCAATTGATCTTTAACAAAACATTAGTTAGATATTGGTCATTGTCCCGTATGAGAAAAAAAACTAAGAAAATCTTGGGAAAGTTAGATTGAATGTTCTCAAACATCTTCTCCACTCTAATCGTATCATAATGCTCTTCTATTCTTTTGGTATTTAACTTGACATATCCATATTACTTCCACCTTTACCTTGACCCCATTATAACCTTGAATAAAGTCCTCATGATTTGTGTATACATGTGTTCTGAGTAGTGGAGAAGTAGAAAATAAGCAAGCATATGGTAGTGCAATTTTTATGGGTCGAATTGAGTGAAATACCTACCTTTTAAACACTTGAGAGATTGAGAGTAAATTCTGTGAGGATCTATCATTCTTTACTCATATTTTTCAATTGAAGTATCCTTGCTTGTTGATTTGAGATGTGAAGATGTGTTACCTCATGAATGTTTTAATTACTTAAATTATTAATTGATCTTCATTCTTAAATATTATTAGAAATTGAGTCTTTTAGAATGTTTAACTTTTGAGTCAGTTTTTTTTTCTGTTTTGCCCGAGGACGTGCAAAAGAGTAAGTGTGGGGGGTATTTGATAATTAATGATGTCCTTATTAATGATGTCCAGTTGTCGAGTCTTGACCAATCACGTCCACACTGGGGTAAAAAAAAAATCTTTTGATTTTCTTGCTATTTTATTTCTTGTGTCTTTAACCGTTGTAAATAATATCCTTTCTGTAGTCAAACTTCTAAGAACAATCTGGAAGTTGTTCGTTTCTTTCCTGTTGTACTTTTTGAATTCATGAGTGTCTGTGACATAATGCTTCAAGTAAAGTGACCATGAGTACAACACCATGATTTGACCATCTAATGGTAATTGCTTATTGACCAATTCAGATCGAAGAGATCTTGAAATCCCAATTGATGGAAGAGGAAGTACCCGAGCCAAAAAAAAAAAAAAAAAAAAAAAAGAAAAGAAAAAAAAAGCTCGCAAAAAAAAAAAAAAACAAAAGTTGTAAAAAAAAAAAAAAAAAAAAAAAAGAAAAAAGCAAAAAAAAAAAAAACAAATAAAATGAAAAAAGAGCCGTTAGTCCGAAAACTTGAAAGGTCGGTCTAAACAAAAGTTAGGGCAAATGAATGGGCAAAATCTCGAGAGGAAGTTGGCACAAAACACCTTGAAGGGTGCACCCAAACCGGGCAATTTTGAATTATGTGTGATCGGCTACACAGGGGTAGTTTTGTTTGCATTTAGTTGGCCATACTTGGGGCAAAATTTTTGAAGGATTAAGGAGAAGTCTGTGTTGAAGGAAGTAGCAACGCAGACAAGGATGAGTTATCAAGCATTGCGGGGAATCAACTAAATGAGAGACAAGGTTAAACACTTTGGGCAAAATTTTCTCTCAAGGAATCACCAAGCAATGGTTCATCCCATTTCTTGAAAGGAGAGTTGAAAGTGAAAAACAAAGAAAAAAGAAGGAAAGGAGAAGAAGAAGGAAAGAACCGAAGAGTCTAAGGAAGAAAAGCATGTGAATAAAGTTTGAGTGGTCAAAACTTTCCAAAGTCGTCCTTGGTTCAAATGTTTTTAAATAAAATTTAGAAAATAAGAAAAAAATAAAAAAAGAAAGCAAAAAAAAAAAAAAAAAAAAGAAAAAAAAAAGAAAAAAAAAAGAAAAAAAGAAAAAAAAAAAAGAAAAAAGAAAAAAAAAGAAAGAAAAAAAAAAAAAAAAGAAAAAAGAAAAAAAAAAAAAAAAAAAAAAAAAAAAAAAAAAACTTTGAAAAGAAAATGAGAAAAATAAAAAAAAAAAAAAAAATCTTTTTGATCAAGATGCTTATCCCATTGTCTTTTTAAATTTCGGGACTCAGTTGCCCATTGTCATTTAAATTTCGGGACTCAGTTGCCCATTGTCATTTAAATTTCGGGACTCAGTTGCCCATTGTCCTTTAAAATTTCGGGATGCGCTTGCCCATTGTCTTTTAAAATTCCAGGAAATGCATTACCCATTGTCATTTAAATTTTGGGACTCGATTTGCCCATTGTCTTTTAAAATTTCGGGCCGCAGTTGCCCATTGCCATTTTAAATTTCGGGCCGCAGTTGCCCATTGTCATTTAAATTCAGGGACTCAGTTGCCCATTGTCTTTTAAAATTCGGGCCGCAGTTGCCCATTGTCATTTAAATTTCGGGACTCGATTGCCCATTGTCTTTTTTTACTTTTGGGGACGATTGCCCATTGTCATATGTTATTTAAATTTTGGGACGCGGCTTGCCCATTGTCTTTTAAATTTCGAGCGCACTCGGCTTGCCCATTTTTCTCCTTTTTACTTTTGAGACTCGATTGCCCATTGTCTTTTAAATTTTTGAGACATCGGCTTTGTCCTATTCTGTCTTTTAAATTTTTGAGTAGACGCTCTTGTCTTTTATTGTCATTTAAATTTTGGACTCATTGCCCATTGTCTTTAAGTTCCTCGGACTTTTGAGCGCATCGCCTCTTTGTCTTTTTCTTGAGCGCATCGACTCCATGCATTACATGTTTTTTTACTTTCATTGAGCGCATCGACCCACTTTTGCATTACATGTTTTTACTTTCATTGAGTGCACTTCCATGCATTCCATGCATTTTAAATTTCTGTCAATTTCTTTTGAGCGCATTGGCTCCATGCATTCCATGCATTTTAAATTCTTTTGAGCGCATCGGCTCATTGCATTTTACTTTCTGTTTGAGCGCATCGGCTCATTGCATTGCATACTTTGACTTTTCGGCTCTATCATTTTAATTACTTTGAGCGCATCGGCTCCATGCATTTTAATTTGCCCATCAGCATTTTTTAATTTTTGAGCGCATCGGCTCCATGCATTTTAATTTCTCATGTCTTTTTATATTTGAGCGCATCGGCTCTCCTGCATTTTAATTTTCTCAATTTTTTGAGCGCATCGGCTCCATGCATTTCAATGTAGTTTAATTTCTATAAATTTTGTTGAGCGCATCGGCTCCATGCATTTTAATTTCATTTGAGCGCATTCCACCTGCATTTTATTTTTCTTTGAGCGCACGGCTCTTATGCACTTTAACTTTTGTCATTTCTTTTTCTAATTTTTTGAGCGCATCGGCTCCATGAATTTTAATTCTTGAGCTTTTTTGACGCTTTGCATGTTATCTCGCATTTGTTTTACATCTTGTGCTTTCCATGACAAAATTGGAGTTCATGTCTTTACTTTTACGATAATAAGAAGACCACAATTTTCTTTTATCTTAAGAAACAAGTAAAGAGGGCAATCGAACACCCAATTTTGACTTTTTTTAAAATAAAAGTAAAATAAAAAAATAATAATATAAAAAAAAATAAAATTATAAAAAATTGTCACATTTGAGGGGGTCGGGCTCAATATAAAAAAAAAAAAAAAAGGGAGGAGTGATTGACGAAAAGAAAAAAAAAAAAAGAGAAGAAAGGTCAACAGAAAAAAATAAAAAAGAGGGAATTTTGATACAAAAAGGAGGATTTTAGGGAGATTTGTTGGGAGAAGATGAAAATTTGAAGGAAAATGCCAACCTCCCATACGGTGAGCAATCATCACATCCATTATCAACAACAACTCTTTCCTCCAAAATGTGAAGGATCCCTCCATAAATGCCTCTGCCATCATTTTCTTCAAAAGATCCTTGATAACCCAATTCCTTCAAAATCCTTCTCCAACCAAATAAACCCAGCAACCACCCTCCTTTCACAAAAACCTCCACGCCAAGCTCCATCAAAAAGAGGCACCCATCCTCCATGCAAACCCCTTTCCACCTCCCAACCGTAACCACTTTAATTTCTCCATCAATCCTTCTCACATCCCATCTTTTGACCCTCCCATCCAACACCACCGAGTCAACTCGTTTTAATTATCCTTCACCACCCTCACGACCACCTTCTTTTATCTTCCCCAAAATCATCCCATCTTCAAAGAAAGGAAAGAAGATTGATAATGTTAATTGATCCCCAGTGGTAGCTGGGAAAAGAGAAAAGCAAGAAGACCGGGAGGCTGCATCCAACGAAAGGGATTTTTGATTCTTTTTGAGTTTTTATTGGCATCTGTCGATAAGCTCTTTCTCATCACTATCCTTGCTCCATGTTGTGAGTAAAAATTAATGTTCAAATGCATGCTTGATACCGGGTTTAGTTATGTTGTCCATTTCTTTTTTTTTTTTTTAACCATGAGTACCATAAGCATTCCATGCACTCCACCCCTTCTTTTCACATTTTTTTTGAACCACCAAAGAATTCAAAAAACCTCCATCGCCACCACCTTCAATAACACCATCATATCCTCACCTCCTGTACCGTGAAAATCACCATCAACCACCTATCTTCCTCTCCTTCACCTACCATCGCCATCAAACTATCATGCACGGCAAAGCTTTTTGTCATTCACCTTCCATCACCCAAGCATTTTCTCGCCATCAAACTCCCAATTCCATCCTTCATCCGAGCGCATGAAGCTCCATGACCTTTAATTCCGTTGAACCCCGATCTGCCACCATAAGACCACATCACAATTTCCGACCGTCGCCATCCCATAATCCTTAAACCACATCCTCTTCCTCCTCACGACCGTCGAACCCCAAATCCATCATATCCGATTTTCGAACCATCCAATCCCCCTAAACCGACCGTTGAACCTCACCAACGCCAATTACCACACCTCACCGAACCCTTTCGACCGTCGAAACCCCGCGTCCTTCCTTCAACCAACCGACCGTCGTACTCCCGAATCCCTCTATACCCGACCGTCAACTTCCCGAATCCCTCTATACCCGACCGTCGAACTAACAACCATCATACCCCCACCGACCGTCGAACCTATCCAAACCTTCATCATCACTTATTATTGTGAACCCACCAAACTCCTTCATCATTCTTTTTACCGACCGATAAATCGAACTACCCTCTCACCTCCAATACACCCACCATCTTCAAAATCCCCATCACCCGAGCAATTTCAAAACCTCTCCAAACACTAACAAACCCAACCAAATCGACCGTCGGACAGTAACCCTTTTTCGACCAACTTCACAAAGCCCATTTAAAAGAAAAAAAAAAAAATAAAATAAAAAAAATATAAAAAAAAAAATTTGCAAGCAATTTTCATTATTACGCTTTTTTTTTTTCTATTTCTAGCCAATATTTCACTCCTTCAAGCACTAGCAAAAATTTTTTTTTTTTAATCCATCATAATCATGTAGCATTTTTTTATTTCTAATCATGTTCCCACCAGCACACACCCACATTTTCTCCACTTTCTTTTGTACAAGCACTCACCTTTCACTTCTTTCCCTCACACTGCACACATGCACCCTCTTTTGCGTAATTTCCGCTGCAACACTCACTATTCCCACTCGCTCACTCTCTCTTTTTCTTTTCTGCTTTTGTCTCAATGCAATAATTCAAAAACCACTCCACCACCCATTGATCACTTTAATGATTCTCTGCAATTACTTTTGACTTCCCAAACCGTGAATCTCGACACAAAACCAGGACACTCATCTTCAACTTATATATTTTCCCCTTCAACCTTCCATTTTGGAGGGGGGGATCTGGACCAAAAAAATTTTTCCCGTCACCTTCACGTACCAACACCCACTTCCAATCTCCATCAACTTCCAACTTATCTTCACCCACACCAACAGAATCACCGTCGCCTTCCACCTTCAAACCCATCATCCACTCTCAACCGTAACGACCATTCACATAGCTTTCCTCACAGCAATTTCTACCAAAAGCCCTTCATTCCACTACCTTCATCCAACGAAAATATATTCTCACTGACCACCAACCTCCCTCTTCATCAACCATTTTCCACTATAGCCACCTAAAAACCCCAAATCACTTCCAACCTCTCCATCATCAATCCAAACCACACACTTCCCAACCTTCATAACTCTCTTTCACCATCTCCCTTCATCACAAAAACAACACCCCACCCAACCAAACTCACCCTCCAAAACCACCTACCCATTCTCCTTCATCTTCCACGTGAGCTTACTCACCACCTTCATCTCCATATTCTTCTTCCATTCCCAACACCCTTCAAACCCATCATTCTCACCTCCCAACCGTAACCATATCCTCTTCCCACCATAGCCTCCAAACCACCGTTCACATAAAGCACATTTGCCACCACCTATCTTCATCTCCTTCACCTACCATCAGCCATCAAACGATCATCCACCAAAGAATTCAAAACCTCCCTTCGCATCCACCTTCCATCACCTAAGTATTTTCTGCCATCAACCTCCCAGCCGACCGTCGAATCCATCCTTACATCGACCGTCGAAACCCAAGAAGCCAGATCCTTCCCCACCAACCAACTTCACAAAGCCCACTTTCCCTCAACTCCGACCGTCGAACCATACCATCCATCCCCGTCGAACCAACCCACAAAGCTCCTTCACCCCAACTCGACCCATCGAACCCTTTGTGACCCTCGACAATCGAACCTCACCTCCCTCCTAACCGACCGTCGAATCCATCCCATAAACTCACTCGACCGTCGAAACACACCACATTTCTATCCCATCACCATCGACCCAAAGATCCCACCTTTCCAACCCGACCGTCGAACTCCAAATCAACTTTCCAACCGACCGTCGGATCGGATACCAAATCCTTCAACCGACCGAACCGTGGATCTCTCACCGTCGAACTCATCAACTAAATTCCATCACATTCGACCGTCGGACCCCAAAAGCAAGACCATCTACATTCTCCACCGACCGTCGAACCGTGAGCTCCACTCTCTCACCGACAAGCCATCCAAACCTTCACACCATCAACTAAACTCCATCACATTCGACCGTCGGACCCCAAAAGCAAAACCACCTACATTCTCCAACCGACCGTCGAACCGTAAGCTCCACTCCCCTCATCGACCTTCAACCTTCCAAACCCAAATAAATCCATTTTTCCACCGACCGTCGAACCTCGAGGCCGCCTCTCGACCGTCGACCACGAGAACCAATCGACCATCGAACATCGAGAATCCCCCGACCGTCGAGCCTCGGATCCAAACCCCCAAAGATCAATCGTAGGACCTCGGGATCCGAGATCCTTCCAAGATCTGACCGACCGTCGAACCTCAGACTAGATCCCTCCACAAACGTCCCCTGGTGCGTGCTGTTATTGTTATCAAAGTCTCCAACTTTTATCTCTTTAAATTGAATTGTGATTGTCTTTTGGGTGTGTGAGGTTGAATCGCGTGGACTGCTGTCCATAATGATGCATTTTGGTAAGAAGGGAGAATGGTAAAGAAGTTAAAAATGATAAACAAAGAAATAATTAAAAAGTTTTTAAAAAAGGAATAAAATGGGTTACCTGAGTTGCGACAGCTTGCTAACCCTTATATTTTGTAAACATCTGAGTTGCGACAGCTTGATGATTTATATTTTTTAGTTAAATCGCTAATTGATAATTTTAAATAAAAGTTTTGTAACAAACTTGATAATCAATGGGTGACGTCTCTAGCGCGACGCGAGCTTCACCTATTTAATCCTTAATTTGAATAACTGAGCCGCGACGGCTTGTTGATTCAAATTTTTAAAGTTTTGTTTAATAAAATCAACCAACTCACAAATATTTTTTAAAGAACTACGTAACTTTGAGTTCCCCATTGCACCAGGGGATACGTAGGAGCAGAATTTCATTTCTGTCAAGCTAAATTTAAATTTTCACAATTTTGTGGTTTCGCTTTTTAGTTACAATGTTTGCAAAAAAGGGGTAAAATAAATATTTTCAAGGATTGTTAATAATTTGCACAATTAATCTAAGGTACCGTCTTAGGACGGGTGCGTTAGGGGTGCAGTGGGATTAAGTTTCCACCCTTCCCTAAGCATAACCGACTCCCGAATCCAATCTGGTTCTAAAGACCATTTTCAAAGAAAGGTTTTCCAATTTTTCCAAATTCAAATAAAATTGGTGGCGACTCCATTTTCTCAATTTCATATTCTAAAAACATATCGAGTTGCTATTTTCCCCGCCGCGATCCCGGTCGCGACAGATGGCGACTCCATTTTCTCATATTTGGAGAGTCAAAATCCATTCGTTGTTAGTTGTGCAAATTGTTAATAATTTTTATTTATTTATTTTACCCCTTTTATCTTCGTTTTTGTTTTCTTTTTGTTTGAAAATGGATTTTATTTTTGTTTATGTAAATATCTGATAGCATTATCTTATGTATATTGTTACTTGTATATATTTATGCATAATTGTTGAAACCTTAGGATAGATGATTGCTGCCTGGCTATTGAATATATGTTTTTGCAGGTTGGGGGTAGTTTCTTTTTAAATTTTTGTACAGGTTTATATGCTCCCAGCACCCACTGCACCTACACGTAAAGCACACACAATCGAGTGGGGCCCTATACCCGGGTCTGAGTGAAGCTTAAGTTAAGTAGAGGTTGCGTAGTGGTAGCCATTTTGGATGTACTTCCTATTTGGTTATCACGAAAACCTCATCTAGAGTGCGCCTTTTTCATGAATGTCTCACACCTAGTTGGTTTACCCACTATTTCGTGGTCAACATTCTGAAATAGGACTTGGCTCTAGAGACCTCTAAAATAGAAAAGCCACCCTATGGAAGTTATCACGAACCAGAAAGACTCTTAGATCCTTAGGATGGAATTCCCAAGTTTAAGGCAACCTCATTAGGACACAAAGGGAGCGTACTTCTTCTTTCCTCATGCCATCTATTCTTAAAAAAAAAAAAACTTAAAAAATACATTTTCTTACATTCTTAAAAAAAAAAAAATCATCTTGCATTTTTATAACCTTAAAAAAAAAAAACTTGCATTTTCATGACATTGCATAAAGAAAATCATGCATTCCTAGCATTCCAAAAAAAAAATCATGCATTTTCATGACACTCCAAGCATTCTTAAAAAAAAAAAATCATGCATTTTCATGTCATCCTTAGCATTAAAAAAAAATAATAAAAAATAAATTAGGCATTTTCATAAAAAAAAATTTTCATGCATGACATCTTTAGCATTCTAAAAAATATATATAAAAAAAAAAATAAACATGCATTTCATTCCATGCATTTGAAAAGAAAATGTTTTCATTTCATTCATCTCATCTTATGCATGACATTCCTTGTATAATGTTACCGTGTTCGGCAACTATTGCGCGACTAAGGAAAGAAAACTCCGCCTCAAACAGTTTCAAGAACTTCCAGAGAATGCGAAATGGAGGTGATGAACCTTCTCCATCCGCATTATGAATAAAAAAAAAAAGAAGAAAAAAAAAAAAGACAAATTGTGTGCATTCGACAATGAGGTAGGTAGTGCCATTAAACTTTATCTAAGCATGTGGAGGTCATTTTTTTCAGCGACAACAACTGCGAAAATCTTGCAGTATGGATTTTATTGGCCTTCTTTATTCAAGGTCTGTTACACCTTTTGCAAAAGTTGCGGAAATTGGTCAATAAAGTTTTGCTTTAAGATTCTCATCCGCACCTACTCCTTAGAAAATTGAGATCTAGGAGGCGCGTTTCTTTTGTTGTCAAACACGTGTATCTTATGGGGCCATAGACATTGAGAATCCTAGGAATGGTAATGCGCTTAAAGTTAATGGACCAAGACTCAACCATTTCTGGAACATCAAGTTGTTGAGTTCTCTGTGTTGCCGGTTAAATGGCGGATAACGGTACTCCGTGACTCTCAAGTCGGTTTGTTTTTCAGTTTCCCATAATAACTGATTTCTTCTCCTTTCAAAATGGATGTCATTCTCTCAAATCTAAGAAAATATTTTCCTTCTCTCCTCTAAATGCTCTAACAAAAGTCTATGAAGCTAGGTGTGAAAGATGAGATTGTTAATGTATAAGGGCATCCCGAGAAGATATACGCTGGATAATCGAAGCAAAGGTTCGTTTAGTGGTGAATCTTCGATTCATTTGTCCCATACATGCCTGGTCTCGGTAAAAGTTCATTTTCAAAAAGGAGAAGAGCAAAAAGAATGAAAGTTTGTTACAAGTGTGCACGATGGAATTGCAACACGCGATGTCACTCTTTGGGGATGGTTTCGTAAATAGAGAAGATAAAATATTCTTCATTAAGAATGGATCGAGTAAGGAGTCATTAGATAATATCTTATTGACTTTTGAGACGCATTCTTGTGGAGTTGTGCAACAGTGAACTTCTTAGTTTGTGGAATCTCTTCAAGGACGAGCAAGAGCGTTACGGTCTTGGGAATCGACTCAAAAAGACCTGTTTGCCAATTTATAAGAAAATTGGATGGGAAGCTTATCCTCGACTCATAGAAGGCGTTTAAGCCGTTTCTGGACGTGAAACCAGAGGATGATGTGAGCCACAATCACAACAACATGTATATATTTCTTTCAAAAAAGAAAAAAAAAAAAAAAAAAGAAAAAAGAAAAAAAAAAAAAAAAATGAAAAAAAAACTGAAAAAAGGGCGAAACTTCGGTTGTACTTGGTCTTTAATTAGATTAGAGCCCCCGCTGTGGAGTGGCAGACCCGTCATTGACTCGGGTGGACCTTCGCACGCCGGTCGGTAAATAAGGTTCGTGTGCCATGCTCTGCAGAGAGCCGCGCAAGCATTCCCAGGTTTTAACCAAAGGCTCTGCTTGTTGATGGACAGAAAGAAGCATCCCGTGTTTGCATTCTCGCGTGACAATGCCTCTGAGCTGAATCCTGTGATTTAATGCCATGGGCTCTTCAGCGACCTCTCACTGGCTGTGGTCGTTGGTGGTAGCTGTCAGATTTACGCACTTTAATTAGTGGCGTCGTAGCTCAATCCAAAATATCCCACAAGCGGGAGGGAGAAGAATGCCCAGATTGGCTGAGCCGTCTTGGTATTACTGCACTCATGACGCGCAGTATAAAGATCTGCCATGAAACCTGTACATAAAGGTATGTAATCATTTGTTATTATTTTATCTTTGTATGATTTTGTTGAATTTTGGTTTTGGACAGACGATCTTTTGGATGGGATCCTTCGGGGTTTCTAGACTTCTTTACCCTGATGATTTTCTTGAAAAAAAAAAAAAAGTTAAAAAAAAAACAAAAAAAAAAGATTTTATGTTCAACCTTTTTTCTCGACAACAACAAATAGACCTACCCTTCTAGGTGCAATTATTTCCTTTCCATTCTTTTTCTTATTTAAACACTCCATTTTCTCCTTCATCTTCAACTCGAAACACTCAAAGAGAAGAAGGGTATAGAATGGGGCCTGCTATTCGTAACCTAAAAAATGTCTGTGTTTTTTGTGGGTCGAGTTATGGGAAGGGATTAGAGTTTATAAACGCAGCTAGCGCTCTTGGTCGATCACTTGCTGCAAGGAACATTCATCTTGTATATGGGGGAGGTTGTCGTGGGTTAATGGGGGCTCGTTTCACTTTCTACTTTTATAGGAGGCAAAGGGTTTTAGGTGTTATTCCTAAACCTTTAGTGAAAAGTAACATCACCGGCAAGACAGTTGGAGAAGAAATTCGTGTAACATCCATGCATGGACGCATGAAAATAATGATTGACAATTCGATGCATTTCTTGTCTTACCAGTGGTTTTGGTACTTTGGAAGAAATTTTTCAAATTGTCTCTTGGTTTAACCGAACATCCACCATAAACCCATTGGTTTGTTGAATGTTAATAATTTCTTTGACCTTTTGTTATTTTTTCTTGACAAAGTCATGGAACGAAATTTATCACTCCTTCTAAGAAGACAACTTCTTATCTCTGCCTCCACTATTGATGAGCTCATTGATAAATTGGAAGCTTTTGAGTATGTACCGATAAGGTATTGGCTCAAATAGATTGGTCAATAGAAGCAAGCGAAGAAGTAAGTAACAAGAAAAGCAAGCCAGATCTGACACTTTCTCTTTAATCGGTTTGATTTTATTGTACTTTGTTTCTGTTTAAATTTGTGTCCGCTTTCTCCAACAGGTAATTCTATCCTTTACTCATCTATATTTTAACATTAAGGACAATGTTATGATCTGGTTGGGGGGAAGGATGGTTGTGTAAAAAAAAAAAAAAAAAAAACAAAAACAAACAAAAAAACCAAAAAAATTCAAAAAGTGTGTTTGTTAATATGTTTGTTGTGTTTGTCATCAATTAACAACAAAAGTAAATAGGGATGGCAGAGTAAGGAGTAATTTTTTATCTTGAGACGCATCTTAATTGGTGGCAGAGTAAGGAGTGTTCTTAGGTAGTAATTAATTAGTATTAAATTGTGAAAGTACTTAAGTTTTATTATCTGATTTCTTTTTAGGGTCGATGTGCGCACTTGATGTGTGCTTCTTTCTCGCTTGCATTGATTCACTTCTTATCGTGGTCGATGCAAAGACTGATCCGTGTGTTTCTTTTCTACTAGGCGTTGATTCACTTCTTATCGTGTTGTTTTGCTCTTTTCTATATCTCTTTCACATTGAGGACAATGTTATGATCCGTTGGGGGGAAGGATCGTTGTGTGCCTAAATATAAAAAAAAAAAAAAAAAAAAAAAAAAAAAGGTGTGTGTGTTTGTATAATATGTATGTTTTGTCATCAATTTTCTAAACCATTAAGGATGGCGAGTAGGGAGTAAATTTTACTCTTGAGACGCATTTTAGTTGGGGTAGATAACTAGTTTGTGTGGAAGTAGCAATTGAAATTCAGAAAATTTGCATGATTGAGTAAATTGTCTTCTTTCTTAAAAATCATATGTTTGGTTATGGATGTTGAATTGGTGGACCGAGAATGATAGAACTATATCTTGTGAGATCTTGAGCCTAATGGATGGATTCAACATTTATGCCATTCTCTTCTTTCTTGTGTGATTTTCACTCATGATAATGATCACTCTAGAACTTGCTTTGATTCTTTTTGAGGCTACGTTTCACTTGCATGCATGAACATGATTGAGGCCCTCTTTCTTAGCCAGTTTAACCAAATAGCCAACCTTGTTTTCAATATGATATCAAGCACTCTTTTGACTTCTTGAAAATTTTCTCGATTCTTGCCAACCTTGTATATTTCCCTTGCTTAACCCCTTTGAGCTTATTTGACCATTCTTTGTTTCGAACTCATTATGTGCCTTAAATGAAAAAACCATGTTCTAACCCAACCTTAGGGAATATGAGAGCATTGGCTTTGTTATTTGATGAGTTCTTGAACAAGTGTGGGGGTGCATGTGCAGATTGGTTATATAAAAAAAAAGAAAAAGAAAATATGTTTCTATAAAAAAAAAAAAGAGAGAGAGCTGATTATTGCTACAATCAAAAGAATGCACCATGTGATATATTAATACCTAGAATAAGGGTGGATGATTGGAAATAACAGGAATAGAAGGAGAATGTTCAACCCTAAAGGAATTCAATCTACCAATTGATCTTTAGCAAAACATTAGTTAGATATTGGTCATTGTCCTGTATGAGAAAAAACTAAGAAAATCTTGGGAAAGTTAGATTGAATGTTCTCAAACATCTTCTCCACTCTAACTGTATCATAATGCTCTTCTATTCTTTTTGGTATTTAACTTGACATATCCATATTACTTCCACCTTTACCTTGACCCCATTATAACCTTGAATAAAGTCCTCATGATTTGTGTATACATGTGTTCTGGGTAGTGGAGAAGTAGAAAATAAGCAAGCATATGGTAGTGCAATTTTCATGAGTCGAATTGAGTGAAATACCTACCTTTTAAACACTTGAGAGATTGAGAGTAAATTCTGTGAGGATCTATCATTCTTTACTCATGTTTTTCAATTGAAGTATCCTTGCTTGTTGATTTGAGATGTGAAGATGTGTTACCTCATGAATGTTTTAATTACTTGAATTATTAATTGATCTTCATTCTTAAATATTATTAGAAATTGAGTCTTTTAGAATGTTTAACTTTTGAGTCAGTTTTTTTTCTGTTTTGCCCGAGGACGTGCAAAAGAGTAAGTGTGGGGGGTGTTTGATAATTAATGATGTCCAGTTGTCGAGTCTTGACTAATCACGTCCACACTGGGGTAAAAAAAAAAATCTTTTGATTTTCTTGCTATTTTATTTCTTGTGTCTTTAACCGTTGTAAATAATATCCTTTCTGTAGTCAAACTTCTAAGAACAATCTGGAAGTTGTTCGTTTCTTTCCTGTTGTACTTTTTGAATTCATGAGTGTCTGTGACATAATGCTTCAAGTAAGGTGACCATGAGTACAACGCCATGATTTGACCATCTAATGGTAATTGCTTATTGACCAATTCAGATCGAAGAGATCTTGGAAATCCCAATTGATGGAAGAGGAAGTACCCGAGCCAAAAAAAAAAGAAAAAAAAAGAAAAAAGAAAAGAAAAGAAAAAGCTCGTTAGTCTGAAAACCCGAAAGGGCGGCCTAAACAAAAGTTGTAAAAAAAAAAAAAAAAAAAAAGCAAAAAAAAAAAAACAAATAAAAAAAAAAGAGCCCGTTAGTCCGAAAACCTGAAAGGTCGGTCTAAACAAAAGTTAGGGCAAATGAATGGGCAAAATCTCAGAGGAAGTTGGCCTGAAACACCTTGAAGGGTGCACCCAAACCGGGGCAATTTTGAATTATGTGTGATCACCACACACAGGGCGCTTTGTTTGCATTTAGTTGGCCATACTTGGGGCAAAATTTTTGAAGGATTAAGGAGAAGCTGTGTTGAAGGAAGTAGCAACGCAGACAAGGATTGAGTTATCAAGCAGTTGCAGGGAATCAACTAAATGAGAGACAAGGTTAAACACTGGGGCAAAATTTTCTCTCAAGGAATCACCAAGCAATGGTTCATCCCATTTCTTGAAAGGAGAGTTGAAAAAGAAAAACAAAGAAAAAGAAGGAAAGGAGAAGAAGAAGGAAAGAACCAAGAGTCTAAGGAAGAAAAGCATGTGAATAAAGTTTGAGTGGTCAAAACTTTCCAAAGTCGTCCTTGGTTCAAATGTTTTTAAATAAAATTTAGAAAATAACAAAAAAAAAAAAAAAAAAAAAAAAAAAAAAAAAAAAAAGAAAAAAAAAAAAAAAAAAAAAAAAAAAAAAAAAAAAAAAAAAGAAAAAGCAAAGGAAAAACAAAGAAAAGAAAATGAGAAAAATAAAAAAAAAAAGAAAAAAAAAAATCTTTTGATCAAGATGCTTATTCCATTGTCATTTAAATTTCGGGAACGCTTGCCCATTGTCATTTAAATTTCGGGTCATGCAGCTTGCCCATTGTCTTTTAAATTTCGGACGCATTGCCCATTCATTGTCATTTAAATTTCGAGACTTAGTTTGCCCATTGTCTTTTAAAATTTCGGGACGCTTGATTGCCCATTGTCTTTTAAATTTCGGACTCGAAAAAAAAGATTGTCTTTTAAAATTTTGGGACGTAGATTGCCCATTGCCAAAGAAAAGAAAATTAAATTTCGATCAAGATGCCCATTGTCATTTAAATTTCGGGACTCATTGCCCATTGTCTTTTAAAATTCGGACGCGCTTGCCCATTGTCATTTAAATTTCGGACTCAGCTTGCCCATTGTCTTTTAAAATTTCGGGACTCGCTTGCCCATTGTCATTTAAATTTTCGGGACTCGCTTGCCCATTGTCTTTTAAATTTCGGGCTCGGCTCCCATTGTCCTTTAAGTTTTGGACTCGATTGCCCATTGTCTTTTAAATTTCGATTTCGATTGCCCATTATCTTTTAAATTTTCGGAGCATTGCCCATTGTCATTTTAAATTTCGGGACTCGATTGCCCATTGTCCTTTAAGTTTAGGGACTCGCTTGCCCTTTCTTTTTTTTTTTGAGCGCATCGGCTCCATCTTTAAATTTCGTTTTTACTTTTGAGCGCATTGGCTCTGTCTTTACTTTTCGAGCGCATCGGCTCTTGTTTTTAATTTTCCGAGCGCATCGGCTCCTGTCTTTTACTTTTGTTTTTGAGCGCATCGGCTCTGTCATTTTTTTAATTTTTACTTTTTGAGCGCATCGGCTCCTGTCTTTTAATTCTTGTCTTTTACTTTTTGAGCGCATCGGCTCTGTCTTTATTTTTTTTTTTGAGCGCATTTCTCTCATTTACTTTTTGAGCGCATCGGCTCTTGTCTTTTTAATTCTGTCTTTTAATTTTTGAGCGCATCGGCTCTCGTCTTTTATTTACTTTTTTTTGAGCGCATCGGCTCCGTCTTTTAATTCCTGTCTTTTAATTTTTGAGCGCATCGGCTCGCATTTTACTTTTTGAGCGCATCGGCTCCTGTCTTTTAATTTCGTTTTTACTTTTTGAGCGCATCGGCTCTTGTCTTTTTTAATTCTCGTCTTTTACTTTTGAGCGCACGGCTCTGTCTTTTACTTTTTGAGCGCATCGGCTCCTGTCATTTACTTTTTGAGCGCATCGGCTCTGTCTTTTAATTCTCGTTTTTACTTTTGAGCGCATCGGCTCTGTCTTTTAATTCCTGTTTTTATTTTTGAGCGCATCGGCTCTGTCATTTACTTTTTGAGCGCATCGGCTCTTGTCTTTTTTAATTCTCGTTTTTTACTTTTTCTGCGCATCGGCTCCATGCATTACATGCTTTTTACTTTCTGTTGAGTGCACCCACTCCATGCATTCCATGCACTTTAATTATCTGTCAGTTCTTTTGAACGCATCGGCTCCTGTCTTTTAATTCCGCAGCGCAATTTCATGCATTACATGCTTTTTTATTTCGTTTTTGCACCTTTTGACTCCATGCATTCCATGCACTTTAATTATCTGTCAGTTCTTTTGAACGCATCGGCTCCATGCATTACATGCTTTTTACTTTTTGTTGAGTGCACCCGCTCCATGCATTCTATGCATTTTAAATTCCTGTCAATTTCTTTTGAGCGCATCGGCTCCATGCATTCCATGTATTTTAATTTCTGTTGAGCGCATCGGCTCCCTACATTTTATTTTCTGTTGAGCGCATCGGCTCTATGCACTTTAACTTTTTGTCATTTCTTTTTCTGTTAATTCTTTTGAGCGCATCAGCTCCATGAATTTTAATTCTTGAGCGTTTTGACGCTTTGCATGTTATTTCTCGCATTTGTTTTACATCTTGTGCTTTGCCGGACAAAATTAGAGTTCATGTCTTTACTCGTTCCTTACGACGATAATAAGAAGACCACAATTTTCTTATTATCTAATAAGAAACAAGTAAAGAGGGCAATCAGAACACCCAATTTTGACCGAGGTAAAAAAAAATAAAAAAAAAGTAAAAAATAAAAATATAAAAAAAAAGTAAAAATAAAAAGCAAGTTCACATTATTAGCTTTTTTTTTTTTTTTTCTAGCCATGCATATTTCAGCTCCTTCAAGCACTAGCAAAAAAAAAAAAAAATCCATCATAATCAGTCACATTTTTTATTTTAATCATGTTCCCACCAAAGACACACCCACATTTTCTCCACTTTCTTTTGTACAAGCACTCACCTTTCACTTCTTTCCCTCACACTGCACACATGCACCCTCTTTTGCGTAATTTCCGCTGTAACACTCACTATTCCCACTCGCTCACTCTCTCTTTTTTTCTTTTCTGCTTTTGTCTCAATGCAATAATTCAAAAACCACTCCACCACCCATTGATCACTTTAATGATTCTCTGCAATTACTTTTGACTTCCCAAACCGTGAATCTCGACACAAAACCAGGACACTCATCTTCAACTTATATATTTTGCACCTTCAACCTTCCATTTTGAGGGGAGGGGGATCTGGACCAAAAAAAAAATTTTTTTCCCATCACCTTCACGTACCAACACCCACTTCCAATCTCCATCAACTTCCAACTTATCTTCACCCACACCAACAGAATCACCGTCGCCTTCCACCTTCAAACCCATCATCCACTCTCAACCCAACGACCATTCACAAACCAAAAACTTTCTCCAATCACTCCTTCTACCAAATCTCTATTTTCCCCTAACCATCATTCCCTACTCTCATCCAACAAAATATATTCTCACCGACCACGTGAACCTCCTCTCCTCATCCACCATTTCCACTATACCACCTAAAACACACACAATCACTTCCATCATCATCCAAACCCACACTTCACTAACCGGGACCCTGACTCCTCCAACCTCTCCACACGCATCCAAACCCACACTTCATAACTCCATCCTTTCACCACCATCTCCCCTTCATCACAAAAACAACACCCCACACCATCCACCAAACTCACCCCCCCAAAACCACCCCACCAAACCGTAGCTTCATCTTCCACCGTGAGCTTACGTTCACCACCTTCATTTCCCCCCATTCCGACCCCTCTTCAACCGACCGTGGACAAAGCCACCCTTCAAACCCATCATCCCACATCCTCCAAACTTAACCATCTCCTCACCTTCCCACCATAGCCACCAAACCACCGTCACATCATAATCCTTAAACCAAATTTGCATCACCAACCATCTTCATTTAAAAAACCTCCTTCACCTACCATCCGACCGTCGATCATCCTCTCATCCGACCGTGACTGCATGCACGTGTCATCGCCTCTTTCAACATCCACCTTCCATCACCCCCACCACAAACCATCATCAACCTCGACCGTCGAACTCGAATCCATCCATACATGTGACCCTCGACCAACTTCACAAAGCCTATCCTTCCCTCCAACTCGACCGTCGAACCCCAAACTCCATCATATCCGACCGACCAACTTCACAACCACCTTCATCTCCAACTCGACCGTCGAACCATCCATTGTGACCCTCGACCAACTTCACAAAGCCCACCTTCACCTCTAACTCGACCGTCCCTCCATCCCCAAACCGTCGACCCATCCTACCTCACCGAATCTCCAAACACACATTTCAAACACCATCCCCTCACCGACCGAAATCCAAAGAGCCAAGATCCTTCCCCTCTCCAACCGACCGTCAACTCCAATTCCTTCACATTCGACCGTCGACCCCGTATACAAATCCCATCTACATTCTCCAACCGACCGTCGAACCGTGAGCTCCACTCGAACTCAATCATCCAAACCTTCAACCATCAACTCCTCCATCACATTCGACCGTCGGACCCCAAAAGCAAGACCATCTACATTCTCCACCCGACCGTCGAACCGTGAGCTCCACTCTCTCACCGACAAGCCATCCAAACCTTCACACCATCAACTAAACTCCATCACATTCGACCGTCGGACCCCAAAAGCAAAACCACCTACATTCTCCAACCGACCGTCGAACCGTAAGCTCCACTCCCCTCATCGACCTTCAACCTTCCAAACCCAAATAAATCCATTTTTCCACCGACCGTCGAACCTCGAGGCCGCCCTCGACCGTCGACCACAAGAACCGCTCATCGACCGTCAGAGGCAATTCCCGACCGTCGAACATCAGAAGTCAGCCCCCCGACCGTCGAGCCTCAGGATCCAGACCCCCCAGCATCAAATGTAGGACCTCAGGATCCAGATCCTTCCAGCACCGACCGTCGAACCTCAGACTAGATCCCTCCACAAACGTCCCCTGGTGCGTGCTGTTATTGTTGTCAAAGTCTCCAACTTTTATCTCTTTAAATTGAATTGTGATTGTCTTTTGGGTGTGTGAGGTTGAATCGCGTGGACTGCTGTCCATAATGATGCATTTTGGTAAGAAGGGAGAAGGGTAAAGAAGTTAAAAATGATAAACAAAGAAATAATTAAAAAGTTTTTTTTAAAAAAGGAATAAAAATGGGTTACCGAGTTATGCATACTTGCTAACCCTTATATTTTGTAAACATCTGAGTTGCGATAGCTTGATGATTTACATTTTTTTTAAAGTTAAATCGCTAATTGATAATCTTAAATAAAAATTTTGTAACATACTTGATAATCAATGGGTGACGTCTCTAGCGCGACGCGAGCTTCACCTATTTAATCCTTAATTTGAATAACTCGAGCCGCGACGACTTGTTAATTCAAATTTTTAAAAATTTTGTTTAATAAAATCAACCAACCCACAAATATTTTTTAAAGAACTACGTAACTTTGAGTTCCCCATTGCACCAGGGGGATACGTAGGAGCGTAATTTCATTTCTCAAGCCAAATTTAAATTTTCACAATTTTGTGGTTTCGCTTTTTAGTTACAATGTTTGCAAAAAAGGGTAAAATAAATATTTTCAAGGATTGTTAATAATTTGAAAATTAATAAAGACCATTTTCAAAGAAAGGTTTTCCAATTTTTTCCAAATTCAAATAAAATTGGTGGCGACTCCATTTTTCCATTGTCATATTCTAAAAATCCTATCGAGTTGCTATATATCCCGTCGCGATCCCGGTCGCGACACCCACCTTCACCTCTAACCCGACCGTCGAAACCATCCCACAAACCAGATCACTACCCTCTCACCTCCAATACACCCACCATCTTCAAAGCCTCCATAATCCCCATCACCCAAGCAATTTCCATAACCTCTCCAAACACTATCAAACCCAACCAACTCGACCGTCGACCGTAACCCTTCAAACCAAATCCCTCCCTCACTCGACCAACTTCACAAAGCCCACCTTCACCTCTAACCTCGATCGTCGAACCACCCCAGCACTAGCCCACCTTCACCTCCAACTCGACCGTCGAACCATACCATTGTGACACTCGACCAACTTCACAAAGCCCACCTTCACCTCTAACCCGACCGTCGAAACCATCCCACAAACCACCACCTACCTCTCAAATCTCCAAACCACATTTCAAACACCATCACATACATCGACCGTCGAAATCCAAAGAGCCACATCCTTCCCCTTTCCGACTGTCGAACTCAAGCACAAACTCCATCACATCCGACCGTCGGACCCCAAAAGCAAGACCACCTACATTCTCCAATTAGACCATCGAACCGCGAGTTCCACTCCTCTCACCGACGAGCCATCCAAACCTCCATCATCATCAACCAAACTCCATCCCCTCACTCGACCGTCGAATCCATCCCTTCACCCGACCGTCGAACCACACCCGCCTACTACCCCCACCGACAACCCATCCAAACTCCATCACCATCCACCAACCTCCAACTCGATCGTCGAACCCTAAATCTTTCCCCTCACCGACCGACCCAAGATCCTTTCCAACCGACCGTCGAACTCCAAATCCTTCCCAACCGACCGTCGGATCGATAACAAATCCTTTAACCAACCGATCGTCGGATCGTATACCAAATCCTTCAACCAACCGATCGTCGGCCGCCAATACCGAGATCCTCTCCTACGAGTCACCTCTTGCATTACCGAGTGTTTATTGAGCACCTTGTGCTCGACCGTCGGATCTCGTAGTAACTCCCGACCGTCGGATTTCGAAAAGCAATTACCGTTGAACCGAAGAAGCCACCACCCTCCCTTGCTAATTTGATCGTAAACGAGGTCCTTACTTGTTATATCTCCCAATTTTGGGTTATCTGTTTCTTGGTTTTCTTTTACGTTTCCTTGTTCTTTTTTTATTTCATTTATTATCAGTTTGTTGGGCTAGATTTTGGGAGTTAAAAATGATAAATAAAGAAATAATTAAAAGTTTTTAAAAAAGGAATAAAAATGGATTACTTGAGTTGCGACAGCTTATTAACCCTTGTATTTTGTAAACATCTGAGTTGCGACAGCTTGATGATTTACATTATCATTATTATTATTAATATTATTTAAATTATATTTAAATCATTATCATGTTTTCATTTTTTTAAGTTAAATCGCTAATTGATAATCTTAAATAAAAATTTCGTAACAAACTTGATGAATAATGGGTGACGTCTCTAGCGTGACGCGAGCTTCACCTATTCAATCCTTAATTTGATTAACTGAGTTACGGCGACTTGTTAAATCAAATTTTTAAATAATTAAGAATAAAATCAGCCATTTTTTAGACAATTTTTTTTAATAAAAATTTTGTAACAAATTTGATAATCGGTGGGTGACGTCTCTAGCGTGATGCGAGCTTCACCTATTTAATCCTTAATTTGAATAACTGAGCCGCGACGGCTTGTTAATTCAAATTTCAAAAATTAATTTAAATAAAATCAACCAACCCACACTTATTTTATAAAGAACTACGTAACTTTGAGTTCCCCATTGCACCAGGGGATACGTAGGAGCAGAATTTCATTTCTGTCAAGCCAAACTTAAATTTTCACAATTTTGTGGTTTCGCTTTTTAGTTACAATGTTTGCAAAAAAGGGGTAAAATAAATATTTTCAAGGATTGTTAATAATTTGCACAATTAATCTAAGGTACTTGTCTTAGGACGGGTGCGTTAGGGGTGCGATGGGATTAAGTTTCCACCCTTCCCTAAGCATAACCGACTCTCGAATCCAACTGGTTCTAAAGACCATTTTCAAAGAAAGGTTTTCTAATTTTTCCAAATTCAAATAAAATTGGTGGCGACTCCATTTTCTCAATTTCATATTTTAAAATCATTCGAGTTGCTATTTTCCCGCCGCGATCACCGGTCGCGACAAGGATCCTCCCACAAAATGTTCAACCTAGCCTTATCCTCTAGAAGGATCCATTTCCCATTATCTTCATCATGTTAAACTTTTGTGCATTGTATTTTTATATGAGTTATAATCTCGTTATTTGTTTAATTTTGTTTAATTTACTTATAAATTTATTTTATATTTTATAAAAATATTATAATTATATACAAATTATTTAATATCTCTCTTATATTAATATATAATATAAATATGATATACATATCAAAATTATACGCAAAATATTTTCCTATGAGTTTGATGCTTTCATGTTGAAGGTTTTTTTTTTTTTATTTGGTTCTCGTCAGAAGGAAGCCCTTCATGGTTAGGTAAAATCCGCAGCCCTTCCGGATCAGGTATGTTCCAGTACCTAATAAATGCTAGTAATAAAAAGGAAGGGTTATTTCTTCCTAGGAATTTATATTTACAGTTTAGAGGAGGTGGAATTGAAGTATATAGTAGTATGAGCTATATAGAATAGATATTTAGCCAAACATCTTTTTGAGAAAATAAAAGTAAATTATTAATAAATAAATAAAATTGTTAAAGAGTCGAGGATTGGCATCCACTTCGTCCACAGGATTGGCATCTGGTTGCTGAGTGTTCGTATTTCGGCTTCTGGTACGAGCCATCAAAACCAGGTGACTTGCTTCTTGCTGGAATGAGTATGCACTGAAAAAGAAAAGAAACGTGTAAGTTTTGTATAATAGAAAGTGGGAAATTTTTGCCATTTTTCTAGTCTCCTCACTTCTTCAGCCTTAGGGTCCTCCTCTTCGAATGGTTGAGAAAGATGTAATCCTCTATTGGTCGTGAATATCTCTTTTTTATCATGGACTACATAGAGCTAGTTTGGATGTGTTTATTTGGATAAAAAAGACCTTTTTTTTTTATCTCCTTTTTATTGAATGGTTTTTAAAAAAAAACGAAAAGCAATAAGTTTTTTTTAAGTTAGATTTTAATACTTTTTAAAAAAGACTCTTTTTATAATATAAATTTTTAAAAAAATTAAAAAAAATACTTCTCTAATATTACATTCAAACATAAAATAGTTTTTATTTTTAAAAAATTCGTTAAAAAATCACATAAAATAATTTATTTTATAAACTTTTGCAAATAAATCCAAAATCTCCAATAATTGCATAATTTTTTGTTATAGGCTGACCAATACATTCAAGACATGTGTCTCTGCCCTTCTTGACCTTTTGTCTAATGGCTTATCATTTATGAATGACAAAATTACTCATGCTTGTGTGGATCTGTAAAATTATATGTAATGGAGGGAGAGATGAGTATATATTTAATAAATAAAAGTGTGAGTAGGGATTATAATATTCATTTTGTGGATATTCGTAAATTTATTAAATATATTTTTTATTTAATATATATATTATATATTATATATTTTTTATTTTGAGATAAGATAATAATATATATATTTTTTATTATTTTAAATTAAATATTTTATTAAATGTGTCCATATAAAATTTGTTAAAAAATATATTATTTATGTAATAATTATTTATATAAATTAATTATTATAAAATATAATTAAATTTAATTTATTATTTATAACATTATTTTAATTTTATAAAAATTTTAAATTATTAAATAAAATTATAATATATAATATTAAAATTTATTTTATTTATATTTTATTTATAATTTTTAAAATTTTATTTTAAATTATTAACTACTCATAAATACTCGTATATACTTCTATCCACTTATGAAGATCACAAATAGGTCGCCTCCGCCGACCCCATTACCATCCCCACTATAACCTTTATATTTACAGACTTTGAAATCTACTGTTTATTTTCAGTAACTATCGATGTGGCATTTTCTAATACCTGCCATCTCATTTTAGCTTGGGTTACGTGATTTGTACATGCGATCACTAATTGTTTAGATGGGCTTTTGTTTTGATGCAAGTGTTGCGTTTCACGCGAATAGTACTTCCCCTATTTTCATTATGGATATCTATTTATGGTACCTACAACAGAGGTGGATATTTATGGATGTTTATATTATTTAATAATTTAATATAAAATTTTATAATTCATAAAAAGAAATTAATATCTATCAAATTTGTTAAAGTCAATTTTTATCTACCGAAAATAGTTTATTTTGTTAAAACCTCTATAAATAAAAAAATTTATTAACTACATTGTTAATCTTATTTTTTATATACATATATATACATTATTTATATGTTTCGATATGATGTCTACTAAATTGGTGAGAACCTATCTATAGGTATTTACTTACTCAATATAAAATTTTAAAGCTCAACAAAAGAAAACATAATAATAAAATAAATTTTAACATCAACTTAATTTAATTTGTTAAATCTAAATTATATTCACCAAAGACAATTTCTTTTTCTAAAAATTAAATAAATAAAAAAATTTATTAATTACATTATTAATCTTATTCTTCTTTTTATTTTTTATTTACATTATTTAGATATTCTTATATGAAAATATCAATAGGGGGTCTCATATTGCAAGTATTTATAGATATACGTGAATATTTAATAATTTAATATTAAATTTTAAAAATCATTAAAAAAATTAAAAAATTAAAATATTTATATATATTTTTTATATTTCATTAGTTGAGTTTAATTTTGATGTATTGTCGCTTTAAAATTTTTTATACTATTAATTAATAATACATTATTACATATTTATTTTTAAATTATTATTATAAAAATTAAATATCTTTAATAACATGATAATGTATAATTAGTTAATGATATAAAAACTTTTAGATTGATAATATATATAAATTAAATATTTTTTGTAAGCTATTATCTTTTTACAATTATTGGTGTATAACCTTTAAATTACTTTATCCTTCCAATTATTAGCTTATAAAATGAATCAGCATGTTAGATTAATATTTATTTTTAGATGAATAAATTGTTATTAAAATGATATAAATAAAGAGTAGCCGTGCAATCGAACGAGTACTATGCTAGTTTTGTACATCCGGGTTTTGGATGCTAGTCAGGTACCCTTCCGGGTCAGGTATGATCCAGCACCTAATAAAAACATATGAGAAAAAAGTAAGGTTATTTCTTCAAGAAAGAATTGGAATATTAGGAAAGAATAATTAATTTTTATCATAATAGATAATTGTAGTGAAATATGCTAATTTTAGAGTTTTAGTTATTAGTTGAATCCTTCTTATTTTTTTTTATTTGCTTGTTTTTATTTTTAATTCATTTTTTATTTAATTTTCTCTAATATTTTCTCTAGCCTAGACAATTAAATTTATCATAATTTGATAATCACATAATTCGTGTTTGAACATATTTTTACTCATTATTTTATTATTTGTGACAATATATATACTTACAAATCTTACAATACACGAGTTATATAGAATATAGATTTTGTTAATAATCTTTTTAAGAAAGTAAAAGTAAATTATTAAATAACAAATAAAAATATTTTAGGGTAGAAGTACGCAAGGTTAATATCCTAATTATGTTAATTATTTGAGATTAAACCTTAAAAAATATCTTTATAAATTCTCAATATCCTGGTACATATATTTTATCTTTGATTAGATTGAAAAAATAAATTAATTGAGATATGAGTAAATTATTCAAAACACTGCCTGACTCAAATATTAAAAGAAAAAAGAACATTCATGAGTGAAAGGACAAAACTCATACCTTAATTAAGAAATAAACCCTCCCTCACATCCCGTAGTGATTTCACTAAAATATGAAGAGATAATATACAAGACAGCATTGTATAAATTTAACATTAATAAACTAAAAGCATTGTATAAATTTAACATTAATAAACTAAAATGGATTGATTTAGCAGTAAACGAGTATATAATATGATGTGTGAATAGATTCATAATTATAAATTCAAATTCTAGTTATGAATAATTTTTTGAAATTAGGTTGCACAGATTATCTATGTGAATCATTTAGTTTTATCATAGATAACTTATCTTTGGTATGATCAGATAGGTAAATTAATTGAAATATGTAAATTAACTTAAATACTATTTGATCATAATACCAAAAAATTTAACTTAGATCTCACGCTATATATTTAATTAATTTAGTTTAATAATATTATATTATATTATATAATCTTATTATATTAATTTAGAGAAAACTTTATATTTTTATAACTTATCTTGACTTGACTCCAAACCTAATTTAATTTTGAATTAATCAAAGTTCAATCAAGCTTTTAGATATTGAAAAATTTACACATACAAAAATATTTTAAAGATATTACGATATAATGATTTCTGTTGTACAACCCAGGCAACAAATTCATAACAATAATGATATTTTTATTATATTTTTTAATATTATTTTTTATATTATTATTATTTTTATTATTATTATTTATTTAATCACAATTATAAAAAATGATAAAAAAATATAATAATAAAAAGTATGGTGAGATAAACATTATCCAGTCCATAAAGTGTACGGCAGATTCACAAGAGGTGACTTACTTGGAAGAGGCTCATCTCACTTGAAAAGCCTATTCGACATACTACTGATTTTGTTTATTTTTGTTTTTTATTTGAACTGGTTTTTTTTTAATATTTGAATACGATATTTTTATAGGCGTTGCTTTGATTATAATGGAGCTATTTTTATAAGTTTTTGATTATAATGGAGCTAGTTTTCAAATATGAAATATTTTGTAATCAGTTAAATTCTTAAAAATTAGTTTCCATTTAAATTAATTTAGAGATAAAATTGGTTTTTAAAAGAATCATTTTAAAGTTGATTTTATTCTAATCCAACTTTTTGTATATTATTTTTCATCCTCTTTTTTGTGTAACATCTATCTCATTTCTTCTCTTTATTTTTTTTCTCTCATGCTTTGTTTTTATCTTAATATTTAAATTTTATAATTAGTTTAAGACAAATTTTAACAAATTAGAACTAATTACAAAATAACATGAATTTATATTACTAATTTATCTTAAAATTACTAAATTACTTTAAGAGTGATGGATAAATAAAGTCTTCCTCAAAGTAATAATCTGAAATGTGGTCTGTATATTTTTCTTCATGTAATTTTTTTACATTATTATTATTGCAACATATATTAATAAAAGAATTTGACACTGTAAATTGTCACGTTTGACAATGCATAATTAGATTAAATAATATAAAAGAATTCTACACGAAATATGGATCAAAATTCAGTCTTTTAATTTTTGAATTAAATTTTAATATATAAAAATAGGAGATTCTAACTTTTGATAACTTCAAATGATGTTAGTTAGATAAATGGTTAATTGCATCATTTCCGTAAGTAGTAACACTAGCTGATTAAATAGTTATTAAGTTGGTGGTTAATGATATATAAATAAATAGTTAATTCATTTTGACAATCAATTAATAACGTATGTATACTCTACCTTACGGATAGGGTAATGCGGCCCCATAAAGATTGGTATCCCGAACCAAAACTATTTTAATTAAAGAATTTTCACATTCTCCTTTGACTTATTTGCTTACTACTACTTTCGGGGTGATGATCTACTTCAAATTTCAAATAATACATGTATATTTATTTACTTGAAAGACATGACCATTATAAGAAAAAATATAACCGATGAACCAGGTAGAAATAATATATATAAGAGAGATATTTAGTGAGATGAGTTTTTATTATGAAAAAGTGATAGAAGTAAATTTTGACAATACAATTATATATGAATGATCAAGATTAAAAGTTACTTGAAAGTCATATAATCACTTAAAAAAGTCACGTGTATTTATGTTTTAATCTTGATCATTTATATAAGATTTAATGACCAAGATTCACTCTTCTCACCTCTCACAATAAACACTTCTCTCATCTAATACACATCTTTTATATATATATATATGCCTAACATGTCAGCCACTCCATTCAACATGCAACAAAGGGTTAGTGCCTTGCACGTAAAACCGCGTTACGCTCTACCAACTGCCAAATTTCTACTCTTTCTTTTCATATCTATAATATGTATATATACTTTGACAAACCTGTTACTGTTACCAACATCACTACCACTACAAGCTTCACAGCACAAACAAGCCAGCCTTAACCATGTCTTCCTTAAAAGTATACGGTAAAGTCGATGAATCCGAGCAAGCCATGCTCCAAGCTCGCCGGAAAACCCGAAAACGAATCACCATCATAACCTTGTCCACAATAGTCCTTGTTGGTGTTGTGTGTGCTGCTGTATTTGGAACTGTTGCTCACAATAATGCTCGTGACAACTTAAATGATGACAATGCTCAATCTCTTTCCAATTCGGTGAAGGCGGTTTGTGATGTGACCTTGTACAAGGATGCATGCTATAGCAGCCTTGGTCCTCTTGTACACTCAGGCCAGATTCAGCCTGAGCAGCTGTTCAAGTTGTCGATCCAAGTAGCCTTAACTGAGGTTTCCAATGCTGTTCAGTATTTCTCTGAGCAGCAGGGAGTTTTCAAAGGCTTGATGAATGATAACAGGACCAAGGAAGCTTTAAAAAATTGCCAGGATCTTTTGGGTCTTGCTGTTGATCATCTGAATAGTTCTTTGTCTTCTGGGGAAAACTCTTCCTTGCTTGATGTTTTGCAGGATCTTGAAACTTGGTTGAGTGCTGCAGGTATTATTATTTATAAGCATTTATACTTGTGCAAACTGACATGTGCTTCATGCAGCAACTTATTTTTTTGCCCCGCTACAAATTTTATTTGGTTTATTTGTGATAGCATCTGGTAGTATAACTCATGAAGTTTTGCTCTTCACACACCAAATTTTGCACACTACTTTAACACCAATTACCACATAATACACCAATCATAGTGGTAATCGATTACCATCCTCAATCACATACAATACACGCTGAATATCAGTTATGTAGACGTTGATTACTAATGTAAAAGTAGTGTGCAAAATTTGGTGTCAAAATATATTTTTCCTAACTCAGGTTTCCATTTCCTAAGATTTCATCCTAGTTAAGAGCAATATTTGATTAACACTTCCAATCTTCTTCCTCCTCTTGTCATTGGAATTTGAGCATGCAAAAGGTAGCTAGCAAATTTGTTTGAAAAAAAACATAGAACATAGAAGAAGAAGAAGAAGAAAGATGGCTCATTTGCTCTCATAAATTGTACTACCACTACTGCAATGAGAATTGAACATAAAAGAAGCATTGTTGAAGACTAGTGTCTGTTTTTGTGCTGAAACAGGTACTTACCAGCAGACATGCATTGATGGCTTTGAGGAGGCAAAAGAAGCATTGAAGACCACTGTTGTGAGCTATCTCAAAAATTCTACAGAGTTCACCAGTAACAGCCTTGCCATCATTACTTGGATTAACAAGGCTGCAAGCATGGTGAACTTGAGGCGCTTATTGAGTTTGCCTTATCATAATGAAGAACCAAAGTGGCTTCATTCTAAAGATCGGAAGCTACTTCAAATGGATGATGATCTGAAGAGGAAAGTTGACATTGTTGTGGCTAAAGATGGCAGCGGGAAATATAAAACAATTTCTGCTGCACTTAAACATGTCCCTCATAAAAGTGACAAGAGGACTGTGATCCATGTGAAGAGAGGGATTTACTATGAAAATGTGAGGGTGGAGAAGACCAAATGGAACGTCATGATCATTGGTGATGGTATGAATGCTTCAATTGTATCTGGCAGCCTTAACTTTGTGGATGGCACCCCAACATTTTCAACTGCAACATTTGGTATGTAACACTTTTCATTAAGTTAGCAATTAAAATGTAATTTGTATATTTTCCAAACAAAATTTGGATAACTGGGTAATCTTTTTTGTTTTCTCTTTTGGGGTGCAATTCAGCTGTATTTGGGAAGAATTTCATTGCTGCGGACATTGGCTTTCGCAACACAGCTGGTCCACAGAAGCAACAGGCAGTGGCACTAATGACAACTGCTGATCAAGCAGTTTACTATAGGTGTCAAATGGATGCATTTCAGGACACACTCTATGCTCAAGCCAATCGCCAATTCTACAGGGAATGCAACATCTATGGGACAGTTGATTTCATTTTTGGCAATTCTGCTGTTGTCTTCCAAAACTGCAACATTTTGCCCAAGGTGCCTATTCAGGGCCAGCAGAACACAATCACAGCACAGGGCAAAACTGACCCTAACATGAACACTGGAATTTCAATACAAAATTGCAGCATTTCTCCCTTTGGGAACTTAAGTTCTGTCCAAACATACCTTGGAAGACCCTGGAAGAATTACTCAACCACAGTGTTTATGCAATCCACAATGACAAGCTTCATTAACCCAAATGGCTGGTTACCATGGGTAGGGAACTCAGCACCAAATACCATATTTTATGCAGAATTTCAGAATGTTGGAACAGGTGCTTCAACAAAGAATAGAGTGAAGTGGAAGGGTGTGAGAACCACCATTACCAGTAAACAAGCTAGCATGTTTACAGTCAAGGCCTTTCTTTCAGGGGACAGATGGATTCCGGCTTCGGGTGCCCCCTTTAAATCTCATCTTTGACAACTTTGATACATACACAACTTATGATGCAAACCTTCCTTTGTGATATTTGTCTGTAATTTTGTTAATTTTTTCCTTCCCCATGATCTTCTTGATTTATATTATTAATTTGAAATACATATTGATTAATTTAATTTGAGGCTTCTTTTGAAAATCTTTGAACCTACTAGAGGCATTTTCAGTACCCATTTTCAATTCATGTTATGTTTGCACCAATCTCTATTTAATTCTATCTCTCAAGTCTCCTTCTCTTAGACGTGCGTGCAACTCTAGGCACATGTTGAAGTAGGCTGTATTGAGATATCAGGGTAATCGTTGACCGATCCAAAGTCCTTTCAATTAGATTATTTCTACAAACTTGTACATATATGTTTTGTTAATGAAAACTTGAGTTCAAGCTTGATAAGGAAGTGAAAAGAAACAAAAGAGAAGTTCCGTAAAATTTAACCTTCAAGCATGTAACTGATCATTTCAACAGAGTCTATAGTTTTGTTGTCCCATGTTAATGGTAATTATCAAGCCACTTTAACCAGATATGAGAGTCAAGGCACAGATGAAATTATTCAAAAGCCTTTGGAATTTGGAAGGATGTTCTAAATAATCAATAATGATAACTTTATCTTTAGATATAAATTTTTGAATTTCATCCAAGCATTCACGACCCTCGTCCCTTTTGAAAGCTCTTATCATAAACCGAAAAATGATAGAATTACATTACATTTAACAAATAATGAATCAAATTTATTACTTCATTATAATTTCAGTAATCTAATCTAGACCTTCAGAGTAGGGTATATCTGTGTCCGGAAGCCATGTATTCCCCAAGGTAAAATTAAAGACAGCAAAGTTCCAAGCTTGAGTAGCATTCAACAGATTGTAACCACGCCATTGTACCCTATTGCTGGTATTAGAACCAGGTCCATAGTTGTTGAACTCACCATAAAAGAGGGTGTCTAACCCAACTGTGCCATTCCACTCTAACCATCCAGCAGGATGAATTAGATGTCCAATATATGACTGCATGTACATGTACGGTCCTCGAATACTCTTTCCATGGCCTGCCTAAGTAATTTTCTGTGGAATTCAAGTCTACAGCCAAGTCTGGTCCAGCATAAATACTGCAGTTTTGTATTGAAATTCCAGTGTTTTGATTTGGATCAGTTCGCCCTTGTGCTGTGACAGCATTCTTCTGGTTTGGCAATGGTTTTCTGGCATAGATGTTACAATTATGGAAAACCACAGCAGCATTGCCAAAAATGAAATCCACAGTACCATAGATATCACATTCCCTATAGAATTGCCTGAGAGAGTGAACGTAGAGAGGTCGGCATTGTTCCTCACAGCTACTGTTTGGTGCTTCTCAGGGCCAGCGGTGTTTCTGAATGTAACATCCACTGCACTAAATCTTTATCCAGAGACAGCTGCATTAAACATATAAGGAAATATGGAATTAGATTCAGCAAAGAATAAAAACTGTTGATTCACTAAAAAAAAAAAGATTAACATAATGGTATAATTAAGATCTTAAATGTTATTTTAACAGTTTGGTACAACTCAATAAGTTAGGGATCAACCACCTTTCTACTTGAATTCTATTGCCCCCCGCTCCTTCGTCTATGCATATCATTTTTAGCTTGAATATTTCTTCTTTCCTTGAAAAGGGTCACACGCAAGATATATTTAGATATATTTTGTGTATTTATGTTGAAGGGAAAAAAAAAAAAAAAACTTACCTGAAGTCATCGAAGATACAAATTGATTATGTTATTGAGAATACTTGAGAAATATTAGCATGTGCTTAGTAACGTGATTGCTGTTACATGACTAAGAAACTAAGTTTCATTACGTAAAAGAAGAAAGTCATTATAGATTTGTATTAGAACAAGAAATGATTAAATAATTTGACAGGACAGAAACTATCTGGGGCAAGGAGTATATAGTTGAGTCTTCAAGCCCATTCTCGTCGTCCGTGCTTCATCTGCTACCTGTTCCAAGTATGGACAAAAGAAAACAGATTCTCCCACCTCTATTTCTTCAATTGGCAAACTAACTGTACACGGTGAAGTGTATTTTCATCAAATGAAATTATATAATTGTTAGAGAAAGAAGAGAATAATACTTATATTAGATGCATAACACTAAGACTCGCGTTGACTTACAGTGACAAAATTAGAATAGAGGTGCAAAAATTTAAATGGGACTAATTATAATTAAATAATAGAGACACTACACTAAGACTTACATTACCTCATACTAGAATAAGATGACAAAATAAAAATAGAAGTGCAAAAGTTTAGATGAGACTAATTATAATACTATATGATAGGAATTATGTGATCGTTAATCTCTGCATAAGAAAATTTCAATTAACATATGTCCTTTGGTTGATATGCCTCCACGTGGGGTCCCTGCCGGTTCTCTATTTGACATATAAGTTTTTTCCCTTCTCTCTCTATGTATTATGCCATAATTGAATTTGAATCTGCTTATAAGGAACAGTCTCATGCTTGTCCAAAATTCTAGGCATGTGACTGTAAAAATTCTTCTGTGTAATAACCTTGTGCCAATATAATTCATGGATGGTACTCTTTTAGTTATTGATTCCCATTTCGAATATTATGATAGATACAGGGTTTGAAAGTCAATTTCAGAGTATGTTCTATAGTTCTTATTTTCTTGTTGGGTACTTATACTTAAAAATAATTTTCTTCTCATGTGCATTTTCTTTTATGTTCATTTTCATTGATTCTCTCTTACCAGATATGCATAATTCTTCATTAGGCTATTTATTGCTAACCATACTATTACCTATCATTACCTGCTATTAGTTGGAGAAAAAATTCTTGTCTACTTCTGGAGGAAAAGGGATAATCTAGCACCATTAAAATGATATTAGAAATTTAGAATTTGCATATAGTTGGTGGGACCTCTAAAAATTGATAGTGGTGATCTATTGTAGAGAAAGAAAAAATTTCCTCTGCGAGGAGGAAAGAATCTCTCTATTTCGAGTTAGTTGCTGACTGTTATATACCGTAACTAATTAGTCACAGGTTGGTTCTAGATGAGTCTATGTGGCACATGCATGGTATACGTGCACTTAATCTTCTTGATTCGTTCTTGCTGCTATGCCGTCTAATTCACATGGTGGTTCAGCCATTTGCGAGCCCCTACATATTTCTTCCATCCAAATGAAAGCCCAGCGCTTGCACTGGTATCTCCAGCTCTCTTGTACTACCATCGATGGGCAAGAGCATCTTATCGCGTTGCTCTCCAAGAACAAAATTAGCTTCATGAATACCTATACAAGATTATCCCATTGATCATGGAAGAGAGGCATTATGATGGTTCCCTCCTGGATAACACACTCGGTTTCACCTCAAATTGCTCAAGGCGTTTTTGCCAAGGTTAGACTTGTTTAGGATCGCAAATTTACATGAAGGTGACGGTTATGGTGCAGCCCTAAGTTAGAGTGCACTGGGGTATACTGGTGGACCCTTAAAAAACAACCTGTTATAGTAGATTTTAAATTTTTATAATAAAGTACATTGTATTATATATATATACATATATAATGAGAAGAATTTTTATCATGAGAATGTGAGAGAAGTAAATTTTGATTATGCAATTATATATGGATGATCAAAATTAAAATTAAGTTACTTAAATGATATATAACTACTTATAAAAGTTACTGTATTTATATTTTAATTTTAATAATTTATTTAAAATTTAATGATCAAAATTTATTATTTTAATATATATATATATGGAGAGAGAGAGAGAGAGAATTTGTGATATGTGACTACTTATAAAAATTATATGTATTTATATTTTAATTTTGATAATTCATTTAAAATTTAATGATGAAAATTTACTATTCTAATATATATATATATATATATATATATATATATAGAGAGAGAGAGAGAGAGAGAGAGAGAGAGAGAGTTTGTGACAATGTTTGACCTTATAAAGTTTTTCATGGCCTTTCATTTAACTATGAGAAAGCTACAAGTGTAATTTAAATTAGCGCAATTAGAACCAAAATTGACCAGACGGTTCGACAAGCTGACCATGAACCAAATACCAAACCGATTGGGGTTTACTAGAAGAAAACGGCAAAATAAGAACCAAATTACTTACCCAAACCAAAAAATCGGTTACCGTATTGACCAAAATAGAGGAGAAAGTTTTGTTAGCAACTAAAAAAATATTAGTCACTATATCGGTTACTAAATTATTTAGCCATCAATATTTAGCGACTACAAAATAATTTGTATGTTTTTCAAAATTTTTAGCGACAAAAAATTCTATTGCTATTTTATGAATTTTACTTTTAATTTTGTGTTACTTAGCGTCCAAAATATCGACCATTAAGTTCAATAACAATTAAAATGAAAATATTAAACTTAGTTATCGTACAATGCATGATATACTTACTAATTCTTAGTAAAGCAATCGAGATAAATTTAAAACCACAATAATTATGATGTGATTAGAGATTATAGTAATTAATTAATTAATTATAGTAATTATATATTATTTTATAATGTGATTAGTCTAATATATCTAACTTAAGTATTTCAAGTTTATACAAAAATTTCTCCATTAAGTAATGGGTGAACGATAATTCAAAGCTTAGAATGGAATGAGTTAGCTGATCCTACCTTGGGGATTATAGGGGGATGATAATGGAAAACTCAGAATGGGATTGGAATGGGTTAGATGATGCTACCTGAGGTGAATAATCCCCTGGTTGCGTTAAGGTCCCTTAGTAAGTGGAACTTGTTAGGGAATATGGTTGGCTTGGAATATTGGGTCGCTTGGAGACTTACCTTCAAAGAAAATTACTGCTAAATTGGCTTGTTGAAATTATTTATAATTTGAGTTACACAAAAAAATTAACTATATAATAAATTGATTTAATTAATAATTTATTTATAATTAATTATGAATTTGAATAAAAAAATTAATTAATAAGTAATAAAATATTGGTTAAATCAATTTATGTTAAAGTTTTTGCGCCACCCAAACTCTAGTTAATTTTAACATGCTGAACAATCGGGTCATTCTCCTTTATCTTCATTAGGCCAGTTATTAGATTGTTAGGTCGGCAGATGAGTTGGACCGAGTTGAAATATATGATCTATAAACCATCATGGACTCTTTTAGGATCCTTTCTATACATTTCGCCATGAATTAGGATTTTTTTTTTTTAGAAAAAGAAAAAGTTATATTTCTAATCAAATAATTTAAGTTCATTGGATCATATGATAAAATAAAAATTATAAATATAATTTGATAAAATTGAATCATTAGATCAAGAACATAACTCAAACTCTCCTTTTCTCAAGAAAAATGAGAAGATCTTGGTTCATTTCACCATCTTGGGAATCAATTATGATAGTCATGTTGTATAGTTGTGTTAATGCAGGACTCTTATATAATAAAACAAATCAAATTGTGGTTTTATTATTTCTTGACATTCTTTCTAGTTTTTCCTTTTTTACTTACTAGAAATAGACAGTATATGACATTCTTGAAAAAAAAAAAAGGGGGGGGGGGGGGGGGGGGGAATGCACAAAATAAAGAAGTTGTAAGGCAAGACTTTCTATTTGGTTGGTCTTCTTCCAAAGATGTGCTCCTCCAGGTATTTATGCTCTAGTTATGTATTTAATTATTTTATTTAAACACCTAAAATATAATACTTAAATGATATTTTACTCACGTTTACATATGATACATTTCTTATAATTTGACATGTGATATAAGAATAGTGAATCACACTCACATGCAGTATGATGTCCCAAACAAGTGTTGTTTGCTGGGTATTTAAAAAACATTTTTGTTCATGTTCACATATAATTTGACAATTTTGTTTAGCTCTAAAATAAAATTATCTTTCACCAATAATAATAATAATAATAATAATAGGTATATAAAAAATATCTATGTAGAAATATTTAGGAAAAAAAGTTTTAAAAATCTAGCTGATGGAGATATGCACGTTTAAGTACTTCAGGAAAAGTAGTTTAAAAAAAAGAAACAAGTGTCAACAACTAATTGGGAACAAACAAAAATCTTAAAGCTTATTGAATAAGTAATTTCTCTTTTTAAGTTAAACTTATTTCTTTCTCCCCATCAGAAAAACAATTAACTTCATACAAAATAGAGAGAAACGCGTTCTTCATCTCCCCTTACTTCTAACACCCCAACAAGCCTGATTTACTTCTCAGTTGCAATTTGAAGAGGTAGGAAGGGTGAAAACTTATTCTTTTCCTCTTTTCTTTCTATTAATCATAATTTCTTTAGGTTCATTTTTATTTTCTAAAAATTTCTGTTTTTGTTAGTTATACTCACCGTTTGTTTGAGAAAGTTGGTGTGATGTGAATTATAAGTTGTAAATCTAAGTGTAAGTTATCTTAAGTAATAAATTTTCAGAAGTTCGAGATTAATTTATAGAGATTTGATGAAGAAAAATTCTTTGAGGTAATAAAAAGATTTTGTCACAACAATAAATGTGATAAAACTTGGTCACAAATAAAAAAAATTTACTTGGGTTAGGAGATCTACTCTTAGTAAATAAATTAAGAACAAGATTAATTTTTTTTATAACTCAATTAAAATTCACGCATAACAAAGGTTCCAATAGGAAAATATAACATTCAAAGTTCATTTAAGATTGTATATGTAATTATATTATGATTCTTTTAATTATCTATTAACACCACCACTTATAAATGAGCTCAAGCATTCATTGTGTCAACCTCTTATCTACAATGAATCAAGATCTCCACTTTACAAGGAGGGTTTCTAAATTAATTGGAAACAAAATATAATACATATAATGACCATTTGATAATACATCATTCAAGCACAAGAAAGAAATTAATATAACATTAATTTATTATTAAAAGTTTCATCCTTTCACCCAAGTAAAATAAAAATTGGTTACTCATAGACAATAGGAAAGAAAGAGAGAAGAAGAAAATGACCATAACTTCAATTTAGAACAAAAGAAAACTACAACAAGAGAAACAAATAACACAATAACATGATCTTGATTTTTAAGCCAAGATGATCAAATGAGCTCCCTTTTATAGAGTTTGAGGAGTACAAAATGACAATGAAGTTATTTAATGAGTGAGTGGATGAGTGGGTGAATGAGTGAAAAATGCCAAATGAGTAATTTAATAATTGTGAATGAGTGAAAAATTATTGAGATGTTTATCTTTGAAATGATTTGGTACTAAACTCACGGCTGCTGTCAGAAAATGGAAAAGTGGTCTTCATGAAAGTTGTAGGCTTTTGTCTTAGATTTCGGCTCAATATCATTCCTACAGCTCGAGATATGGCCCAATATTTGTACATTGTTCAGGCTCAGCTACAACTCCTCTGTTCTGATTTCTAGACCCAATATGACCTATTATACATCCGATCTAACTCTTGTGTTCTCGTATGAAAGTTGTAGATTTGGATCTTAACTTTCCAATGCCACCATTTTGGTGTCAATTGGACTTTTATAACTCAAGAAATGAGCTGATGAGTGTGCAGAGGTCAAACTGTCAGGATCAAACTTTAGTGTTTGCTTCATTTCTAATTTAAATTATCCAAACGTGTGATTTGACTCTTGAGATTTTTTATAAAAATTGTAGAGAATTGTCTTAACTTTTCTAGAAGACTAGAATCACGTCAACCAGATATTTGCAACTTAAATTATAGTCAATTTACTGAAAGCTATCAAATAGACAAATTAAGTCAATTCAATAAATAATTCTTTCAATGATCCAATTAAGATCAATTTCATAAAATGTAATAAAACTAACTTAATTAAGATTAATTGAATCTTAAGAAGTCCAGTGAAAAGATTATAAAATAAATAAAATATATTGTTATCATGATGCTTGAAAGGTGGAAGGAGATAGATGATGGGTAGGGACTCAAGCTAGTTTTCGGAGAACCCTAAAGAAAAAGACTTTCTTAATGTTTATTGTGGCTGTTTTTCTTTTTTGATTTTACCCCTTTGCAATTTTTCTCCTCTAATCCTGTCTTTTTTTTAAAAAAGAAAACGTATTTGGCTTATGGAGGTTGAGTAAAAATCAACCAAAGACTGTAAAATATCTTAAATAAAACTGATGTTGATAACAGTTTATGATTAAAAAATTTCTATGTATAAGCTTATATATGTTTTTACATCTTTCAAATTAAGACATTAATATTCCAAATTGGAAAAGGAATTTGACTTCTTATATTTCAGACTTTCCTATCCTTGATTGCATAGGATAGGAAAAATTAGTATTAGGACAAATATTACTCTTTCAAAAAGGAAACATTAATCCACTAATTTACAAAAGTTTTAAATCCTTTTCTTTTATAGTCAACGTAATCTAACTATTAATAGGGAATAAAATTAGATTTTTAAAATAAACAATTGATAGTGTAAGATTAAAATAAGTAATATCATGTTCTCTTACACTTTATGTAAATACTGAACAAATTTAAATATAAAATTAATATAATTTTTTTAAAAAATAAAAATTTAGTAATGTAATTCTAAACCGCTTAGTAAATATATCAAAGAAATAATTATAAAAAAAATTAAAGTACAACGTTACAGTTTACTTATGCAATCAGACCAACGAGCATTGAAACACTTCTTTACCTCTGAACGCCATGAACTTGAAAGTAGAGGAGCAAATGGAGCATCATCAGCATAAACATGCATGACAAGTACCGTTGGTCTATTGCTAGGACTATAGTTATCCTTGAGCCATCTCTACCCATTACTCTGTTTTATTCACAAATGCCCATATATAGAATTAATTTAGCATTCAAATCTTTACTCTTATAATATAAGATCGTAGCATACAAAGTTTACGTCAATGAAGAATTTTATAGTGACAATACAGTTTGCAATTATGATTTAAATATTATATATTAAGAATTGTTTTTTTATCTGATATATTAAGAATTGTTTTTATGACTTGCCTTTTCAAATCTTGACATACCGCTACCTTCTGGACTAGCCTAAATGACCATTATCTAATTAATTATATTTTCATATAGAAGTTTGCTCTTTCATTATTGGTAACTGGTTATATTAAAAATACCGTTTTATTTTATTGAAAGAAAGGTCGCATATAAGTTACAGTGTCTGATAACTTAGAGTATGTCCAGCTTCTTCGTTCAGAAGTGCCTCTGTCTTATCTGGGTATGGTTATAAATGATTGCAATATCTTAGGCTCAAAACCTTAGATTTTCCTCCTGTAATCATGTAAGGAGGGATGGGAATAGGGTTGCTCACTCATTAGCTTCTTTGTCTTTAGACTTAGGGGATTAATATTGGGTGGAGGATGCACCTCTTGTAGCTAGAAACTTGGCATTCTTGGATGTTGTAGCTTCTGATCCTTGTTGAATCAATATGATATATTACAGTCAAGAAAAAAGAAAAAAAAAATAGCACTTACATGTAAGTTATGTAAATAGAGTAGAAAATAGTATTTTGATTTATTGTAACAAGTTAAGTTAATTTTTTAATAAGAAAACAAATAATTTTTACTCATTTTTTAATTTTAAAATTTTAATAAAAAATTTCTAACTCAATTTTAATTATATAGTCAATAACTAATAATATATAGTGTCATTAATTAATTGTTTCATTACATTTGATAAATAATAGATAATATTTAATAGTTAGTATTATTAATTACACTACACACACATATATATCTCATATTTTACAATCTTATTAATAATTTTCTAACTTAAAATTAATTAAATAATCAATATTTAATTATATATAGTGACATTAATTATTTCTTTACATTTGGTAAATAATAGTTACTATTTAAAAATTAATATCTATATTTATACTTGCTTTCAAAGGAAAGTTTATATATATATATATATATATTCTTATTCTAAAATGTTATTAATGATTTTTTAAATTAGTTTAAATCATATAATTAATATTTAATAATATATAGTGACATTAATTACTTCTTTACATTTGATAAATAGTTAATTTATTTTAAGGTAATTCAACTAATATATAAATAATATATATTGCCGTTAATTGATTTCTTCTTTACATTTGATAAATAATAGTTAAAATATAATTGTTTGTATCATTGATTGCTCTCAAGGAAATCTTACAAACACAAATATATATGGATAGATTTTTGTAACTTTACAATTTTATTAATAATTCTCTAACTCAATTTTTAATTATTTAATCAATATTTAATAATATTTAGTGACATTAATTACTTCTTTACGTTTGATAAATAATAGTTAATATTTAATAACTAATATCATTAATTTTTTTCAAAGAAATTTTATTAATCTATAAATTATATATAGTGGCATTAATTAATTAATTCTTTACCTTTGATAAATATTAGTTAATATTTAGTTGTTGGTATCACTGATTGCTCTCAAGGCAATCTTAATAATACAAATATATATAGATAGATTTTTTCTTATTTTACAATTTTGTTATTAATTTTCTAACTCAATTTCAAATATGCAATAACATTTAATAATATATAGTGACATTAATTGCTTCTTTACATTTAAATAATAATAATAGTTAGAATTTAATAATTAATATTATTAGTTGATTTCATGGCAATTTTATCAATAAAGAAATATAGATATAGATAAATATATATAGATAGATTTTTCTAATTTTAAAATTTTAATAATTTTAGAACATAATTCTAATTATATAATCAATTTTTAATAACATTTAGTGACATGAATTGTTTCTTTATATTTGATAATAGTAGTTAATATTTAAAAGTTAATAACTTTAATTTCTTTCAAGGCAATTTTACTAATATATATGTAGATAAATTCACCTATAACAACAAAGTTATTTGCACTCTATTTCTATTACACTATTTTTATACTACTTTTTTTATAATAAAATAAAGAAAACATACGTTTCAACACATTTTCTTTATTTTTTCCCTATACAAAAAAGTACAAGGAATTGTGTGAAGAAAATAATGTGCAAGAATATTTTTTTGTCACCTAATTATTAAAACAACTGAGTTAACATAATTTTGCACTTTTCCCCTTCTTATATGCAAATTGAAATTAAGAAGCTAAGAGATCAAACATTGAGTGCATTTGTTTGTGTTTTTTTTTTTACAAGAGAAGTATTTTTTATTGAAAAATACTTTTTAAATACTTTTAACTATTTAGATAAAGTTATTAAAATAAGTAGAATATAAAAATAATCATTTTTTTAATTTTTTATGATAAATTAGGATGAGTTGTTTAAAAAAATAAAAAAAACGTAGAAAAGAGAGGAAAAAAAGTTTTTTTACTATCTTAAATTATTTATTTTAAAATTTATTCAAACGCACCCATAACTTATCAATTATTATAAGTTTGGATAGGTAGATTGAAGTACTTACTAATGGAGTTGAATGGTTAAGAAAGGAATCCAACCACTCTACTCCACTCAGATCTCCATATTTTCATACCCCCAGATTGGAGGTTTGAAGTGGAACATCTCTCTCCTTTTATTTAATAAATAGTTATTTATAACTTCAACCTTAATTAAACATGTTTTTTTTTTTATAAACTTTCTAGTATTCAAAAGTCGCATTGAATCTTAATTAATTTAGAGTCGAGTTAAGTAAGATCATAAATGTGTAAAGTTCTTGTAATATTAATTTTTTTTATTCACAAAACTTAAATTTAAAACCTTATTTTAAAAAAATAAGTATCAAATCACTTAAATATTAACTAAGCGTCGGTAGCTTAAACACGTTTTTATACCATTCTTTTACCACCTGTTAATGTGTGGTCCATCACCTGAAATTTTCTTTATCTGCTCAAGATCAGTGGGCTGAAAAATTTTGCAGCAACCATCAGATAAAAGAAAGTTAACATGAGATTTTACAGAAAAATTCATGCATTGTGGTTGTTCTCCACATCTGCTTGCTAATAAACGATTTTTATATTATCACGTGTGATTTGAAGTTACACATCTCGTCAATATCAAAGATATTTATTTATTGTATTTGATAAGTGGAAAGTGAATTAGACGTGTGATATCACGAGGTTCTGATTTTGGTTTACTTTTTATGATTAAAAATATAAGTTACAATATGAATCAAATTTTGCTTGTGAACAAGAATATACGTCAACCATGGAGAAATTATTATTAGGTGATATTGGAGCAAAAAAATTTCAAACATGAAGAATTTTTTTAAAAAAATAAAATGTTCATTAATTTAAAGATGAGGACGCGAGTTCAAATCTTAAAAAAATAATTTTGTGAGGATACTGTATAAGTCTCGTGTTTTGGTAGTCAAATGAAAATTAGTCTCATGGAATGTTCAAATAAGTTGAACCTGTAAAAATACTTTGTGGTCTTACTAAAAAAAATCATATAATATAATATAATAAATATAATATAAAAAATACACATTTTCATATTTTAACATATGTCATTCTGACATGGAAGAACATATTTAAAAATATGTCATGTGACAAATACATGATTCCAATAACTGGCATGTGACATCCCATGTTATAATTTAAAAAGAATGTGTACATGTATCACTAAGTCTAAATTAAATTTATTATTTATACATACAAATATAAAAAATTATAATTACATATTAATAACCTTGACAACCACCAAGCGTGTAAATCAGCTAGCGAGGGCGGGTGTTGTTCTAGCTCAACCAAAGGTCTCGAGTTCGAGTCTTGGGTATGCAATTGCGTTAAAACTCAGTTAGGAGAGCTTTGCCGCCCTATGGGTTATTGCCCAGCTCGGGAGATTAGTCTCTCACCTTTAGGGGGTACACTCTGAAAAACAAAAAAAAATAATTTTTGACATATATACTTTTACATATTAATTTATATTCATATTCAAAAAAATTCAAAAAATTCTCACATATCTCACGTTATTAATTGTTTCCGTTAGTGATTGATATTAAAATCTTAAAATTTTTGTAGGTGTGTGATATCATCTCTGATATATATGTACTATCACCCTAAATTAATTAATTAATTATATTTTCAAATTACTAAATTTATTTTATATTATTTTGAAAAACTTCAATATATACATCATAGGGAGTGAAAAATTTGCATAAAAATATAATAAATTAATTAAATATAATTTATTATGAGAAAACTAAGAAATCATTAAGAAATCGCTTTTATATTTATATTTTTCGACATTGAAAACTTTAAATGAAAATATATTAATATTTACATATATGAAATAAAAACTTTACAAGAAGACATAATAAAATCAATTAAAAAGTTCATATTTATAGTAAAGTTTGTTTAGTAAGATCGTTTAAATGTAATTAAAATCTTATATCATATAATATTGAGATTTTATTGATGTTTTGAGTAAAATTATTTGCAGGATTTGAAATAGTTTTTGTAGACAAATAACAAAAAAATTAATCTTAATGAGAGCATTGATGAAGTATATGTAATAGGCAAGTTATAATTTTGTGTCATATTGAAATAGATTGAATTTGTGAAAGAGAATAATATTAAAGAACTTAAGAAGTCATATATCAATTGGTTGATTTAACTAATATGTTATTTTATTTAGTTTACTTAAATTTTATAAACTAAATATATATGTTATAAAATGCTAAAATGTTTAAATACGTTAACTATCATTTGATTATTTTATTATATCTATAAGTTAAGTATATATTTTTTATTTTAATGTTTTATAATTTATCCCATATATTATATGGTACTAAAACTAGTAATAATAACAATAAAGTGGGTAATATAAATTAAAAGGATAATTTTAGAAGTTAAATTTATACACCATTCTATTCCATTATTTACTGCTTTAACTTCAAATTCTAAACAATGGAGGAGTGCTATGCTCCATTCGACCATTCCCTCAATTAAAACTGCCAAACAATTGAGTGATATTCTTTTACTGTTTTACCTTTTCCACTCCATTTCATTTTAAATCACTCCATCCCATTAAAAACACCGAATCATAGCCATTGTGACAGCAAAGTGCAGGGTGGCTTACATATAGCTCATTTTGTGGCAGAGTATATACCATATCAAAAGTCCAGAATTTTGGCTTTAAATACTATATTGTACGGCTTATAAAACAAAGCCTCAGTGAGAGACAGATTACAATCGTTCACAGATGGAACTTGTAACAGACTGCAGTTCTATGACTGCCATGATCGAAATTTGACATCCCTGGACTTCTGCATAACCCAGATTTACTTTATAACCATTTATCAACCACACGTACAGGGAAAAGAGTATAATCAAATTCAAGATATTATGCTGAGCATAACAAGAAGCTACATACAACCGTGAGTGCTCGCAAATGTTTTTAAAGAAAAAATGTAATTAAGGAAAAAAAACGAACAGTTTTCAATCTTGTGGTATCAAAAACAGTCTTGACATTTTGATGGGTATTATTTTTCTCCTTTACATTCATTAGCTCCTATATTCTCTATAATCTAAAACATCAAAGTAAAAGAAAATAAAAGTGCATGCAATTTAAAGTCAACTATACCACTCTCACTAATAAACCTAAGAATTTGAAGCTAGGAGACATTCAAAAAACAATAAAACAAAACTAGAGCAACGGAGTTCTTGCTGCAGCTTATAGTCTGAATCTTCACAGCTACATGCCAGTTCATTAGCTTAGCCCCTTGTCCGAGGCTTTAACCTGGTACACATGCATACACCCTTTGTTGTCAACTTCTTGATATAATGGAAAACACAATAAGCAGACACTTAATGAAGAAAGGGGAATATTACTTGTTCTGTGTAGGATTTGGTTTGCTAGGTGGAATCCTTCTTAGGCTAGCAGCTACTACAGGCTCTTGAGTTGATTTTGGCCCTTCTCTGTCCAAAAGTGAAGGTGAGAGACCTTGGGAGGGTGGAGACTTTTTTGAAACTAAGGAAGAAGATGGGTGAGTACTAGCTTGGGACATATTAACCCCAAGTGAAAGCATCAATGTTATGCCAAAGATCACAGCAATCATTGAGCTGCAGAATGATTTCATGGTCTTTTGCTGACTTGGATTGGAGGATGTCTTTTACTTGCCCTATGCTTCTTGTAATGATGAATTATGGACATATATATATTAACTCTTGAGTATGCGTGTTATGTTAATCTTATAGATATCTCGTTGATTATATAATTTATTGCCTGGTAGCTTGGACTAGATTTGAAAATTTTGCAGTGGGATGCAGGTGTGTCATGTGACAAATCTTTGACTAATTCAACTTTCAAGTTCCAAAGCTAAATCCGCACAGATTAGGTTTACATTGATTTTATGATCTTTTCTGGGATGTCACGTGATCTGGAACGTGATTTATTTACAGATGGTTGGTTGGCAACTTTGGATTCTACTATTTCTGAGATTTACAATTGCAATCGACTGATCATTGTTGCTCAAACCAAGGTAAGGCAAATGACTTAGGTATAAAACAACTGCTGAAAAATTAAAAATATTGTGCCTCGTAAAATGGAATGATAAGAAAATGCAGATTTTGAAATTAATTCTAACAGTTGTCTAAATGAACATGGGTAATTAAGCAGGTGTATCCTTGGTCTCATTATATATCTTCTTCTATTTTGTCACAATGAAGTTCTTTATTATAATTTATTATTATTTATGTTCCAAAATATATGTGGTTTAAAGTAAAAACATAAAGATTAAAAAACTATTAGATAGCCTTAATTATTAAAACAGTACATTTTAAGACTAAAATCATATATAAATTCAGGTTCGTAAATTTTTTAATAGAAGAATTTACTGATTTTGTCTGAGTTTACTTGAACTTACATAAATTTATTAAAAAGATAATTTATATGTGATTTAACTCATTTTTATGTTCCGTGATCGTAAAATCATAAGAATTTAAGAGTTAATTCAAGGGTTTTAAAGATTTCATGTACATTAATCAATATGTATAAGTTATATAATGATTGATTTTATTTATTATGTATAAAATGATCTATTTACAAGTTTCGAAAATGTTTACGGCCTTTCATCAAGTTTGAAAGTTCGTTGTGACTATTTCAAGATGAGGTAAGTTTATTGTGTGTTTGTACATTTTTCTAAAAAAAATTAAAAATACTTAAAATATTATCATTTGATTAATGCTCTTTCTTATTTTATTTAGTAGAAATACAAAAAAAAAAAATAAAGTTGAAAAAGAATAATTAATACTTAATTTCTAAACTGATACATAAATTACAACAAAACAAACTTTTTAAAGCAACATATATTATTTTGAAACGGAAAAGTATAAATTATTCATATTTTTCACTACAAGTCCACTCGTAGTAGAACAGGGAAAAAAGTTCAATAAGTATCTGATTTATGCAAATTTTTCATTTGTTAGGTCATTTGTTCAATTTGGAGATTGCTATGATAAAAAAAAAAAACAGAAGAGCTGCTTCCATATGAATTTAAGACTACGATCCGAAATATATATAAAATTAACATTGGGGGTGCAAGGTCCAGTATATAGCGAAGTTTTACAATAAAGAATCTGTGTTACGGAATTTCTATGTTATTTTAATGAGTTTGTTAGTTAGGATAAATTGTTAATCATTCATTAAATGTTGAATTTATAATAAATTTCTACTAAGAAAATAAATGAATGTTGAATTTATAATAGATGAGTTATCAATATATTATAAGAAATTATTGCATATTTATAGAGTATAAATGCATGTTTTAAGATACTCTTTTTGTTCCTTTTTATTTGTCTTTTTAAAAAAATTGTTTTATTCTGACTTATTTGTCATTTGAAAAGTTTAAAGATACATTAATTATTATTATTTTTAATTTTACCCTACTCTTAATTGTTTCTATTAAACTTAATAACAACATATATTAATTAACTTTTATAATTTCTTACACATATTTAATAAAGTAAAAACAATAATTTAATCATCTCAATTTATATTTTAATTAATTTAAATTATTTAGTAATATCGTTAATTCTTATTAAAAAACCTTAAAAGACAAATAAAGGAGAATAAAAAATTAAATTCTACCATTAAATTTAAATCAATAACATAAAAATTATATAAATTTCTTAAAAATTAATGATGAATATTCCTCCTAAAACATATATTTATTGTTGACAGTTAACATGCTAGAAATTCTCATTTATTGTCAATATAAATGCATATTCTTATACATTTTACTTGTACAGAAACGGTGCTGCTGCTAGATGTACGAATTCAACAAAAAATTAAAAATATTCAAACTAACTTGATGGATTCAAATTTGGCAATACCATTCTTCCTTTAAGAAAATAATCTCTATACCTTAATGAGAGAAAAATAAATAAATAAAAAGAGTATAACATGTTAGTTGTATAGTTGTTACTCTTCCTATTTTGAGTTAGTTAGTTAGTTAGTTTCGTTTTCTGTTAGTCAGTTAGTTAGTTAGCTTCATGTAAGTACGCTTATATAAGCCAACCACATTTGTTATCAATATAGAGAAAGAATTCAGTTACATTTTTCCACTCTACCAAATCTCCAACAATTTACCGTATCGAGCTTAAAAGGGATTGATAAAGCTAATCAATATTCTGCACAAGTGAAAAAAAAAAAAGGTGAGAAGAATTTAGAGTTATGGCAAAAAGCAACAATTTGGTTCAACCAGCGATTCCAAGGTTTGATGGTCATTATGACCATTAGGCAATGCTGATGGAGAATCTCCTTCGATCAAAGGAGTATTGGAATTTGGTGGAGAATGAGATCTCAGCACTTCCAGCTGGAGCAACCCAAGAACAATCAAAGTTAGTTGAAGAAAGCAAGTTGAAAGATTTAAAGTGCAAGAACTATCTCTTTCAAGCTATAGATAGAGGAATACTGGAGACTATCCTGAACAAGGATACTTCGAAGGACATTTGGGATTCCTTGAAACAAAAATATCAAGGATCCACAAAAGTCAAGATGGCTCAGCTGCAAGCTTTGAGGAGGGAATTTGAAGTTCTTGGAATGAAGGAAGATGAAACTGTAGATGAATACTTTGCAAGAACTCTTGCAATTGCAAACAAGATGAAGATTTATGGTGAGAAGATGGAACAGCTGGTAATTGTTGAGAAGATACTTCACTCTATGACATCAAGATTCGATTATGTGGTGTGTTCAATAGAGGAGTCCAACAATGTGACCATCATGTCCATTGATGAACTTCAAAGCAGCTTTCTGGTGTATGAGCAGAGGATGAGAGGACATAAAGAAGAGGAGTAGGCCCTTAAAATCACAAATTCAAGTAGAACAGGAGGAAGAGGAAGGGGTCGTGGAGGTTTTAGGGGTGGAAGAGGTAGAGGAAGACAACCATTTAACAAGGAACTTGTGGAGTGTTACAAGTGTCATAAATTAGGGCATTTCTAATATGAATGTCCTGATTGGGAGGAGAATGCAAACTTTGCAGAGTTTAATGAAGAAGAGGAGATGCTTCTTATGGCACATGCAGATGACAGAAGTTCTTCCCAAGCAAAGGTGTGGTTTCTTGACTCAGGATGCAAAGAACCATATGAGTGGAAACAAAGAATGGTTCTTTGATCTTGATGAAAGATTCGGAGAATCTTGGAAGCTTGGAGATAATTCAAAGATGGTAGTTATGGGAAAAGGAAATGCCAAGTTGATGATCAATGGGATAATACTGATTAGTGATGTGTATTATATCCACGAATAAAACAATCTTCTATTGTTTATATTGGCTATTGTTTTTCAAAAAGATAGGTGCAATGTGTATCATATTAAGAAGGGTCTCATAATTTCCAGCAAGATGTCAGCTAACAGAATGTTTGCCATTGTTGCTCCTACAATCTCAGCTTCCTGCCTGCAAATAATGAGTGAAGATAGTACTCAGTTGTGGCACTGCAGGTATGGACATCTCAGCATCAAAGGTTTGAGGATTTTGGCCCAAAAGGAAATGGTTAGAGGATTGCCAAAATTGAAGGATACATCTCAGATATGTACTGACTGCATGATTGGAAAGCAGCACAGGGAATCTATACCGAGGATAAGTTCCTGGAGAGCCTCACAAAGACTTGAGCTTATCCACTCAGACATATGTGGACCTATCAAGCCTGAATCAAATAGCCATAAGAGGTACTTCATTACCTTTATTGATGACTATAGTAGAAAAACATGGATTTATTTTCTGTCAGAAAAATTTGCTGCCTTTGATGTCTTTAAAAGTTTTAAAATCATGGTTGAAAAGGAATCTGGAAACTCTAAATGTATAAGCTAAAACGGATAGGGGAGGTGAGTTTACTTCCACCGAGTTTGGACGTTTAATCACTGGTGGAATTAAAAGACAACTCACTGCTGCATACATCCCTAAGTAGAATGATGTTGCAGAGAGGAAGAATAGAACAATAATGAATATGGTAAGAAGCATGCTTTCAGAAAAGGAGGTTCCAAAGGAATTTTGGCCAGAAGCAGTGAACTGGTCAATATATATGTTGAATAGAAGTCCAACATTAGCAGTGAAAAATGTCACACCTGAAGAAGCTTGGAGTGGAGTCAAACCTTCTATGCACCATTTTCGAATATTTGGTTGCATTGCACATGTTCATGTGCCTGATAATCAAAGGAAGAAATTGGACAATAAACGCATCAAGTGTGTGCTTTTGGGAGTGAGTGAAGAGTCTAAGGCATATAGGCTCTATGATCCTGTTTCAAGAAAGGTGATAGTCAGCAGAGATGTTATCTTTGCTAATCGAGAAGTGGCATGGAAGAAAGGAGAGGCGGGCCATGGAGGAAATGAAACGCAAGTAATGGCGAGAATGATGATGAAAGTATTGATGAAGAGGTTGAGGTTGAAACTAGAAACAATCGAATCCTAAAAGAATCCATTCTTATAGATAGTAGAAACAAAAAAATTAGTCATAAGAAATGAAAACACACCAAGCCTAGCTCAAGGGAGGAATAGAAGGCAGCCAGCATGGCTAGATGATTATGTGACTAATGATGACATGTATGCTGATAATGAGCTACACAATTTGGCAATTTTCAGCTTATCAGAAGATCCCACTACTTATGAGGAAGCAACAAAGCATAGTGTGTGGAGAAAAGCTATGGACACTGAGATTAGTGCTATTAAAAAGAACAAGACTTGGGAGCTAGCAAGTCTTCCCTCTGGTGCTAAGAAAATAGGGGTGTAATGGATCTACAAAACTAAATATAATGAGAATGGGAAAGTTGAAAAGTATAAGGCTAGGCTTGTGGTAAAAGGGTATTCCCAACAACATGGCATTGACTTCAATGAGGTTTTTGCCCCAGTAGCTAGATGGGATACCATTAGAACAATCTTGGCTCATGTTGCACTAAAAAATTAGACTGTTTTTCAAGTTGATGTCAAGAGTGCTTTCTTTTATGGAGAATTGAATGAAGTGGTTTTCATTGATCAACCCCAAGGATATCAAAAACAAGGAGAGGAGGGCAAGGTGTACAAACTTAAAAAGGCATTGTATGGCCTTAGGCAAGCCTCTCGGATATGGTACAACAAAATTGAGTCTTATTTCATCAAGGAAGGATTTGAAAAATGCCCTCACTAACACATACTATTTGTAAAGACAGAAGGTGATAACAAATTGTTAATTGTAAGTTTGTATGTGGATGATCTCATCTTCACTGGTAATGATGAAGGATTGTTTGAAAAATTCAAGGAGTCAATGAAGAAAGAATTTGATATGACTGATCTTGGAAGAATGAAATACTTCTTGGGCATAGAGGTGAATCAAACTGATGAGGAAATTTTCATTTGTCAAAGCAAATATGCAAAGGAAGTATTAGAAAGGTTTGGAATGGAGAAGAGCAACATGGTGAAAAATCCAATTGTCCCAGGCTACAAATTGTCTAAAGATGAAGATGGGAAGGTAATAGATGCTAATGCTTATAAAATGTATGGTAAATCTTGATGTATCTAAAACCAAAATTATACTTAATGTATTTCTGTTTGATAAGCGGATACATGGAGAGACCCACAGAGATACACTTGGTTTTTCAATTCTTCGATATTTGAAGGGAACAAATTTTAATTATGTACTTTGCCCATGGAGGAGGGAATTTGATAGCCTTACTCGATAAACTATGTAGGGGATGTGAATGATAGGAAGAGTACTTTTGGATATGTCTTCATGCTTGGATCAGGATGTGTCTTGGTCATCAAAGAAGCAGCTAGTAGTGACCTTGTCCACTTCCAGGCTTTAATTCATAGCTCTCTATTCAAATGTGCTTGTCAAAGTGTATGACTAAGAAGAATTCGGAACAACTTGGTCATACTCAAAGGAAGGCTATTACTATTTTCTGTGATAGAAAATCAAACTCTCTAGAAATCCTTTTGTTACATGGATGAAGTAAGCACATAGATGTGAGGTTTCATTTCCTTCGTGATCTTAGCAAAGATGGAATCATTGAGCTGGTGTATTGCAACTCACAGGAGCAGTTATCATATATTATGACTAAACCACTGAAACAGGAATCTTTTGCAAAGTTTAGGGACTGGTTGAGCATGTGTAAAATGTATGATTAAACTGATTGCACAATGCAATTCAGTTTAAAGGAGGATATATTAGTTGTATAGTTGTTACTCTTCCTATTTTGAGTTAGTCAGTTAGTTTCATTTTCTGTTAGTCAGTTAGTTAGTTAGCCTCATGTAAGTAGGCTTATATAAACTAGCCACATTTGTTATCAATATAGAGAAAGAATTCAGTTACATTTTTCCACTCTACCAGCATCCCCAACATAACATAACCCCCACATTATAGGTTTTTGGAGATAAGGATTCTTTGGCATGCCATATTAAACCTAATAGGATAAGTTAATATAATACATGATGACTTTATTAGTTGTTTGGTATAAATACTGTATTGTATAAGCTTATCCATCAAACTCATTTTATACATTAAAATGATTGATAACTTAATCAAGTCTTGGGGGGAGGATTAGACTTGATAGGGTTTTAGGCTGCGTTTGGTGGACAAGATAATGAGGACCTGGTAGTATTAGCTAATACTACCAGGCCTTATCAAGTGTTTGGTGGGTTAACCTGATAGTATAATGAAACCAGGTCAAACATTTTTATCCTATTCTAACCTAATTATTCTATCATCTCTCTTACCCCCTGATTAGACCTGATAGGATATTCCTTCTCACTTTACCCCTCAACATCAAGTCTCTTATTCTCTGCCAAGGCTCCTCTATGTTCATCATTATCTTTCAGCCTCCTCCACCACCAAGGCCACACATCCATGCACCATTGTCGAGGCACCACCATCAGACCACCTTGCCAAATCACCACCATCGGACCACCTTGCCAAATCACCACCACCAGACCACCATTCTCGGACCACCACTGCCATTGCCAGAGTTGCGAGAGGGCGTCGTAACGGGTTTGACAAATCTGGGTCGCAGCCATGACTAGATGAATTTGGTTTGGTGACAAGATTCTGGTTTGACGAATCAAAGGCTTGACAAATCTGAGGAATTAAGATTTTGGTTCGACGAATCAAGGGCTCGACGAATCTGGCTCACAACCATGGTTCTGGGTCACGATCTGGTGTGCTTCTGGTGAAGATAACGTTATAGTTCTAGTTTGACGAATAAACCCAGAACCACAACGTCATTTACTAACATTGTGCTTCTGATGTTTATTATACAATACCTGTACTTCTAATGTTTATATTCCTATGTATTTTGAATATAACAAAGCATGGTGAACGATCTGGAGAAGATAACATTCTGATAAAGATTCGCGGCCACGGTTCTGGGTCACGATCTGGTGACTCTGGGTTCCATGGTGGGTCACGATCTGGGTTTGGAGAAGATAGTGAAGAAGATGAATGACAGTATGGTCATAGTAGATAGTTATATATATTATCAAGTTGCTTATACTATTTGCACCAACACCAAATATCTGATAGTATAAGAGTTTATCAGCTTGTTTATACTATCAGACCTTATCCTATTGTCTTATACTATTATATTTTATACTATCAGATGCATCAAACGCAGTCTAATGTATAAGCTCCTATAAAGAATTTTTCATTATAATTCTAAACACTCTGATATCCTTAACTCTTACGTATTAATTTATCTATTAGTACTATACTTGTCATCGACCTTATGCTTTATTAGGTCTAATACTATTAGACATTATCATATCTTTGGTACCAAACGGACCCTAAACTAGATTTTACACATGTGTGATGAATGGGGAAATTAAAAATTAAATGATAAAAATAAATATAATTAAATAAAAATAATTTTTTAAATGAAATATATGTAATAATTCATTAAGAAAAAATAATATTTATAAGTTTAGTTTAAAAATACATAATATTTTTATGAAAAGATTTCACTCTAATATAAATATTAAATAATTTAACTATAAAATGATATATTAATAACCTATATGCCTAAAAGAATATTTTTATAATATAAACCAAAAAAATTGTCTTTTAAATGCATAATTTTATCCAATAATTTTATAAAAAATTATTTCAACAAATTACTTTATTAAAAATTATATATAAATTAATTTAATTTATGTTCATATAACTCAAAAAAAGTAAGTCAAGTAATAAGTAATCTAAAGCTCAGCTGAAAACCTCTTTGTGGGAAAGAGAAGCTCATGTACCCTAAGCAATATAGTCTCAAAATTAAAATGTGTGACGAAATCTTATAAAACAAAAAAAATTGTTTATGTAAATTTTCATTTTATGTTAATTTAATTTTTATCTTTCTTTCTTTTCATTCCATTTGTATATTTTGTTCTTTCTTTGGTTATGTAATTTTTAGTATTATTTTTCTTTTTTAAGGAGTTTATATCAACATTCTAATTTATTAGATTTTTAATATTTGAATATGTATTATCCACGTGTGCAGACATGTCAGTATTGTATTAAAAAATAAAAAAACATATGTCATGCAAATAAGAGGACTATTAGACATATGACAAAATTCTAGGTCGTATATCTTCCTTTTATATATATTATTATATTGATTGATTGATTGATTATATATAAATTAATTCAATTTATGTTCATATAATTCAAAAAAAAAAAATAAAGTGATAAGTAGTCTAGAGTTCAGCTGAAAATACACTTGTGGGAAAGGAAATCTCTTGTATCTTAAGCAAGTATAGTCTCAAAATTAAAAAGTGTAAGAAAATCTTATAAAATCCAAAAAAAAATTATGTTAATGTAAAATTTCATTTTTTGCTAGTTTATTATTATTATTTTTCATTCCATTTGTATTTTTTTATTCTTTCTTTGCCTATATAATTTTCAAAATTATTTTTTAAAGAGTTTATATTAGTATTCTAACTTATTAAATTTTTAATGTTTAAATATGTGTCATCCACGTATACAAACATTTAAGCGCTCTATTGAAAATAACAATTAAAAAAAAGAAAAAATCACAGCATACAAATAAGAGGACTATTTGAGATATGATAAAAAATTAAAGCATGTTTTGTTAGTTAAGAATCACATGTAGCAATTTTTGAGGTTATATATATTTTTATATTATACTGATTGATAATTGATGATAAATATTTAAGTACATTAAATAAGAATTTTAAACATTTTTTATACATTTAAAACATACTTTTACTTCCTTTTTTTATTTGGCATGTACTTTGTTTTTTTTTTTTATGAAATGTGCATCTTATTCATATAATACAGTAAACTTACATTATGTTATTTACCTAAAGTAATTATGGTAACGCAAAACTTGAAATAATCATAATGGCATAATAACTACATTAAATGGAAGTGTAATGGAATCCTTATAATAAGTTGAAAAATTGGAAAGTCAAGAACTTGACAAAAATAAAAATAAAATGACAAATAATATTTAACTACATAATTGGTATCATTAGAGATTATCAAGTTAGTATTGTGATTGCAAAACCAAATTCGTAAACTAGACAAATTAAAAGCATAAAACCAATTGAAAAATTAATCTAACAAATAAAAGAAATTTGAAGGTAAGACCTACTTATTATTTCTAAATTAAAACAACATAAAAAAATAAAAATTAAATAATAAAATAAATATGACATGTAGAAAATGAATCTTCATGATAAAGGAGAAAAGAAAAAGAAAAAAAAATTGCTTAAATCATGAATCTTCAGGCTTGTGAATCAATTAGAGAAATTATGTTGGATGAATCAATTAGTGAAATTATGGATGGTAAAAACAAAAAAAATAAGGGGCATACTAATTCTGTTACAATCATACAAAAAACTCTCAAAATTGTGCTACACTTATTATCATATTTATGCGGTTGTAATTTAAATTGAATTAATTTGATTAAATCCATTAATATCATTTATTTGAAGATTAATCAACTTTAAACAAATGACTTTGACAAATTTAATAAACAAATTTGAATCGACCCTATCGAGAAACTTCCAATTGAAACCATTAATAATTAGTAATTTAAATTGAATTAATTTGGTTAAATCCATTAATGTCATTTATTTGAAGATTAATCAACTTTAGACAAATAACTCTGACAAATTTAATAAACAAATTTGAATCGACTCTATCGAGAAACTTCCAAATTTAAAACCATTAATAATTAGTAATTGAATGCTGAAATTTGTGTGACAGAACCTTGTTTTTAAATTTTTTTGAATTTTTCTTTAAAATTTTCTGGAAGAGGACATGGGGGGTGTGTATGTGAGAAGATGAAGAGAAAGGAGCTTCATGTGCTTACTAGACACGAAAGCCGCCAGCCATGGGTGTCACCCTTAGCGGGAACTTCATGACACGGAAGCTTAATACCACCATCCATGGCTTCGGTGTATGTGAGGAGAGAAACTTCATATTGAGAGAAACTCACTTAGAAAAAATCACAGGTTTTCGTCCCTTAGTGAGTTCTAGTTCCAGGGTTCAATAGAAACCCACCCAAATTGCAACTGGAAGAATGTCAAAGGTCTGGCATCGTTACCAATCAAAACAGCCGGTGAAATGCTCTGCCTTGCCATTGGACAAAGAGTCCAAAAAGTTCCTTGTCATTTCGTTTTTGTTTTTTATTTTGTTATCTGATTATTGATTTTTTTAAAATTTTATTATTTGTTTTTTTAACATGCGACAGTTGTCACATTATATTATATATAAAAAAATTATCACAACAAATGATATGTGACATTAAAATTATTATTATAAACTTTACATATCAAGAAATTAAAGCAATGTGATGATGATTGAGAAGATATATGACAAATTTTCAAGTCATGTTTCTTCTTTTTTTATATTATTAGTGTTTTGTACTTGTATAATGTACAAGATAAATTAAAAAATATTAAAATAAATAAAAAAAAATATACTTAACTTAGAGATATGATATTTCAATAATTTATATAAATTTAATTAAATTATAATTAATGAAATTTATAATGAGACTCACTTAAAACTTTTATTTGTTTTCATTATCCGACTCTTTCCATGCTATGATAATCAGATTATATAACTCCTTTTAATAAATATTTTTTATATATGTCATCCCAATAAATAATTAGTTTATATAATTTTAAATAATTTTAATTTTTGATTCTATAGTTTTTTTAATATTGATTTTTATGTGTTTATTCATTTAGATATTTTATCAACTTATTATTAAGAATGACCTTAATGTCAAATTATACTAACAAAATAATCTTAAATGGATACTTGGATAGATATTACAATGATAAATAAAATGAAAACTTACTATAAATTGAAATGGTCAATAACCATATAATCAAATGAAACTCAATGCATTCAAATACCTTAACATTTTATAATATATACATTTAATTTATACAATTTAAATAGACTAAATAAAATAACATATTAGTTAAATCAATCAATTGACATATGACTTCTTAGGTTCTTTAATCATATTCTCTTTCACAAATCCAATTTATTTTTCAATATGACATAAAACTATAACTCGTCATTACATATGTTTCATCAATGCTTTCGTTGAGGTTAATTTATTCCATTATTTGTCCACAAAAATTATCTCAACTCCTGTAAATAATTTTACTTAAAACATCAATGAAACTTCAATATTATATAATAGGAATTTTCAATTGCATTTAAATGATCTTATTAAACAAACTTTATTATAAATATGAACTTTTTAATTGATTTTATCATGTCTTCTTGTAAAAAATTTATTTCATATATCTAAATATTAATATATTTTCATTTAAAGTTTTCAATACTAGGAAATATAAATATAAAATATTTAAATATTATATATTATATATATATAAACAAAAAAATAAAAAACATTTAATAATTTCTTAGTTTTCTCATAATATATTATATTTAATTAATTTTACTATATTTTCATGTAAATTTTTCACTCTTGTGTGATATATATATTGAAGTTTTCTAAATAATATAGAATAAGTATATATAAAAAATATAATAATTTAAAAATATAATTAATTAATTTAGGATGATAAAGCACATATATAATAGAGATAATATTATATACCTACGAAAATTTTGAGATTTTAAGATCAATTACTAATGAAAATAATTAATAATATGGTCAACTAAATATAGGTGAAATTTTTTAAATTTTTTTGAATATGAATATGAATTAATATGAAAAATATATATGTCAAATTAATTAATATGTTATTATAAATTTTTATATTTATATGTGCAATAATAAATTTAATTTAAACCTAACGATATATATACATTTTTTTAAAATTATAATATGAGATGTCTCATGATAATTATTAGGATCATATAATTATCGATGATAAATTTTTAAATATATTTTTTCATATATAAATGACATGTATTAGAATATATCATAATATGAAGGCATGTAATTTTTTTTTATATATTATATGATGTTGATTACAGTAGCTTTTCTTTTATTTTATTTTATTTTATTTTCTTTTAATTTTTGGATGGGGCTCTCCTTTTGATTTTCCTTTTTTTATTCTTTTTCTTGGGTCTGTCTGAACCCTTTTTTTTTTTGGTCGATGTCTTTTTTATTTTTTATTTATTTTGTCTGACTTTTTTTTTTATTCGACCAACCAAAAAGAAGAGAAAAATAGTACAAACAAGATATTGTAGCTAACTAAGGCCCAATTAATCCACAGGAGGTTCATTTGGGGGAGTTGGGCCAATCTTTTCTCTCTGTGTGCAATCAAGGAAATTATTATTTGGGCTCTCATGAGTCTATATTTTGATTATTTTCTTTTTACAGATTACCCACCTAAGAAATTCGTGGTGCTCTATTGCTTCGTATTATTAAATGTGCAGTGCTTCTATTATATAAGTTATTATTTTCTTTCATTTTAATTACATTTTTAATAATACATAATAAGAAAATTTTCTTGCTGTTACCTAACAATTTTTTAATATATTATTCAAATAATAAGAGAATCATTAAGAGGATTTTGAAGAAATATTAAAAAAAATAGCATTACTCTTTCTATGATCTAATGTAAAAAGAAATATCCGTTCTTTGCTAAAATAGAAAGGCTACAGCATCGCTTTATGTATGTCAACTTAATACATCTTAGGCCATAAGAAATGACTCAAGTGGTAAGTAAGTTTAAACTAACTATTGAAAAGCTTGTGCTATGTTAGAAGTCCGAGCCTACGTTAAAGCAATTGTGGAGAGGAGTAGCTTTAATACCTCAATCAAGAATTAGTCTCACATACAAAAAAGTGAGGAGATACCTCATAAAATATTTTTAGAAAAAAATTGAGTACATGTTGGTTAACGACACTGTAAGCAGCATTATGAAGGGGGAGGGGGGGGGGGGAACCCAGACTCTTCACTTACATGAGGAGCTGGGTTCTATTTCCACTCCTTCAAGCTAGCAATATCTAGCTGACTAGCTTCTACAGGGCAAAAAAAAAAAAAAAGACAAATAGTTCTTACTTCTTAGTACAAGCAGATAGAGGACTTTCAAATTTTTTTTTTGGAATTTCAAGTTAATTCACTGTTCTAATCACATTTCTATTACTTTTTCTTATCTTCTTCCAGTCTCAAAACTATATTTTGTGCCTTGATAGTGTCCAAACCAAACCCTTCAAGCTCTTCTTCCCCGTGAACTGCAAAATTTCGATATTTATTCACTCTTGCAATCATTGTAGTCAGTGCATCAGTACCTGTTTACAAATTAAAAGAGCACTTAAAAATTCTCCCTTGTTGATCTCTATTTGCACTGATTAAAAAACTGCTGAAATTAGAAGCTCATATTAGGGGGAAAAAATCATGCCTACCATTTTCTCTTATTTTAGATCCTCATTTCTAAGGAGCAGTTAAGAGAGAAGTGTAGCAGCATAAAGTTGATTAAAAGAAGTTAATAATTTGTGTTTGTCTTAGTTTATGAATCATTATCCAATGTCGTATATTTCATAAAAATCAGATATTGAACTCTAGCAATTTTACTATCTAAAATGCAAAGATGCACTTCACAATGGTCAAACTCTTTCTCTTGCAATACCAAATAATATTGTCAAGATTCATGCTGATTTTTCATGATATATCAAATTTAGTTGATACCTTACGAATTTTCAAGAATAGTATGAACTTCTTGTGAGTACTAGATCTTCGATGTGAAAGTATAAAGTGGAAACTTACTTCTTTTGTCCCTTGAACATAACCTCAACTTCTACTAAAAATGTTGTACAAACAGGCCGATGGTCAGAAAACATTAATTCTTTACGTACGTAGGAAAGTTGCTGTATTCCCTTTCCACGCCACAAGATTCTATCACACCTGCAATCCTTCATTATTCAGATTTAAAAGAAAAATATCTGGTCTTAAATTGTTCAAACTTGACACATACCAAGCTGGAGTTCTCCTTTTGTTCTTTGAAACTTTTACACCTTCAACATAGTAAGTATCTGAGTTGAAGGGATATTTATAAGTAGGTGCAAAGTAGATCTTCCCCTCTTTCCACCCCTTAAATACACGACCTGCTTCCCTTTCCATCTTAAGCTATGAAAATAAGAAAATATACATAATCAGAAAATTAACTAAAAGTCACCAAAAAAAATAGATGAGTAATGCCATAGCCAGAAAAAAATAGTCAGAATTTTGACCGAATACAAGGGTGGTTGTTGGATAGAATAAAGTGGCAGGGACTACTCACCTATCTAAAAGTCAACATGCTACATCATTATGGCAAAAAAATTCTGACAAAAATTCTAGCTCTCTAGCATTTTTTCAAAATAGATACAAGCAAATGTGCACTAAAGTGGAACTCTAGTAAAAATTTCACAAGATTATGAACAACATATCAAAAGGAATATCTTCCATTTCAAGTTTCATATATATATATATATATATATATATTACTGTAACTGAAAATTATGAAAATTAAGCATCAACAATTAGGAAGACATTATAAATGCATATTATCTCTTGGGGACCCTTAAGCAAACTAGGATACTCAACAACAATGGCATGGACGGATTTTCCAAACCTCGAAATGACAACATGTATGATATTCAAATCAACATAACATTCTTAGGCAAGAGAAAACTACCTGATCCTTGTCAAAAAGTGCAGGCCAGTCCTTCTTTTCCACAAGCCTTTTTGCATCATCATAGCTCAGAGAAATTCTGTAATTCAAGTCCCCAAACCATATGATTTGGCTGAAGACAAATTTTCCCATATAATCAGAAATTTTGGGACCACAGATATGAAAAATTACTGAAAGTTATAAGCAACTGAAAAATCTCTGCATTATAACTCTTCATAAATAGTTTCAAATGATGCTCACTCGTGGTCTAAAATTTTGTCAGGCATCCTACTATATGTTGTCTTGCAAATCCTTGGAAACTGAGTGTTCTTTAGTATCTCTATGACGTCAAGATTCCTGCGAAGTTCGTCACCCTCTTTCTCACCGGACGCCAAATGACTACAGATAAAGCAAAAACTTGTCTGATAAAATGACATGCTCACAGATATACACCCCTGCAGCCACAGAACAAACATGGTGATGTAGATAGTAACCACACTTTTATCTTAAAAATATAGTTTTTTCGTTGATACTTTGTACACTTGCATTAAAAACAATGCTTCTCTACAAAAATTACATTTTAGACTACCTTGTTTCCAAGGCAGCCCATGATCCCCCGACTAGTGCAATTTATTCTCAAATGGCCTACATACTGAACAAGCTCTTTCCTCATCCAGACACATACAAATATTCCAACCATTTGCTTACTTGCAACAAGACTGTATTTCATCTGCTTAGTAGCCAATGCAACAGAAATTGGGAAATTGTCATCCTCCTCTTCAGTGGAAGAATCATCCGGCTTTAAATTTGATTCTTGGCAGCGAAAACAGAAATCCTTAGCAGCCTTCCTTTCCATTTCAATAATACAGTTACAACTTTTTAGCTTTTTTCCATTTACTTTCCTGAAAGTTTTCTTAATCTTCTTTAAGGAAGGCTTTTGGAAGAACAATGACCCGCCAAATGATGCAGTGGGTTTTAGTCCCTTAGAAGCCAAATCTGAAAGAGGACCATTGAGTGATTGATTGATTAAAGCAAGCCATTTTGCAGCAGGCTCATTATCCTCTAATACCAGCACATTTCCCGCATTTAAAGGGACAATCTCCTGAAAGCTAAAAAGTTGGAGAAACACAGATTACATTGAGAATGAACTAAAGCAGAAATCCCCAATTTTAGTGTTTTCCTGCCTAACAAAGCACGGCTTGTTACTCAAAGTTCTTTTATGGTTCAAGCAGACAACAATACATGTAATAGTGGCAAATGGTGCAAATATTGCAGTAAATTTGTTTCAAGATGACAAGTTAAAAAGCTCACAGTTTTGAACATCCAAAATGATAAATGGCCCTTTCTTTGATAAAGTGAGGTAAGGAAGGATAGTTAGTTAACTCCCTTAAAAGAAGGGGCATATTATGGATTAAAAACTTTTTCCATGGATTAAAATAATTAAAATCAGAAGTTTGAGAGAGAGAGAGAGAGAGAGAGCATACCCCAAAACATATATATCTGGCTCATTTCGGACCTGAAGAAAATCACTCAGATCAAGGTTCCCACTGGGGCATTGCCCTCCTACATTCCATGTTGCTGCGAAAACTCTAAGATTAAAAACAATCAAATAACTACGATTATTAATATGGTCATAAATATTGTAATAATAGGAAGTCATTAAAAATATTTAAAAAAAAAAAACCTTGTAAATACCTGAAATTCTGAGTTGCTTCACTAGAATACATAGAAGGTTCTGAGCCTCGATTTTCAATGGATGAATCAGAAAGTGCTTCTGCAAGTAAACTCAAGCTATTATCAATATAATAAACAAGGAAAATGAGAGATTGGTCAAAGTAATCATGCCAAGAGGAACTTTGTCTTAGAATGAGGGTGTAGCTGAAACATGTGAAGGGTAAGGTCCTCTTATTCTTAAACTCCTTCTTTGGTAATAAGGGAACTTATATACAGTTAAAGTTTAAGGGTATATTGTGGATAATGAAGAAGATGAGGGAGAAATAAGAAAAGAGATATATAATTCATTCTTGCACACCAGCTTAAAGTCTAAACTTGAATATATTCTGATGTTTGGATCAAATAGATGCACCATCCTCTGTCATATAGTTTTATATGTCAATCAAACTATATCATCATCTAATCTCTATAGTTTTTATCAATTTTCGCAACTAAATCTTTCCAAAAGAAGAAAAATAAAATGATAAATTCTCCTTACCACTGGTAATACGTAGGGATATCATATCATCAAGCAAAAAAGGTATATGCTTTTCTCAATCCCCATGTATTATCTTTTATCAGTAAGAAGGAATTTTGTGTGCTAAGATAAAAAAGAGACGTTGTGGATAATTAACAGAGAAAAAGAAAATGCATCTACCATTCTTGCTTCGTCTATTACACTAGCTAAAATCGAAGCATGAATATATTCTTATATATTACATCAAATAGCCATGGATGTTCCACCCAGCCTATGTCAATTTTCTGTTAACAGTTAGGCCAGCTCATCTCCTAACCTTTACACTTCGGATGGATGTTTTAAAAATATTATACAAGAGATAGAAGAAAAAAGGATTCCAGTCAAAAGGAAACAAAGAAAGAAGTAGTAAATATTCTCTTCAACATAAAAGTAGTGATTCTAATAAATATTCTCCAATAGAAAAGTAGTGATTCCAGCTTTTCAGGAAAGCAAGTTGAAGTGTTGAATGGTATCTCCAAAATAATAACCAAAAGAAATTAACAATGTCTATGCTGGTCACCCATAATGAAAAAGGATTATTCTAGCTTTTCAACATCTTCAGATACATAGCCAGAACATTGTCTGCCTCAATTTCGTTGAACCAGAATGAATTTCCATGGAACTCACCAAGGGAATCAACCGAACCTCTTCCCATTGTCCTTCCATTTCTCTCTCCCATGGTCAAAACTTTCCGAATAAACGACTGAAATAACATTGAGAAGAATAATTACAAAAAATCAACATTTAATCATGTATGTGCAACAATCATGACACAACCAAATTACTACTAGTTACATGACTTGAGAGTTTCCAGAGAGTATCAGCCATTAAATATCTTCATGGCAGTGAATTAGAGACACAGACACACACAAGAATTCCCATATAATTAAAATGAAGACAAACAAAACGATATATTTCAAAAGAAAAACCTGCTTTTTCCTCTGCTGATTGCTTGGTATCATATCTGAAACTGCATGTCTATCCTCAAATTCATTGTCCATCTACATTCCCAATAAAAGGGGAGGGGGAGGGAAGATTTGTACATTAGTTCATGATTATTTCTCAGTAACTATTTATAAGAAAAAAGGCATCTCAAAGCGTTCACACCCAAAGAAAAATAAACACATTCAGATTACGTGAAACACATGGGGTATGACTTAAATTGGCAAAGAAGGAATTTACAAATGCCATAGAATTGTTGATACTCTAAGAAAATATTGAGTGCAAAACAATGAAACAAGTATTAATTCCTCAGCATGAGTCCAATGGCATTCATGAAGAGAGAAATCAAAGCCATTTAGAAAACATTACTACCCTTGAAAATGCGTTGAAAGCCAAATGTGATTCCTATAAAAGTCAACTTCTTAGGCAATGCCCTTCCAGCATCAATTATCAAAGAGAATATTTTCAGGGAAAGACTAGAAATTGGGAAAGGAAAAAAAAAAAAAAAAAAGGAACCTGAACAATCCTTGTTCTAGAACTGAGAACTCTCTGCCAAAGGGTCCAAATGTCCTCTTCCAAGGAGTCATAAAACTTAGATATATACCAAACAAGTATTTGATGATTCCCAAAAGGATAGAAGATGAGACAGAAAAATGGGTATACGTGCAAATAGGGAGTTGAGTCTTCCTTGCTCAAGGAATTGGAATTGAAAATTCAGAAAAAAAAGAAAGGGAAACAGTCAAAAGAGAGAATGGAATGGAATCTCATGTATGTGTCCCTTCTTCATTCACATATATTATTATTTGAGGGTGTTGCAAACGCTATGATTCGTCCGTTTGTTCTTTGTTTTCTTCTGTGGGAAGCCAAAAAAAAGTTCTTTTCAAGAGCCAAAAAAAAAAAAGCATTCTTTCTTTGAGCTTCAATGCTGAGAATTGTCTTTGAAGTTTGAACCTCGTCCTTTGTACTAGTTTGAATGTTAAAGGGTACTTAGGGTAGAAAGAAAAGAAGTTACTTTGTTGTGTGGTCCAAGTCTAGAGAGAAAATGTAACGAACCCCACGTGTGTGCCTGCAAATAAAATCACAATAGTAGGTGTCTACAAAGTAAAGTTGACGGTTTATGCTATGTTTCCTTTGAGAGTGGCACCAAAAAAGGTAACTTCTACCTTGTGCTATGGAATGGCTTTGCCTATTTCCATGGATTTTGTATGAGATTACAAAAGGAAAATGTTAATCTTATCGGCACAGAAATTTTTTTAGGTAATTCTCAAATCAGCTTTTTTTTTTTTTTTTTTTAAGTATCGTCGTCTACATTAGCAAATTTTTTATTAACTTTGATAAAATCTTGTATATTAATTAACTGCATGCGTAATATTTTTTTGTTCTTCATTAACCAACTTTATTTCTATAAAAGTTGGTTAATTTAATTACATACGTGTTTCTACAAGATTTTATCACGCGATTTTTATGTCGTAAAAAAGTTGGTTAACGAAGAACAAAAAGTGGTTATTTTAATTGATTGATTTATTTCATTGTGTAGTGGACCCGTGAATGCGATTTATTAAAATGTGTAAATTTTGTCTTGTGAGATTATCTCGGGGCCGATTACAAAAAGTGAAATTTTCAAATTAATTTTTTTTTTAAAATTGTTCTTTGATGCTAATATTATTTTTATTTCGGTAATTAATGTAACAGTTTATTCTAATATATATATCTTTTATATAATTGTGTTTTATAATAAAATAATCACATAAAAATATGACTACCGCATTATTAAAATGACTATTTTTGTAATGCTTTTGCTAGTAATAGTTTTTTAATAAAATTTATGAATAACATTCATACTTTTTGTTCTTATTATTGCTTTGTAAAAATTAATTATTTGGAAGATAATTTAAGGGTGCTTGGAAATATTAAAAAATTAGGCATTAGGTGTAGTGGGACTGATTTTTAGATTAATGTTGTTTGGTTAATGCTCAGATTTTAAAAAATTAGGTCATATCTAAAGTTAATTTGAGATAAAATTAGGTTTTAATAAACCAACTCAAAGTTGGTGTTTTTTTTAATCCAAATTTCTTTTAGATTTTTTTTCTTCCTTTTTATTCTTTCTTTATCTCTCACATATTTTTTCAATATTTAAATTTTAAACTTAGTTACACACCATTTTTTAAAGATTTTTATAATTTTAAAACTGATTTAAGACAAAATTTTACTAAACTAAAAATAAATTAAAACTAGTTATAAAATAACTTGAATTTATATGGCTAGTTTATATTAAACAGTTTTGAGCTAGATTTGATGGTTGCCAAAATTGCCCAAATAATACATCTAATCAAAAGACAATAAAGAACAAATTCACCAAATTTTGCTCTTAAAAACATGTCTAAACAATCATATTGAATATTGTAATTTTAAAAAATTTGTCAAAAACTACCAGGTATTCCCATAGACACCTCCCAATAATTTATTTTTATAGAATTTGAACTTTGATCGTCTCTTTGAAAGTGTAACTTGCTTACTCATAATGATCCTATACAATGATTTTCAACTTTCATTTCACTTTTTTATTTTTTTTTTCTACTTTGTTCTAATACGTTTTTCTTTTCATTGAAAAATTATTATATATTCAAATAGTATTACTCTCAACAATTTTGTAATAGTTCAAATTTAATTTAATTATATTTTATTTTTTAATTTAATAGTTATTCAATTCTCACGTGTCACTTTTTTACTGAAAGAGAATATTACTCTTAGACTTCACAATAATTTCTCCTTTTCACTCTTCACTGCTGTAGTGCTGTTTAAGTTCATCTTAAGGGAAAAAAAAAAGGGTTAATTAAATTCACTTAGTGGTTAGATTTTGCGTGTGAAGTGCTCTTTGAAGCATTCTTTTAACTCTCAACAATCATGAGAATAAATAAATATGTTTTTTCTTAAAGGGAAGTAAAATGTGCATTTTTGGGAAACTTTCATAATAATCTTTGTGAAAGCAATCATGATTTCTAAGAAAATAATCAAAAGCACCATCATGCATTGCATGGATTGAGACATCTCCTGCTTACGAAAAGTTCGCTTTTGGATCATATTTGGGATATGGTGCATTAGAACTTCAAATGTTTTAAGAGTTTAAATTTGATTTACTATTAATGTAAGTTTGTGTATTAAAAAATAAAAAATGATATAATTATAATAGCTAAGTTTTCTCAATTAAGTGAATTTCTTAACAGTTCGTAATCCTCAAGTGAAACCATTATATCAAGCGCGCATTTGGAAATTATGTACTTGGAAAAAGAGTTGAAAAGTGGCTCACTCATCTAATTCCATGAATGACAAGTGGGTCCTTTACCAACTTGTTAAAAGCTCAAAACCATGACTTTAGGCATACAAATAGGCTCTTCCGAATGGATGAATGGACAGTCAAAGTCAAGGCCCTGGTCATCAAATGGGCCAATCTCAAAGTAGCTGAATGAATCTTGCCGCTTCTCAACCATAATAATAGAATCAAAAGTATAAAAAAAAAAAAAACAAAGAATGAAAATTGAAGCTAGTTATAAAGGTGCAGCTAGGTTAGTATGGTCCCAAAGATGATTTTGCTGATAAATTATTCATTCAAGCTCCTTTACCAAGTCTCTAACTTTTGTGGTACTACGCCACCCTGCAAAGAGACGAAGCCAGCCTAGAATAACACCAAAATGGCGGCAGTTTCTTCACAGAAAAAGCACATCATTCTCCCCAAAATAAAGGATGACCATTTGCTTTTCAAATGGCAAAGTGGGGCTGCTTCACTCCCACTTCCCAGACACACTCCTTGATATTCCTGCTTTCATGCCTCATAACCAAAACCAATCCAAACCCAATTTCAAGTTATCTATCTTCCCCAGTTTTCAAGTTCTCTCTTCTTCTAAGGAGTGAGGACAATTAATGAATGCTCTTGAGGGTTGAATTATCCTTTGTCCCATTTTTTTAACAGATGGTGTTGATAATGACCCATCCATAGACAAGTTGTGTCCTTTCCCCCTTCCATTCCGGATCATGTTATGGAGCCTAGTTGAACCCTTGAACAATAACAGTGGCACATGTTTCAGCATGACATATCAGTTATCATATTATATATATGCTGCTATTTTCTTAGCCAGTGTGTTGTTGGTGTGTGGCATTGTCTGATCTCAGGATTTTCAAGATTTCCAATTGCTGTACATAAAATTAAAAAAGTTATGTGATTTGCTAGATGGTTGCGACAGCAGCATCTGATTATTAAAACACATTGTAAATGGAATATAGAGTTGTCATTTGTCAAAATACAATGTAATAGCCTACAGGTTTGAGTAATATGCTATCCCATATAAAATAATTCTGAAAGTAATACAATGGCTGGAAATTCTTCAATTCCCATTATTTTTCTCCCTCAGCCTATTGTGCCTGATCAATCTCCATATTATTATGGAGCGGCAGAATAACAAGGCCACAACTACCTATGATGATAGTCCATATGGTCCCAAATGAAACGTACATTCCTGAATAGAGACAGCACATGATCAACATTATTGTCAGTAAATCGAAGAGCAAAAGACAACTAATTCAGAGTAATGGGACATTCAAATTAGGAGGGGCATGCAAATGTTTTGGTTACAATTTTTATATACATATCATATTTATATTGTATATTAATATAAGAGAAATATTAAATTAATTTATATATCAATGTAATATTTTTATGATACATAATAAATTTTTAAGTAAGTTAAAAAATTGAACATATAAAAATTAAATGAATAATAAGATTATAAAAAATGTCGACGGTAAAAAATATGTCGCAGATACGATTAAAAGGACCAGATTGCTCTACCCACCGTACAAAATCTTGAATTTATTTATCAGAGTAACAAATCTTTGACTTACTAGTCAATGGACAAATCTGTGGGACAACTATTGCGCCAGTATGAGAGTTTGAGTGAATCTGTTAAAAATAAAACCTACTAAATCGGAATAACCCAGAAAAAGAAAAAACAAAACCTACTTAATCAAATGATCTAAAAACTACTATGGAAGTATTTGTAAGAACTAAAATCACTTGCTCCTATTTTTCCAATAACATTTTGCCAATTCAACTAAAAATGACATACCATCTTTTTTACCATTTTTATTATAATAAAAAAAAAACTAAGACTTTGAGTCCACTTATTAAAAAGAAAAGAGTCTAAAATAACAAGAGAGATCTAAAATAATTGATTTAAAGAAGAACAATTACAGCGGATCGGACATCAAGTTTTAATCCAAAATATCAAGATAATAAGTTTATAAGTCCAACTAGTTATAAAAATTTTATTTTGTCTATTCTTAAACAATGTGAAATTTCTTTAACTTACATATACACTTAGAATTCACATTTAAATACTCAATAATCTCTCCCACAAGAGTGAATCCACAAACAAGGACATCACCCAAATGGTTACTTACCCTCGAGCGGAGTTATGACTCAACATTATTATCAAAATTGGTTCTTACACCTAATGTTGATACCAAATTATGAGAGCATTAACAACCGTGATATAGATACTTGTCTAAATTTTTTTTAATCATTTTATATTTAATGTTAGATATATTATTTAAAAAGTGATTTTAAACTAACTTGTTTTATTTAGATATATAAAAAAATTATTTTTATATATTAAATTATTAAAATAAATATAAAATAATTAAAAAATATATTTAATTAATTAAAAAAATTATTTAATTGAAAACAAAATAATATTTATATTTCAAAGTAAAAATAATCTCAACAACTTTTTACAAAATGTTCAATTTTTTGTTTCTCTTCCAACAGTTTTTTTCTTTAAAAAAAAAAAAAAAGCTGGTGATTTTTTCTCCAAAATGCCCAAACACGTTGACCCAAAATGTAATAGCTTAAAGTGATGAAGAAAAGCTATTAGTTTAGCTAAAAAAGCTGAACCAAACCTACTCTTAATTGTTGACTTTAAAAATAAACTTATTTTAAAAGTGTTTTTTTTCCTTCTAAATTTTATATAGAAATGTTAGAGACATTGTCGGTTGAGTTGTTGGGACCAAACGAAGGCGCAGTTGAAAGATGACAAGCTATGATAGCAATGTTAAGTTTTTTTTAAAAGAAATATTCTTATTTTTGCTATTAACTAAAGCGTTAAAAATATAGTTACAATAATGACTTAGGATTCGTTTGGTATAAAGGATAGAATAACACCTGATAGTATTATGTATGATAGTATAAGACTTGATAGTATAAGACCTGATAATATAAAGCCTAATACGTAATGGTTGAGAATACCAAAGTGTTTAAAATTATAATAAAAAAATATTTATAACAGCTTATACATCAAAACTCAATCATGCCTAATCTTCCCTAAGGCTTGATTAAGTTATCCATCATTTTAATGTATAAGAGAAGTTTGATGGATAAGCTCATACAATACAACATTTATACCAAACAACTGATAAAATCATAATGTATTGTATTAGCCTATCCTATCAAATCTAATACAGCATGCCAAACAGACCTTACATTCCTACATAGTTAAAGTGGTACACATTAATGCTATGTTTGGTACACATGATAATATAGTATAAGATAAGATGATAGGATAGTATAAGGTATGATAGTATAACTAATAGGATAAGATATAATCCTATCTTTTGTTTGATAACAAAATGATAAATTAGTGATTGTATAACATTTTTTAAGACCAAAATATCCTTTAGCATAAAAGTTAAAATAATTAAAAAACAATAATAAAAAAGCTTTATGGTAGTGGTGGTGGTGGTGGTGGTGGTGATGGTGATGGTGGTAGTGGTGGTGGTGATGGTAGTGGTGGCGGTGGTGGTGGTGGCGGCGGTGGTGGTGGTGGGGGTGACGACGATGGTGGTGGTGGTGGTGGTGGCTGGTGGAGCGGTGATAGTGATGGTGGTGGCAATGCGCGCGTGGTGGTAGTGGTAGTTATCCACACCAGTTGGTGGTGGCGGCGGTGGTGGTGTTGGCGGTGGTGGAGATGGTGGTGGTGGTGGTGGTGGTGGTGGCGGTAGCTGGCATGGCGGTGGTGATCTTGCGGCCGATGGTGGTAGTGGTGGTAATGGCACAATCACGATGGTATGGTGGTGGAGGTAGTGGATGATGGTGGCGTGGCGGCAATGGTGGTGGTGGCAATGGCGGTAATATGGCGGTCTTCGATGGTGGCATATGGCGTGATGGTGATGGTAATGGTGGTAGTGGTATGATGGTGATGGTGGTGGAGGCGCAAGGGAGATGAGTGATAAAAATGAAATTGAGGATAAGATTGGAATAGAAATCCTATCATGTCTTATCATGTATTAGGGGAGAGGATATAGTTATCACCTTAGAATAGGATAAAATGACTTGACCTGATTTCATTATACTATCATTCTTAAACATTGAATAAGACCCGATTAAATACTATGGTATACGATGTACCAAATGTAACCTAAAAGTTATATGATAAAATATTTCTCATACCCCAAAAGCAATTAAGAATTTCATTTTAAAATGAGAAAGATGGCATGTAATTTTTAGTTGAGTTTGAAAAAATAATATATAGTTGATGAGAGACAAAAAGGAGAACTCAACAAGTGATTTCAATCCTACTTGTAAAGGTAACCGCCAATCAAATGTACTATATAAACGAGATATTTCATTAATTAGTATATACGAAATTATTTGTCAAATTAAAAATCATCACTGCACTAAGGTTTATTTACTCGTAAGGATAATCCATGTGCACAATGTAACAAGATTAAGCTTTTGGTGAGTATTTTTATTATACATAATTTTAAAAGCAAATACATTCAATTAATATCTACCAGCCATAAGCCACCAAACAAGAGGGACTCAATATGTGGGCTGAGGGTTTTAGATGGTTGATTTTCCTCGTATCATCATTGAATGAAAATGAAAAGGAAATAATAGAACTTCGCGATACCCAAAATCTACCATCTGCCTAATTCAGAAATCATACACTAAATACAAAATCCATTTGAGGCAGCAATAGAAAGTTAAATACTCTAACAAGGACCATTAGTGACTGCATCTGGTAACAAGTTAACAACAGAGTCCATGACTTCCTATCCTATCCTATATTTAAACAAATAATACTGAACAATTACACGGACATTGATAAAATTCCAGGTAAACAGGAGATGCATTATGACTGCATAGCCATCATAGAAACTGAGTCAGGCTCGTGACCATGAACTCTCAACCGATATATACAAGTGTGTGAAGGGCTTCCATGGTTTGACGTGAAATCGATCCTTAATGTGTCGATAATACCAGAACCCGCTGAATTCAACACATTGAAAGTTTGAGCATTGCTCTTCTCTAGGTCATATGAAAATTCTGCTAGAAGAAACATCTTTTCAGTATCAATTACAGAATCAGTATTACGTCCCTGCAGCCAACCAGAGACCCTGCAGTCTTTGGGAGCACTTGATCTATCATATGCAACACTCTGTTGAAAAGAAAAATATCAGTACTAAAAACTAACAATATTAAAAGAAATGATGACAAATAATGAATAAAAAGAAACATGCAGCAAAACACTCTTGTACCAGAGGCATCAAGATAAAAACATGCACATAAAATAATTGTCCATCATAAACAAAATATCAGATGGAATTCAGCAATTCTCCCAATAGAGAGACAAAATCATTCGATGTATATGGCCTTATTGTGAACATTAGTACAATATAAATGTTCTCTCCCCTCTTGGCTAACAAAGAATATAATTGTCACAGTTGCAAAATGCAAAAATCAGGACAATTGAAGCACAATACTAAGAAAATCGATTGAGTTCTGGGAGAAGATCACCAAAACTTAACTGATAGCATGAGATTTAAGCAGGAAACTGATAATGCATCTATAACATATTTAATATTTTTCATGTATCCAAGACGGGTTAAATAATACAAAATAATGGAGAGCACAGCGATTCATCTATGGCAACATCAAAACCATATATGCGCCAGATATAAGCCAAAAATATTCACAATCCATAAGGCCATTTTCTAACCAAATTTAATCACCTCAAGAATAGTTAAATTTCTCAACTTTTCAGTGTTATTCTATTCCCTTTTGGTCCGATCAGTAATCATCTTAAAACATTAACGTGCCAAATAAAAGCAGATAATCAGAAATCAGAATCTTCATACACAACATGTCTTTTTATCAACTTCTCAAACGGACTAATTAACGGAAGACAAAAAAGGTAATTCAATCATATATCTGCAAAAGCATAAAGGAATTTATGAAATGGTTAATTCAATAATACATATATCTTAAAAAATGTAGACTGTAGAGGAAACTATTAATGAAGAAAAGAGCTTCAAAGCTGGTTTAGCAGAAGCAAAGGCAAATTTAACTCTTATCAAAACCAACTCCAGTTAGAAAAAGCCAGAAAAGATCATAGGTAACATAACTGATGGAGCAGTTCACTCTGAAATGATTATAGGAAACTCAAAGGTTCTAACCTGGCAATAACAGCAAGACACCAACCTACCAATCTAACAATAAAACCGGGCTTGATACAAAATTTTGGGGCTACACAAGAAAGTTAATAAACCAAATTTACTTCGGGTCTATGTTGCACATATATAGATATAAGTATCATCATATATGACATAATACTCTAGGGGAATATGTAAACTTTTGAAAATTTTATGATGTGACATGGTATATTAAATAAATATTTAAAAATATATCCATATATGTAAAACATAAAACATAATCATGCCTAAAGCCTTACTATATTCATTATTGTAGTTAGTTACATCACCGATACTTATTCCCACCTCCTCCTTTGCATTAGTTTACTTGACTAAATTGGAAACATAAGCCCAAAGCGAAGACTTATCCTCTTAACAGAAAGTAGCAAACTTAATATTAGCAGTGGAGCAATTAGGAACAGCAACAAAAATATGCAGGTTGGATGAAAAAATATGCTAAAAATACACAAGCAACTGTAACCGACAAAAATGAGAAAATATGCCATAAGTCTCTATGCAGCCATATCATACAAATACCAGTATCAGATAAGTATACGATACAGATACACCAGCCATCTTGGCATATCCATGCATCAAATCATGGGATCTCCACAGTAATTCTATGCAATTCATACATAAGAACCCCATCCAAAGTAAAATTCTCCTCTGGCAACCTAGAATAATAATTGGTCATTTGAGCCTCTTTGAAAACATAATAAGTTAACATCCAATACTTATTCACAAAGTAAAAGGACACAAAATAAATATATGCATTGCACAGTATGATTCTAGTAGACTAGTAGTCTAGTACCCATGTACTGATAATTTTTTACCTAAGAATGATCAGATATTATATTACACTTAACAATGACCTCCTCACTGATGCATATTTATATCAATGGGTTTCATCAGTCATGTTATATGAAAGCATTTAGTTTTTCTTAACCAACAACAACAACAACCAAGCCTTTTCCCACTAGGTGGGGTCGGTTACATGGATCAAACGACGCCATTGTGCCTTATCATAAACCAAGTTTTCAGATATGTTATTCAGATCTAAATCTTTTTTAATCATTTCACCTATAATCTTTCTTGATCTTCCTCTACTTCTAGCTATTGGACTATTATCTACCTGATCTACTCTTCTTACAGGAGCTTCTAAGGGTCTTCTCCTTACATGTCCAAACCACCTAAGGGTCTTCTCCTTCGTTTTTCTTAACCAAAAGAAAAAATTCAAATACAAAACGACATGAGCCAAATTGTTTATATAATTATAGACGAAGTTTGAAATAAGTCACATAATTCTAATAACCTTGTCTTCTCTTATGTTTCTTTATATTTCATAAGAATAAATTACTGCTCTCAGAAGATGTTATAGTTAGTCCTTCAAATTAATTTTATTTCTAGTATCAATATGAATAGATAAAATAAATGGTAAAAGCTTGATAAAAACAAATGATAATGGGGGTGATAAAGAGTCAACAAATTACCACTTAAAATTGATTACACCCACCTGAAGGAAAAACAGGGAAACCATTTAATCTAAATCACGTGCCAATAAGGCAATTGAAAAAAAATAAAAAATTGAGAGATTAATCTGACACCAGAAAATGCACTCATTCAACAGATCAACTGGTCCAACAGGCAGCCCTTCTTTTCCACATCCACACACAGACAGACACACAAAGGAAAGAAGGAAAACAGAAAGGAAAGATATGTTGCACAAACTCAGAAAATGATGGGAACCTTCATCCAATTAATTTACTATGGACTTTAATCTCTGTCGTCCATATTGTGGATGATGAAGTATGAACAATGTCTTAAGAACATGCCTTGATACTCAAATAACCAAGAAATCAGACATTTAACTATTAAATAGATTGTCATATCATAATGAAACTATTACAGGTTGTTAAATATTTGACAACACCTATAATAATTAATTGATGTAGGAAAGCTCAACCATTAAACTCTATAGGGAAATGCCTTCAAATAATGTCCCGTGCAATAAGTAAAACATAAAATCACAGCTTTCACCTTATGGGAAAATCTATTGGTCTTTTTGTGGAACAACTAGATCTCGCCAATCATAAATAACCATACAGCTCAAACACTCAAGTTCCACTATTTTCTTGCTTTTCAAATGTCTGAACTCCAGTCAACAAAAATATCTATACCAGAACTTCACGGCTTTACTTTTACCGTATAAAAGATGCAGTTATTCGATAGATCCGATCAAAGAAACATCCAACATAGCATATCATGTGCAGTGTACACCTACAGCACTATATATGAAATATGAACCATGTAGTTAAACTTAGACATCAGAATCCACTTGATTATAACAACTAAATTAACAAATTAACGGGATGCATACAATCTAATGACATATTGAGAAATGAAAACCTTTAGAGAAAAATATACAAGATTGAAGCATCAAGAAAAGTCTCAGAGAAGCGTACAACATAAACTAGTTCGATATCATTAACATACAACAAACAATATCAAGAAGATGATCAAGCCACCATTATACTGCACTTTCAAAGAAAAACTAAAAAACTACACAAGCACTAAAATATGATCTCCTCCTCAACAAGCATAACTCTTTCAAATGAAAGATAAAAGCAAAACACTTTCTATTCTCATGAATCAAAATGGCCCTTTAATTGTTTCCTTTATCATATGCTTGATTTAAAAATCCAGCATATGGACATCTTGAACTGCTAATAATTACATTAATCATAAATCATCACATTTAGTATCTTCTACAAACTACAACAATAAGCCACCTAATGGCCAAAACTTATCAAGAAACTACTTGCATCTAATTGATACATTAGGATCTTACATAACATAAGCTTAATTCATGGCATATCATGCAAATTCATGAACAGAGTTTACCACAATCAGAAAGCGAGCATGTATATAAATATGGGAAATGCATGAGCATATATACAATCAAATTGCCTATAAAAATACATCTCAATTGCTCCAAATTTTGCAGAAACTAAGTTAAAATAAAAGAACACATCAAAGAATATACTAACTGATTGGCATGCATATGACAATTTTTAGAATAAACGCATCACCTTTGCAACATGTTCCAAGGTGACAGCCTCAGGAATGATGGCAGTGCGCAACCTAATCTGAACAAATCCGGTACTACCCTTCAACGGAAAACACTGCCCCGGTTCACCAAAGCTCGGTTTCAACATCTTATCCGCATTGGGGTGGACACCATTCTTGGCAGACAACAAGAACCAGTTCCCCCTCCCGACATCATACGGCTCCGAATGCCTCACCACGGAGGCTCCGCCACTGGCGAGAGCATAGTCCACCCTCCCAAGTCCATCAGCAGCATGCTTCTCAATCTCCTTCTCAATCAACCCCCTCGCGAATTCCCTTATCTCATCCAAACCCCCACCCTCATACCCACTTCCCTTCACATTCTTCAAACCCTCAAAAATATTGTCAAACTCTTCCTTTGATAACCAATCCTCTGCCTTCAACTCACTCAAATACCTCTCCAATCCTTCACTCTTAGCCTCCAATTTCTTCAACTCGCTCTCCAAAATTGCACCCTTCTCATCAATCTTCTCATTCATTTCCTTCCTCAACCCTCCAACCTCATCCTCAATCTTCCTATTTACTACCTCAACTTGCACCTGAATCATCTTCGTCGTCCTCTTCAGCAACCCTTCCACGTCGGAAATCCGGCCCTCGAATTCTGACAACCCGGCGTAACTCCCGACGACGCTTTCCCCAACGCCATCGCCATCGCCGGATTTCAACGCCAGCCTCCGAATCAACTGCACCAAACCCACGAGCACCACCAAGAGCACGAAATTCTTTGCGAAGATGCTCAGCACCGTAAGCCACCGCGGCTTCTCGGCCTTCACGAGAGGCTTCCGCGCTCGCCGTAGCGGCAAGGCGGCGGAATTCCCGCCCCCGCCAGAGCCGGCGGCCTTCTTCGCTGGTACCAAGTCCTTGGAGGATCTCTCGAGGACGGCCTCACCGCGGATCGAGTGGTGGCTGAGGTCTCGGCCGTTGGCGACCTTCCCATCGCCGGCGCCTGAAGTGGCAGCGGCCGGAGAGACAGCGACGTCGTTAGCGAGAAGTTCGATGTTGGTGGGGGTCTTCTTCTCGGTGGCGATCACGGGCCTCCGACGCGCCGCTGCCGGGTTCGCCGCCGTGATGGACACCGTGGAAGCAGACATCGGAATCGCCGAAACCCGCTTCAACTCAAAAGAGGGAAAAAAAAATGCTGTGAATGTTCGAAACCCTAATGTGTGGTGATGAAGAAGAAAAGAGTCTCAGTGAGAAGAAAAAGCGGTAGAGTGTGTGTGTGTGCGTCTCTTTGTTTTGTGTTTCTATGAGATCTGAAGAGAAGAGAAATGAAGATGAAATGATTTGAATGAAGGGACGCTTTGTTCAGTTTTTTTTGTGAATTTTGATTCGGAAGTGAGGGACAAATTTGAAATCGGAGCCGAGGAATCTGAGCAACGCGACTTTCAGCGCGTGGTTTGGAAATGGGAGTCATCTGGCCCCTGGGCAATGGGCATATACGCATACACCGTTAAATTATTGTTTCCGTCCTCTTATTATTATTATTTTTACATGAATTTCTGTACTCTTAAGTCTTAAATTGATTTTCAGAAGAAAAAAAAGTTTTAAATTGATTTAACACTATGAAACATAAGAATGATCACGGGTAGGATCGAGTTCAGAAAAAAAGTTTGAGTAACATGAACTAAACTAATTCGATTAGAATTTAGTTGGTTTGAGTTAGTTAATCGAGATGAACGGGTTGATCGAGTCAATAGATCAAGTTGTAAAAAAAAAATATAAACAAAATAATATTATTTTATTAGGTCATTGGGTCATCAGATATGATCGTTAGGTTAGTTCACTAAACTCATTACCTGAATCAATATTTGAACGAGTTTATCGAATTTAATCCGAACTGACCGATTACTCGAACTGACCTATATATATGTGGTCAAGTCAAGTCAAGTCAGATCGATTAAGTTGACAGATCGACAGATCGAGATTGTACACCCTTACTTAAATATATATATATATATATATGTGTGTGTATAATATTTAACACTCATCAAATCTGGTTCCCTGGGAGTGTGAACTATGCTCTTGATTTTTAGTGAATCCACCTATAAAATGCAAACTTATCAACCCTATTTTTATTTTTAGTAATAAATAAGTAGAAATTGTAGATGCCTATTTTTCTTTCTCATGAAAATTATACTAACTATAATAGAAAATATAAGTATGGTCAAGGGATCAAAGCTCCTACTTGTCCCTCCTCTATTTATCTTTATATAAGGAGTTATTTAACTAATAAGTAAGTTTGATTCAAATAAAAAATCTTTTCAATATCAAAATGTGAGCTTATGAAAAAACACTTCCAGGAAGGAATATCTCATACACAAAGAAAAGTGGTTTTAAAAAAATTAGAATATATCTCTAAATCTACTTATTTAAATTTAGTGTGTTAGAATACCTTTTTTTTTCTCTTTTTGTTGAAGTTATAGTATTTGGAAGTTTATTGAAAAAATTAATAATTATGCATAAAATTTAATTGCTGCACTTTTATATTAATATGTATTAATATGAGAAAAAAAATTGAATCTCTTAAACATATAATTTTAAATTTAATCACATTATTAAAAAAATTTCACTTAAATACTTAATTGTACTCTAAAAAATTATTCTCATGTAAAAATATTCTTGGAATCTAAAAAAAAATCTGCACTTTATAGAATGTTTTTTTTGCACCGTGTACAATTGAAGATTTGCTCCAATCCTCAACAATGTAACCAATATAATAGAAGCCAACACAACAAACATCATTGGTGTCCATTTGGAAAAAAAGGTTACTGATTTGAAGTAGATTCAGAGGGTACCTAAGATAGACACGTCACGGTAGTTGAAGATGGACTCCTCGGTAGCACAATAGCGGCAGCGGTGATACAAGGAGGTGAATACCTATAAAAAACACTTCAATGCTCAAGTTAAACTGCACTCAATGAAGGTAGTCTATATATTAGAGGATATGCATACCTTTGAGACCTGACATAGTATATATAAGAGTATTTTAGTATGAGCGTGTATTAAATGCAGTTATTTAATATTAGAATCCGTTAGGAATTGTAGTCTCTTTTGACTAATTTTTCTATTTATGTACGATATAATTAGCTTTCATATCTATTAAAGATATTTAAGAGATTTATGCTTAATAAATAAGTAAATATACTAATTAAGATAATGCATAATAATATCTTAATATTATTTCGGTGAATCAAGTTGTTCCTGAACCGTTAACCTAAAATTTTGATCTAAAACAGTTACCGATTTAACGGGTCATGACAAACTTTGAAATCAATGGAAAGATTTGATTAAGTTGATAAAAGTGTTGTACATTAATCTTAATTTTATTGTGATAATCTTAATTTTTTATTGTGATAATTAATTAAATACCACAACTTTAATACTTATCGAGGAACTCATTTTTACTGTATAATAATCAATTAAGAACCTCATATTTAATAGAAAATCATTTTAATAATATTTATTAATTTAAAAAATAGGTAATATATGCAATGTATTTTGTTCACGTCTTAAATTGTTTTCATATGTCAAGTTAGATATTTCATTCATGATACCGTCTATGTAAATTTCAAATATGAAAGACTCTGAACATTCTATTATTATTGTGGGTATATAGGACAGAATGAAAATAACCACAAGAAGATGCCTATGGATGATAGGAGAGAGAGGGCATATCATTGAGTGAATGAAAATATGGTACTTGGTTGAAGACGGTAACTATTTTTGACTAATGGATATTGCAACCATATAAACTCAAATGTAAATCAAATCTGATAAGAGGTATATGGAAAATCACTTGACAATAGATGGCAGTTTCGAAGCAATATCATTCAAACGACAAAATACACTTGACAATACAATTGAAAATACACTTGTAAATTAATATATTTCATGAGAGTAATATCATTCATAAGCAACATGTGGTTGCAGCACCTATCAGTAACAGAGTCCAACACAACTTTTATCTGTTAATTAAATTCACTTGACAATAGATGGCAGTTTCGAAGCAATATCATTCAAACGACAAAATACACTTGACAATACACTTGTAAATTAATATATTTCATGAGAGCAATATCATTCATAAGCAACATGTGGTTACAGCACCTAACAGTAACACAGTTACACAACTTTTATCTGTTAATTAAATTCAAACGACAAAATGCACGGTATAAAAAAGTTGAAAAAGGTGATGGTCCAAGCAGAGCTAGGCTCTCCAGGCATTGTGGACTGGAAGTGCAGCAGCCTGTTATCCCTCCACTGTTGGGAGCAGGAGGTGTTCGCTGCTCTGTGAAACCAGCCTCACGCGGTGCCCTCCAGTCTAAGAGACATGAGGCTTGTGCCTTCGCACAGGTCCCATTACTCAACTCTCAACTTGGAGCAGGGCAAGCCAGCAGATTGCAGTAACCAGCCCAACCCAGCAAAGCCAGGGCGCTGTTCAATCACCTTGGTGCCCCCACTTGGATCACAAGCTGGCGCTACCCAACTCGGCATGCTGACAACCTTGTCAGAGCCTTTATAAAGACTAAGTTGTTTCATGTTCTGGCTAATGTGGGACTTGTAAATGCAAACATCAACATTAGATAACAAGGTACATTTATATTCCTCCTTTTATTCTGGAAGAAGTATAGGATAATTCAATTAATTTGGGGAAGGCAAAGATTGTAATTTGTACTTTTGGCCTTGATATAATGTGGTTCGATGTTGCTTCTCTTCCCATATGGGAATGAAAACCACTTACAGAGAAATGGAGCCTATCTACATTTCAACTAGTAAAGTTCTTGTCTGCAAGAACGGACAGTTTTTCATGACTCTTATAGTCTTATTTAATTAAAATCTCGTATGTGTGCTATTTAATTTGTGACGTTGATTCTTCTTCTGCTGCTTTTCTTTCTTATAGGATAGCTTTTGTTTGAGTAATGGAAAATGTCTATCACACTTAAACCCACTTGCAGAGGTACAAAGGTTGTGCCAAAAGACAACTCGTTAAAAAGCAGAAAATATATCAGCCATATATATAGGACTTTTGCTCTTGGCTCTTGCGGAGCGTTATCTCTTTTTTTTTTTTTAATTTAATATGCAAGTTTGCAATTGCTCTCATAACCCCATTTTAGCATTTAAATTCTCCAAAATATAAGTAGAACTTTAGCTGGCTGCTAAAGCTCCAAATTTGCATTCATTACAACTTTACAAGCACTCTCCCCTCTCCCCTCCCTTATAAGAAAGCAAATGCACAAACTACTGAGCATAATGAGGGTTTGATCCTCTTGAATAAGAAAAAATGCATTGTATACAATTTGGTATTCAACAAAGGAACGGATAATTAAGGATGTTATTGTTATCTAATAGTGCTAGTTACGGCTCTATTATTATGTTAATTGTTGATTTATTTATTTTTTTAAAAGAACTGGGGCTGTGAGAAACTTTTAGTTTCTTATGGTGGCTCCTATAACCTACAGAGAAGCCCCTCCTTTCATGGAAAGAAAGGTAAACTGCAGATTGATTGACAGGTAAAAGGATGTCAGGTAGAGATACGCATGTTAATGCTGGCACACACATGAAGTGGACAGAGCTAGTTTTCAAGGCTGCTTTGATTAGTGCCCAATGTGGGACTTGTAAAGAACAAATATTGGATTAACAAGGCACATTTATATGCCCCCTTTCCCTTTTTTTTTCCTGGAAGAAGCAAAGGATAATTCAATTAATTTGGGGTAGGCAGAGATTGTGATTTGTACTTTTGGCTTTGATATAATGTGGTTACTGGTTAGATATTGTTTGTGTTCCCACCTGGGAATGAAAAGCACACAGAGAGGTGAGGCCTATTCAACTAGCTAGCAAGTTACGTTCTTGTCTATAAGAATAGACAAATTCTCATGACTCTAGTTTAATTAAAAAATCTCGTACGTAAGCTATTTGATTTGTGATGATGATTGTTCTTTTGTTGCTTTGCTTAGAGGATAGCTTATGTTTGAGTAAGGGAAAATGTCTATGACAAACAATAATCACAAAAACAAGTCAATGCCATTAGGTGGAGTATCCATGGCACACTGGCACTTAAACGTGAAATAAAAATTGACATTTGGTTAGTCTTACATGGCCAAACCTAAAACTGATTTCCTATAGAAGACCAGCTAACATGCTAATGGATATACATTGGTGAATCCTATATCTTGCAGCCCTCATCATGGGGAAAGCCATGTTGAAAAATTCATAACGTAGTGATTGATAATTGATTATCAAATGATGCATGCATGCCCCCACTCGGGTCACAGGCCAATGCTACTTTGCTCAGAAGTCTGTATGGTTTGTCAGAGGCTTATAAAGAGTAAGTTGTTCATGACCTGCCCAATGTGGGATAAAGTTGTTTTATATCCACTTTTTTATTTTCCCCAAGAAGAAGAAGGATACTTCAATTACTTTGAGGAAGATAAAGTCTACGATGAGATAACTAGTATTCAACAAATATGCTTGCGATTCATACGTTTGTATTTTTGACTTTGATAATGTGCTCTGGAAGTGAAATTCATACACACAGCATTGGGTCGGGTGCTTCATCTAGTTAATCACTTGTCTACAAGAAATAAGAATGGAGAGTTTCTCATAACTCAAGCTTGATTAAAATAAGATATTAATGAAGATTCAGATTTTAAATTTGTTGTGATATTTTATTATACTTGACACATGTCATGAAAAAAATTAGCTAACTTGTCAAGATTTTGTTGAATTATAGATGTGACAGATGAAATGCCGAGTGATTGGATTGTTGGTGGAGGAGCATGTAATTTGTGGGGATGCACATGGTTATGTGTTCGGATATCAGTTATACCAATTTCTTAAACCTAGACCCAATGAATATTTTTTGTGAATTCTCTAATTCAGGTGTGGATGACTTGTTTTTAATTAGATTGAAGAAATATATTAGTCAAAATATATATAAGTTGACTTAAACATCATCTAATTATAATATTAAAAAAAATAAATGTAATAGACTGTATAATAAAAAATAACTATGATAGATGATTTGTTATTTGGTAGAATTTTACGAACTCAGTTTTTTTTAATATATTAATTAATTGATTCACTGAGAAATTTTGATTTATTTTGTAAAATATTATTTTAATTAATAATAATGAAATAAAAGTTTTCGAAAAAATTTATGAATTAAAATGAACTTTAATGGCCAAACAGAACAATAATGTTTTTGATACACTTTTTCTTTTAATACACTCCCCCTTATATTTTTTCCTTTTGGTCAGAAAAGATAGAAAAAATATTGAGAGTTGAGATTTTTTCTTTTTTATTTTTCTAAAAAACGAGACATAAGGGGATAGTATATGAGAGAGGTTGAATAACTTTAATTTTGATAAATTATCAAGATAAAATAAGTTTAAATTTTTTGGTAAAAGAATAAGTATACTTTTGATCAACTATCAGTGTGTAAAATAAAAGTTGCATTACATTATCATGAAATTATGTGTTAATATTTAATACATTATTTAAAAAATAACTTCTTAAATAATGTTATCATAGTCAATTTTATCTAATGATGTGGTAGTATATGATTAAATTACAATGTAAAAAAATTAAAATTAAATCCTATCTACATATCAGTTGTCATATTTTGGTTTTTTGTGTTATGTAATGGAAAGAAAGAGAAAGTAAATTTTAAGAAATGGCTAGTATGCTAACATAGACAAATTCTTTAAGCAATTCAATTAATAATTGACATATGTAATGTTACGTGGGTCATATTAAAAATGTACTTATATTTAAAAGTTTCTTTTATACATGTTTAACTGTTAATTTGAGATAACATCACTTTAAAGTCACAAGGATTTGATTAATAGTAAGTGTTTTAAATAATTTACATGAGATCTTAAGTTCAAACTTTATTGTCACCATTGTAAAAAAAAAAAATTATTAATTTGAGTGTCAATAATATGCCATTAACAAGGTTGTTATCTCACCAAAAAGCAATTAAGGATCCAATAAAAACAAAGCGTAAAATCATAGATATTATATATTATCAAAAGTTTAAATATATTTTTGATCCTTATATTTTATGTGATTTGAATTTTTGTCTCTATTTTTTTTTAAAAAAATTGATCCTTATAATTTCTCTAAGTTAGATTTTGGTCTTTCAAGGACTAATATCTTAGTGCATGTTTGGAAACTCATTTTTCACATCCAATTGGCGTTTCGAATTTTCAAACCACGTGAAATTATGTTTGAATTTTTTCAATCTTTATTTGTTTTAACATGATTCACAGCCAAACATATGTTGGCTGAAAGGCAATAAAATTTTACTTTTACATTAAAATTGTTGTCTCTAATTCATTTTTTAGATAAAAATTCTTAAATATAAATTACGTTATTGTAAACTTATTTTTAATTAAATTTAAGTTTATAAATATACTTTCAACTAAATTTAAGTTTATCAATTTTAATCAAAACACAACTTAATAATTTGAAATCATAAGAACCAATTTCTAATGAAAAATAAAGATGAATACCTTAATAAATAGAAACTATATGGTTTAAAACCAAAATTAATAAAAATTATAGGGACAAATACCAAAACAGTAGAGACTAATTTTTTTTAAATAAATTATAAGGACCAAAATTTAAATCCGATGAAAGTATGGAAACTAAAAGTTTATTTAAACCATATAAAATATCATTTAAAAAATACCTATATAAATAAATATTGATATATAAATATTCTAACTTAAATTTGAATACTAAAACAGCTAATCCTATAACTTGATAAAATCACGTATCGTACAAAAGGAATATTCTTGAAATTAACATGGTAGCATCTTCAAACTTACTTGATGTTGTCAACAAGGTTGAAGACTAATCATGTCGACAATGTCAAAGACCTGTCCTGCAGGCAGCATCATTGATGCAAAGTTGATTTCATTTGTGTTATACCAAATTGGGTTGTTGCCCAAATTGGGTTATACCTAAAAGCCTATCAAAAACCCTAATAAAAAGTCATTATACGTAGCCCATTTGCTTTTTTTTTTGTTATTTGAATATGCAGCCCATTTGCTCTTACAAATGTAAAAGCATAACTTTTATATGAAAACTTACACTTTTAACATTTTTACCGATTTGATGTGTAAAGTGTTTTGCTTTTATCAGATTAAAATTTCACATGACATTCAAGACGTTTTAAGGTATTCAAGGCATAATCATTTTTACCCTTAAAGTGGACTTTTAACAACAATTTTGATATTTTTATCACAAATAATATATATATATATATATTTTTTTTTACACCTCATATAATATTATTTATTATATATTTTTTTATTTTTTTCTTTCAATCACACGCCTTTAAAAAGAGTATGTACAGTACACCTTAAAAAAAATGTAGGATAATCATTTTTCTTTTAACAACCATGGGCATTAATTTATTTTTTTAAAAAAAATGCACAGCTGAAATTTAAGCCCCCTTCAATTCTTATTCCATTAATAGGAAACTATGAATGCTATCCATTTGTGGGCTGCATTCTCCCGTAGCAGCCCAATGCCCCTTCTCTCGTTGTTACTACGCCAGTAACGCCACCAAGAAATTAAGATTGTCATTGAAACGGTAGCACTCTAGGCGTCGTTTCCAATACCAGAAATTTTCATTTTTTTTTGTTAAAAAAAAAACAGATAATAGTTGCCAACTTGCTATGTGTCGTTTTCACAATTCCACTGTAGCATCTCATTCCTCACCCATCCCTGGTGTCGAATTCGCCAAAACCACCCATTTTTCTAAAACCCTCTTCTCTTCTGCTTGAGGTTCTGGTTCTGTTTCCACACCCACCACTACAAAGACACATAATTCATCTTCTGAATATTCAACAAAAAGGGTATGCCATTCAATTTTCAATACTGAGACTGCCTTCATTTTTTGGTTTGACTTGCTTAGCTTAGTTGCTCAGAACTCAGAAAACTTAGCAAAGTCAAGTCTTTAACTAGTTATCTCAAAAGGGTCATTTCTGGATGTTTGTTTCAGGGTGTTCTGTTATGTGCTTTACCAAGTTTTTATTTTATTTTCGTTTTTTGAACCTGTGATTATTTCTGGGGAGGCTTCTAGATTCTTCTGTGTATAGCAAGCAAGGAAACTTTGGCTTTGTTGTTGTACCCTTTGTGGACATGGCTGTAGTTGAATCAGTGGGGAAGATTCCTTTGCAAGACCCAGCTGAGGAGGAGTTCTGTGCTGCCGATTTGACTTGGACCAAGCTTGGCAATGCTGAGCACCATGATGAGGTTGCCCTTATTCCCTATGATCGAGTTGATGCTTTTATAATCGGTGAATGCTCTAATGTCGAGTGCCCAACTCGGTTCCATATCGAGAGAGGAAGGAAACGAGCTATTGGCAGCTTGAAGGAATTCAAGGAAGATGAGTATCTGGAATACAGGCTGTAAGTTTCTCGCCATGCCTCTAACACTTCATTCAAACTGATTTTGATCATTTTTTGTAATTTATTTTCTGTTTTGGTTATTGTGATCAAAAGATTGTTGGACTTTTGGAACATTTGTTTAATTTTTCTAGCATTTTCTTGCTTGTTTGCAAGTTTATTTTTGGTAGAGCATTGGAACTTGGAAGTGTGAAATAAATCATACTTCCCTTTTAGAAAACAGTTAACTTCCCTAATGTTAAACATGTTCACAAGGTCAAACCAATTTCCTATTGTTGTCTTGTCTGGGGTTTGGAATCAACAGCAGACTAGCAAACAAATAATTTAAAGCTTAAGTGGTCATTTGCACAATCAGGGTTCCAATACTTATGTTGTGCGGTTGAAATTTGTTCTTTGTGAAGGTACTGGTGCTCATTTGGCCCGGAAAATTATGGGGAGGGTGGAGGTATATTGCCTAGTCGAAGATATCGACTTAATACCCGAAACCGTGCTGCTAGACCTCAATCAATGCGGGGTTGTACTTGTCATTTCGTTGTCAAACGTCTTTATGCTCGTCCATCACTTGCGCTTATTATATACAATGAGAGGCGCCACATTAACAAGTCTGGTTTTGTCTGCCACGGACCACTTGATAGAGATGCCATTGGCCCAGGTGCTAAAAAAATTCCATATATATGCAATGAAATTCAGCAGCAAACAATGTCTATGATTTATCTGGGCATTCCTGAAGAGAATGTATTAGAGAAACATATTGAGGGAATTCAGCGATATTGTGGTTCAAATGCAAAAGTCAATAGCCTTGCCTCTCAGTATGTCCACAAGCTAGGGATGATTATTAAAAGATCTACCCATGAACTGGATCTAGATGATCAAGCCAGCATCCGCATGTGGGTTGAACGTAATAGAAAGTCTGTATTTTTTCACCAGGATACTTCAGAGTCAGACCCTTTCATCTTGGGGATCCAAACAGAATGGCAGTTGCAGCAAATGATTCGTTTTGGTCATCGCAGTGTTGTTGCAGCAGACTCAACCTTTGGCATAAAGAGACTTAAAGTAATTTTTTTTTTCAATCTTGACTTTTAAGTTATGCTAGATCTAAAATAAAACAGCCACGTGCACCGGCCTAACTTAGTTATCTTTTCATATTGGCAGTATCCATTGTTCACACTACTTGTTTTTGATTCAAGACAACATGCACTTCCTGTTGCATGGGTCATTACACGTAGCTTTGCAAAGCCTGATGTGTCTAAGTGGCTGAAAGCTTTAATTGATCGAGCTCATAGTGTTGAATCTGGATGGAAAGTCAGTGGATTTTTAATTGATGATGCTGCAGCTGAAATTGATCTTTTGAGGCAAGTTTTAATTCTTTATAAATGAGTTGGGTTTAAAATTCTATGATTATGTATAATTTTCTTGTATGGACTGCTTTTGCAGAGATATATTTTGCTGTCCTATCCTATTTTCGCTATGGCGTGTTCGTAGATCGTGGCTAAGGAATGTTGTTAAGAAATGCAGTAATATTGAGGTTCAGCGAGAGATTTTTAAGCGTCTTGGGACAATAGTGTACAGCATTTGGGGTGGTATTAATACATCGCTTGCCTTGGAACAATTTATGCTGGATTTTGTTGACCAAACTGCTTTCATGGAATATTTCAGAGCCTCCTGGGTGCCGAAGATTGGTTAGATCTTTCTCCTATGCTCTCTTGCATGCACATAAAAAAAACACTGGTTTGGCTGAAGGCATATTGGCATGCATGCATGAAAACCATACATCACAAATGAATGTCTTTAAAATTTTGCTTCTGAATTTATGGGCTTACTCTGTTAATCATTGATTTATTAACTTGCTTTCTCCTTACCCTTCCTTTCCCCTGTTGTGCAGAAATGTGGCTTTCAACAATGAGAAATTTTCCACTAGCTAGCCAGGAAGCTTCTGGAGCATTAGAAGCCTATCATGTTAAACTGAAAGCCAAACTTTTTGATGATTCACATCTTGGAGCGCTGCAAAGAGTAGATTGGTTAGTCCACAGGTTAACTACTGAGTTGCATTCAAGCTACTGGCTTGACCGCTATGCTGATGAAAGTGATTCTTTCCAGAATGTGAAGGAGGAATACATTGCTTCGACATCATGGCATCGAGCACTTCAAATTCCTAACTCTGCCATTGCCTTGGATGATAGAGACCACCACTTTGCCAAAGTTGTAAGCCAGAAAGACAGCAGCTCAACACATGTAGTGTGGAATCCAGGATCTGAATTTGCATTCTGTGATTGTTCTTGGTCAATGCAAGGTAACATTTGCAAGCATGTCATCAAAGTAAACATGATTTGTGGAAATCTTCAAGGTTGTCAACCATCCATGTCTTTTCGGTCATTTGAAGAGGTTTTGACGGATCTATGGAGAAAACCAATGGATGATTCTTTTGCATTAGATCTGTCATTGGCTTGGACCCATCAGATGCTAGATCAAATCCAAAAACTTGTTGAACTGAATAACTCTACTGACATTGGCACTGTAGTTAACAATATGCCTCTGAAATGGGCTTGCAAGAAAGGAAGAACCTACATTGGCAAACGATCGTCAAGTTTGGCTCTACCTCCTGGTAACAGTAACACAAAAAGTGTGGTTGTGCATAAGAAGAATCGGAAACGGAAAAGATTGTCACGATTAAGATGACTAATTTGTTTGATAGTTATGAAGTTTGATCTGGGATAACTGTGATCAATGCAAACTGTATTTCGTTTTAAAAAAATTCTGCAACTTTTAAATATCTGGCTTTCTAGTACTGTTGCCTCTTCTTATCTTTGAAGTTGCAGCATCTATCAAGGATCAGCACACATCCTATCCCCATCAAAGAACAGTTATTAGTATGATTATATGAGCATGGTTGGTAGTTGGAGATAAAATGCAGGAAACAAAAGCAATTCTGGTGCATATGTTTGTTGAGCTTTCAGACCTGGAAACACTTTCAGATACTTGGGATTTGAGTAGCGGTCAATTTTGCTTAAAAAATGGAAGTAAATCTTAGCCTTTCATCATTATTTCCTCATTTTCATACAGCCAAATGCTAGTATAGTTATTTATTTGTTAATTTTTTACATTGTACCATCTCCTTCTTTAGAATTTGAAACCCTTTTCAAGTGCTCAGTTCACTGTAGAGGATAGGTCATTCCATGGTTCATGTTGTTCTTTTCTTTTCGTTTTCTGGCCACAATATTCGTGTTCTTTGATTCACATATTATGTATATATAGAGACTAATTATTGGCATACTACTTGAAATAAGTTGCAAGGTATATATATACTTTAATTGGTGAGAATTTTGAGTTCAATTATTTTGTTATACATGATCTTCAGAGAAACGTAGAGGAAACCAATATTGATCAAGGAATACCTGGCTACAGTAAGCAAAAATTGCGTGAATTAAACAATTTGACAGCATTGTATGCATCTCCACTGATTCAATTAAACTAATTCTTGCTGTGAAATCTGAATAGCCTGGATGGGCTAAAAAGCACGCAGCTGAATTTATCTCAAATTGAAAGTGAAAATTCTTTTCACATTTTAGTCATAAAGTCTAAATTCCATATATTTAGTCCGTTAAGGGCCCCAGCTAAATTGATATATATATATTATAGAATGTCTCTACAACATATTTTATTTTGATATATATATATATTATAATGATGCAGGGGTCTAGCCAGAAGAAAAGCCCTTGTATTGTCTTAAAAATACAAATTGGAATAGAATTACATTGGCCCATAAACTCATTCCAACATCAACATACAACCAGCATGCCTTCAATAATAAATAGTAAAATTGAAACAAATTGAACTAGTATTTAGGAAGTCATGAGACAGTAGTTTGAATGTCTAACTGTAAATGCTTTCCATCTGGAGAGGTCAAAATGGTAACACCATGAACTTCAGAAGCAGAAAGTGAGATGAGTCTCTCCTTTAGCTTGTCAAATGATTCCAATTTGGTGTCAAAAGCTGTAGCAGTAATGGATACAAGCCTTGGATTTTGGCTGTTGAACACTGAGAAGACAGTGGCATCTTCAAAACCATGATTTAGATACAAGTGGAACAAATCCTTTGGGAACACAAAAGCGTCACCTACTTTGAGAAACTTTTGGAAAACTTGGTTTTGGGTATCATCAATAAATCCAGCAAGCAATACAGCTTTAGTAATAAAGATCATCTCAGTAGCTCTAGGATGATAATGGAAGTTTACCAAGCCATCCACATCAATGTCAGTTCTTCCAATTGAGAGGCCAAGAGTATTCAGGCCAGGAAACTCAGCAGCAGTCACAATTTTTAAGGACGCACCAAAAATTTCTGTAGAACCAGCGTTGCTTAATTCCTTGGTCTTGAAATCTTGAGCTGTTACATTAGCTGGATTTTTGCAGGGGAGGCCATTGATGAATATAGTCTGCTTTTGGGGTGGAACTGCTGGACAAGTGTCCTGTATATTATCACAGTCTGCCAAGCAAACTTGGACGTTAGTAAGGGCAACAAAGAAGAACATAAAGAAAAGGTAAGCAAAGAATTTAATCTTGAATCTACACTTGTGTACTATTTCTTGTACCCTTTTGTGTTGACTCAGTTATCTTCTTCAATATATGTATATAAATATGTACACACATAAATAAGTTCTTGATGTTATGGAGTCTCTGCTAATATGAGTCTTGGGGTTGCAAGAAATGCAAGTAATGACAGTGTTGGAGTTCACTTCTGGCTTTGCAATAAAGTATAATGTAAGAACTAAGAACTGCTTTGCTTGAAACTGAAAGAAACACTATCCAATTCATTGGGTTGGCTCTATGTCCTATACCAAAATTACACCAATATTTTTGAAGCTTGAAGGTTGTGTTTTATGAAATTCGACGTGTGAATAACCAATAGCGTTCACTAGAATGGCAGCAGAAGCTATTTGAGGAATGGCCTGGAGTTTGAATAAATATTAAAGATAGGGATCTGGTTTTAAATGGTCAAACTCAAATAAGATATCATGTTAATTTTTAGGCCATGGTTCTATTTTGGATGGGAGCTATGTCTAGTAAAGCACAAGGATTTTATGTTTAAAGGAGAGCTCAATATTTTCTTACGGCCAAGTTCTTCTCTCTATGACCTTTTAGGTAGACATGATGTACTATATGTTGAGTTTATATATTGAGCCAATAAAAATATACGGGGTTAATTTGGGGAAATTTGTTTGGTGGGATCCAAATATCAAACTAATTGTCACTTTCTACTCATACTTCACAAACTATTTCTTACATTGTGTCTGTATATCCAATCATTTTCCTCTTACCAATACATGTACAACTTGATTCATGTCGGGTATAGAAACTTATCCTAATTTTTGTCAACGTACTTTTTAAATAATTAAGTATAAAATTTACTGTATTAAGCAATAAAGCTTCTGATGAATATATAATAATTATATATATAGAGGTGTTATAACCAAAATAACAATGAGTACTAAGTATTATGAGTCTAGATTTTATACATATATATATATATATATATATTAATAGAAATAATATTTTTTCCTTGTCTGTTGCATGGGATACAAATCTAGTAATTCTATATTATCTATATACATATCTATATCTGTAATAATATAGTAATAATACCCGCACCAATAAAAATAAGCTATATATATTATAAACGAATGATAGTCTAAATGAGAAAAGTGATATATCCCAACATGAGATTTAGCTTTAGGGAAGAAAATTTATATTTAAATGAAAAAAGAAATTATAGAATAATAAGGTGAAGTATAAGAAATAAATAACTAAAACAAAACAATCTTGTGGATCTATCAGCAAAATAAGGTGCTACTGCATGTATCTATAGCCACCATAGCAAATCGTCGGATTCCAATGGCACTCTGCAATTCGCACGTTCCAATCAAACATCTCACTGCCTATTCCTAGTCAAGAACAAGTTTGGGCAGTGCCTAAAACTCTTCACACTTGTGTGTTTGTATACGTCACAACCCCTCTTGGTGCCAACACAATAATCTCCACTTTCTTTTTTTGTTTTTTGGTTTGAATAATCTCCACTTTCTATGTAGTTATTTCTATACAGAGATTGGTACCTTCAAGATATGGCTTAGCCTCAACTTCTGCTGACTTTCTTCAATGGGGAATTCTTAAAATAAAGGCAAGGAATAGAACTCAATAAATTGTACTTCTGATAATAACTTATTCTCTGAAAAATTAAGCCAAGTCATTTTGTTTCCTCTATATTGATTTTTAAACTGGCACCCTACATGTGTTTACCTACTAGATGAAGGCTATTCCTCTTCGTGTGCTCTTTGTTTTCCATGAAAAGAGATTTTCTAGAGTAAGATGCGGAGCAAAAAGGCAAGTGGGAGAGACAAATAACAGATCAATGCAATTATCATTAGCCATTGCTAGCATTTACTTATGGATAAAACACTAATGCTTCAACTCTAGTATGTTTCAGCATTGGAGTATATTCTTGCTTCTGTAAATGAGTTTATCAATACAATGTTCAATACTAACTATTAATTTTTAGCTGTTTAGCATAGTAATCGCAATGCGTTTCAAGCAATGATTAAAAATGCACATTAAGTTTTCCTACGGGGCATTCTCAGAATAGAGACATAAAAAATCCAGTAACTACTACTTCCAGTGGTATTTTTTTTTCCCAATAAAGTGAATTTTTTTTTCATTGCATATCCAATCTCTTTTTTTGCATCATTAACAGGAGTTATTGCAATTTATATGTTCATAGAAAAGGAGATGCAAAGAGAGGTAAAAATACAATAATACAATTTAAAGAAAATCAGCCCTACATAATTTTGACTAGCTTTTGCTGACATTCACACGAAGAATCACAAATACTTGAACTCCAGTATGCTCTAGCATTGGTGTATGTTTATTGCCTCTGTAATTGAGCATTTAATAATTGATACAAGTTTATCACCACAACTATCATTATTACAATTCTGAATTTGACTTATTAAAGACAACCAAAAAAATTATACAAATGACCATTTGCAGGAACCAATTATACAAAAATTTAAAATCTATCACAGTTCTCAGATACTGACAATTGTTAAAAACATACGGTTTTGAGGCAGCTGAAGCCTGTTGAGACAATAAAACACTTTTCAAGGACAATCCTTGCATGACGAACCAAAACTAAATCAGACACATCCAAAAGAGTTATACAGTTATACTAACTCTGGTCTAAGAGGAGGAGCCAATTCAGTTCAAGATTCCAACACTTCTTGAAGTCCTCAAACTGTCAAATGCCAACAACAGAAGTGTAAGATATAAATATCTTAGAACTACAATACCTATAATGATGCTTTCATTATAGACCAACGAAGTAGAGAAGTTATGATACTTAGGATACGAAATAATATCTTCTAAGAATTATCGGGCAAAATATATGTTATATATATATATATATTTGTAGCATGTTAAAAAAGAAAAGACACCTACAACATACCATTATTTGAAAAGAATATAGGACTGTAGTGTTACGTCATGATTGTCACCCTCACTATGACTTCAGTCCAACTACACACACTGGCAAGGGACAATTTTGATCAGTTTAATTAGCAAACATATAAGCAAGCAAGTAAGAAGGAATAGCTAAATTGTACGTAGGGCATTATAAACAAGCCTACACAATGCCTACACAAAACACACATATAGTATGAAATAGTAAAATCTAAACTAAAATCAGTTATATGCAAGGATGAAATGTAATTTCAAACTTGATATGGTAGCAAAATTTTACAATAATATTAGTGAGAAGCAACGGGAACAACTGGGAGAAAGGTAAATGTAGACGAATACATATTTCACTAACAACTACCATTTGTTTTTTTTTTTTTTGATAAAAGTAACAGCTACCAAAAATTATTTGGCATATTTATATAAAGAAACATCAATATATAAATTATGTTTCAATATTGGTTGATGCCCTTGTATTGAATGTACAGAACATTTAATAGAAGTTTTTCAATAACATTTCTTGAATTATTACTGTCCACAACATGCATACTATTAGCACAACAGAGGCAATACAATTTAGATATAATTTACCATTTGAACCATAATAATTAAAAATTCTTAGGTATTGACTACTACAAGAAACATTCCAATTCCACCTGACATCTATTAGGACAACAAAGAAGGGTTTTGTTTGGGTACAATCCCTTGCATGGTGGTTCACAATTAAATTAGAGACCTTTGATAGAATATTTTTCTTACTCTAATCTGATGAAATAAATTAATATCTTGACTCTAAGATTTCTTTTTATTCTCAACCTGCCAGATTCCAAAACGTGTGTAGAAAATAGACATCTTAGAACCACAATATACTCTTAAGTATTGAAAAGTAACCAGAAAGCATTCTTCTTTCTACGTAATATCAAGATATATAATATACTTTAAGACATGAAAATTCTATTATTTATGTATCTTGTAATATAGTTTATAACCATATTCTTCATTCCACAAATAGTTCTAATAATTACATCTGAAAATGGGAACCATGCTAAAAAAGGTACCTAGGCTTATAAGCATAATAAACAATTTATAGGAATTGAAACAACAGAAGGAGAAAAGAAGAAGAGGAGTGCTTGGTCTGGATCTTTCATGTCATTAAAAATTCAGTCTAATCACACCTCATTATTAGTGCCATATTGATATAGTTTTATGAGCAATCATATAAGCAACCAAGTCTAAATAAATAGCTAGGCTTTCTACAGTAAGAGTTATAAGAAGCTAGTAGGAGGAAAAAAAGCAGCATGAACGTTTCAAAATCAAAAGAAAACCACCAGATATCTGCATAAAAGAAGCAGTTTTTTAGACTTTATTTTGTGTCAAAAGTTTGCTCCAGTTGAGCCTCAACTTCTGGAACAACTGCTCATATTATGCATCAACACTTAATTTTGTAACAAATTTTGAAAGGAAGATCAAGTTATAAATTCACCATGCTTGAAAGCTTTCTAAGGATATAGGTCAAGTTATACAGTCAGGTGAAAAAACTTACCATGGAAAGCACGTAGAATCTTTAGCAAATCTTCCATGTTCCATGCCTTATTTGTATGTGTCATGAAAAAAATTAAAATAAAATAAAAACACTTGTAGATAAATATATTGTAGAGATAAGACAGAGTGAAGGCCAAACAAACTAGACAAGCATAGGAAGAAAAGGCTATAATCTGACTAATAATTTGAGCTAATTGATGTACGGTATGTTTAATCATAATTTATAAGATTTCATGCCTTGTAAATTTTAAGATCAAAATAGATTGTAACTAAAAGAAAAATGAAGTTTAATATTAAGTAGATAACTCAGATCTTACCTCCCTAAAGAAGATTAAAACTAATTTGTCTCAAACTCGGGGACATGAGAAATCTTAGGCCAATCCTCGCCCACTTCCTTCCTGCATCTTTCCTCTAGTTGCGGACAATCAATTACTCTGAGTGTTTGCAAAGATGTCAGACGACGCATCCCTTGGGGCAAAGACGTCAACTTAGGGCAGTCGTCGATTGTTAAAAACTGCAATGATTGTCCAAGGCTGGCTATCCATTCCGGTAAATTTGTCAAATTGGTACAATTCTCAATTTCAAGCTTTCTTAAAGTGGTGACATGCTGAAGCCCATCGGGTAGAGACTCCATTCTCGGGAGACCAGACAACTCCAGCTCACGAAGGTTCTGAAGTTGCTTCCATTGCATACCATAAGCGCCATCCTGATCATTGCACAGATCAAGCTCCTCGCAGTTACTAATATCCAAATGAACCAGAGCAATGAGATGCTGAAGGACTCCAGACAGGGATTTTAAATCATTTATCTCTACTATGCGGAGGTACTCCAATTTGAGTGTAGTGGAATGATTGATTGCTTGCTGTAATATTTTCTCACTCACCTTCTCAAGCCTAACAAAACTGACAGATGGATGTAGTGGCATGAAAATTAGATTAGGACAATTCTCAATATGTAATAAATCAAGACTCTTAAGCTGATGACAACGACCTCCTCGCATTCCTTCTTCGCTACATCTCCACCATCCTCGAAGATTAGGTAATACTTCGAGATGGAGGCGTTTGAGAGATGGAAAGAATGGTGATGAACTATCATCACTGTCATCCTTGTCAATCCACTCTAGACACGGCAAATTACAAAGTGCGAGAGTCTTGAGTTGCGACAACAGATGCAATGGTGGCAGATTTTGCAATCTTGTGCAACCACTTATAGAAATGCTAAGCAAATTTGTGAATGAGTAAACCCAACTAGAGATCATCACACCACCAAATCTAATTATAGTTAACCTCTTTATGTTGTGATGAGGATGTAGGTCTTCCAGAATTATATTATCTTTAGCCACCTCACTATCATTGCCATCATGTTCCGTGTCCCAAGTCAATGTCAACCCATCAATATTCGACTTCTCCCGTAAATTGATATCCTTCACTTCCGTTGTGTTACACCTCAAGCATTCCAAGCCTTTGATTTCTAGGCTTCCTCTCAAATTGTTCAATCCACTAAGTTCACGTGCTCCACCACTATGTCTAGAAGATGCATCTAACACAAACAATGACAACGTTTGAAGATTAGTTAATTGCCCTATCCCACGTGGCATACAAGTCAATTTCCAACAGCAGTCCAACTCAAGATGCCGAAGTCTTGTCAACTTCCAAAGATCTCTGGGCAACTCTCTCAACATATTACAAGCTTTGAGTATAAGTGTTTGCAAGTTATATAACTTGGTTATTGATCCTGGGAGCACCTCAATCTTAAGATTAGATGAAAGATCAAGATACCGTAGATGTTTCAGCCTACCTATACAAGTTGGCAGCGTCCTTGAAGATAAGCCTGCAAGATCCAAAACACGCAGTTGATCAAAACTTGACATAATCAAATTACAAGCTGACTCTTCAAGTGATACGTCAGCTAAATATGTTTCTACTTGCCGCGGCAATAGAAATGTTCTTAATTTGATTGCCTTGAGAAAGGAACTTGGAGCTTGCCATGAAGAATCCAAAGGAAAACCAAATGAAAGATGACGAGTTCGTTCAACAATTTGTTGTCCTTTTTCATTGACTATGACACACTCGTTTCCTGAAACAAGCTCTGCCAAGTCATGCATAAGATCATGCATTTTGCACCGCCAGATATCACCATACTGATCTCTTTGTAAATCTTGAAAGAAAGATCTATGTGCTAAATTCATGAAGTACTCATTGCCAACATCTTCTAAACATATGCTGTCATCCGATGACTGAACAAACCCTTGTGCCACCCAAAGTTTAATCAACTCTGGCCTTCTAATGTAATAATCTTTTGGAAACAATGAACAAAATGAAAAGCATTTTTTCAAGTAGAAGGGTAGATGATCATAACTTAGTTTTATAAGTTGAAATACTCTATTGTCACCTTGTTCATCAATTTTCACTAGATCTTTGTCCTTGAAGTTTAACCAATCCTTTTCTGACTCCTTTGAATACATTAAGCTTCCAATACTTCTGATTGCAAGAGGAACTCCAGCACATTTTTTACAATTTCTTTGCCAATTGCTATCAAATTTTGATTCTCCGGCACTTTCCCATTTTCAAATGCTAATTGAGTAAACAACTTCCAACTCTGTTCTTCATCTAAACCCTTTAGAAGGAGGGGCAAAGATGTGCCGGTTATCTTGGCCACCCTCTCACTTCTAGTGGTTATTATTATTTTACTTCCTTTTCCTCCATTCTTCAACAAAGTCAATAATTGAAGCCAAAGCTCACGATCTTCATTCCATATGTCATCTAAGACAAGTAAATATCTCTTTCCCTCAATTTTTTGGCGGAGTTCCAGTTGCACTTGATCCATCTCATCATTAGTTTTAGATCCTATGATCTTCATAGCAATGGCTTCCACGTCAAAATCATCAGATACACACACCCACATTTTCAACTCAAAATGTTCTTGAACTGCCATATCATTATATACAAGTTGAGCAAGTGCAGTCTTTCCAAGTCCTCCAATTCCAATGATGGAAATAATAGAAACATTCTCTTTTATATCCATATTGGAGTTCAATAGAAACTCGACAACGTCCTTCTTCTCCTCCTCTCTTCCAATAACATCTTCCTCATGGATGAAGGAATGAGTTGGTCTTTGTTTTCCAACTCGTTGCTCAGGAGTGCGATTAGTAAAGTGGAACCTTTTTCCATCAACATTAATGGCCTTTAGTTTCTCCCCCACTTCCTTAATTTTATGAACCATTTTGAAAGAAAACACAAGCTGGTTGGATGATGAGAAAAAGATACGGAGCTTCTTTGCTTTATTACCTCTAGTCATCACTTCTCGTCTCAATTGTTCAGTGGAGAAGTCATCCAGCAAGTCATCAGCATCATCAACGGCATCTTTGAGCTTCTCCACCCAGACTTTAACTTGTTCGCTGGTGTCCTGCTGCTTCTCTGCATCCCGAACCACAGCTTTGATTTCCGACATAGTATCCATGAGCCTTCGAAGATCATCTCTCACGTTCCAGCTTTCCAAAGCCAAAGATCCCAGCTTCCCGATCAATTTCTCGACGATGTTAAACAAAATGTCTTCAGCCATTTTTTTCAGAAGTGAAGAAAGTGCACAAGTTTTGTGAGATTGAATGCACAACACGAGTTTTCAGAGTGAAGAGTGTTTCCTTTTCAAAGTGGTGATCTGTGTTTTTAGAAGATGCCGTATTAATTAACAAAGCGCAGGTCAACAATGATGGGCTATACCTATATTAATTAATTTTGGGTTAAATGGACTATATTAATTTATGCTGAAAATTCACCAGTGTCGGTAATTTATTTATTTATTTGGTGTGAATCTCCCCATATCACATGATGATGTTTCGTCTCATTTGATACGGCACTTTGTTTTATAAAACATGCCTATCAAACATGCATTGGATTCTTTTATAGTACTGAATTACAACAGTTTGTGTTTTAACAATTGATAAACACGCCTGCCAGTCTGTCTGCCACTAACGCCTTCACATCATTTTGTTTTGTCTCATATGATAAACCAACCATGTTTTGGCACCGCACTTATCTTTATTGCCATTAATTCAATAATTTATGTTATTGCTCTCCAAACTTGAATCATCACTTTGGTTTATTAGAGAAAGTTTTACTCACTGCCTATTATATTAATTGTTACGTCCATCATTAAGTAGTTCATATGTAAAAATATATGTTTATAGCTTAGAGTATTTTTCACATGAGTCCAATAATTTTATTATGTTTAATGATAAATAGAAGGTCTATAAATAAACAGTATCTTTTATTTTTTTACAAAATAAACCGTACTTATAATAGAAAATACCTAATTAAAAATTACTCATACTGCTAAAAATTCTCAGATTACAAATGGCAAAACCCATCATAATGTAGTAAAACACCATGGCAATTAAAATTACTGTATTTAAAAGATTGTCTAAACCACAATATTAATTAAAGAAATATTTGTATAGATTTAATTTATACAAATTATATAAATTAAATTAATTAATAAGTGATATATTATCAGTTTTAATATAAAATAATTATATAACAAAAATTTATAAAATTATTAAATATTAATTTGTTTAATTAATATGATTAAATAGACTTGAGTATTTCTATATTAATTGACAAAGACTTAAAGAAAAATAAAATCACATGATAACGTATTGTATTGATTGGTACTACACTCCATTATGTTGTGACAAGTGACGAAGACGTGTCATCTTTTTTCCAATAAAGACGTACACCACAGGATGTTAAAAAAATCTTGATTTTTGATGTGAAAATTGAAAAATAGATTTTAGAAAAATAATTATCTCAATTCTCAAGACATTTTTAACATTATTTTTTACACTAATTAATAATATAAAATTTATTGTTAATAATAATATATATTAATAGATTAATATATGTTATTAATTTAAATTTATAATTATTAATTTATGTAGTAATATAAAACTTTATGTGAAAAAAATTAAAACTCTAAAATTTATTCAACTACATAAAACATATCATGAGGACTATTATTATTTATAAGCTTCGGGTGAGGGCATCTTGTCATATTCGTATCGAAGTGCAATAATTGAGTATGTGTGGATTATAATTTATAAATTTAAATTTGAATTAATTAAATTTTTTAAATTTAATTTTAATTAAAAAAAAAAATTATAATAACATATTTTATATTTAAATTTTTTTATCTCAAATACAATTTTGATAAAATAAACATTATTTGATTAATATTAATTAAAATTATTTTTAAATAGATAATTATTAAAAATGATATAAATTTTATATTGTAACATTAATATTAATCTTTTGTTTCATTTTATTATTTTTTAAAATATTTAAACAATATATATATAGCTAATATAAATAAAAAAGCAACAAAATACATAAATTATTTTTGAAAATAATTATAATTAAATTTAAATACATATAAAAAATATAATTAAATTAAAATTTTAAAATTCAAGCTAAATTAAAAAGATGTAGAAGTCAAGTTTATATCATATTAATTATAAATTAGTATTAAAATATTATTAAAATATATTTAACAATAATTATAAAAAATATATTTATCTATACACATAAATAAATTTTGTTCTCAACGTAAAAGTAACAAAATATTATTTTTTTATTTAAAAGACTAAACTTAAATTTACACTCAATTTTAATTCTAAAGTAAAATTACCAAAAAGACAAACATAATTCTAAGATTGCAAATCCAAACACACATACGTGGTGAACGAGATGTGCCATGTGGATAGCTAAAATATAAGCATTTAGGTGGGGGGCATCTTGCCATTAAGTGCAATAATTGAATTAGAACAGAGTAGACGAGATGTACCATGTGGCTTTCCATTACGAGCATGTTTAAGAAAGGTTAATTTTTTTTTAAATAGTTATTTTTAAAAAATTAAATTATTTTAATGAAATAATTATTATATTTAGATAAAAATATTATTTTTTAAAAAAAATTACATAAAATTTAATATAAAAAAAAATTTATAACTAATAATCATAAACTGAAGATTGAAACTTATAATTTTAACTTATAGATTATTTTTTATCTTTGATATGTAAATATTATTTTATCTTCAATCAAATATTTTTTTTTTAATCATTCTATACCTATTTTAGTAATTTAATACATAAAAATAATTCTTTTTTATATCATCTAAATGAATCATATTAATTTAAAATTACTTTATAACTAATATATCCAAATATAAAAATGAATTGATTATAATCAATTATAACAATAATCGATTATAATAATAATTGATTATCAACATAATCTATAATTTTTAACTTTTCCAAACAAGCTTATATGCATTTGGTGGGGGCATCCTGCCATATTCCCATCAACGTGCAATAACTGAATGAGGACTTTCGGTAGTAGGGGTGTAAATTGATTTAGATAATTGATTATTTTGATTAATTTAAATTGAATTAATTAAATTAATTTAATTTAATTTAAGTAATTGATTAGTTTGGGTAAAATTTAAATTAATTAAAATTTAATTAGTTTGATTTTTTAATTTAAAATTTTAAAATTAAACTAAATTGAACTAAATCAAATCATATATTTATATATTTTATTTTTAAAAAAATTTATGCTAAAATATTTTTTGACTATTATTTGTTTCTTTTTTTATTTTTTATAATATTTTCTCAGTTTCTAACTTTTAAAACGTCATTTTCGTTCAACACAGAAGGTTAGAAAACTTCTCCGCAAAATGTTCGATTTTGCACCTAAGACCTTCTTGATTAAATTGTCGTGAATATCTTTATCAGTCTTATTCTAAAAACTCTTGGAAATGTGAGAGGTTTAAAAACTTTGGATCTTTCATTCAACCAACTCTCTAGATCTATTCTTATTGAACTTCAAAATCTACATGTCATTCAGTTTTTGAACCTTTCTTATAATAATTTAGAAGGAATCATTCCTAATGGTGGAGTTTTTCAAAATCTTTCTATTATCCATTTTGAAAGTAATAAAAAATTTTGTTTGTATTTTGCATGTGAACCTCATGGTCATGGAAGAAAGCATGTCAGACATTATATTATCATATCCACAGTGGTAACACTAACACTATGTTTAACTATTTGCTTGCTACTATGCATAAAGAACAAAAAAGTGAAAGTAACAACAATAACATCATCTAAACTTGAAAGCTTGGAAACGATGAATTGACTTTAAATGCTCTAATATTGACTTTAAAAACAATGAATTTTTGGCTCTAATTTATGAGTACTTAAGTAATAAGAGCTTGAAAAATTGGATTAAGGAAAAGAGAAAGCATGCAAATAAAAATGAGTTGAACCTTATAGAGAGACTAGATATAGATATTGATGCTGCTTGTGCATTAGATTACTTGTACAATGATAGTGAAATTTGTATTGTGCATTATGATTTGAAACCCAACAACATTCTCTTGGATGAAAATATGAATGCAAATGTTAGAATCTTTGGATTCGTCAGGTTGCTGATTCAAAGTTCAACTAATAAAGTCTTCATTAACTTCACTCATGTCCTTAGGGGTTTAATTGGTTACATATATACCTCCAGGTTAGTAATCTCACAACTTTATCTTAATTGAATAGTAGTAATATACAACTTATCAAGCTAAATATCTCTTGAAGAAATTTTCAACTTATTCAAATATAATTTCTTAATACAAATATCAATATGTTTCTTTGTTCTCTCTTTATAAATCTTTTAATACACATTCTGAAACATGAAATAATTATTAGTGTTCAAATCAATAAGTTTGATACTATTTGTAGAAATTTTTTCATAAGTTTATTATTATTTTTTTGTTATAAAATTTAATCATTTAGTTAATTTTTGAATTAAAAAAATGGTCAACCCGATCACCTGAACTAAACCAATTTATAGATGTTTGGTTTAGTTTGGTTCGAATTTGACTATCAAAAAATATAAAAACCAAACCAAATCAAACCAATTGATTTTGATTGGTTCAAATTTATTTTTTCTTAAAAATTAAATCAAACTACACACTTACACTCCTATTTGGTAAAGTAAATGGACCATCACAAACAGTCGAAAAAAAAATTTTATATAGTTTTTATATGTTTAAATTTGATCACAAACTACAAGGATTATATAATTTTTTATAAAAGTTATTTATTTAGAATTTAAAATTCAACTCTTATATTCTTACCATTAACAGTGCATATATTTTTTTTACATTTCTCCCAATACCATTCATTCTATTTATTTTTTCTTATCATTTTCTCTCACTTAATCAACACTATTGAAAATAATGTTAATAATCCTATACCCCTAAAAAGAGATGTAGGATAATCTTTATTCTTTAAAATTGCATCTTCATCTTAATCACAACCCTCCCTTTGTTGGTGGGAGAATTTTTTTTATTTAATCAAATACAATTTGACTTTCATAAGTTAATTGGGTAAGAATGATTATGTGTATCACACATACATTAAAAAAACTTAACCTAATGAAATAAAATGGCAAAGTACAAAATTAATAATTTTTAACACATAACAAGGCTTATCTAAAATCAATATATGTTTTAAAATGAAGTAAAAAGTAACATAACAAGTCTTAAACAAACATACATAAATCACAAATAAGTTAAAGGTTGAAATAGCATAACAAGTATTAAATAAACATAAGTTTCAAATAAGTTAAAGTAATATAAAAAGTCCTATAAAAATAAAGAATAAGTCACATAAGCCAATTAAAATCAGTATCATTATAGATACCACATATAATGAGGTGTCAATATAAACTGACTTGTTGTGAACCAAGCAAAATTCGAGGTCAGCCAAGCTAGGCCAAACTTGTTGCTAGCTGTGGGTTACGGCTAACCTATTAGCCCAAATTATCTTTTTCTAAAAAAATTTATTTAATTTTCAACATTTAAAAATTTCATTTTGATGTTTCATTAATTGTTTTTTCTTTTGCATTGCTAAAATCTTATCAAACATCAAATAAAGAGTTTTTGTGATATAAATATTAATTTATATTAGAGCGTAAGGGTAAAACCCTTCACATATAATATAAAGTATTTGATCTTTCTCCAAATAAAGAATAAGACATTGGGCCATTGGACTAGCCTACACTTGGACAAGTTGGGCAAAATTTTGTTTGAGCTTAAACTTTTTTAGCTACTTCACAAATTTTGTCAGGTTATTCGATCTAACATGTCAGGTTAGGTCTATTTTAATAACCCTACAAATGAATTTTTGTAATCATTGACTTCATTGTTAAATTTTTCAAAAAACTTGTTGTCATCCAAGTAATGTATCAATTTTTTATCACAATGGTATGTAAGATGTCTCATCAATTTCTCATCTCTGTTTTGTTTGGTCATATTATCAATATGACCATAATTACTACACTTAAATTTAATTAGTTACACACGAAAGAGAGTAGAAAACATTCTAAAATGATACCAAGGATCTCTCTATCATGACTTTGCATTTTTTTTTTAAAAATCAATGTGGATTTGGTTGGATTTTGAGGATTGGGAAAGTCTCAACCACAACTCGACCCATTAACAACATAATGAGTATTTTTAACCAAACATAATCCACGAACTTAAATCAACTTATTATTTATAACTAACTTGGGTCAAAACTTATAAATTTGTAAGTTAATCCATCCAAAAGACACTCCTAATCCCAAATAATAAAAAAAAAGCAATTGCAGTTTGATAAAGGGTGCATTTAGGTAAACTTTTAAAAAAATTGATTATAAAATAGTATAAATAATTGATTTTTCTAGAGATTTTTATGAAAAGTAGATGTTGTTTTACATTTGGATACAATTATAAAAAAGATATTTTTTTATTTTCTCTCTCTTCTATTACCTCTCTCCATAATTGATTTTTAAATAGTATAAATAATTGATTTTTTTAGAGACTTTTATGAAAAATAGATGTTATTTTAGAGACTTTTTATTTTATCTCTCTTCTATTACCTCTCTCCATAATTGATTATTTTGATAAGCAACTCATTCTTATTTTGTGATGAAAAACATTTCCCATTTGGCTAACAAGCCAAACCTTGTTTGCGGATAGTCACAATTGGAATCGCAGGGAAAGGCAACTGAATTTTTAAAAATAAAAATAATGTGGAAGAGTAGCCAACAATTTTATTTGGTTAGGAAAAAGTTGAAAACTTGAAAAAAAATAAAACATAATTTGCAAAACCAAAGTCAGATTTGGGAGTCAATTATGTATATCTAGATAATGATAGAAACTTAATTCCACTATACACCTATATATTCATCTTTAAACTATTATCCTAAATTTAATTAAGAATTAAAGTACAACATTTACAAGAAAACCATAATATAAAAATAAAATAAAAATTAAACTATTTTCAATTTAAGAAACACTAAAAAAATTAAAGACTAAACTATGAAAACTTACAGTTTGCCTTCGTATAATAAATATTTCATGTCTACATACTTTAACTGTAATGAAAAATTTAAAGTCACATAACTCTTTAAAAAAATATATGTGAGTTAATTAATTTTAATTTAAAAAATTAGAAATTGCTCGAAAAAAAAAATTTAACAACAAATTCATTAAACAAAACAATATGTCAAGAATATAGTCAATCAAGGGAATTAACAAGACAAATCAAATGAATGATCAAAGAAAATAAACTAAACCAACTAATGAACTGAGTTTCTTTTTTATTTTCAATTTTTAATTTTTTGGCATTTTCTGTATTTTAATTTTATTTGATATTTTTGAAAGCTCGACTAATTCAAGCAAGTCCAACCCACTTAAGAAAAATAAATAAAGAAAAACTAGCCCACAAACTCACCTAAGCTTAAATGGTTCAGGCCCAACTAAAGTCTTTAATCAACGAAATCAGGCAAAATTTCTTACCCAAGTCTATACTAAACTGAAGAAGTCCACACTAACCCTTTAACTCTGCAACCCAAAGACTATGTATGGCCTGTTATGGGTAGAGATGATCCTGTTTAGGTGATTACACCATGAACGTTGTAGACTTTCGGAATGGGGGTTGGAGTGTTCTAGTGTTGTTGATTGTAATTCTGGGACTCGGTTGTTTTTTGTTGTAGTTTGGACTTTGGAGGTCTTGCTTCATGGTGGAAGGGAGGAAAGGTGCTTATGGTGTTTGATTTCATTGGAATAGGAGCGAGGTGTGATTAGTATTTTTTTATTAAAATTAATAAATTTAATTAACCATATGATGATCAATGGCGGAAGATTTTAGGGGCTCTTACTTTTTTTTGCTTTTATACTACCCTTCTTACGAAAGTATCACAATTACATATATCAGATTATTCATTAATTTATCGCTAAAATTTAAAAAATGTTGTATTCTATATGTGCTAGATGTTCCATGAGAAGAGTGCTAGATGTTCGATATAATGCTTAAAGGAAATAAAATGATGTATTCTATATGTGCCCTTATGTTTCGAAAAGGTTGTGCTTTCTAATGAATAATTTGAAAGGGATAATAATATAATCAAGTTCATTTTTTATTACTTTGCAAGGTCCTTAAAATGAAATCAGTAAATGAGTTTGAAATTTTTGGAAAGAACGAAGGCATGTTTATGAATAAATGGCTAAAATACAACCAAAGACAATTGATTATACTATGAGGATTGAAACTAAGATGGTATATGATCTCATATAAGAGTTTAGGAACACTACCATATAAAACAATTGATTATACTATGAATTATGACTATAACTCTAATAAGCTAATTAAAGACGGGACACAATTGTCCAATCCATCATCTTTGTCAGCTTCCAATTTGAACCCACCTTCACCTACCCCCTTCTCAAGCTCATCATATATATGCATTCAGAACTTCATGCAACCCTGTCACCATTTGCCTGGTGCAACTTCCCTTGCGAACTTACCATTTGCTACAAAGTTCTTGAATGCACCAATGTGAAATTCTAGAAGAGCACCTGCTGATGGAGCTTTCCTTTCTTCTTCCATCCATGGAATTGATGGCCGACCCATCTGCCATGATATTTCTTCTCCAGTTTGACCTTATCTCTCTTTGCTTTCTTCTTCGTAGGATTTTGAGAATCATTGGTGTGGTGGGGCCTTGTCATTTTGAATAGTTATATAGCACAATACCATTAACGTTGTTAGACTAGGAGGGGTTTTTAGCTCTAGAAATAAATTTCATTGGGTATATTGCATCTTTTGAAGTTCCATAGGTAAAACGCACATGATGTATATTTAAAGGGGGTAAATAATATTTTAGCCTTAATTTATATATAAAGCACATACAATTAGTATCCATAGTTTTCTAGTCTCTTCCTCTCACTTTGGAATAAATTTATTGAAATGTAATTAGATATAGGAGTATTTTAATGATACATTTAATAAATACCTAAGTTATGAATCTTTTTTTTTAACATTTGAATGGTCATTTCCCATAGTATTGTTATTAAGAATCTATTTATAAAAATGTGAATATTTCAAACATTACACTTAACTTTCTTGTTACCTTAGGCTTGTGAGATCACTTGGCTATGCCGAAGTAGAAAATATGAAATAAGGTAAAGATAAACAAAATATTAATTTTTATAAAGAAATTCTTCTATCAAGTTAATTATTATCATATTATTTTGTGAGTTTATGTATATGTAGTCATAAAAATGATAAAATTCAATATATAAAGAAAAAGAATAACTGAAATAAAAAATTTAATTTTAGTTTTTGAATAAACAAAAAAAAAAGATCATACATTTTTCAAGATATTATGAAATTCTGAAATTTAGGAGTGAAAGTAAAAGCATATCTTAAAATGGGATGTACACTAAGTAGGGACGTTACTTTTTACTAATTTCATTAAGTATAAAACATATAATATAATCATTAAAAATAATTTGATTTATAATTTTGTCCCTCCAAATTTTTGTTGAAGTTCCACCACTGAAGATGATGTTTTGTCTCATTTACTACGACACTTTGTTTGATTTTTATTAAAACTCTATTTTGATTCTTGAAATTTGCTATAATTTTCATTGTAGTCTTTAACATTCTAATTTAGTCTTTCTATCTATATATGCATTATTTAATAAATGAATATATTTGTTTTTCAAATGACAAGTAAAGAATAAAATAACATCTATATCATCTTGTCACCTTTTATCAAACTGTCATACTAACAAATAATGATGTCACATTATTTTTAACAACAACACATCATCTTCAAATATTAAATAACATATAAACAGAGAGACTAAATTAAAGTAAAAATATAAATATTTGATATTAAAGTGAAAAAAATAAAATATTAAAAACTAAAGTGAGAATAAAAGCAAATGTCAAGGGTCAAAATAAGATTTTAGTATTTGTTATTTTTTTGGATTGTTATGGCACTTTAGTTGTTAATGTGAAAAATAGTGTTTATTTTCTTTTATAATAACATCATTCTAGTAAGCATTGGATTCTTTTTGTTTTTTCAAAGATAGTAGATTTGGAAAATTCTACAAATTTCAACTTATAATACAAATTTTAATCAGTAATACAATACACTACACTAAAACATACATATCAATGCATACATGCTACACCTAGGAAAAGAGGTGAAAGCAAGGTTTCACCAATATTCGACTTCTCCTTTAAATTGATATCCTTAACTTCCGTTTTGTTACACTTCAAGCATTCCAAGCCTTTGATATCTAGGCTTCCTCTCAAATTGTTCAATCCACTAAGTTTACCTGCTCCACCACTATGTTTAGAAGTCGTATCCAACACAAACAATGACAATGTTTGAAGATTAGTCAATTGCCCTATCCCACGTGGCATACAAGTCAATTTTTAATAGTCATTCAACTTAAGATGTCAAAGTCTTGTCAACTTCAAAAGATCTCTGGCCAACTCTCTCAACATATAACAACAATTGAGTAAAAGTATTTGCGAGTTATATAACTTGGTTATTGACCTAGGGAGCATCTCAATCTTTAAATTCCATGAAAGATTTAAGATACCGTAGATGTTTCAGCATACCAATACAAGTTGGCAGCATCGTTGAAGATAACCAGATAAGATCCACAACATGTAGTTGATCAAAACTTGACATAATCAAATTACAAGCTGACTCTTAAAGTGATACTTCACCAAAATGAATCAATGCTTTTATTTATTGTGGCAATAGACATGTTCTTAATTTGATTGCCTTGAGAAAGGAACTTGGAGCTTGCCAAGTAGAATCCAAAGGAAAACCAAATGAAAGATGACGAGTTCATTCATCAATTTGTTTTCCTTTTCCATTAACTATGACACAATCATTTCCTGAAACAAACTCTGCCAAGTCATGCACAAGATCATGCATTTTGCACCACAAGATATCAACATCAGGCCAATCTTTTTCTAAATCTTGAAAGAAAGATCTATGTGCTAAATTCATAAAGTACTCACTAGCAACATCTTCTAAATATATGTTGCTATCCGATGACTGAACAAACCCTTGTGCCACCCAAAGTTTAATTAAATTTGGCCTTCTAATCTTATAAACTTTTGGAAACAATGAACAAAATGAAAAGCATTTTTTCAAGCAAAAGGGTAGGTGATCATGACTTAGTTTGATAAGTTGAAATACTCTCTTATCACCTTGTTCATCAATTTTCATAAGATTTTTCTCCTTAAAGTTTAACCAATCCTTTTCTAACTCCTTAGAATACATTAAGCTTCTAATACTTCTGATTGTGAGAGGAACTCCAGCATATTTTCTTACAATTTCTTTGCCAATTGCTATCAAATTTTGATTCTTCAACACTTTCCCATTTTCAAATGCTAATCGAGTAAACAACTTCCAACACTGTTTTTCATGTAGAACCTTTAGAAAGAAAGGCAAAGACGTGCCAGTTATCATGGCCACCTTGTCACTTCTTGTGGTTATTATTATTTTACTTTATTTTCCTCCATCCATCAATAAAGCCATTAATTGAAGCCAAAGCTCATGATCTTCACTCTATATGTCATCTAAGAGACAAGTAAATATCTTTTTTCCTCACTTTTCTCGCGGAGTTTCAGTTGCACTTGATTCATCTCATCATTAGTTTTAGATCCTATGATCTTCATAGCAATGTCTTTCACGTCAAAATCATCATATACACACACTCACATTTTCAACTCAAAATGTCCTTGCACTACCATATCATTATATACAAGTTGAGCAAGTGCAGTCTTTCCAAGTCCTCTTATTCCAATGATGGACATAATGGAAATATTCACTTTTATATCCATATTAGAGTTCAATAGAAACTCTACAAGGTCCTTCTCCTCCTCCTCTCTCTTCCAATAACATCTTCCTCACAGATGAAGGAATGAGTTTGTCTTTGTTTTGCAACTCGCTACTCAAGAGTGCGATTAGTAAAGTGGAACCCTTTTCCATCAACATTATTTGCCTTTAGTTTCTCCCTCACTTCCTTAATTTTATGAACCATTTTGAAAGATGTTAGTATGATTGAGATTATGATTGATTATGATTGATTTTAGTGTTGATTGATTGAAATTGTAATTAATTTAATATATAATTATATTTTATTATTTTTCTTTTCAGTACAACAGTCTTATTGTATAAATAGAGACTAACCCTCTTGTATACAATTCAGTCAGAAATATAGACACATTTATTAGTCTTTTTCTCCATATTTTTGTTTCTAACTTGGTATGTGAGAGTTTAGGCTCTTGATCCAATCATTCCGCTCACTGACATCGTCCTTATCGAGTTCTCAATTGCTACTGTCACTTGGAACTCACTTCCATCCAAACACCGCTCCGAATCACCCTCGTTTGCCGCTCCATCACCATGTGCTCGGTCACTATATATAATAAGTTTTTATGAGGACAAAACAATCAAAAAACTTAAGGAATGAATATTTAGATATATGTTTAGTGATAACAGACTATATAAAAATAAGAAGTTAGTATTCATTACATTAATCTAAATTATATATGAAATCACACTTTAAAAAAAGTCTTTATTAATAACAAAAATAAAATTTCACTTTATAAAAAATAAAATGATAGTCTTTTTTTTTAGCTGAATAAAAAAGTAAGAAGATAGTCTTTTTTGGAAAGAAAACAACAGTATTTATTAGTAAGAAAAAATAATTTATATTTAAAATTAAGTAGCATATACAAGTTCTTGTAAAATGAAAAAATTTAACATAACTTTTCAATTTGTATAAGATTTTAGTTGAAATTTAAATTCTTAGATTACTAGGAAAAAATGAGAACGATCCTCCCGTACATAACATACTTAACAAGATGAAAAATGAAAGTTTAAGTAGCAGTCACGAAGATTAAACATAAGTACAGTATGCATTTAATTAAAAAAATTAAAAGAAAAATTATATTTTTACTGATTAAATAACTTATTTAATAGTAATTGTATAAAACAATTTGTCAAGCACATTATTAACTTAATTACAGTTAATCAACTAAAAAAATTTATATTTATTTAATAACAATTAATGATATATTAATAATTTATTAATTTAGTGCACCCAAGTTGGATGTCATGATTTTGGTAAGAATCTCTCAACAAATGAATGTCTTGAAAATTTTACTTCTGAAGTTATGGGCTTACTCTGTTAATCATTGATTTATTAACTTGCTTTCTCCTTACCCTTCCTTTCCCCTGTTGTGTGTGGCTTTCAACAATGAGAAATTTTCCACTAGCTAGCCAGGAAGCTTCTGGTCTGGAGCATTAGAAGCCTATCATGTTAAACTGAAAGCCAAACTTTTTGATGATTCACATCTCGGAGCGCTGCAAAGAGTAGATTGGTTAGTCCACAGGTTAACTACTGAGTTGCATTCAAGCTACTAGCTTGACCGCTATGCTGATGAAAGTGATTCTTTCCAGAATGTGAAGGAGGAATACATTGCTTCGACATCATGGCATCGAGCACTTCAAATTCCTAACTCTGCCATTGCCTTGGATGATAAAGACCACCTCTTTGCCAAAGTTGTAAGCCAGAAAGACAGCAGCTCAACACATGTAGTGTGGAATCCAGGATCTGAATTTGCATTCTGTGATTGTTCTTGGTCAATGCAAGGTAACATTTGCAAGCATGTCATCAAAGTAGACATGATTTCTGGAAATCTTCAAGGTTGTCAACCATCCATGTCTTTTCGGTCATTTGAAGAGGTTTTGACAGATCTATGGAGAAAACCAATGGATGATTCTTTTGCATTGGATCTGTCATTGGCTTGGACCCATCAGATGCTAGATCAAATCCAAAAACTTGTTGAACTGAATAACTCTACTGACATTGGCACTGTAGTTAACAATATGCCTCTGAAATGGGTTTGCAAGAAAGGCAGAACCTACTACATTGGCAAACGAACGTCAAGTTTGGCTCTACCTCCTGGTAACAGTGTGAACACCTAATTTTGACTAGATTGTAATAAAAAATAAAAAAATAAAAATAAGAAAATAAACAAAAAAAGTCACTCTCACATTTGTCATATACCCCATTTCCCTACTTCACGTAGCACTAGCACAACTTTTTTTTTATTTGCACCCATCATAATCATGTAGCATATGTTTTTTTTATTTCTAATTATACACCCCACTAACACTAACCCTCACTTCACGACACAATGACACTCACTCACGTTCTCATCCCAAATTTCCTTCACACACTCACGTTCCACTAACACACACTCACTCTAGTTTTCAATTATTATTATTATTTTTTTTTTTCTTTTCTTTTTTTTTATTCTTTCTTTTTCTGCTTTTTACCCACTCACCCCATCATCATGTAACCCACTCACAGCACACACCCACATTTTTAGCTCCACTTTCCATTGATCCTTCACCTCATCCTCACTTTCCATTATCCCACTCATTTTCCCTTCACTACCAACCGTGACTATCTTCAACCTTCAGCTTCCATTTCCATCCCACTTCTTCATTAACAAACACATACCATCCACACAATAACCAAAAAAAAAAAACTCTCCACCTCTCCTCTGCCACGTCTAAACCTCCACCTTCAAACCTCATCCTTACCACCCTCTCCTCAAAACCGTGACCACCGTAGCCTCACCTCCATCACTCCGTCCCCACGAGCTCAAGCCTCTTCCCCTTCATCACCTCCATCACCTTCAACCTCCTCCATGCACCACGTCCAAAACCCATCCATCTCTCACTACCATATAACCCATCACTTCCCATAACCAGCCTTCATCCTTCACCTCCCAACATCCATCTCCAAAACCTCACACATCCATGCACACGTGAACTCCTCTTCTCTGCCAACCAACCACCATCAAGCCACCATCTTCACCTCTTCTCCCTATTCATCACCTCAACTACGTCCTGCTCCCCTTCAACCTCCCCCTAACTTCCATGCAAACTTCATCACCCTAAAACCAACCCTCACTTTCCTTCCCTGCCTTCATCTACAACACCACGTTTAACCTCTCTCAACAACCTTCAAACTCCATTACCCATAAACCTTCCCAACAGCCCACAAACTCTACCACCATCTCAACCTTCACGAAACCACACCCCTGCCAACTACCATATAACCTCTTCATCAACCCATCATCATCACCCTCATCTTCTCCAGAACTCCATCACTTGCACCACCACACCCAACCACCCAACATCTTCATCAGTCCAAACTCCACAAACCCAACTAAACAACCCCTACATCCTCAACTACTTCCATCATCAACCACCACCCTCCTCCAAACCTCCCATTTTCACCAAACCGTGAGACCACCCATTCTGCCGCCCTCACCTGGAGACAGAACCACTTGCTCCAGCCCGCGCAAGCAAGCCTCCATCTCCCTCTTCACGCAGCAACCTACCATCACCACAACCATCCAACCACTCACCTTCATCTTCCACGTACAGGCCATTGTGAACCTCCACGTCCAACCTACACCGTGAAGCTCCACCTCTGCTCACCATCTCATCTTCACCACCCAGCAACCTCCAAAGCCACCGAGTTGACTCACCAAGTTTCCATCTTCACGTCAAACTCCATCACTCAATCATCAACCCATTATCACATCAACTCCATCAGCCTACCCTTCACCCACATCATCCCATGCATACGTAACCATTCTCATCCTTCAAGCTCCCACTCTCCACCATTCTCATCACTTCCACGTCTTCCAAACCGTAACCCCTGCACCACCCATCACCCTTCAACCCTTCATCCTTCTCCTCCCAACCTTCCATCCAATCTCTTCAACTTAACCCCCATCCTCATCTTCACCTTCCACCCGAACCCACATCCCTCTCCACCGTAACACGTCCAAACAACCCATCCAGCCCTCCATGCACTAAATCCTCCATGCACCGTAGCCACCGTACTCACCATATCTGCAACTAGCCACTGTTGTCTTCGCGTCATCCTCCGTACAGCAACCACGCAAGCACCATTCCAAGCCAGCAACTCACCGGACCACGACCTAGCAGCGTCACCAGCCGGCCACCCCTGCTCTTGGTTTCTGGCTCTGCAAGTTTACTTACAGTAACTTTCCCCCCCTTTTGTTTCGGTTTTAGTAGCTTTATATACCTATATATATGTATATGTATAGCTCGGGTCATTCAAACAAAAAACGTAATATGCATGGTAATTTGGCCTGACGTAATATGCATGGTAGCCCTTCAGTGGTTTTTTTTTTGTAGTTTAAAAACTTAGCAAAAAAAAAAATATAATAATAATAATAAATGTAGAGACAAGTATGTGTAAAACAAAAAATAATAATACAAAAAAAAAAACAAAAAATGTATCAAGAAAAAAATGAGAAAAAGTAAAAAAATAAAAAATAAAAAATAAAAAAAGGGTTTATGAGGAAGTTTGAAACCGAACACCATGTTCATGTGGTATCATGTTTTTTTAAAAAATATATATATATATAAAAAAAATGAAAAGATAAAGACAAGATAAAAAATGAAAAATATAAAAATAAAAATAAAACAAAAAAAATATAAAAATAAAAATAAATCAGAAAATAAAAGGGGAATAATAAAAATAAAAAATGTTTTGAGTTTAATTGGTTGTGTTACTTGGAATTATTGCTTGTTTGATAGTATTTATTTAATTTAATTGTGTATTTTATTTTATGTCTTAGTGACTAATAGGAAGCCAAAATAAAAATAAAAAAATAATTGAAAAATAAAAAATAAAGAAAATAAAAATGAAAAAAATCTGAAAATTGTTAAAAATAAAAATAAAACTTATTTTGAGTTGTTTGGTTTGTAATGCTTATATTTTTTGTTTTTTTGTTTTTTTGTATTTACTTAGTTCATGAAAAATTACGTTTACTTGTTTGTTCTGGTATTTTCTTAAAAAAAAAAATCTTTTAATCAATGCAATGACCACTAATGTTGGTTGAATAACGGATGTTATTTTCAATGTCAGTTGGATCATAAGGGTTTATTGAGTAGTCTAGTGCTAACTTGAATCCTGTGCAAGAAAATAAAAATAAAAAATCTTTTAATCCATGCAGTGACCAACGAGGATGATTGAATAGCAAATGTTATCTTCATTATCTTTTGGATCATAAGGGTTTATTGAGTAGCCTAGTGCTAACTTGAATCCTGTGCAAGAATGGATTCGCTTTCAAATAATTTTTTTTTAAAATTAAAATCAATTAACTCACACTTATTTTATAAAGAATTACGTGACTTTGATTTCCTCATTGCACCTGAGGATACGTAGGAGCGGGATTCATATTCCGTCAAGCAAAATTTTTTTTTTCATAATTTATTTGTTTATTTTATTTTTTACAGAAATGGGTAAAACAAATATTTTCAAAGATTATTAAGAATTTGCATAATTAACTTAAGGTACCGTCTTAGGACGGGTGTGTTAGAGGTGTTGTGGGATTAAGTTTCCACCCTTCCCTACACATAACCGACTCCCGAATTCAATCTGGTTTCATAGACTAATTTTTCTTGGGTTTTCCAATTTTTCCTAATAAAAAAATAAAATTGGTGGCGACTCCTAATTAAATAATTTTTTTAATTTAAGTTGCTATTTCGCCGCGATTAAAATCGGTCGCGACAAACAGTAACACAAAAAGTGTGGTTGTGCATAAGAAGAATCGGAAACGGAAAAGATTGTCACGATTAAGATGACTAATTTGTTTGATAGTTATGAAGTTTGATCTGGGATAACTGTGATCAATGCAAACTGGATTTCGTTTAAACAAATTCTGCAACTTTTAAATATCTGGCTTTCTAGTTCTGTTGCCTCTTCTTGTCTTTGAAGTTGCAGCATCTATCAAGGATCAGCATACATCCTATCCCCATCAAAGAACTGTTATTACACAAAACTCTCAGGGGAATCACCAGGGACCCTGAGGCAGAAATTATTTATTGAATGAGTCAAAAATTGTGAATCATATTATTAAATATAAAAAAAATTTAAAGTTAGTAAATAAAGATGTATTTACCTTTAAATTATTTAGTGGATTAAGATCAAAATGTATTATTTAAAATTAAAGATAAATATACTCTTATTTGTTCATTTTAAAAAATATTTTTCTTTTATTATATAAGAAGATTTATGAATAAAGTAAAAAAGTAAAAAAAAATATCTATATTAGATATTAAATGCATCACAATAGTAGTTGTTATTTACATTATGATTTATAGGCAAAATAAAATAATATATATATATATTTTAAAAAATGAAAAAAAGTGAAATTAAAAGTGAGAGGAACTAGTAGATTTATTATATAAAAATTAAAAATTAATAGAAAGATGAGTTAAAATTGTAATATCAATGTATATAAAATAATAAAAAAATCATATGTCAAATACATATCAAAAGTAAGCTCTTTTAACTTTACTATTTTTATCTTTGATATAATTATACTTGATCTCATATGAAGTTAGTGTTTATAATATTGATACTCTTTTTGTTTGAGAAATTACTCATACCTCATTTGCTTTATATTTTCAATAGAATTTTGTGTAATGTTTGCACATAAAGTAGAGGAGGTATATGTAATTTCGCATATAAATAAGGGTGTTGAAATGTAATAACAATATATAAAATTAGATATGTAGGTATAATTTTTAAATAAGAGTTTCATTATAATAAATACTAATTTTATAAAAAAATTGATATAATTATGTTTTTATCTTTTAATAAATTAAATTAAATTATTACTACTTTAAAAAAATTAATGAAAAAGGGGGGCCGAGGCCCATGCTCACCCCCCCTTAGATACGTCCCTAGGAATCATGAGAATGTTGCCACGACATGTATATGGAAGCAAAGGGTTTTGCAGGTGGTGTCTCGATGATTTAGGCTATACTTAACTATGGAGACTGGAAGTTTGGTATAGTGTCAATATGGTTGTGCATTTGGGTCTTCGTATTGGAATTACAAGGGTTTCGTATTGATGCTTTGGTCGAGGAACAACAAGGGGTTTGGCCATGGTGCGGTATGATGGTCCATGACATATTTGAACTGCATGGGGTTTCGTATAAGTGTTTTGGTTAAGTTTGGTGCCAAATAGGAGTTGACATAGCACAGTGAGCTACGGTAGTCGGAAGAGAGGGAAAGACAGTAAAGAGCAGTAATTGGGGTGACTCAGTTTGACTTTAAAGGGCTATGAAAATCACTTTTTTGGCTTGAAAGGTATGGAATAAAAAGGGCTTTTAACTTGGATGGAAGAATGTTGATTGAGTTGTACGTTTTTGTGATAACAAGAAAAAGAATTTGGTTGTAGATGGTGGTGATTTTGTTTAATGATTGTGTTAGAACTAAAAGTGCACGAGTGGATGGTAGTGGTGGTGGTTTTAGCCGTTAATGAAGATGTATTTAATTATTTATCAAGAGTATATATACATATATATATATATATTATTAATAGAAATCATAATTTTTCCCTTCCCTGTATTATGAGATGCAAATCTAGTAATTCTATAATATCTATATACATATCTATATCTATAATAATATAGTAATAATATCCGCACCAATAAAAATAAGATATATATTATAAACGAATGATAATCTGAATGAGAAAAGTAATATATCTCAACATGAGATTTAGCTTTAGACAAGAAAATATATATTTCAATGAAAAAAGAAATTTTAGAATAATAAGATGAAGTATAAGAAATAAACAACTAAAACAAAACAATCTTATGAATCTATCAGCAAAATAAGGTGCTACTGCACGTATCTATAGCCACCATAGCAAATCGTCGGATTCCAATGGCACTCTGCAATTCGCACGTTCCAATCAAACATCTCACTGCCTATTCCTAGTCAAGAACAAGTTTGGGCAGTGCCTAAAACTCTTCACACTTGTGTGTTTGTACACGTCACAACCCCTCTTGGTGCCAACACAATAATCTCCACTCTCTTTTTTTGTTTTTTGGTTTGAATAATCTCCACTTTCTATGTAGTTATTTCTATACAGAGATTGGTACCTTCAAGATATGGCTTAACCTCAACTTCTGCTGACTTTCTTCAATGAGGAATTCTTAAAATAAAGGCAAGGAATAGAACTCAATAAATTGTACTTCTGATAATAACTTATACTCTGAAAATTTACGCCAGGTCATTTTGTTTCCGCTATATTGATTTTTGAACAGGCACCCTACATGTATTTACCTAATAGATGAAAGCTATTCCTCTTCGTGTGCTCGTTGTTTTCCATGAAAAGAGATTTTCTAGAGTAAGATGCAGAGCAAAAAGGCAAGTGGGAGAGACAAATAACAGATCGATGCAATTATCATTAGCCATTGCTAACATTTACTTACGGATAAAACACTAATGCTTCAACTCTAGTATGTTTCAGCATTGGAGGATATTCTTGCTTCTGTAAAGGAGTTTATCAATACAATGTTCAATACTAACTATTAATTTTTAGCTGTTTAGCATAGTAATCGCAATGCGTTTCCAGCAATGATGTAAAATGCACATTAATTTTTCCTACGGGGCATTCTCAGAATAGAGGCATAAAAAATCCAGTAACTACTACTTCCAGTGGTATTTTTTTTCCCTATAAAGTGATTTTTTTTTTCATTGCATATCCAATCTCTTTATTTGCATCATTAACAGGAGTTATTGCAATTTATATGTTCATAGAAAAGGAGATGGAAAGAGAGGTAAAAACACAACAATACAATTTAAAGAAAATCAGCCCTACATAATTTTGACTAGCTTTTGCTGACATTCACACGAAGAATCACAAATACTTGAACTCCAGTATGCTCTAGCATTGGTGTATGTTTATTGCCTCTGTAATTGAGCATTTAATAATTGATACAAGTTTATCAACACAACTATCATTCTTACAATTCTGAATTTGACTTATTAAAGACAACCAAAAAAATTATACAAATGACCATTTGCAGGAACCAATTATACAAAAATTTAAAATCTATCACAGTTCTCAGATACTGACAATTGTTAAAAACATACGGTTTTGAGGTAGCTGAAGCCTGTTAAGACAATATAGAGCACTTTTCAAGGAAAATCCTTGCGTGACGAACCAAAACTAAATCAGACACATCCAATAGAGTTATACAGTTATACTAACTGTGGTCTGAGAGGAGGAGCCAATTCAGTTCAAGATTCCAACACTTCTTGAAGTCCTGAAACTGTCAAATGCCAACAACAGAAGTGTAAGATATAAATATCTTAGAACTACAATACCTATAATGATGCTTTCATTATAGACCAACGAAGTAGAGAAGTTATGATACTTAGAATACGAAATAATATCTTCTAAGAATTATCGGGCAAAATATATATATATATATATATATATATATATATATATATATATATATATTTGTAGCATGTTAAAAAAGAAAAGACACCTACAACATACCATTATTTGAAAAGGATATAGGACTGTAGTGCTACGTCATGATTGTCACCCTCACTATGACTTCAGTCCAACTACACACACTGGCAAGGGACAATTTTGATCAGTTTAATTAGCAAACATATAAGCAGGCAAGTAAGAAGGAATAGCTAAATTGTACGTAGGGCATTATAAACAAGCCTACACAAAACACACATATAGTATGAAATAGTAAAATCTAAACTAAAATCAGTTATATGCAAGGATGAAATGTAATTTCAAACTTGATATGGTAGCAAAATTTTACAATAATATTAGTGAGAAGCAACGGGGATAACTGGGAGAAAGGTAAATGTAGACGAATACATATTTCACTAACAACTACCATTTGTTTTTTTTTTTTTTTTGATAAAAGTAACAGCTACCAAAAATTATTTGGCATATTTATATAAAGAAACATCAATATATAAATTATGTTTCAATATTGGTTGATGCCCTTGTATTGAATGTACAGAACATTTAATAGAAGTTTTTCAATAACATTTCTTGAATTATTACTGTCCACAACATGCATACTATTAGCACAACAGAGGCAATACAATTTAGATATAATTTACCATTTGAACCATAATAATTAAAAATTCTTAGGTATTGACTACTACAAGAAACATTCCAATTCCACCTGACATCTATTAGGACAACAAAGAAGGGTTTTGTTTGGGTACAATCCCTTGCATGGTGGTTCACAATTAAATTAGAGACCTTTGATAGAATATTTTTCTTACTCTAATCTGATGAAATAAATTAATATCTTGACTCTAAGATTTCTTTTTATTCTCAACCTGCCAGATTCCAAAACGTGTGTAGAAAATATACATCTTAGAATCACAATATACTCTAAGTATTGAAAAGTAACCAGAAAGCAATCTTCTTTGTACGTAATATCAAGATACATAATATACTTTTAAGACATGAAAATTTTATTATTTATGTATCTTGTAATATAGTTTATAACCATATTCTTCATTCCACATATAGTTCCATAATAATTGCATCTGAAAATGGGAACCATGCTAAAAAAAAGTACCTAGGCTTATAGGCATAATAAACAATTTATAGGAATTGAAACAACAGAAGGAGAAAAGAAGAAGAGGAGTGCTTGGTCTGGATCTTCCATGTCATTAAAAATTCAGTCCAATCACACCTTGTTATTAGTGCCATATTGATATAGTTTTATGAGCAATCATATAAGCAGCCAAGTCTAAATAAATAGCTAGGCTTTCTACAGTAAGAGTTATAAGAAGCTAGTAGGAGGAAAAAAAGCAGCATGAACGTTTCAAAAAAAGAAAACCACCAGATATCTGCCTAAAAGAAGCAGTTTTTAGACTTTATTTTGTGTCAAAAGTTTGCTCCAGTTGAACCTCAACTTTGGAACAACTGCTCATATTATGCATCAACACTTAATTTTTGTAACAAATTTTGAAAGGAAGATCAAGTTATAAATTCACCATGCTTGAAAGCTTTCTAAGGATATAGGTCAAGTTATACAGTCAGGTGAATGATCAACTTACCATGGAAAGCACGTAGAATCTTTAGCAAATCTTCAATGTTCCATGCCTTATTTGTATGTGTCATGAAAAAAATTAAAATAAAATAAAATAACTTGTAGATAAATATATTAATTGTAGCCATAAGACAGAGTGAAGGCCAAACAAACTAGACAAGCATAGGAAGAAAAGGCTATAATCTGAATGTAATAATTCGAGCTAATTGATGTACGATATGTTTAATCATAATTTATAAGATTTCATGCCTTGTAAATTTTAAGATCAAATTAGATTGTAACTAAAAGAAAAATGAAGTTTAGCATTAAGTAGATAACTTAGATCTTACCTCCCTAAAAAATAAATAAGTTGGGGACATGAGAAATCTTAGGCCAATCCTCGCCCACTTCCTCCCTGCATCTTTCCTCTAGTTGCGGACAAAACATTATTCCGAGTGTTTGCAAAGATGTCAGACGACGCATCCCTTGGGGCAAAGACGTCAACTTAGGGCAGTCGTCGATTGTTAAAAACTGCAATGATTGTCCAAGGCTGGCTATCCATTCCGGTAAATTTGTCAAATTGGCACAATACTTAATTTCAAGCATTCTTAAAGTGGTGACATGCTGAAGCCCATCGGGTAGAGACTCCATTCTCGGAAGTCTTGACAACTTCAACTCACTAAGGTTCTGAAGTTGCTTCCATTGCATACCATAAGCACCATCCTGATAGAGCTTTTCGAGAGATGGAAAGAACGGTGATGAACTATCATCACTGTCATCCTTGTCAATCCACTCTAGACACGGCAAATTACGAAGTACGAGACTCTTGAGTTGCGGCAACAGATGCAATGGTGGCAGATTTTGCAATCTTGTGCAACCAATTATAGAAATGCGAAGCAAATTTGTGAATGAGCAAACCCAACCAGAGATCATCACAGCACCAAATCCAATTATCTTTAACCTCTTTATGTTGTGATGAGGATGTAGGCCCTCCAGAATTATATTATCTTTAGCCAACTCACTATCATTGCCATCATGTTCCGTGTCCCAAGTCAATGTCAACTCATCAATATTCGACTTCTCCCTTAAATTGATATCCTTCACTTCCGTTGTGTTACACCTCAAGCATTCCAAGCCTTTGATTTCTAGCCTTCCTCTCAAATTGTTCAATCCACTAAGTTCACGTGCTCCACCACTATGTCTAGAAGATGTATCTAACACAAACAATGACAACGTTTGAAGATTAGTTAATTGCCCTATCCCACGTGGCATACAAATCAATTTAGAACAACCGTCCAACTCAAGATGCCGAAGTCTTGTCAACTTCCAAAGATCTCTGGGCAACTCTCTCAACATATCACAACCATCGAGTATAAGTGTTTGCAAGTTATATAACTTGGTTATTGATCCTGGGAGCACCTCAATCTTACGATTACATGAAAGATCAAGATACCGTAGATGTTTCAGCCTACCTATACAAGTTGGCAGCGTCCTCCAACATAAGCAGTTAAGATCCAAAACACGCAGTTGATCAAAACTTGACATAATCAAATTACAAGCTGACTCTTCAAGTGATACTTCACCTAATGCTAAATATGTTTCTACTTGCCGCGGCAATAGAAATGTTCTTAATTTGATTGCCTTGAGAAAGGAACTTGGAGCTTGCCATGTAGAATCCAAAGGAAAACCAAATGAAAGATGACGAGTTCGTTCATCAATTTGTTGTCCTTTTTCATGGACTATGACACAATCATTTCCTGAAACAAGCTCTGCCAAGTCATGCATAAGATCATGCATTTTGCACCCCCAGATATCACCATACTCATGTCTTTCTAAATCTTGAAAGAAAGATCCATGTGCTAAATTCATGAAGTACTCATTGCCAACATCTTCTAAACATATGCTGTCATCCGATGACTGAACAAACCCTTGTGCCACCCAAAGTTTAATCAACTGTGACCTTCTAATGTAATAATCTTTTGGAAACAATGAACAAAATGAAAAGCATTTTTTCAAGTAGAAGGGTAGATGATCATAGCTTAGTTTTATAAGTTGAAATACTTTATTGTCACCTTGTGCATCAATTTTCACTAGATCTTTGTCCTTGAAGTTTAACCAATCCTTTTCTGACTCCTTTGAATACATTAAGCTTCCAATACTTCTGATTGCAAGAGGAACTCCAGCACATTTTCTTACAATTTCTTTGCCAATTGCTATCAAATTTTGATTCTCCGGCATTTTCCCATTTTCAAATGCTAATTGAGTAAACAACTTCCAACTCTGTTCTTCATCTAAACCCTTCAGAGGGAGGGACAAAGATGTGCCGGTTATCTTGGCCACCTTCTCACTTCTAGTGGTTATTATTATTTTACTTCCTTTTCCTCCATTCTTCAACAAAGCCATTAATTGAAGCCAAAGCTCACGATCTTCATTCCATATGTCATCTAAGACAAGTAAATATCTCTTTCCCTCAATTTTTTTCCGGAGATCCAGTTGCACTTGATCCATCTCATCATTAGTTTTAGATTCTATGATCTTCATAGCAATGGCTTTCACGTCAAAATCATCAGATACACACACCCACTTTTTCAACTCAAAATGTCCTTGAACTGCCATATCATTATATACAAGTTGAGCAAGTGCAGTCTTTCCAAGTCCTCCAATTCCAATGATGGAAATAATGGAAACATTCTCTTTTATATCCATATTGGAGTTCAAAAGAAACTCGACAACGTCCGTCTTCTCCTTCTCTCTTCCAATAGCATCTTCTTCAGGGATGAAGGAATGAGTTTGTCTTTGTTTTTCAACTCGTTGCTCAGGAGTGCGATTAGTAAAGTGGAACCTTTTTCCATCAACATTAATGGCCTTTAGTTTCTCCCCCACTTCCTTAATTTTATGAACCATTTTGAAAGAAAACACAAGCTGGTTGGATGATGAGAAAAAGATACGGAGCTTCTTTGCTTTCTTACCTCTAGTCATCACTTCTCGTCTCAATTGTTCAGTGGAGAAGTCATCCAGCAAGTCATCAGCATCATCAACGGCATCTTTGAGCTTCTCCACCCAGACTTCAACTTGTTCGCTGGTGTCCTGCTGCTTCTCTGCATCCCGAACCACAGCTTTGATTTTCGACATAGTATCCATGAGCCTTCGAAGATCATCTCTCACGTTCCAGCTTTCCAAAGCCAAAGAGCCCAGCTTCCCGATCAATTTCTCGATGATGTTAAACAAAAGACCTTCAGCCATTTTTTCAGAAGTGAAGAAAGTGCACAAGTTTTGTGAGATTGAATGCACAACACAAGTTTTCAGAGTGAAGAGTGTTTCCTTTTCAAAGTGGTGATCTGTGTTTTTAGAAGATGCCGTATTAATTAACAAAGCGCAGGTCAATAATGATGGGCTATACCTATATTAATTAATTTTGGGTTAAATGGACTATATTAATTTATGCTGAAAAATCACCAGTGTCGGTAATTTATTTATTTATTTGGTGTGAATCCCCCCATATCACATGATGATGTTTCGTCTCATTTGATACGGCACTTTGTTTTATAAAACATGCCTATCAAACATGCATTGGATTCTTTTATAGTACTGAATTACAACAGTTTGTGTTTTGACAATTGATAAACACGCCTGCCAGTCTGTCTGCCACTAACGCCTTCACATCATCTTGTTTTGTCTCATATGATAAACCAACCATGTTTTGGCACCGCACTTATCTTTATTGCCATTAATTCAATAATTTATGTTATTGCTCTCCAAACTTGAATCATCACTTTGGTTTATTAGAGAAAGTTTTACTCACTGCCTATTATATTAATTGTTACGTCCATCATTAAGTAGTTCATATGTAAAAATATATGTTTATAGCTTAGAGTATTTTTCACATGAGTCCAATAATTTTATTATGTTTAATGATAAATAGAAGGTCTATAAATAAACAGTATCTTTTATTTTTTTACAAAATAAACCGTACTTATAATAGAAAATACCTAATTAAAAATTACTCATACTGCTAAAAATTCTCAGATTACAAATGGCAAAACCCATCATAATGTAGTAAAACACCATGGCAATTAAAATTACTGTATTAAAAGATGCTATAAACCACAATATTAATTATAGAAATATTTGTATAAATTTGATCTGTACAAACTATATTTAAAAGATGCTCTAAACCATAATATTAATTGTAAAAATATTTATATAAATTTGATCTACATAAATTATATAAATTAAGACAATCAATAAATGATATATTATTATTTTTAATATATAATATTTATATAATATAAAAATTTATAAAATTATTAAATATTAATTAATTTAATCCACTGAACTAAATAAACTTGAATATTTCTCAATTAATTGGCAAAGAATCAATGAAAAATAAAATCAAATGATAACGTATTGTATTGATCGGTACTACACTTAATTTTGTTGTGACAATTGACAAAGACTTGTCATCTTTTTTCCAATAAAGACGTACACCACATGACATTAATAATATCTTGGTTTTTTATTTGAAATTGAAAAGTAGATTTTAGAAAAAAAAATCATCTCAAATTTTAAGACATTTTTAACATCACTTTTTACATTAATTAGTAATATATAAATTTATATATAATTATAATACATATTAATAGATTAATATCTGTTATTAATTTAAATTTATAACTATTAATTTGTATAAAAAGTAGTGTAAAACTTTACGTGAAAAAAATTAATACTCTAAAATTTATTCAACTACATAAAGCATATCATGAGAATTATTATAATTTATAAGCATCCGGTGAGGGCATCTTGCCATTTTCGTACCAAAGCGCAATAATTGAGTGTATTTAGATTATAATTTGTAAATTTAAGATTGGGTTAACTTAATTTTATAAATTTAATTTTGATTAAAAAGAAGTTTACAGTAATATGATTTAATTTTGAGATTGAGTTAATTTAATTTTTTAAATTTAATTTTGACTAAAAAGAAATTTATAATAACATGATTTATATTTAAATTTTTTTATCTTAAAAATAATTTTAACAAAATAAATGTTATTTAAATGATATTAATCAAAATTATTTTTGAATGTTTAATTACTGAAAATGATATGAATTTTATATTATAACATTAATATTATCCTTTTATTTCATTTTAATATTTTTTAATGTACTTAAATAATATAGGGAGAGGGAGAACTAATATAAATAAAAAAAGCAACAAAATGCATAAATTATATTTATAAAAAATTATAACTACATTTAAATACACATAAAAAATATAGTTAAATAAAAATTTTAAAATTCAAATTAGATAAAAAAAAAATGTTGAAGTGAAATTTAATGTTATATTGACTACAAATTAGTATTACAATATTATTAAAATAATATTTAATATTAATTATAAAAATATATTTATCTATGGATACATAAACAAATTTTTTTCAATGTAAAACTAATAAAATATTACTTTTCTATTTTAGAGATTAAACTTAAATTTATACTCAAATTTTATTTTAAAAAAAAATTATCAAATATATTAATATGACATTCAAGATTCGTTTAAAAAAATACAAACATAATTCTAAGATAGTAAATTCAAAGAGAAATATTTTATATATAATTTTTATACTAATATAATATTTATATCATATGGTAATATAAGAGAAATATAAAATTATTTTATATATAATTATAATATTTTTCTAAAATATAAAATAAATTTATGAATAAATTAAAAAAACAAATATATAAAATTAAATAAATAACGAAACGAAAATTCAAATCCACATACGTACTGGACGAGGTGTACTATGTGGATATCTAAAATATAAGCATTTCAGATTTGATATTTTTACATATATACTTTTTTTACATTTTTTTAATATTATTTATTATAATTTTTTTATTAAATTAAACACTTTTAAAAAATATATTAATAATACATACAATTCTAAAAAAATATAATATTCTTTTTCCTAAGCATTAGGGTGGGGGACATCTTGCCATTAAGTGCAGTAATTGAATAAGGACATGGTGGACGAGATGGACCATGTGGGTGTGGCTCTCCATTATATGAATTGGGTGGGGGGCCCGGGGGCATCTTGCCATCTTCCTACCAACGTACAATAATTGAATGAGGACCTGGTAGACTTGATGGATCAATTTCTCCGCCATCTTGAACACGAGCTTCAGCCTCTTTTTTTTATAATGTTTGATGTACATCAAAAATATATTTACGATATATTTATTATATATTTATGTAAAAGAGATATTAAATTATATTATATATGATTAAAATATTTTTATAAAATATAAAATAAATTTGTATAAAAATTAAATGAATAACGAAATTATTTTTTATTTTCAGATGATTGAGCGAACAAGGTTCTCTTAGTTTTGCAAGATGAATCCACCCAACAGAGTGGTCATTTGTTGTGCTATATTAATTAACAAAGCGCTGGTCAACAATGATGAGCTATACCAATGTTTTAACAATTGATAAACACACTTGCCAGTCTGTCTGCCATAACGCAATCACACCATCACGTTTTGTCTCATATGATAAACCAACCATGTTTTGGCACCGCACTTATCTTTATTGCCATTAATTTTATAATTTATGCTATTGCTCTCTAAACTTGAATCATCACTTTGGTTTATTAGAGAAATGTTTAGTCACTGTTTACTATATTAATTGTTACGTACATCATTAAGTAGTTCATATGTATAAAAATATGTTTAAAGATTAGCGTATTTTTCACATGAGTCCTATAGTTTTATATATGTTTAATGATAAATAAAAGGTTTATAAATAAACAGTATCTTTTATATTCTTTTACAAAATAAACTATACTTATAATAGAAAATACCTAACTAAAAATTATTCACACTACTAAAAATTCTCAAATTACTAATGGCAAAACCCATCAATAATGTAGTAAAACTCCATGGCAATTAAAATTACTGTATTTAAAAGATTGTCTAAACCACAATATTAATTAAAGAAATATTTGTATAGATTTAATTTATACAAATTATATAAATTAAATTAATTAATAAGTGATATATTATCATTTTTAATATAAAATAATTATATAACATAAAAATTTATAAAATTATTAAATATTAATTTTTTAATTAATATAATTAAATAGACTTGAGTATTTCTATATTAATTGACAAAGACTTAAAGAAAAATAAAATCACATGATAACGTATTGTATTGATTGATACTGCACTTAATTATGTTGTGACAAGTGACGAAGACGTGTCATCTTTTTTCCAATAAAGACGTACACCACAGGATGTTAAAAAAATCTTGATTTTTTATGTCAAAATTGAAAAGTAGATTTTAGAAAAATAATTATCTCAATTCTCAAGACATTTTTAACATTATTTTTAACACTAATTAATAATATAAAAATTTATTGTTAATAATAATATATATTAATAGATTAATATATGTTATTAATTTAAATTTATAATTATTAATTTATGTAAAAAGTAATATAAAACTTTATGTGAAAAAAATTAAAACTCTAAAATTTATTCAACTACATAAAACATATCATGAGGACTATTATAATTTATAAGCTTCGGGTGAGGGCATCTTGTCATATTCGTATCGAAGTGCAATAATTGAGTATGTGTGGATTATAATTTATAAATTTAAATTTGAATTAATTAAATTTTTTAAATTTAATTTTAATTAAAAAAATTATAATAACATAATTTATATTTAAATTTTGTTATCTCAAATACAATTTTGATAAAATAAACATTATTTGATTAATATTAATTAAAATTATTTTTAAATATATAATTATTAAAAATGATATAAATTTTATATTGTAACATTAATATTAATCTTTTGTTTCATTTTATTATTTTTTAAAATACTTAAACAATATATATATAGCTAATATAAATAAAAAAGCAACAAAATACATAAATTATTTTTGTAAATAATTATAATTAAATTTAAATATATATAAAAAATATAATTAAATTAAAATTTTAAAATTCAAGATAAATTAAAAAGATGTAGAAGTCAAGTTTATATCATATTAATTATAAATTAGTATTAAAATATTATTAAAATATATTTAACAATAATTATAAAAATATATTTATCTATACACATAAATAAATTTTGTTCTCAACGTAAAAGTAACAAAATATTATTTTTTTATTTAAAAGACTAAACTTAAATTTACACTCAATTTTAATTCTAAAGTAAAATTACCAAAAAGACAAACATAATTCTAAGATTGCAAATCCAAACACACATACGTGGTGAACGAGATGTACCATGTGGATAGCTAAAATATAAGCATTTAGGTGGGGGGCATCTTGCCATTAAGTGCAATAAATGAATAAGGACAGAGTAGACGAGATGTACCATGTGGCTCTCCCTTACGACCATGTTTAGAAAAGATTAATTCTTTCTCAAATAGTTATTTTTAAAAGATTAAATTATTTTATAAAATAATTATTATATTTAAATAAAAAAATTATTTTTTAAAAAAATTTACATAAAATTCAATATAATTTTTTTTAACTAATAATCATAAGTTAAAAATTGAAGTTTATAATTTTAATTTATAAATTATTTCTTACACTTTGATATGTAAATATTATTTTATCTTCAATTAAATATTTTTTTTAATCATTCTATATTTATTTTAATAATTTAATACATAAAAATGATTCTTTTTTATATCATCTAAACGAATCATATTAACTTAAAATCGCTTTCGCTTAATGCATCCAAATATAAAAATGAATCGATTATAATCAATTATAACAATAATCGATTATAATTGATTATAATAATCGATTATCAGCATAATCGATAATTTTCAATTTTCTCAAACAAATCCTATATGCATTGTGTGGGGGCATCCTGCCATATTCCCATCAACGTGCAATAACTGAATGAGGACTCGGTAATAAAGGTGTAAATTGATTTAGATAATTGATCATTTTGATTAATTTAAATTGAATTAATTAAATTAATTTAATTTAATTTAAGTAATTGATTAGTTTGGATAAAATTTAAATTAATTAAAATTTAATTAGTTTGATTTTTTAATTTAAAATTTTAAAATTAAACTAAATTGAACTAAATCAAATCATATATTTATATATTTTATTTTTAAAAAATATTTATGCTACAATGTTTTTTGGCTATTATTTGTTTCTTTTTTATTTTTTATAATATTTTCTCAGTTTCTAACTTTTAAAACGTCATTTTCGTTCAACATAGAAGGTTAGAAAACTTCTCTGTCAAAATGTTCGGCTTCTTTCACCAAAGATTCTAGCTTCGCCGAATATCTTTATCGCAGACTTATTCTAAAAACTCTTGGAGATGTGAAAAGCTTAAAAATTTTGGATCTTTCTTTCAACCAACTCTCTAGATTCATTCCTATTGAACTTCAAAATTTACATATCATTCAATTTTTGAACCTCTCTTATAATAATTTAGAAGGAACTATTCCTAATGGTGGAGTTTTTCAAAATCTTTCTGTTATCCATTTTGAAAGTAATAAAAAATTTTGTTTGTATTTTACATGTGAACCTCATGGTCATGGAAGAAAGCATGTTAGACATTACATCATCATAACCACAGTGGTAACACTGATACTATGTCTAACTATTTGCTTGCTACTATACATAAAAAACAAAAAAATGAAAGTAACAGTAACAACATCATCTAAACTTGAAAGCTTGGAAACGATGAATTGACTTTAAATGCTCTAATATTGACTTTAAAAACAATGAATTTCTGGTTCTAATTTATGAGTACTTAAGTAATAGGAGCTTAGAAGATTAGATTAAGGGAAAGAGAAAGCATGCAAATAAAAATGAGTTGAACCTTACGTAGAGACTAGATATAGATATTGATGCTGTTTGTACATTAGATTACCTGTACAATGATAGTGAAATTCGTATTGTGCATTGTGATTTGAAACCCAACAACATTCTCTTGGATGAAAATATGACTGCAAATGTTAGAATATTTGGATTCGCCAGGTTGCTGATTCAAAGTTCAACTAATAAAGTCTTCATTAACTCCACTCATGTCCTTAAGGGTTTAATTGGTTACATATATACCTCCAGATTAGTAATCTCACAACTTTATCTTAATTGAATAGTAGTAATATACAACTTATCAAGTTAAATATCTCTTGAAGAATTTTTCAACTTATTCAAATATAATTTCTTAATACAAATATCAATATGTTTTTTTGTTCTCTCTTTATAAATCTTTTAATACACATTCTAAAACATGAAATAATTATTAGTGTTCAAATCAATAAGTTTGATACTATTTCTAGAAATTTTTTTCATAAGTTTATTTTTTTTTGTTATAAAAATTTAATCATTTAATTAATTTTTGAATTAAAAAAATGGTCAACCCGATCATGCGAACTAAACCAATTCATAGGTGTTCGGTTTAGTTTGGTTCGGATTTGACTATCAAAAAATATGAAAACCAAACCAAACCAAACTAATTAATTTTGATTGGTTCAAATTTATTTTTTCTCAAAAATTAAATCAAACTACACACTTACACGCCTACTTGGTAAAGTAAATGGACCATCACAAACAGTCGAAAAAAAATTTTATATAGTTTTTATATGTTTAAATTTGATCACAAACTACAAGGATTATATAATTTTTTATAAAAGTTATTTATTTAGAATTTAAAATTCAACTCTTATATTATTATCATTAACAGTGCATATTTTTTTTTTACATTTCTCCCAATACCATTCATTATATTTATTTTTTCTTATCATTTTCTCTCACTTAATCAACACTATTGAAAATAATGTTAATAATCCTATACCCCTAAAAAGAGATGTAGGATAATCTTTATTCTTTAAAATTGCATCTTCATCTTAATCACAACCCTCCCTTTGTTGGTGGGAGAATTTTTTTTATTTAATCAAATACAATTTAACTCCTTCATAAGTTAATTGGGTAAGAATGATTATGTGTATCACACATACATTAAAAAAGCTTAACCTAATGAAATAAAATGCCAAAGTACAAAATTAATAATTTTAACACATAACAAGGCTTATCTAAAATCAATATATGTTTTAAAATGAACTAAAAAGTAACATAACAAGTGTAAAATAGCATAACAAGTATTAAATAAACATAAGTTTCAAATGAGTTAAAGTAATATAAAAAGTCCTATAAAAATAAAGAATAAGTCACATAAGCCAATTAAAATCAGTATCATTATAGATACCATATACAAAGAGGTGTCAATATAAACCGACTTGTTGTGAACCAAGCAAAATTCGAGGTCAGCCAAGCTAGGCCAAACTTGTTGCTAGTTGTGGGTTATGGCTAACCCATTAGCCCAAATTATTTTTTTCTAAAAAAAATTATTTAATTTTCAACATTTAAAAATTTCATTTTGATGTTTCATTTAATTGTTTTTTCTTTTGCACTGCTAAAATCTTATCAAACATCAAATAAAGAGTTTTTGTGATATAAATATTAATTTATATTAGAGTGTAAGGGTAAAACCCTTCACATATGATATAAAGTGTTTGATCTTTCTCTAAATAAAGAATAAGACATTGGGCCATTGGACTAGCCTACACTTGGACAAGTTGGGCAAAATTTTGTTTGAGCTTAAACTTTTTTAGCTAGTTCACAAATGTTGTCAGGTTATTCGATCTAACATGTCAGGTTAGGTCTATTTTAATAACCCTACAAATGAATTTTTGTAATCATTGACTTCATTGTTAAATTTTTCAAAAAACTTGTTGTCATCCAAGTAATGTATCAGTTTTTTTTATCACAATGGTATGTAAGATGTCTCATCAATTTCTCATCTCTGTTGTGTTTGGTCATATTATCGATATGACCATAATTACTACACTTAAATTTAATTAGTTACACACGAAAGAGAGTAGAAAACATTCTAAAATGATACCAAGGATCTCTATATCATGACTTTGCATTTTTTTTTAAAAAAATCAATGTGAATTTGGTTGGATTTTGAGGATTGGGAAAGTCTCAACAGCAACCCGACCCATTAACAACATATTGAGTATTTTTAACCAAACCTAATCCACGAACTTAAATCAACTTATTATTTATAACTAACTTGAGTCAAAACTTATAAATTTGTGAGTTAATCCAACCAAAAGACACTCCTAATCCCAAATTAAAAAAAAAGCAATTGCAGTTTGATAAAGGGTGCATTTGGGTAAACTTTTAAAAAAATTGATTATAAAATAGTATAAATAATTGATTTTTTTAGAGATTTTTATGAAAAGTAGATGTTGTTTTACATTTGGATACAATTATAAAAAATATTTTTTTTTCTCTCTTTTCTATTACCTCTCTCCATAATTGATTTTTAAATAGTATAAATACTTGATTTTTTTAGAGATTTTTATGAAAAATAGATGTTATTTTAGAGACTTTTTATTTTATCTCTCTTCTATTACCTCTCTCCATAATTGATTATTTTGATAAGCAACTCATTCTTATTTTGTGATGAAAAACATTTCCCATTTGGCTAACAAGCCAAACCTTGTTTGCGGATAGTCACAATTGGAATCGCAGGGAAAGGCAACTGAATTTTTAAAAATAAAAATAATGTGGAAGAGTAGCCAACAATTTTATTTGGTTAGGAAAAAGTTGAAAACTTGAAAAAAAATAAAACATAATTTGCAAAATCAAAGTCAGATTTGGGAGTCAATTATGTATAGATAATGATAGAAACTTAATTCCACTATACACCTATATATTCGTCTTTAAACTATTATCCTAAAGTTAATTAAGAATTAAAGTACAATATTTACAAGAAAACCATAATATAAAAATAAAATAAAAATTAAACTATTTTCAATTTAAGAAATACTAAAAAAATTAAAGACTAAACTATGAAAACTTACAGTTTGCCTTCTATATAATAAATATTTCATGTCTACATACTTTAAGTGTAATAAAAAACTTAAAGTCACATAACTCCTTAAAAAAATATATGTGAGTTAATTAATTTTAATTTAAAAAATTAAAAATTGCTCGAGAAAAAAAATTTAACAACAAGTTAATTAAACAAAACAATATGTCAAGAATATAGTCAATCAAGGGAATTAACAAGACAAATCAAATGAATGATCAAAGAAAATAAACTAAACCAACTAATGAATTGAGTTTCTTTTTTATTTTCAATTTTTAATTTTTTGGCATTTTCTGTATTTTAATTTTATTTGATATTTTTGAAAGCTCGACTAATTCAAGCAGGTCCAACCCACTTAAGAAAAATAAATAAAGAAAAACTAACCCACAAACTCACCTAAGCTTAAATGATTCAGACCCAACTAAAGTCTTTAATCAACGAAATCAGGCAAAATTTCTCACCCAAGTCTATACTAAACCGAAGAAGTCCATACTAACCCTTTAACTCTGCAACCCAAAGGCTATGTATGGCCTGTTATGGGTAGAGATGATCCTGTTTAGGTGATTACACCGTGAACGTTGTAGACTTTCGGAATGGGGGTTGGAGTGTTCTAGTGTTGTTGATTGTAATTCTGGGACTCGGTTGTTTTTTGTTGTAGTTTGGACTTTGGAGGTCTTGCTTCACGGTGGAAGGGAGGAAATGTGCTTATGGTGTTTGATTTCAATGGAATAGGAGCGAGGTGTGATTAGTATTTTTTTTATTAAAATTAATTAATTTAATTAACCATATGATGATCAATGGCAGAAGATTTTAGGGGCTCTTACTTTTTTTTGCTTTTATATTACCCTTCTTAAGAAAGTATCACAATTACATATATCAGATTATTCATTAATTTATCGTTAAAATTTAAAAAATGTTGTATTCTATATGTGCTAGATGTTCCATGAGAAGAGTGCTAAATGTTCGATATAATGCTTAAAGGAAATAAAATGATGTATTCTATATGTGCCCTTATGTTTCGAAAAAGGTTGTGCTTTCTAATGAATAATTTGAAAGGGATAATAATATAATCAGGTTCATTTTTTATTACTTTGCAAGGTCCTTAAAATGAAATCAGTAAATGAGTTTGAAATTTTTGGAAAGAACGAAGGCATGTTTATGAATAAATGGCTAAAATATAACCAAAGACAATTGATTATACTATGAGGATTGAAACTAAGCTGGTATATGATCTCATATAAGGTTATATTTGGTGCACATGATAGTATAGTATAAGATAAGATGATAGGATAGTATAAGATATGATAGCATAATTAATAGGATAAGACATAATCCTATCTTTTGTTTAATAACAAAAGGATAAATTAACTGATTGTATAATATTTTTTTTAAGACCAAAATATCCTTTAATATAAAAGTTAAAATAATTAAATAATAATAATAAAAAGCTTTATGGTGGTAGTGGTAGTGGTGATGGTAGTGGTGGCGGTAGCGGTGGTGGTGACGGTGGCGGCGGTGGTGGTGGTGGAGGTGGCAACCCCGGTGGTGGTGGGGATGGCGGCGGTGGTGGTGGTGGTGGTGGAGGTGGTGATGGTGATGGTGGTGGTGGCGGCGGCGATGACGGCGGCGGTGGTGGTGGTGGCGACGGTAGTGGTGGCGACACGGTAGTGATGGTGGCGACTATGGTGATGGTGGCGGCGGTGGTGGTGGTGGTGGTGGTGGTGGTGGTGATGGTGGCGACGGCGGTGGTGGTGGTGGCGGCGACCACGCGGCGGTGATGGTGGCGGTGGTGGTGGCGGCACGGTGGTGCCAGTGCTAGCAGCCGGTGGTGGTGTTGGCGGCAAGGTGGTGGTGGTGGTGGTGGTGATGGTGACGGTGGTAGCGGTGGCGGTGGTGGTGGTAGTGGTGGTGGCTGCGGCGGTGGTGGAGGTGGTGGTGATGGTGGTGATGATGGTGGTGATGGTGGTGGCGGCGGTGGTAGCGCAAGGGAGAAAAGTGATAAAAATGAAATTGAGGATAAGATTGGAATAGAAATCTTATCATGTCTTATCATGTACTAGGGGAGGGGATAGAGTTATCACCTTAGAATAGGATAAAATGACTTGACCTGATTTTATTATACTATCAGTTGAATGCACCAAACATTAAATAAGACTTGATAGTATTAGCTTATACTATCATGTCTTCTTTATACATGCACCAAACGTAACCTAAGAGTTTAAGAACACTACCATATAAAATAACTGATTATACTATGAATTATGACTATAACTCTAATAAGCTAATTAGAGACGGGACACAATTGTCCAATCCATCATCTTTGTCATCTTCCAATTTGAACCCACCTTTACCTACCCCCTTCTCAAGCTCATCATATATATGCATTCAGAACTTCATGCAACCCTGTCACCATTTGCCTAGTGCAGCTTCCCTTATGAACTTACCATTTGCTACAAAGTTCTTGAATGCACCAATGTGAAATTCTAGAAGAGCACTTGCCAATGGAGCTTTCCTTTCTTTTTCCATCCATGGAATTGATGGCCGACCCATTTGCCGTGATATTTCTTCTCCAGTTTGATCTTATCTTTCTTTGCTTTCTTCTTCGCAGGATTTTGAGAATCATTGGTGTGGTGGAGCCTTGTCATTTTGAATAGTTATATAGCACAACACCGTTAACGTTGTTAGACTAGGAGGAGTTTTTAGCTCTAGAAATAAATTTCACTGGGTATATTGCATCTTTTGAAGTTCTATTTGTAAAACGCACATGATGTATATTTAAAGGGGGTAAATAATATTTTAGCCTTAATTTATATATAAAGCACATGTAATCAGTATCCATAGTTTTCTAGTCTCTTCCTCTCATTTTGGAATAAATTTATTGAAATGTAATTAGATATAGGAGAATTTTAATGATACATTAAATAAATACCTAAGTTATGAATCTCTTTTTAACATTTGAATGGTCATTTTCCATAGTATTGTTATTAAGAATCTATTTATAAAAATGTGAATATTTCAAACATTACACTTAACTTTCTTGTTACCTTAGGCTTGTGAGATCACTTGACTATGCCGAAGTAGAAAATATGAAATAAGGTAAAGATAAACAAAATATTAATTTTTATAAAGAAATTCTTCTATCAAGTTAATTATTATCATATTATTTTGTGAGTGTATGTATATGTAGTCATAAAAATGATAAAATTCAAAATATAAAGAAAAAGAATAACTGAAATAAAAATTTAATTTTAGTTTTTGAATAAACAAAAAAAAAAGATCATACATTTTTCAAGATATTATGAAATTCTCAAATTTAGGAGTGAAAGTAAAAGCATATCTTAAAATGGGATGCAAACTAAGTAGGGACGTTACTTTTTACTAATTTCATTAAGTATAAAACATATAATATAATCATTAAAAATAATTTGATTTATAGTTTTGTCCCTCCAAATTTTTGTTGAAGTTCCACCACTGAAGATGATGTTTTGTCTCATTTACTACGACACTTTGTTTGATTTTTATTAAAACTCTATTTTGATTCTTGAAATTTGCTATAATTTTCACTGCAGTCTTTAACATTTTAATTTAGTCTTTCTATCTATATATGCATTATTTAATAAATAAATATATTTGTTTTTCAAATGACAAGTAAAGAATAAAATAACATCTATATCATCCTTGTCACCTTTTATCAAACTGTCATACTAACAAATAATGATGTCACATTATTTTTAACAACAACACATCATCTTCAAATATTAAATAACATATAAACAGAGAGACTAAATTAAAGTAAAAATATAAATATTTGATATTAAAGTGAAAAAAATAAAATATTAAAAATTAAAGTGAGAATAAAAGCAAATGTTAGGGATCAAAATAAGATTTTAGTATTTGTTATTTTTTTGGATTGTTATGGCACTTTATTTGTTAATGTGAAAAGCAGTATTTTCTTTTATAATAACATCATTCTAATAAGCATTGGATTCTTTTTGTTTTTTCAAAGATAGTAGATTTGGAAAATTCTACAAATTTCAACTTATAATACAAATTTTAATCAGTAATACAATACACTACACAAAAACATACATATCAATGCATACATGCTACACCTAGGAAAAGAGGTGAAAGCAAGGTTTCACCAATATTCAACTTCTCCTTTAAATTGATATCCTTAACTTCCGTTTTGTTACACTTCAAGCATTCCAAGCCTTTGATATCTAGGCTTCCTCTCAAATTGTTCAATCCACTAAGTTTACCTGTTCCACCACTATGTTTAGAAGTCGTATCCAACACAAACAATGACAATGTTTGAAGATTAGTCAATTGCCCTATCCCACGTGGCATACAAGTCAATTTTTAACAGTCATTCAACTCAAGATGTCGAAGTCTTGTCAACTTCAAAAGATCTCTGGCCAACTCTCTCAACATATAACAACAATTAAGTAAAAGTATTTGCGAGTTATATAACTTGGTTATTGACCTAGGGAGCATCTCAATCTTTAAATTCCATGAAAGATTTAAGATATCGTAGATGTTTCAGCATACCAATACAAGTTGGCAGCATCGTTGAAGATAAGCAGATAAGATCCACAATATGCAGTTGATCAAAACTTAATCAAATTACAAGCTGACTCTTAAAGTGATACTTCACCAAAATGAATCAATGCTTTTATTTATTGTGGCAATAGACATGTTCTTAATTTGATTGCCTTGAGAAAGGAACTGGGAGCTTGCCAAGTAGAATCCAAAGGAAAACCAAATGAAAGATGACGAGTTCATTCATCAATTTGTTTTCCTTTTCCATTAACTATGACACAATCATTTCCTGAAACAAACTCTACCAAGTCATGCACAAGATCATGCATTTTGCACCACAAGATATCAACATCAGGCCAATCTTTTTCTAAATCTTGAAAGAAAGATCTATGTGCTAAATTCATAAAGTACTCACTAGCAACATCTTCTAAATATATGTTGCTATCCGATGACTGAACAAACCCTTGTGCCACCCAAAGTTTAATTAAATTTGGCCTTCTAATCTTATAAACTTTTGGAAACAATGAACAAAATGAAAAGCATTTTTTCAAGCAAAAGGGTAGGTGATCATGACTTAGTTTGATAAGTTGAAATACTCTCTTATCACCTTGTTCATCAATTTTCATATGATTTTTTTCCTTAAAGTTTAACCAATCCTTTTCTGACTCCTTAGAATACATTAAGCTTCCAATACTTCTGATTGTGAGAGGAACTCCAGCATATTTTCTTACAATTTCTTTGCCAGTTGCTATCAAATTTTGATTCTTCGGCACTTTCCCATTTTCAAATGCTAATCTAGTAAACAACTTCCAACACTGTTTTTCATGTAGAACCTTTAGAAAGAAAGGCAAAGATGTGCCAGTTATCATGGCCACCTTCTCACTTCTTGTGGTTATTATTATTTTACTTTATTTTCCTCCATCCATCAATAAAGCCATTAATTGAAGCCAAAGCTCATGATCTTCAGTCTATATGTCATCTAAGAGACAAGTAAATATATCTTTCCCTCAATTTTCTCGCGGAGTTTCAGTTGCACTTGATTCATCTCATCATTAGTTTTAGATCCTATGATCTTCATAGCAATGTCTTTCACGTCAAAATCATCATATACACACACCCACATTTTCAACTCAAAATGTCCTTGCACTACCATATCATTATATATAAGTTGAGCAAGTGCAGTCTTTCCAAGTCCTCTCATTCCAATGATGGACATAATGGAAATATTCACTTTTATATCCATATTAGAGTTCAATAGAAACTCTACAAGGTCCTTCTCCTCCTCCTCTCTCTTCCAATAACATCTTCCTCACAGATGAAGGAATGAGTTTGTCTTTGTTTTGCAACTCGCTACTCAAGAGTGCGATTAGTAAATTGGAACCCTTTTCCATCAACATTATTTGCCTTCAGTTTCTCCCTCACTTCCTTAATTTTATGAACCATTTTGAAAGATGTTAGTATGATTGAGATTATGATTGATTATAATTGATTTTAGTGTTGATTGATTGAGATTGTAATTGATTTAATACATAATTATATTTTATTATTTTTCTTTTCAGTACAACAGTCTTATTGTATAAATAGAGACTAACCCTCTTGTATACAATTCATTCAGAAATATACACAAATTTATTAGTTTTTTTCTCCATATTTTTGTTTCTAACTTGGTATCAGAGAGTTTAGGCTCTTGATCCAATCATTCCACTCACTGACATCGTCCTTATCGAGTTCTCAATTGCTACTGTCACTTGGAACTCACTTCCATCCAAACACCGCTCCAGATCACCCTCGTTTGCCTCTCCATCACCATGTGCTCGGTCACTATATATAATAAGTTTTTATTAGGACAAAACAATAAAAAACCTTAAGGAATGAATATTTAGATATATATTTAGTGATAACAGACTATATAAAAATAACAAGTTAGTATTCATTACATTAATCTAAATTATATATAAAATCACACTTTAAAAAAAAAGTCTTTATTAATAACAAAAATAAAATTTTACTTTATAAAAATAAAATGATAGTCTTTTTCTTTAGCTGAATAAAAAAGTAAGAAGATAGTCTTTTTTGAAAGAAAATGACAGTATTTATTAGTAAGAAAAAATAATTTATATTTAAAATTAAGTAGCATATACAAGTTCTTGTAAAATGAAAAAATTCAACATAACTTTTCAATTTGTATAAGATTTTAGGTGAAATTTAAATTCTTAGATTACTAGGAAAAAATGAGAACGATCCTTCCATACATAACATACTTAACAAGAAGAAAAATGAAAGTTTAAGTAGTACTTTCGAAGATTAAACATAAGTATAGTATGTATTTAATTAAAAAAATTAAAAGAAAAATTATATTTTTATAGATTAAATAACTTATTTAATAGTAATTGTGTAAAATAGCTGTCAAGCTCATTATTAACTGAACTACAGTTAATCAATTAAAAAATTTATATTTATTTAATAATAATTAATGATATATCAATAATTTATTAATTTAGTGCACCCAAGCTGTATGTCATGATTTTGGTAAGAATCTCTCAACAAATGAATGTCTTGAAAATTTTACTTCTGAAGTTATGGGCTTACTCCGTTAATCATTGATTTATTAACTTGCTTTCTCCTTACCCTTCCTTTCCCCTGTTGTGCAGAAATATGGCTTTCAACAATGAGAAATTTTCCACTAGCTAGCCAGGAAGCTTCTGGTCTGGAGCATTAGAAGCCTATCATGTTAAACTGAAAGCCAAACTTTTTGATGATTCACATCTCGGAGCGCTGCAAAGAGTAGATTGGTTAGTCCACAGGTTAACTACTGAGTTGCATTCAAGCTACTGGCTTGACCGCTATGCTGATGAAAGTGATTCTTTCCAGAATGTGAAGGAGGAATACATTGCTTCGACATCATGGCATCGAGCACTTCAAATTCCTAACTCTGCCATTGCCTTGGATGATAAAGACCACCTCTTTGCCAAAGTTGTAAGCCAGAAAGACAGCAGCTCAACACATGTAGTGTGGAATCCAGGATCTGAATTTGCATTCTGTGATTGTTCTTGGTCAATGCAAGGTAACATTTGCAAGCATGTCATCAGAGTAAACATGATTTGTGGAAATCTTCAAGGTTGTCAACCATCCATGTCTTTTCGGTCATTTGAAGAGGTTTTGACGGATCTATGGAGAAAACCAATGGATGATTCTTTTGCATTAGATCTGTCATTGACTTGGACCCATCAGATGCTAGATCAAATCCAAAAACTTGTTGAACTGAATAACTCTACTGACATTGGCACTGTAGTTAACAATATGCCTCTGAAATGGGTTTGCAAGAAAGGAAGAACCTACATTGGCAAACGATCGTCAAGTTTGGCTCAACCTCCTGGTAACAGTAACACAACAAGTGTGGTTGTGCATAAGAAGAATCGGAAACGGAAAAGATTGTCACGATTAAGATGACTAATTTGTTTGATAGTTATGAAGTTTGATCTGGGATAACTGTGATCAATGCAAACTGGATTTCGTTTAAAAAAATTCTGCAATTTTTAAATATCTGGCTTTCTAGTTCTGTTGCCTCTTCTTATCTTTGAAGTTGCAGCATCTATCAAGGATCAGCACACATCCTATCCCCATCAAAGAACAGTTATTACTATGATTATATGAGCATGGTTGGTAGTTGGAGATAAAATGCAGGAAACAAAAGCAATTCTGGTGCATATGTTTTGTTGAGCTTTCAGACCTGGAAACACTTTCAGATACTTGGGATTTGAGTAGCGGTCAATTTTGCTTAAAAAATGGAAGCAAATCTTAGCCTTTCATCATTATTTCCTCATTTTCATACAGTCAAATGCTAGTATAGTTATTTATTTATTAATTTTTTACATTGTACCATCTCCTTCTTTAGAATTTGAAACCCTTTTCAAGTACTCAGTTCACTGTGGAGGATAGATCATTCCATGGTTCATGTTGTTCTTTTCTTTTCGTTTTCTGGCCACAATATTCGTGTTCTTTGATTTACATATTACGTATATATAGAGACTAATTATTGACATACTACTTGAAATAAGTTGCAAGGTATATATATACTTTAATTGGTGAGAATTTTGAGTTCAATTATTTTGTTATACATGATCTTCAGAGAAACGTAGAGGAAACCAATATTGATCAAGGAATACCTGGCTACACTAAGCAAAAATTGCGTGAATTAAACAATTTGACAGCATTGTATGCATCTCCACTGATACAACTAATTCTTGCTGTGAAATCTGAATAGCCTGGATGAGCTAAAAAGCACGCAGCTGAATTTATCTCAAATTGTAAGTGAAAATTCTTTTCACATTTTAGTCATAAAGTCTAAATTCCATATATTTAGTCCGTTAAGGGCCCCAGCTATATTGATGCAGGGGGCCTAGCCAGAAGAGAAGCCCTTGTATTGTCTTAAAAATACAAATTGGAATAGGATTACATTGGCCCATAAACTCATTCCAACATCAACATACAACCAGCATGCCTTCAATAATAAATAGTAAAATTGAAACAAATTGAACTAGTATTTAGGAAGTCATGAGACAGTAGTTTGAATGTCTAACTGTAAATGCTTTCCACCTGGAGAGGTTAAACTGGTAACACCATGAACTTCAGAAGCAGAAAGTGAGATGAGTCTCTTCTTTAGCTTGTCAAATGATTCCAATTTGGTGTCAAAAGCTGTAGCAGTAATGGATACAAGCCCTGGATTTTGGCTGTTGAACACTGAGAAGACAGTGGCATCTTCAAAACCATGATTTAGATACAAGTGGAACAAATCCTTTGGGAACACAAAAGCGTCACCTACTTTGAGAAACTTTCGGCAAACCTGATTTTGGGTATCATCATAAATCCAGCAAGCAATACAGCTTTAGTAATAAAGATCATCTCAGTAGCTCTAGGATGATAATGGAAGTTTACCAGGCCATCCACATCAATGTCAGTTCTTCCAATTGAGAGGCCAAGAGTATTCAGGCCAGGAAACTCAGCAGCAGTCACAATTTTTAAGGACGCACCAAAAATGTCTGTAGAACCAGCGTTGCTTAACTCCTTGGTCTTGAAATATTGAGCTGTTACATTAGCTGGATTTTTGCAGGGGAAGCCATTGATGAATATAGTCTACTTTTGGGGTGGAACTGCTGGACATGTGTCCTGTATATTATCAGTCTGCCAAGCAAACTTGGACGTTCGTAAAGGCAACAAAGAAGAACATAAAGAAAAGGTAAGCAAAGAATTTAATCTTGAATCTCCACTTCTGTACTATTTCTTGTACCCTTTTGTGTTGGCTGAATTATTTTCTTCAATATATATATATATGTGTGTGTGTGTGTGTGTACACACATAAATAAGTTCTTGCTGTTATGGAGTCTCTGCTAATATGAGTCTTGGGGTTGCAAGAAATGCAAGTAATGACAGTCTTGGAGTCCACTTCTGGCTTTGCAATGAAGTATAATGTAAGAACTAAGAAGTGCTTTGCTTGAAACTGAAAGAAACACTATCCAATTCATTGAGTTGGCTCTATGTCCTATACCAAAATTACACCATTATTTTTAAAGCTTGAAGGTTGTGTTTTATGAAATTCCATGTGTGAATAACCAATAGCGTTCACTAGAATGGCAGCAGAAGCTATTTGAGGAATGGCCTGGGGTTTGAATAATTATTAAAGATAGGGATCTGGTTTTAAATGGTCAAACTCAAATAAGATATCATGTCAATTTTTAGGTCATGCTTCTATTTTGGATGGGAGCTATGTCTAGTAAAGCACAAGGATTTCATGTTTAAAGGAGAGCACAATCTTTTCTTACGGTCAAGTCCTTCTCTCATTGACCTTTTAGCTAGACACGGTGTACTGTATGTTGAGTTTATATATTGAGCCAATAAAAATATACGGGGTTAATTTGGCAAAATCTGTTTGATGGGATCCAAATATCAAACTAATTGTCACTTTCTATTCGTACTTCGCAAATTATTTCCTACATTATGTCTGTATATCCAATAATTTTCCTCTTACCAATACCTATACAACTTGATTCATGTTGGGTATAGAAACTTATCCTAGTTTTTGTCAACGTACTTTTTAAAATAATTAAGTATAAAATTTACTATATTAAGCAATAAAGCTTCTGATGAATATATAATAATTATATAGAGAGAGGTGTTATAACTTAAATAACAATGAGTACTGAGTATTATAAGTCTAGAATATTATTTCCTAACTAGTGCAAATGAAGAAATGATTATTTTGGATCAAATACTTTTTGAACATTTAAAACTCTATCCAGCTCTGGAATGTCTCCAGAGCTTTGGAATGTCTCTACAACAAGAATATTTTATTTTTGATATGTGTATATATATATATATATATTATAATGTCAACATGAAAATTTTTGTGAATAAAAATACAAAAAAGTAAGATATTGTTAACAAAAACAAGAACTTTAATTTAAATTGAGTAGAAATAAAAAAAAGTAGAATAATGCTAAAAAAATTAAGAACTTTAATTTACTAATAAGAAAAAGATAAAACAAATAATAAATTATAATGATTTTATATCTCTATATAGAGTATCAATCTTAGAATGAAGAAAGTGATGTAGGTCAAAATGAGAAATTTAGTAAATAAAAAAAATTAAAGGTAATGTTAAAAAAATTAAAATGCTGAATTTTATAAGAAGAAATAAAAAAATAAAGTAAAATAATACTATTAAAAAGATTTTTATAAATCTAGGAATTACTGAAGAAGAAAGCGATACATGTCAACATCATAAACTTAATAATTTACAGTACAAACTATTTTATTGAAAGGACTAGTACAAACTTAGGATTTGATTGAAGTATGATACCTATATGCTTGAACTATGAAGTAAATAAAATATAAGAGCTTACAAACATCTTATATTAGAGAAACGAGATATATCTCAATTGAGTCGTAGAGAACTCTCTCAATTGAGTCATGCGTAAGTAATATATCACTTTATTTATATAAGTTGTAATAATAATTAATTTGTAGTACCTTTTTTATAGATATTTTTCCTATTTAAGATTAGTCTTCAGAACTTAAATGTAATAAGAAGAAAAAATAAGTTAGGACTTTTTTTATTGAAAAATTCATATAAATGCAGAATTTGATTGGGATTGTGATACTCAAGAAATAAAATTAAAAAATATGGAAAATATTAATAGTGTAAAAATTAAGTAAATAAGATATAATTAACAATTAATCAAGGACAATGCTAACAAAATTAAGATTATCTATAATAAGAAGATAAATTTAATAAAATGAAATAAAAAATACGGTAGGATAATGTTATTAAAAAATTCATATAAGTTTAGGATTCAATTAGGATTGAGATATTTAAGAAATAAAAATAAAATAAGAAAAAATATAAAATCCAAAAAATAAGTAATACAGTAAATAAAATATAATTAATCAATAGCAATGCTAACAAAACTAAGATTCGACTTAAGAATTTAAATTTAATAAAAAAAAAAAAAATAAAAGTAGGACAATGCTATTGAAAGGGTCCCTATTAGGATTTGATCAGGAGTTATCAAAACTAAAAGTATTTTTCTTTTGATCATATTTAATTAAAACAATATCTATTAATGAAGGACCAAAATCATATTTACATTTTTTATGTTTCATGAAATTTTCGATTTGGTCCCAATTGTTTTTATCATATTTATGTTCTAATAATGTTATTATTTTTTTTGTTTTAATATCATCCTTCTACCTGACGCCGACCAAATTATTAACGACAAAAATTGATGTGGATCCCATGTGGTTGTTTTCAACCTAATCTGAATCTCATGTGCTTGTTTTGGGGCAAAATTGAAACTTTCATGAAATGTAAAAGATGTAAATTAGGTTTTAACGTATTTAAAATCATAAACATGTGTCAGCTTCTTCTCCAAATTTTAGGATTGCAAAGATTAATCTTAGCTATTCCAAATTTTTTTAGTCTAAGACTCTTCAAGCAATTCGATGGCTTCAATGGTAGTGACAAACTAAAGTCAACTCAAAATTAAATAGCAAGAAGAGACAAACCCCATTTTTTTCCTATTTCCTCACAAATTCTAAATTAAACCAATGTCAAAACTCAAAACTAACAAAAACACAAAACTCTTAGGAGATTCATTAGGAACGGATGCAGAAAATATTTAGTGAATGAGTTGAAAATCATGAATCATATTATTAAATATATAAAAAAAAGAAATTTAAAGTTAGTAAATAAAGATGTATGCACCCTTAAATTATTTAGTGGGTTAAGATTCAAAATGTATTATTTTAAATTAAGGATAAATATAATCTTATTTGCTCACTTTAAAAGAGTATTCTCCTTTTATTATATATGAAGATTTATGAATAAAGTGAAAAAAAGTAAAAAAATATTTATATTAGAAATTAAATGCATCACAATAATAGTTTTCATTTATATCATGATTCATAGGTAAAATTATATATATATATATATATATATAAGGAAAAAAAATGAAATTAAAAGTGAGAGGAATTAGTAGATTTATAATAAAAAGATTAAAAATTAATAGAAAAATGAGTTAAAATTATAATATCAATATATATAAAATAATAAAAAATCACATGTCAAATACATATTAAATATAAACTCTTTTAACTTTACCATTTTTATCTTTGGTATAATTATACTTGACCTCCTCCGAGATTAGTTTATAATAATGACATTCTTTTTGTTTGAGAAATTATTCATACCTCCTTTACTTTGTATTTTTAATGGAACTTTGTATAATGTTTGTACATAAAGTATGAGAGATATATATAATTTTGCAAACAAATAAAGGTGTTGAAGTGTAATAACAATATGTAAAATTAGATATGTAGGTATAATTTTTAAATAAGAGTGTCAATATAATAAATATTAATTTTATAAAAAATCGATATAATTATCTTTTTATCTTTTAATAAATTAAATTAAATTATTAATACTTTAAAAAATTTAATGAGAAAGGGGGGCCGAGGCCCATGCTTGCCCCCCTTAGATACGTCCCTAGGAATCATGAGAATGTTGCCACGACATCTATATGAAGCAAAGGGTTTTGCAGGTGGTGTCTCGATGATTTAGGCTCTACTTAAATATAGAGACTGGAAGCTTGGTACAGTGTCAATATGGTTGTGCATTTGGGTCTTCGTATTGGAATTACAAGAGTTTCGTATCGATGCTTTGGTCGAGGAACAACAAGGGGTTAGGCCATAGTGCGGTACGATGGTCCATGGCATATTTGAACTGCATGGGGTTTCGTATGAGTGTTTTGGTTGAGTTTGGTGTCAAATAGGGGGGCCGAGGCCTATGCTCGCCCCCTTAGATACGTCCCTAGGAATCATGAGAATGTTGCCACGACATCTATATGGAAGCAAAGGGTTTTGCAGGTGGTGTCTCGATGATTTAGGCTCTACTTAAATATAGAGACTGGAGGCTTGGTACAGTGTCAATATGGTTGTGCATTTGGGTCTTCGTATTGGAATTGCAAGAGTTTCGTATCGATGCTTTGGTCAAGGAACAACAAGGGGTCAGGCCATGGTGCGGTACGATGGTCCATGGCATATTTGAACTGCATGGGGTTTCGTATGAGTGTTTTGGTTGAGTTTGGTGTCAAATAGGGGTTGGCGTAGCACATGAGCTACGGTATAGTCAAAATAGAGGGAAGGACGGTAGAGGACAGTAACTGGGGTGACTTGGTTTAGCTTTAAAGGGCTATGTAAGTCATTGTTTTAGCTTAAAAGGTGTGGAACAGAGGACTTTTAACTTGGATGGAAGAATGATGACTGAGTTGTGCGTTTTTGTGATGACAATAAGAGGAATTTGGTTGTAGATGGTGGTGATTTTGTTTAATGATTGTGTTAGAATTAAAAGTGTACGAGTAGATAGTCGTGGTGGTTGTTTTAGTCATTAATGAAGATGTATTTAATTATTTCTCAAGAGTGTGTATATATATATATATATATATTATTAATAGAAATCATAATTTTTTCCTTCTTCGTTTTATGGGATACAAATCTAGTAATTCTATAATATCTATATACATATCTATATCTATAATAGTAATAATATCTACACCAATAAAAATAAGATATATATTATAAACGAATGATAGTCGAATTGTTGGACCTCAATGTTGAATATTCAATATATTCATATGATTGTCATTGGTCCATGATATAAAGTACTATCATACATATATGATTAAAGAAGAATGTGGAAGTCTACCTCCACTAGTAGCCATTGTTATCAAGCACTCTTCCTCTCAAGCAATCTAACAAACACCTTCATGAATCAGCAATCAGTTTCAGAGAAAGGAGAGAAATCTTCTGGCCTTTGCCCTTTCTATAGTGTGTGAACCAATGGAGCATCACAGGCTTTTATAGGCAAGGCTAGGGACCCTCTCGTGATTATAGAATTGTAACTGCTCCTCCTTCATTAGCTCCTCCATTAAGAGTCAATAATCACCTTTTGTAACTACCCTCCATTAAGAGCCATTAGCTCCTCTATTAAGAGCTAATAATCATCTTTTGTAACTGTTGAATTTGTAACAGCTCTCCAAATATCAAGCAATGCTAATATTCAATATATGGGCCACATTAAATTGTTATTTCTAACATTCTCCCACTTGACCCATATATTATCAGCGACAATCCTTTTTTTTTTTTGACAATTAAATATGGCCACAAAAATAATTGTCAACTTAAGCTTGATGTACTTGATAATCACCTAGAAATTACCATACATGAATCATGGCAGTTATGTTTTAAGACAAATATTTCCTTCCATGTATTACAATGCATAATTCTTTCCAAGTGAGTAAAATAGGGTCCAAACTTTATTGATCCAAACGAACCATAACTTTATATGACAAACTTAATGTGCACAAAGTCATATGAAAAGACATAAATATCAAGATTAACTAAATGAGACCCATATGAATCACATGATCCTGAAACACTTTAGCTGGCAATCCTTTAGTTAATAGATCAGCAATCATGGATTTCGTGTCTATATATTCTATGGAGACTAACTCCTTTTTGATGTCTTCTCTTACTACCAAAAACTTAATATCAATATGCTTACTTCGGCTTCCACTTTTATTATTCTTTGAAAAGAATACTGCAGCCGAATTATCACATAAGATCTTTATTAGTCTTTCAATTGAATTGATAACTTGAAGACCATAAACAAAATTCTTCAACCATTTAGCCTGTGATGTGGCTTCGTAGCAACCAATGAATTCTGCTTCCATAGTGGATGACGCAACAATTGTTTGCTTTTTACTTCTCTAAGAGATAGCACCTTCTGCTAAAAAGAAAATATAGCCCGAAGTGGACTTCTTAGAGTCCGTGCATCCAAATAAATCAATCAATATCCTATTATTTCCAAAACATCAGAGTGCTTGTATATCAACTTGTAATCCTTAGTTCCTTGAAGATATCTCATAACCCTTTTTGCTGCCTTCCAATGTTCCTTGCCTGGGTTACTTTAATATCTTCCCAACATTCCTACCTCGAATGCAATATCAGGCCTAGTACTAACCTGAGCATACATGAGACTTCCTACTACTGAAGCATAAGGAATGCCTTTCATCTCTTCTTGTTCCAATGTTGTTTGGGGACATTGATTAAGTTTGAACTTTTTCCCTTTAACTATAGGTGCAGCAATTGATGAACAATTCTGCATATTAAACCTTTTTAAAACTTTTTTAATGTAGGCCTTTTGAGATAATCCCAATGTCCTTAGAGATCTATCCCTATGAATCTCTATGCCAATGACATAGGAAGCTTCACCCATATCCTTCATATCAAAGTTTTGTGATAGGAAAAATTTTGTATCATGCAAGAGACCTAAATCACTGCTTGCAAGTAAAATGTCATCTACATATAGGACTAAAAAGATAAATTTACTCCTACTGACCTTGAGGTATATGCATTAGTCTACCACATTTTACTCAAATCCATATTTGGAAATGACATTATGAAACTTTATATACCATTGGCGGGATGCTTGTTTTAACCCATATATAGATCTTCTAAGTTTGTAAACTAAGTGATTACCTTTGTCACTTTCAAAGCCCATAGGTTGTGATATGTACACTTCTTCCTCAAGATCCCCTTTGAGAAAAGCTATTTTCACATCTATTTGATGTAACTCTAAATCAAAATGAGCTACTAAGGTCATGATTATTCTAAATTGTTGAATTTGAAGGTTTTAGGTAGGAAAGAGGAAAAAAGAGAAAATGAATACTCAAAATAAGAAGACTCTATTGATATTACTGTGATGATGTTGTGATACAAAAAACAAACCCAATAGTCCTATTTATACTAATATTAGGATATTAATCCTAATTAATAAGGAAACAAATTAGAAAATATAATAAATAAGAAATAAATCCTAAGAGATCCTATGAGATATCCTAAAATATTTCAAGATACAATAAAAATATTTTAAGATATTTTTCAGATATTCTAACACTCCCCCTCAAGATAAAGTTTACTAAGCTTTAAACTTGTTACAATTACATCTTAAAGAAAACAAACCAAAAACATAATGCGCCAAACAGTGTGACACTGGCAGGCAACTGAATTTGGGACTAAGACGGACAGAGCCAGTGCATCTGGGACAAAGCTGGGGCCAGTGCATCTGGAACAAATTGGAGGCTGGTGTGAGTCAAAACCAATAAAAGTCACCATCAGAATTATCGTCGATGGGAAGAAAAATCACCACTAGCATGATTCATCTGTGGGAGAGAAGTCACCACCGGAATGATCGTCGATGGGAAGAGAAGTCACCACTAGTATGATTCATTAGTGGGAAAAGAACGGCATGACAAACACCGGCATTGAAGTATATGTTGAGATGAATTTATTCTCATTCTCCTCCTCAATGCTATGCTGAAAGTCTCAATGCAAGTGAACAAGGGGATAGAGATGTCAAATGAAGGATCTGAGGGCAGATCTGTGTAAAGGAGGCAGAGACGAGTCAGGCAAGAATAGAGGCGGCTGGACAGCAGAGGCAGCGGAGATGGGAGATGAGATGTCGGAAAGATGTCGCGGTAAGGGAGAAAGGCCGACAAACCGAAATGGAAACAAGGTTGGCCGGAAAAGATATAGAAAGAATGTCTCAAAAGGAGAACTTGACAACTAGAGGCGGCTAATCGGAGTTCCAGATCTTTGGGAACTCAGCAGCGATAGTGACGGGACAAGTCATGGAGGATGGTACCGCTCTCGATACCATGTTGAATTTGAAGGTTTTAGGTAGGAAAGAGGAAAAAGAGAAAATGAATACTCAAAATAAGAAGACTATATTGATATTACATGTGATAATGGTGTGATACAAAAGACAAACCCAATAGTCCTATTTATACTAATATTAGGATATTAATCCTAATTAATAAGGAAACAAATAATGAAAATATAATAAATAAGAAATAAATCTTAAGAGATCCTATGAGATATCCTAAAATATTTCAAGATACAATAAAGATATTTTAAGATATTTTTCAGATATTCTAACATAAATGAATCATTCTTAGAAACTGGAGAGAATGTTTCATGATAATCAATACCTTCTTTTTAAGTAAAGCCCTTGGCTACAAGTCTTGTTTTATATCTTTCGACATTACCAATTGAATCTCTTTTGGTTTTAAAAACCCATTTACAACCAACAGAAGAAACTCCTTTTGGTAATTCTACTAAATCCCAAACTTGATTTTTAGCCATAGACTCCATTTCATCTTTCATGGCATCATACCATAATTTAGAGTCTTCTCTACTCATGGCTTGTGAAAATGTAGTAGGATCATCCTTAGGTCCAACGTCATAGTCAGACTCTTGAAGGTACACTATATAGTCACTAGAAATTGTCGATTTTCTATCTCTTGTAGATCTCCTTAATGCTATTGGCTCTTGATCAATAGGTTCTATATTAGTAGGTTCCTCATGTGGTATATTCTCAACAAGTGGTTCTTGATGAGTTGGCTGATGTTCAACCGTATCGGATTGATTAAGTTGAACACTAACTAACTCTATTGCTTTTTGAGGTATCACAGGTGATTTCCTTATTTCCTCAAATTCCATTTGTTGAGAATTTTCGCTCCCACTAACTTCATGATCTTTAAGAAATTTCGTATTTCTAGCTTCAACTATTTTAGGAGTGTGTGAAGGACAATAAAACTTATATCCTTTAGAGTTGGTTGGGTAACAAATAAAATAGCCACTGGTGGTTCTTGAGTCCAATTTCCCAATGTTTGGATTATAAATCCTTAATTCAACTGGACAACCCTATACATATAAATGTTTTAAACTAGGTTTCCATCCATTCCAAATTTTAAAAGGTGTCTTTGGAACAGCCTTAGATGGCATCCTATTTAATACATATACAGCGATTTTCAAGGCTTCACTCCATAAGGACATAGGTAATACCTTTGAACTGCTAATCATGCTTCTAACCATGTCCATAAGTGTGCAGTTCCTTCTTTCAGCGACACCATTTTGTTGTGGTGTACCAGCCATAGTATATTGGGCAACAATACCCTCTTCTATAAGGAACTTAGCAAATGGACCAGGTTGTTGTCCCTTCTCTGTGTATCTTCCATAATATTCCCCACCTCTATCTGATCTTACGATTTTTATTTTCTTATCCTTTTGTTTCTCTACTTCCGCTTTGAAAACTTTAAAAGCATCAAGTGCTTCTGATTTTTCAAACAGAAGATAAAGATACATGAATCTTGAATGGTCATCAATGAAAGAGATAAAATATCTCTGACCATTTAAACAAGGCGAGGGAAACGGACCACAGATATCTGTATGAATAATTTCAAGAAGCTCACTACTTCTTTTGGCACCTTTAGTGGTCTTGTTGGTTTGCTTTCCCTTTATGCATTCCACACAAGTACTAAAATCAGTAAAGTCAAGATTCTTAAGAATTCCTTCCTTTACTAATCTCTTAAGTCTTTCAAGAGAAATGTGCCCCAACCTCTTATGCCAAAGCATAAAGGAATCCTCATTTACAATACTTCGCTTAGAACCAACATTGGTGGTATGTAAGGCTATGAGACTTGTTTCAAAAACAGGATCTAATTCAAACTTAAATAAATTTTCAACCAAAATTCCAAAACCTACAACTTTATTATCATGCAATAGTTCAAAAGAAACATCACGAAAATAAAACTGATAACCAGTACGAGTAAGTTTAGAAACAGAAACCAAGTTTCTAGAAAATGACGGAACATAAAAAGTATTTTCCAAGAGCAAACAAAATCCAGAATTCAAAACAAGTTTATAAGTCCCAACAGCCTCCACATGTGAACTCATCCAATTTCCCATATAGATGCTTTGTTCACTTCCCACTGGTTTCCGCAGGTTTAGAAAACCCTGCACATTATTAGCAATGTGAATTGTAGAACCTGAATCAATCCACCAAGTATTGCTAGGAACTTCAATGAAATTTGATTCAAAACAAGTTAAGGCAAAATTACCTTTCTTTTCGAGCCATTTCTTGTATTTAGGACAATCTCTTTTCATGTGTCCAGCCTTTTTACAGAAAAAGCAATTTCCCTTCTTCCCATTCCGCTTCATGTGAGCAGTTTTGCTGATTCCAGGAACACTATTGCCTCTTCTCCTATTTCCTTTATCATGAGTCACCATGTGAGCACTTTCAGGTGTCTCATGCTTCAATCTCTCCTCCTCTTGAACACACATGGTCAGAAGTTCATTGATTGACCATTTATCCTTATGTGTGTTGTAGAATATTTTGAAAGGACCATATTCCGCAGGAAGAGAATTGAGTATGAAATGCACAAGAAATGATTCAGAAATTTCCACTTCAAGGGACTTAAGTTTAGCAGCAGTATCCCTCATTTTCATGATGTGCTCATGCACACCCTGAATTTTGTCATGCTTCATGCTTGAAAGCTTCTTTATTAAGGTGCTGGCCAGCGACTTGTCAGAGCTAACAAACTGCTCCTCAATAGCCTTCATATAAGCTTTTACCTTATCACATTCAGGAATAGATCCCCTAATGCTCTTGCTTATATGAGACTTAACAAGCATCAAACTTAAGCGATTAGATCGCTCCCACCGTTCATATTTAGCCTTTTCAACTTGAGCACTCTCTTCCGCGGGAATGGGTGGTTCATCCACACGTAGTGTCAAGTCCAATTCTATACACCCCAATGTCAAGAGAATTTGTTCTTTCCAATCAGTATAATTATCACCAATCAACATAGGAATTCGAGACTTAAGAAAGGTATTAGTAGGAACAACTGCAATATAAAGATTACCAATATTAATGCTACGAATAAAAATTAACAAGAAAATTCAAATCTTCCTATGGGCAAAGGTGCAAATCATGCATAGAATTTACAAACTTTATTTATGAACATAATTAAACATCATAATAAAATAAATCATACCTGTGCGCTTAGAAATATTTTATCATGATCTTTAGTCCATTTTATAATCTTGATTAACTATTACCTCCCTATGGGGCCAAGTAATAATTCTTTTATTACAATGCCTAGGATGCTATGGCTATTTCCAAACATGTAATCATACAATGTAATCCAAACAGTAATCCAGAATATTTAACTCATATGACATATAAAAAAATATTAATACACAAAAAAGCACTTTTAAATTATTTAACAATTCCATAACTGTACCTTTAATGCCCAGATTATGGCAGCATGAATGCATCTTTAAAGGCTCTCTAATTTTAAAAACATTGCCTTATGGATAGTAGAAAGCATCTTTATTTATTATTATTATTATTTTTTAAAGAAGTACACCTGTGATCTATATCTTCGAATTTATATATAGCTTGCCATTTACTTTGTCATTCAGAGCACTTTTACACCATTCACTTTTATATGTCTACAGAAATTCATATGACCAGAAAGCAATTCTTTAGTATTGAAGAGATTTTGTGACCATCCAAGTTGTTCTACGAAATAGTGTATGAATGCATTACTGAATTTTAAAACTTGAATTTTAAAGCAATTCATACAATAAAAAATAACCATTGATCCAATCCAAAACAAAAAACAATACTAAAGAACATAGCAAAAAAGCTGAATAGCAAGGCTATAGTGATGGATCTGATACCAATTGTTGGACCTCAAAGTTGAATATTCAATATATTCATATGATTGTCATTGGTCCATGATATAAAACACTATCATACATATATGATTAAAAAAGAATGCGGAAGTCTACCTCCACTAGTAGCCATTGTTATCAAGCACTCTTCCTCTCAAGCAATCTAACAAACACCTTCACGAACCAACAATCAGTTTCAGAGAAAGGAGAGAAATCTTCTGACCTTTGCCTTTTCTGTAGTGTGTGAACCAATGGAGCATCACAGGCTTTTATAGGCAAGGCTAGGGATCCTCTCATGATTACAGAATTGTAACTGCTCCTCCTTCATTAGCTCCTTCATTAAGAGCCAATAATCACCTTTTGTAACTGCCTTCCATTAAGAGCCAATAATCACCTTTTGTAACTGCTCTCTATTAAGAGTCATTAGCTCCTCCATTAAGAGTCATTAGCTCCTTTATTAAGAGCTAATAATCACCTTTTGTAATTGTTGAATTTGTAACAGCTCTCCAAATATCAAGCAATACTAATATTCAATATATGGGTCACATTAAATTGTTATTTCTAACATGAATGAGAAAAGTAATATATGTCGACATGAGATTTAGCTTTAGACAAGAAAATATATATTTAAATGAAAAAAGAAATTTTAGAATAATAAGATGAAGTATAAGAAATAAATAACTAAAACAAAACAATCTTATGAATCTATCAGCAAAATAAGGTGCTACTGCACGTATCTATAGCCACCATAGCAATTCGTCGGATTCCAATGGCACTCTGCAATTCGCACGTTCCAATCAAACATCTCACTGCCTATCAAGTTTGGGCAGTGCCTAAAACTCTTCACACTTGTGTGTTTGTACATTGTACACGTCACAACCCCTCTTGGTGCCAACACAATAATCTCCACTCTCTTTTTTTGTTTTTTGGTTTGAATAATCTCCACTTTCTATGTAGTTATTTCTATACAGAGATTGGTACCTTCAAGATATGGCTTAACCTCAACTTCTGCTGACTTTCTTCAATGAGGAATTCTTAAAATAAAGGCAAGGAATAGAACTCAATAAATTGTACTTCTGATAATAACTTATTCTCTGAAAATTTAAGCCAGGTCATTTTGTTTCCTCTATATTGATTTTTGAACAGGCACCCTATATGTATTTACCTAATAGATGAAAGCTATTCCTCTTCGTGTGCTCTTTGTTTTCCATGAAAAGAGATTTTCTAGAGTAAGATGCAGAGCAAAAAGGCAAGTGGGAGAGACAAATAACAGATCAATGCAATTATCATTAGCCATTGCTAACATTTACTTACGGATAAAATACTAATGCTTCAACTCTAGTATGTTTCAGCATTGGAGGATATTCTTGCTTCTGTAAAGGAGTTTATCAATACAATGTTCAATACTAACTATTAAATTTTAGCTGTTTAGCATAGTAATCGCAATGCGTTTCCAGCAATGATGTAAAATGCACATTAATTTTTCCTACGGGCATTCTCAGAATAGAGGCATAAAAAATCCAGTAACTACTACTTCCAGTGGTATTTTTTTTCCCTATAAAGTGATTTTTTTTTTCATTGCATATCCAATCTCTTTATTTGCATCATTAACAGGAGTTATTGCAATTTATATGTTCATAGAAAAGGGGATGGAAAGCGAGAGGACAAGATGGAAAGAGAGGTAAAAATACAACAATACAATTTAAAGAAAATCAGCCCCACATAATTTTGATTAGCTTTTGCTGACATTCACACGAAGAATCACAAATACTTGAACTCCAGTATGCTCTAGCATTGGTCTATGTTTATTGCCTCTGTAATTGAGCATTTAATAATTGATACAAGTTTATCACCACAACTATCATTATTACAATTCTGAATTTGACTTATTATAGACAACCAAAAAAATTATACAAATGACCATTTGCAGGAACCATACAAAAATTTGAAATCTATCACAGTTCTCAGATACCGACAATTGCTAAAAACATACGGTTTTGAGGTAGCTGAAGCCTGTTGAGACAATATAGAACACTTTCCAAGGAAAATCCTTGCATGACGAACCAAAACTAAATCAGACACATCCAATAGAGTTACACAGTTATACTAACTCTGGTCTGAGAGAAGGAGCCAATTCAGTTCAAGATTCCAACACTTCTTGAAGTCCTCAAGCTGTCAAATGCCAACAGAAGTGTAAGATATAAATATCTTAGAACTACAATACCTATAATGATGCTTTCATTATAGACCAACGAAGTAGAGAAGTTATGATATTTAGAATGCGAAATAATATCTTCTAAGAATTATCAGGCAAAATATGTTATATATATATATATATATATTTGTAGCATGTTAAAAAAGAAAAGACACCTACAACATACCATTATTTGAGAAGGATATAGGACTGTTGTGCTACGTCATGACTGTCACCCTCACTATGACTTCAGTCCAACTACACACACTGGCAAGGGACAATTTTGATCAGTTTAATTAGCAAACATATAAGCAAGCAAGTAAGAAGGAATAGCTAAACTGTATGTAGGGCATTATAAACAAGCCTACACAAAACACACATAGTATGAAATAGTAAAATCTAAACTAAAATCAGTTATATGCAAGGATGAAATGTAATTTCAAACTTGATATGGTAGCAAAATTTTACAATATTAGTGAGAAGCAAGGGGAACAACTGGGAGAAAGGTAAATGTAGACAATACATATTTCACTAACAACTACCATTTGTTTTTTTTTTTTTTTTGATAAAAGTAACAGCTACCAAAAATTATTTGGCATATTTATATAAAGAAACATCAATATATAAATTATGTTTCAATATTGGTTGATGCCCTTGTATTGAATGTACAGAACATTTAATAGAAGTTTATCAATAACATTTCTTGAATTATTACTGTCCACAACATGCATACTATTAGCACAACAGAGGCAATACAATTTAGATATAAGTTACCATTTGAACCATAATAGTTGAAAATTCTTAGGTATTGACTACTACAAGAAACATCCCAATTCCACCTGACATATATTAGGACAACAAAGAAGGGTTTTTTTTGGGTACAATCCCTTGCATGGTGGTTCACAATTAAATTAGAGACCTTTGATATAATATTTTTCTTACTCTAATCTGATGAAATAAATTAATATCTTGACTCTAAGAATTCTTTTTATTCTCAACCTGCCAGATTCCAAAACGTGTGTAGAAAATAGACATTTTAGAACCACAATATACTCATTGAAAAGTAACCAGAAAGCAATCTTCTTTCTACGTAATATCAAGATATATAATATACTTTAAGACATGAAAATTCTATTATTTATGTATCTTGTAATATAGTTTATAACCATATTCTTCATTCCACAAATAGTTCCATAATAATTACATCTGAAAATGGGAACCATGCTAAAAAAGATACCTAGGCTTATAAGCATAATAAACAATTTATAGGAATTGAAACAACAGAAGGAGAAAAAAAGAAGAGGAGCGCTTGGTCTGGATCTTCCATGTCATTAGAAATTCAGTCCAATCACACCTTGCTATTAGTGCCATATTGATATAGTTTTATGAGCAATCATATAAGCAACCAAGTCTAAATAAATAGCTAGGCTTTCTACAGTAAGAGTTATAAGAAGCTAGTAGGAGGAAAAAAGCAGCATGAACGTTTCAAAATCAAAAGAAAACCACCAGATATCTGCATAAAAGAAGCAGTTTTTAGACTTTATTTTGTGTCAAAAGTTTGCTCCAGTTGAGCCTCAATTTGTGGAACAACTGCTCATATTATGCATCAACACTTAATTTTGTAACAAATTTTGAAAGAAAGATCAAGTTATAAATTCACCATGCTTGAAAGCTTTCTAAGGATATAGGTCAAGTTATACAGTCAGGTGAATGATCAACTTACCATGGAAAGCACGTAGAATCTTTAGCAAATCTTCCATGTTCCATGCCCTATTTGTATGTGTCATGAAAAAAATTAAAATAAAATAAAAACACTTGTAGATAAATATATTGTAGACATAAGACAGAGTGAAGGCGAAACAAACTAGACAAGCATAGGAAGAAAAGGCTATAATCTGTCTCTAATAATTTGAGCTAATTGATGTACGATATGTTTAATAATAATTTATAAGATTTCATGCCTTGTAAATTTTAAGATCAAAATAGATTGTAACTAAAAGAAAAATGAAGTTTAATATTAAGTAGATAACTCAGATCTTACCTCCCTAAAGAAGATTAAAACCAATTTGTCTTAAACTCGGGGACATGAGAAATCTTAGGCCAATCCTCGCCCACTTCCTTCCTGCATCTTTCCTCTAGTTGCGGACAAGCAATTATTCTGAGTGTTTGCAAAGATGTCAGACGACGCATCCCTTGGGGCAAAGACGTCAACTTAGGGCAGTCGTTGATTGTTAAAAACTGCAATGATTGTCCAAGGCTGGCTATCCATTCCGGTAAATTTGTCAAATTGGTACAATGCTCAATTTCAAGCATTCTTAAAGTGGTGACATGCTGAAGCCCATCGGGTAGAGACTCCATTCTCGGGAGACTTGACAACTTCAACTCACGAAGGTTCTGAAGTTGCTTCCATTGCATACCATAAGCACCATCCTGATCATTGCACGGATCAAGCTCCTCGCAATTACTAATTTGCAATTGACGCAGAGCAATGAGATGCTGAAGGACTCCAGACAGGGATTTTAAATCATTTATCTCTCTTATGCGGAGAGTCTCCAATTTGAGTGTAGTGAAATGATTGATTGCTTGCTGTAATATTTTCTCACTCACCTTCTCAAGCACAACACGGCTGACAGATGGATGTAGTGGCATGAAAATTAGATTAGGACAATCGAAAATATATAATCCATCAAGACTCTTAAGCTGATGACAAAGACCTCCTCGCATTCCTTCTTCGCTACATCTCCACCATCCTCGAAGATTAGGTAATCCTTTGAGATCAAGGCATTCGAGAGATGGAAAGAATGGTGATGAACTATCATCACTGTCATCCTTGTCAATCCACTCTAGACACGGCAAGTTACGAAGTTCGAGACTCTTGAGATGCGACAACAGATGCAATGGTGGCAGATTTTGCAATCTTGTGCAACCTTGTATACAAATGCCAGTCAAATTTGTGAATGAGTAAACCCAACTAGAGAGTATCACACCACCAAATCCAGTTATAGTTAAGCTCTTTATGTTGTGATGAGGATGTAGGCCTTCCAGAATTATATTATCTTTAGCCACCTCACTTTCATTGCCATCATGTTTCGTGTCCCAAGTCAATGTCAAGTGATCAATATTCGACTTCTCCATTAAATTGATATCCTTAACTTCCGTTGTGTTACACCTCAAGCATTCCAAGCCTTTGATTTCTAGGCTTCCTGTCAAATTGTTCAATCCACTAAGTTCACGTGCTCCACCACTATGTCTAGAAGATGTATCTAACACAAACAATGACAACGTTTGAAGATTAGTTAATTGCCCTATCCCACGTGGCATACAAGTCAATTGAGAACAGCCATCCAACTCAAGATGCCGAAGTCTCGTCAACTTCCAAAGATCTCTGGGCAATTCTCTCAACAAAGTACAATACTGGAGTAAAAGTGTTTGCAAGTTATATAACTTGGTTATTGATCCTGGGAGCACCTCAATCTTAGTATTCCATGAAAGATCAAGATACCGTAGATGTTTCAGCCTACCTATACAAGTTGGCAGTGTCCTTGAAGATAAGGAGTTAAGATCAATAACACGCAGTTGATCAAAACTTGACATAATCAAATTATAAGTTGACTCTTCAAGTGATACTTCACCAAATGTTCCTCTTTGTTGCGGCAATAGAAATGTTCTTAATTTGATTGCCTTGAGAAAGGAACTTGGAGCTTGCCATGAAGAATCCAAAGGAAAACCAAATGAAAGATGACGAGTTCTTTCATCAATTTTTTGTCCTGGAAAACCAAATGAAAGATGACGAGTTCTTTCATCAATTTTTTGTCCTTTTCCATTGACTATGACACAATCATTTCCTGAAACAAGCTCTGCCAAGTCATGCATAAGATCATGCATTTTGCACAACCGGATATCACCATAGTCATCTCTTTCTAAATCTTGAAAGAAAGATCTATGTGCTAAATTCATGAAGTACTCATTGCCAACATCTTCTAAACATATGCTGTCATCCGATGACTGAACAAACCCTTGTGCCACCCAAAGTTTAATCAACTGTGGCCTTCTAATGTAATAATCTTTTGGAAACAATGAACAAAATGAAAAGCATTTTTTCAAGTAGAAGGGTAGATGATCATAACTTAGTTTTATAAGTTGAAATACTCTATTGTCACCTTGTTCATCAATTTTCACTAGATCTTTGTCCTTGAAGTTTAACCAATCCTTTTCTGACTCCTTTGAATACATTAAGCTTCCAATACTTCTGATTGCAAGAGGAACTCCAGCACATTTTTTTACAATTTCTTTGCCAATTGCTATCAAATTTTGATTCTCCGGCACTTTCCCATTTTCAAATGCTAATTGAGTAAACAACTTCCAACTCTGTTCTTCATCTAAACCCTTTAGAAGGAGGGGCAAAGATGTGCCGGTTATCTTGGCCACCCTCTCACTTCTAGTGGTTATTATTATTTTACTTCCTTTTCCTCCATTCTTCAACAAAGTCAATAATTGAAGCCAAAGCTCACGATCTTCATTCCATATGTCATCTAAGACAAGTAAATATCTCTTTCCCTCAATTTTTTGGCGGAGTTCCAGTTGCACTTGATCCATCTCATCATTAGTTTTAGATCCTATGATCTTCATAGCAATGGCTTCCACGTCAAAATCATCAGATACACACACCCACATTTTCAACTCAAAATGTTCTTGAACTGCCATATCATTATATACAAGTTGAGCAAGTGCAGTCTTTCCAAGTCCTCCAATTCCAATGATGGAAATAATAGAAACATTCTCTTTTATATCCATATTGGAGTTCAATAGAAACTCGACAACGTCCTTCTTCTCCTCTCTCTCTTCCAATAACATCTTCCTCATGGATGAAGGAATGAGTTGGTCTTTGTTTTCCAACTCGTTGCTCAGGAGTGCGATTAGTAAAGTGGAACCTTTTTCCATCAACATTAATGGCCTTTAGTTTCTCCCCCACTTCCTTAATTTTATGAACCATTTTGAAAGAAAACACAAGCTGGTTGGATGATGAGAAAAAGATACGGAGCTTCTTTGCTTTCTTACCTCTAGTCATCACTTCTCGTCTCAATTGTTCAGTGGAGAAGTCATCCAGCAAGTCATCAGCATCATCAACGGCATCTTTGAGCTTCTCCACCCAGACTTCAACTTGTTCGCTGGTGTCCTGCTGCTTCTCTGCATCCCGAACCACAGCTTTGATTTTCGACATAGTATCCATGAGCCTTCGAAGATCATCTCTCACGTTCCAGCTTTCCAAAGCCAAAGAGCCCAGCTTCCCGATCAATTTCTCGATGATGTTAAACAAAAGACCTTCAGCCATTTTTTCAGAAGTGAAGAAAGTGCACAAGTTTTGTGAGATTGAATGCACGACACAAGTTTTCAGAGTGAAGAGTGTTTCCTTTTCAAAGTGGTGATCTGTGTTTTTAGAAGATGCCGTATTAATTAACAAAGCGCAGGTCAACAATGATGGGCTATACCTATATTAATTAATTTTGGGTTAAATGGACTATATTAATTTATGCTGAAAAATCACCAGTGTCGGTAATTTATTTATTTATTTGGTGTGAATCCCCCCATATCACATGATGATGTTTCGTCTCATTTGATACGGCACTTTGTTTTATAAAACATGCCTATCAAACATGCATTGGATTCTTTTATAGTACTGAATTACAACAGTTTGTGTTTTGACAATTGATAAACACGCCTGCCAGTCTGTCTGCCACTAACGCCTTCACATCATCTTGTTTTGTCTCATATGATAAACCAACCATGTTTTGGCACCGCACTTATCTTTATTGCCATTAATTCAATAATTTATGTTATTGCTCTCCAAACTTGAATCATCACTTTGGTTTATTAGAGAAAGTTTTACTCACTGCCTATTATATTAATTGTTACGTCCATCATTAAGTAGTTCATATGTAAAAATATATGTTTATAGCTTAGAGTATTTTTCACATGAGTCCAATAATTTTATTATGTTTAATGATAAATAGAAGGTCTATAAATAAACAGTATCTTTTATTTTTTACAAAATAAACCGTACTTATAATAGAAAATACCTAATTAAAAATTACTCATACTGCTAAAAATTCTCAGATTACAAATGGCAAAACCCATCATAATGTAGTAAAACACCATGGCAATTAAAATTACTGTATTTAAAAGATGCTATAAACCACAATATTAATTATAGAAATATTTGTATAAATTTGATCTGTACAAACTATATTTAAAAGATGCTCTAAACCATAATATTAATTGTAAAAATATTTATATAAATTTGATCTACATAAATTATATAAATTAAGTCAATCAATAAATGTTATATTATTAATTTTTAATATATAATATTTATATAATATAAAAATTTATAAAATTATTAAATATTAATTAATTTAATCCACTTAACTAAATAAACTTGAATACTTCTCAATTAATTGGCAAAGAATCAAAGAAAAATAAAATCAAATGATAACGTATTGTATTGATTGGTACTACACTTAATTTTGTTGTTGCAATTGACAAAGACTTGTCATCTTTTTTCCAATAAAGACGTACACCACATGACATTAAAAATATCTTGGTTTTTTATTTGAAAATTGAAAAGTAGATTTTAGAAAAATAATCATCTCAAATTTTAAGATATTTTTAACATCACTTTTTACATTAATTAGTAATATATAAATTTATATATAATTATAATACATATTAATATATTAATATCTGTTATTAATTTAAATTTATAACTATTAATTTGTATAAAAAGTAGTGTAAAACTTTACGTGAAAAAAATTAATACTCTAAAATTTATTCAACAACATCAAGCATATCATGAGAATTATTATAATTTATAAGCATCCGGCGAGGGCATCTTGCCATTTTCGTACCAAAGTGCAATAATTGAGTGTATTTAGATTATAATTTATAAATTTAAGATTGAGTTAACTTAATTTTATAAATTTAATTTTAATTAAAAAGAAGTTTATAATAATATGATTTAATTTTGAGATTGAGTTAATTTAATTTTGACTAAAAGGAAATTTATAATAACATGATTTATATTTAAATTTTTTTATCTTAAACATAATTTTAACAAAATAAATGTTATTTAAATGATATTAATCAAAATTATTTTTGAATGTTTAATTATTAAAAATGATATGAATATTATATTATAACATTAATATTATCCTTTTATTTCATTTTAATATTTTTTAATATACTTAAATAATATATAGAGAGGAGAACTAATATAAATAAAAAAAGCAACAAAATACATAAATTATATTTATAAAAAATTATAACTACATTTAAATACACATAAAAAATATAGTTAAATAAAAATTTTAAAATTCAAATTAGATAAAAAAATGTTGAAGTGAAATTTAATGTTATATTGACTACAAATTAGTATTACAATATTATTAAAATAATATTTAATATTAATTATAAAAATATATTTATCTATGCATACATAAACAAATTTTTTTCAATGTAAAACTAATAAAATATTACTTTTCTATTTTAGAGATTAAACTTAAATTTATATTCAAATTTTATTTAAAAAAAATTATCAAATATATTAATATGACATTCAAGATTCGTTTTAAAAAATACAAACATAATTCTAAGATAATAAATTCAAAGAGAAATATTTTATATATAATTTTTATACGAATATAATATTTATATCATATGTTAATATAAGAAAATATAAAATTATTTTATATATAATTATAATATTATTTTAAAATATAAAATAAATTTATAAATAAATTAAAAAATAGATATATAAAATTAAATAAATAACGAAACTAAAATTCAAACACACATACGTACTAGACGAGGTGTACTATGTGGATATCTAAAATATAAGCATTTCAGATTTAATATTTTTACATATATACTTTTTTTAATTTTTTAATATTATTTACTATAATTTTTTTATTAATTTTAACACTTTGAAAAAATATATTAATAATACATACAATTCTAAAAAATATATAATATTCTTTTTCCTAAGCATTAGGGTGGGGGGCATCTTGCCATTAAGTGCAGTAATTGAATAAGGACATGGTGGACGAGATGGACCATGTGGGTGTGGCTCTTCATTATATGAATTGGGTGGGGGGCCCTGGGGCATCTTGCCATCTTCCTACCAACGTACAATAATTGAATGAGGACCTGGTAGACTTGATGGATCAATTTCTCCGCCATCTTGAACACGAGCTTCAGCCTCTATTTTTTATAATGTTTGATGTACATCAAAAATATATTTACGATATATTTATTATATATTTATATAAAAGAGATATTAAATTATATTATATGTGATTAAAATATTTTTATAAAATATAAAATAAATTTGTATAAAAATTAAATGAATAACAAAATTATTTTTTATTTTCAGATGATTGAGCGAACAAGGTTCTCTTAGTTTTGCAAGATGAATCCACCCAACAGAGTGGTCATTTGTTGTGCTATATTAATTAACAAAGCGCTGGTCAACAATGATGGGCTATACCAATGTTTTAACAATTGATAAACACACTTGCCAGTCTGTCTGCCATAACGCAATCACACCATCACGTTTTCTAACTTTGGTATCAGATAATTTAAGCTCTTGATTAGGGATGGCAACGGGGCGGGACGGGGACGGGTAATAACCCCCCGTTTTTCGTCCCTGCGAATAATATCTGCTCTTGTCTTTATTTTCATATTTGTACGGGTATTCGTTTATTTTTTTCTGCGAGTAAGATCAGATATCCACGAAGATCGAATAAATTATAAAAAATCAAAAAATCAAAAAAATAAAATAAAAAATAAAAAAAGTATAATACTATAATTTTTTAAAATTTGTCTAACACAATTTAATTTAAAAATAATGTCAAACACCTAAAATACTTTTAATTTATATAACTTTACAATATTTTAATTTATATAATTAAATTTTTCAATAATTTTATATAAAATTTTTATATAAAATTTTTACATCCGCTGCGGAAACTACCCGTCTCCGCTACGCTTATTAAACGGAGATAATACTAAACGGGTTTTTATATCCGCGGGGAGAATTTGACAGGTATTACCCACTCCCGTCATGAATATTACCCGTGGGTACCCGCGAGAACGGATAAAATTGCTATCCTTACTCTTGATCCAATCATTCCACTCACTGACATCATCTTTATCGAGTTCTCAATTGCTATTGTCACTTGGAACTCACTTCCATCCAAACACCGCTCTAAATCACCCTCGTTTGCCGCTCCATCACCAGATGCTCGGTTACTATATATAATAAGTTTTTATTAGGACAAAACAATCAAAAAACTCGAAGAATGAATATTTAGATATATATTTAGTGATAACAAACTATATAAAAATAAGAAGTTAGTATTCATTACATTAATTTAAATTATATATAAAATTACACTTAAAAAAACTCTTTATTAATAACAAAAATAAAATTTCACTTTATAAAAAATAAAATGATAGTCTTTTTCTTTAGCTGAATAAAAAAATAAGAAGATAGTCTTTTTTGAAAGAAAATGACAGTATTTATTAGTAAGAAAAAATAATTTATATTTAAAATTAAGTAGCATATACAAGTTCTTGTAAAATGAAAAAATTCAACATAACTTTTCAATTTGTATAAGATTTTAGTTGAAATTTAAATTCTTAGATTAATAGGAAAAAATGAGAACGATCCTCCCGTACATAACATACTTAACAAGATGAAAAATGAAAGTTTAAGTAGCACTCACGAAGATTAAACATAAGTACAATATGCATTTAATTAAAAAAATTAAAAGAAAAATTATATTTTTACAGATTAAATAACTTTTTTAATAGTAATTATGTAAAACAGCTGTGAAGTACATTATTAACTGAATTACAGTTAATCAACTAAAAAATTTATATTTATTTAATAACAATTAATGATATATCAATAATTTATTAATTTAGTGCACCCAAGTTGGATGTCATGATTTTGGTAAGAATCTCTCAACAAATGAATGTCTTGAAAATTTTACTTCTGAAGTTATGGGCGTACTCTGTTAATCATTGATTTATTAACTTGCTTTCTCCTTACCCTTCCTTTCCCCTGTTGTGCAGAAATGTGGCTTTCAACAATGAGAAATTTTCCACTAGCTAGCCAGGAAGCTTCTGGTCTGGAGCATTAGAAGCCTATCATGTTAAACTGAAAGCCAAACTTTTTGATGATTCACATCTCGGAGCGCTGCAAAGAGTAGATTGGTTAGTCCACAGGTTAACTACTGAGTTGCATTCAAGCTACTGGCTTGACCGCTATGCTGATGAAAGTGGTTCTTTCCAGAATGTGAAGGAGGAATACATTGCTTCGACATCATGGCATCGAGCACTTCAAATTCCTAACTCTGCCATTGCCTTGGATGATAAAGACCACCTCTTTGCCAAAGTTGTAAGCCAGAAAGACAGCAGCTCAACACATTTAGTGTGGAATCCAGGATCTGAATTTGCATTCTGTGATTGTTCTTGGTCAATGCAAGGTAACATTTGCAAGCATGTCATCAAAGTAGACATGATTTCTGGAAATCTTCAAGGTTGTCAACCATCCATGTCTTTTCGGTCATTTGAAGAGGTTTTGACGGATCTATGGAGAAAACCAATGGATGATTCTTTTGCATTGGATCTGTCATTGGCTTGGACCCACCAGATGCTAGATTAAATCCAAAAACTTGTTGAACTGAATAACTCTACTGACATTGGCACTGTAGTTAACAATATGCCTCTGAAATGGGTTTGCAAGAAAGGCAGAACCTACTACATTGGCAAACGAACGTCAAGTTTGGCTCTACCTCCTGGTAACAGTAACACAAAAAGTGTGGTTGTGCATAAGAAGAATCGGAAACGGAAAAGATTGTCACGATTAAGATGACTAATTTGTTTGATAGTTATGAAGTTTGATCTGGGATAACTGTGATCAATGCAAACTGGATTTCGTTTAAAAAAATTCTGCAATTTTTAAATATCTGGCTTTCTAGTTCTGTTGCCTCTTCTTGTCTTTGAAGTTGCAGCATCTATCAAGGATCAGCATACATCCTATCCCCATCAAAGAACTGTTATTACACAAAACTCTCGGGAATCACCAGGGACCCTGAGGCAGAAATTATTTACTGAATGAGTAAAAAATTGTGAATCATATTATTAAATATAAAAAAAATTTAAAGTTAGTAAATAAAGATGTATTCACCTTTAAATTATTTAGTGGATTAAGATTAAAATGTATTATTTAAAATTAAAGATAAATATACTCTTATTTGTTCATTTTAAAAAAATATTTTTCTTTATTATATAAGAAGATTTATGAATAAAGTGAAAAAAGTAAAAAAAAAATATCTATATTAGATATTAAATGCATCACAATAATAGTTGTTATTTACATTATGATTCATAGGCAAAATAAAATAATATATATATATTTTAAAAGATGAAAAAAGTGAAATTAAAAGTGAGAGGAACTATAGATTTATTATATAAAAATTAAAAATTAATAGAAAGATAAGTTAAAATTATAATATCAATGTATATAAAATAATAAAAAATCATATGTCAAATACATATCAAAAGTAAGCTCTTTTAACTTTACTATTTTTATATTTTGTATAATTATACTTGATCTCATATGAAGTTAGTGTTTATAATATTGATATTTTTTTGTTTGAGAAATTACTCATACCTCATTTGCTTTATATTTTCAATAGAATTTTGTGTAATGTTTGCACATAAAGTAGAGGAGGTATATGTAATTTCGCATATAAATAAGGGTGTTGAAATGTAATAACAATATATAAAATTAGATATGTAGGTATAATTTTTAAATAAGAGTTTCATTATAATAAATACTAATTTTATAAAAAAATTGATATAATTATGTTTTTATCTTTTAATAAATTAAATTAAATTATTACTACTTTAAAAAAATTAATGAAAAAGGGGGGCCGAGGCCCATGCTCGCCCCCCCTTAGATACGTCCCTAGGAATCATGAGAATGCTGCCACGACATGTATATGGAAGCAAAGGGTTTTGCAGGTGGTGTCTCGATGATTTAGGCTATACTTAACTATGGAGACTGGAAGTTTGGTATAATGTCAATATGGTTGTGCATTTGGGTCTTCGTATTGGAATTACAAGGGTTTCGTATTGATGCTTTGGTCGAGGAACAACAAGGGGTTTGGCCATGGTGCGGTATGATGGTCCATGGCATATTTGAACTGCATGGAGTTTCGTATAAGTGTTTTGGTTAAGTTTGGTGCCAAATAGGAGTTGACATAGCATAGTGAGCTACGGTAGTCGGAAGAGAGGGAAAGACAGTAAAGAGCAGTAATTGGGGTGACTCAGTTTGACTAAAGAGCTATGAAAGTCACTTTTTTGGCTTGAAAGGTATGGAATAAAAAGGGCTTTTAACTTGGATGGAAAAATGTTGACTGAGTTGTACATTTTTGTGATGACAAGAAAAAGAATTTGGTTGTAGATGGTGGTGATTTTGTTTAATGATTGTGTTAGAACTAAAAGTGCACGAGTGGATGGTAGTGGTGGTGGTTTTAGCCGTTAATGAAGATGTATTTAATTATTTATCAAGAGTATATATACATATATATATATATTATTAATAGAAATCATAATTTTTCCTTCCTGTATTATGAGATGCAAATCTAGTAATTCTATAATATCTATATACATATCTATATCTATAGTAATATAGTAATAATATCCGCACCAATAAAAATAAGATATATATTATAAACGAATGATAATCTGAATGAGAAAAGTAATATATCTCAACATGAGATTTAGCTTTAGACAAGAAAATATATATTTCAATGAAAAAAGAAATTTTAGAATAATAAGATGAAGTATAAGAAATAAACAACTAAAACAAAACAATCTTATGAATCTATCAGCAAAATAAGGTGCTACTGCACGTATCTATAGCCACCATAGCAAATCGTCGGATTCCAATGGCACTCTGCAATTCGCACGTTCCAATCAAACATCTCACTGCCTATTCCTAGTCAAGAACAAGTTTGGGCAGTGCCTAAAACTCTTCACACTTGTGTGTTTGTACACGTCACAACCCCTCTTGGTGCCAACACAATAATCTCCACTCTCTTTTTTTGTTTTTTGGTTTGAATAATCTCCACTTTCTACGTAGTTATTTCTATACAGAGATTGGTACCTTCAAGATATGGCTTAACCTCAACTTCTGCTGACTTTCTTCAATGAGGAATTCTTAAAATAAAGGCAAGGAATAGAACTCAATAAATTGTACTTCTGATAATAACTTATTCTCTGAAAATTTACGCCAGGTCATTTTGTTTCCGCTATATTGATTTTTGAACAGGCACCCTAAATGTATTTACCTAATAGATGAAAGCTATTCCTCTTCGTGTGCTCTTTGTTTTCCATGAAAAGAGATTTTCTAGAGTAAGATGCAGGGCAAAAAGGCAAGTGGGAGAGACAAATAACAGATCGATGCAATTATCATTAGCCATTGCTAACATTTACTTACGGATAAAACACTAATGCTTCAACTCTAGTATGTTTCAGCATTTGAGGATATTCTTGCTTCTGTAAAGGAGTTTATCAATACAATGTTCAATACTAACTATTAATTTTTAGCTGTTTAGCATAGTAATCGCAATGCGTTTCTAGCAATGATGTAAAATGCACATTAATTTTTCCTACGGGGCATTCTCAGAATAGAGGCATAAAAAATCCAGTAACTACTACTTCCAGTGGTATTTTTTTTCCCTATAAAGTGATTTTTTTTTTCATTGCATATCCAATCTCTTTATTTGCATCATTAACAGGAGTTATTGCAATTTATATGTTCATAGAAAAGGAGATGGAAAGAGAGGTAAAAACACAACAATACAATTTAAAGAAAATCAGCCCTACATAATTTTGACTAGATTTTGCTGACATTCACACGAAGAATCACAAATACTTGAACTCCAGTATGCTCTAGCATTGGTGTATGTTTATTGCCTCTGTAATTGAGCATTTAATAATTGATACAAGTTTATCAATACAACTATCATTCTTACAATTCTGAATTTGACTTATTAAAGACAACCAAAAAAATTATACAAATGACCATTTGCAGGAACCAATTATACAAAAATTTAAAATCTATCACAGTTCTCAGATACTGACAATTGTTAAAAACATACGGTTTTGAGGTAGCTGAAGCCTGTTAAGACAATATAGAGCACTTTTCAAGGAAAATCCTTGCGTGACGAACCAAAACTAAATCAGACACATCCAATAGAGTTATACAGTTATACTAACTGTGGTCTGAGAGGAGGAGCCAATTCAGTTCAAGATTCCAACACTTCTTGAAGTCCTGAAACTGTCAAATGCCAACAACAGAAGTGTAAGATATAAATATCTTAGAACTACAATACCTATAATGATGCTTTCATTATAGACCAACGAAGTAGAGAAGTTATGATACTTAGAATACGAAATAATATCTTCTAAGAATTATCAGGCAAAATATATGTTATATATATATTTGTAGCATGTTAAAAAAGAAAAGACACCTACAACATACCATTATTTGAAAAGGATATAGGACTGTAGTGCTACGTCATGATTGTCACCCTCACTATGACTTCAGTCCAACTACACACACTGGCAAGGGACAATTTTGATCAGTTTAATTAGCAAACATATAAGCAAGCAAGTAAGAAGGAATAGCTAAATTGTACGTAGGGCATTATAAACAAGCCTACACAAAACACACATATAGTATGAAATAGTAAAATCTAAACTAAAATCAGTTATATGCAAGGATGAAATGTAATTTCAAACTTGATATGGTAGCAAAATTTTACAATAATATTAGTGAGAAGCAACGGGGACAACTGGGAGAAAGGTAAATGTAGACGAATACATATTTCACTAACAACTACCATTTGTTTTTTTTTTTTGATAAAAGTAACAGCTACCAAATATTATTTGGCATATTTATATAAAGAAACATCAATATATAAATTATGTTTCAATATTGGTTGATGCCCTTGTATTGAATGTACAGAACATTTAATAGAAGTTTTTCAATAACATTTCTTGAATTATTACTGTCCACAACATGCATACTATTAGCACAACAGAGGCAATACAATTTAGATATAATTTACCATTTGAACCATAATAATTAAAAATTCTTAAGTATTGACTACTACAAGAAACATCCCAATTCCACCTGACATCTATTAGGACAACAAAGAAGGGTTTTGTTTGGGTACAATCCCTTGCATGGTGGTTCACAATTAAATTAGAGACCTTTGATGGAATATTTTTCTTACTCTAATCTGATGAAATAAATTAATATCTTGACTCTAAGATTTCTTTTTATTCTCAACCTGCCAGATTCCAAAACGTGTGTAGAAAATAGACATCTTAGAACCACAATATACTCTAAGTATTGAAAAGTAACCAGAAAGCAATCTTCTTTCTACGTAATATCAAGATATATAATATACTTTAAGACATGAAAATTCTATTATTTATGTATCTTGTAATATAGTTTATAACCATATTCTTCATTCCACATATAGTTCCATAATAATTACATCTGAAAATGGGAACCATGCTAAAAAAAAGTACCTAGGCTTATAGGCATAATAAACAATTTATAGGAATTGAAACAACAGAAGGAGAAAAGAAGAAGAGGAGTGCTTGGTCTGGATCTTCCATGTCATTAAAAATTCAGTCCAATCACACCTTGTTATTAGTGCCATATTGATATAGTTTTATGAGCAATCATATAAGCAACCAAGTCTAAATAAATAGCTAGGCTTTCTACAGTAAGAGTTATAAGAAGCTAGTAGGAGGAAAAAAAGCAGCATGAATGTTTCAAAATCAAAAGAAAACCACCAGATATCTGCATAAAAGAAGCAGTTTTTTAGACTTTATTTTGTGTCAAAAGTTTGCTCCAGTTGAGCCTCAACTTCTGGAACAACTGCTCATATTATGCATCAACACTTAATTTTGTAACAAATTTTGAAAGGAAGATCAAGTTATAAATTCACCATGCTTGAAAGCTTTCTAAGGATATAGGTCAAGTTATACAGTCAGGTGAATGATCAACTTACCATGGAAAGCACGTAGAATCTTTAGCAAATCTTCCATGTTCCATGCCTTATTTGTATGTGTCATGAAAAAAATTAAAATAAAATAAAAACACTTGTAGATAAATATATTAATTGTAGACATAAGACAGAGTGAAGGCCAAACAAACTAGACAAGCATAGGAAGAAAAGGCTATAATCTGACTAATAATTTGAGCTAATTGATGTACGATATGTTTAATCATAATTTATAAGATTTCATGCCTTGTAAATTTTAAGATCAAAATAGATTGTAACTAAAAGAAAAATGAAGTTTAATATTAAGTAGATAACTCAGATCTTACCTCCCTAAAGAAGATTAAGACCAATTTGTCTTAAACTCGGGGACATGAGAAATCTTAGGCCAATCCTCGCCCACTTCCTTCCTGCATCTTTCCTCTAGTTGCGGACAATCAATTACTCTGAGTGTTTGCAAAGATGTCAGACGACGCATCCCTTGGGGCAAAGACGTCAACTTAGGGCAGTCGTAGATTGTTAAAAACTGCAATGATTGTCCAAGGCTGGCTATCCATTCCGGTAAATTTGTCAAATTGGCACAATACCCAATTTCAAGCTTTCTTAAAGTGGTGACATGCTGAAGCCCATCGGGTAGAGACTCCATTCTCGGGAGACTTGACAACTCCAACTCACGAAGGTTCTGAAGTTGCTTCCATTGCATACCATAAGCATCATCCTGATCATTGCACGGATCAAGCTCCTCGCACTTCCAAATATGCAATTTACGCAGAGCAATGAGATGCTGAAGGACTCCAGACAGGGATTTTAAATCATTTATCTCTTTTATTTGGAGTGCCTCCAAGAATGTAGTGGAATGATTGATTGCTTGCTGTAACATTTTCTCACTCACCTTCCCAAGCACAACACAGACAGATGGATGTAGTGGCATGAAAATTAGATTAGGACAATTGTCAATATGTAATACATAAAGACTCTTAAGCTGATGACAACGACCTCCTTGCATTCCTTCTTCGCTACATCTCCACCATCCTCGAAGATTAGGTAATTCCTCGAGACAGAGGCGTTTGAGAGATGGAAAGAATGGTGATGAACTATCATCACTGTCATCCTTGTCAATCCACTCTAGACACGGTAAATTACGAAGTCTGAGACTCTTGAGATGCGACAACAGATGCAATGGTGGCAGATGTTGCAATCTTGTGCAACTATATATAGAAATGCTAACCAAATTTGTTAATGAGTAAACCCAACCAGAGTGAGAGATCATCACACCACCAAATCCAATTATAGTTAAGCTCTTTATGTTGTGATGAGGATGTAGGCCTTCCAGAATTATGTTATCTTTATCCAACTCACTATCATTGCCATCATGTTCCGTGTCCCAAGTCAATGTCAACACATCAATGTTCGACTTCTCCATTAAATTGATATCCTTCACTTCCGTTGTGTTACACCTCAAGCATTCCAAGCCTTTGATTTCTAGCCTTCCTCTCAAATTGTTCAATCCACTAAGTTCACGTGCTCCACCACTATGTCTAGAAGATGTATCTAACACAAACAATGACAACGTTTGAAGATTAGTTAATTGTCCTATCCCACGTGGCATACAAGTCAATTTAGAACAATCGTCCAACTCAAGATGCCGAAGTCTTGTCAACTTCCAAAGATCTCTGGGCAACTCTCTCAACGTAGTACAATAATTGAGTATAAGTGTTTCCAAGTTATATAACTTGGTTATTGATCCTGGGAGCACCTCAATCTTAAGATTAGATGAAAGATCAAGATACCGTAGATGTTTCAGCCTACCTATACAAGTTGGCAGCGTCCTTGAAGATAAGGTGTTAAGATCCAAAGCACGCAGTTGATCAAAACTTGACATAATCAAATTACTAGCTGACTCTTCAAGTGATACTTCACCTAAATATGTTTCTGCTTGCTGCGGCAATAGAAATGTTCTTAATTTGATTGCCTTGAGAAAGGAACTTGGAGCTTGCCATGAAGAATCCAAAGGAAAACCAAATGAAAGATGACGAGTTCGTTCATCAATTTGTTGTCCTTTTCCATTGACTATGACACAATCATTTCCTGAAACAAGCTCTGCCAAGTCATGCATAAGATCATGCATTTTGCACCTATCACCATACTCATCTCTTTGTAAATCTTGAAAGAAAGATCCATGTGCTAAATTCATGAAGTACTCATTGCCAACATCTTCTAAACATATGCTGTCAACCGATGACTGAACAAACCCTTGTGCCACCCAAAGTTTAATCAACTCTGGCCTACTAATGTAATAATCTTTTGGAAACAATGAACAAAATGAAAAGCATTTCTTCAAGTAGAAGGGTAGATGATCATAACTTAGTTTTATAAGTTGAAATACTTTATTGTCACCTTGTTCATCAATTTTCACTAGATCTTTGTCCTTGAAGTTTAACCAATCCTTTTCTGACTCCTTTGAATACATTAAGCTTCCAATACTTCTGATTGCAAGAGGAACGCCAACACATTTTCTTACAATTTCTTTGCCAATTGCTATCAAATTTTGATTCTCCGGCACTTTCCCATTTCCAAATGCTAATTGAGTAAACAACTTCCAACTCTGTTCTTCATCTAAACCCTTCAGAGGGAGGGACAAAGATGTGCCGGTTATCTTGGCCACCTTCTCACTTCTAGTGGTTATTATTATTTTACTTCCTTTTCCTCCATTCTTCAACAAAGCCATTAATTGAAGCCAAAGCTCACGATCTTCATTCCATATGTCATCTAAGACAAGTAAATATCTCTTTCCCTCAATTTTTTTCCGGAGATCCAGTTGCACTTGATCCAGCTCATCATTAGTTTTAGATCCTATGATCTTCATAGCAATGGATTTCACGTCAAAATCATCAGATACACACACCCACTTTTTAAACTCAAAATGTCCTTGAACTGCCATATCATTATATACAAGTTGAGCAAGTGCAGTCTTTCCAAGTCCTCCAATTCCAATGATGGAAATAATGGAAACATTCTCTTTTATATCCATATTGGAGTTCAAAAGAAACTCGACAACGTCCTTCTTCTCCTCCTCTCTTCCAATAACATCTTCCTCAAGGATGAAGGAATGAGTTTGTCTTTGTTTTAAAACTCGTTGCTCAGGAGTGCGATTAGTAAAGTGGAACGTTTTTCCATCAACATTAATGGCCTTTAGTTTCTCCCTCACTTCCTTAATTTTATGAACCATTTTGAAAGAAAACACAAGCTGGTTGGATGATGAGAAAAAGATACGGAGCTTCTTTGCTTTCTTACCTCTAGTCATCACTTCTCGTCTCAATTGTTCAGTGGAAAAGTCATCCAGCAAGTCATCAGCATCATCAACCGCATCTTTGAGCTTCTCCACCCAGACTTTAACTTGATGGTTGGTGCCCTGCTGCTCCTCTGCATCTTGAACCACTGCTTTGATTTCCAACGTAGTATCCGTGAGCCATCCAAGATCATCTCTCACGTTCCAGCTTTCCAAAGCCAAAGAGCCCAGCTTCCCGATCAATTTCTCGATGATGTTAAACAAAAGACCTTCAGCCATTTTTTCAGAAGTGAAGAAAGTGCACAAGTTTTGTGAGATTGAATGCACAACACAAGTTTTCAGAGTGAAGAGTGCTTCCTTTTAAAAGATGCTTTAGTAACGATTGACAAAGATGTCGGCCAAAGCATCTTTTTATCCTTGGCGTACCAAATAATACATCATGTGGCTAAGCAATCAAAATTCTTGGATTCCTTTATATGACAACAGTTTTTCTAGCTAGAGAGAAAGTAAAAGCAAAAGCAATAATTAACATAATGATGCTTGTTTATATAAGATGCTCAAGCAAGTGACAATTGGCAAAAGATGTTAAGCATCTTCTTTTTGTCACTTCGCACAACAACAAGATCTTGAAATAGGATAGATAACATTTCATGTGGCTATCAAATCAAATTAGCATGGGATCACGTACCATGCTTCGTCATCACCTTAATTATGATCATCCATAAAGATACCTGCCAACGAGTCTTCTATTTTGAAATATACAGATAAATTTATGAAAACTTTTACTAATTAAATAAATAAGAATGACGAAAAGTTTTTCACCTAATAATATTTTGTTTCATTCGATACTTTATCTCCAACATTTCTGATTTTTTATGAGAAACACAGATTTTATTAAACTGCATATTATATACCATGATGTTCTATAATAAAAAATGTGAGTTAACACAAATTTTAGTCCCAAAGATTAACCTGAAATCAATTTGTTCTTTTAAAAAAAAATTAATATCAATTTAATCTCTCAATTATGAGAAGTGACATTCAAATCATATACAAGTGTATGGACCATTGGAATATCATTAATGAAGCTTCTGAATGAGAGGCTAAATTTATGTCATTTTTAATGATTGATTAACTAAATTGATGTCAATTTTCTTTAAAAAATCAACTTATTATCACTTGTATTTTTTATATTAAAATGGGTGTTTACTTTGAAAAAAAAGTTTGTCAATATTTTAATTAGAGATGTTCAAAGCTGTGCAATTCAATTAAAATTAAAAAAATAAAAAAAATAAAAAAATGGAAAACACATAAATCTGAAAAAATAAATTAGATTTGATCAATTTTTCATTTTTCAATTTTAAAAATTGATCCAATTCAATTCAAGTAAAAAAATTATATATTTTTAAATAATTTTTACATAAACATTTATTATGTTAAGTATACTTATTTAGAAACTTTATCATTTTACTCTAAGCCAAACATAATTTCATCTTTTGTTTCATAGTTTGGGCATTGGATTTGGACATCTATTGTATTGATAATTAGTTTGGTCTATTTGTAATTTGGTAGGGGTGGGCGTGGATTGGTTCAGCATGAAAAATTGAACCGAACTGAACTAAACTGATAAAGCGGTTCGGTTTAAAAACCAAACCGATTTTCTTTTGGAGTCAAACTAGTTTAAGTTCAGAAAATCAGTTTTAGAATCGGTTCTAAACTGGTTCAAAATCTCAACCGTTCATTCCATCATTATTTGCATCACCGTGGATGGGCCAGGCAGCTTCCACGATCACTGTCGCTTCTTGCCGCAAGAGCGCCCAAGGCCACTGCTCCTCCAACTCCTCAAAGACCAGATCCACTGCTGACTCGGTTCCTCTAATGCTCTCCGCCGCATCCGATGACGACGACGACAATCGTAGCGAGGCCGTTATCCCTGACTACATCTCTGATCTCCCCGACGAGTGCTTGGCTTCCGTTTTCCTGTCGCTCAGCTCCACCGATTGCAACCGCTGCTCTCTCGTTTGTCGACAGTGGCTCCAAATCGAGGGACAGAGCTGCCACCGCCTCTCCCTCAACGCCCAATCAGATCTCTTTCCTTTCATCTATTCCCTCTTCTCTCGCTTTGACTCCGTTACGAAACTTGCCCTCAAATGCGACCGCAGATCTGTGAGCATCAGGGATGACGCGCTCGTCCTCATCTCCGAGCACTGCCCTAACCTCACAAGCCTCAAGCTCCACGCGTGCTGCGAGCTCACCAAATTGGTTCAAAGAAAATTTTAGTATTTCACCCTCGAAATGAATATGGATTTGGATTTCAATTCAGATCCAGTTTGGTTCGATTATTTTACTGAACCAAACTTATTTGTTTTATCAGTTAACCGAATCATTTATAAAGGTAAGATGCGGTTCAATTATATGAACCAGTTTTAATAAAATGGATTTTTACAATTCGGTTTAGTTTAGTTTTTAGTACAATTTGGTTCATTTGATTTTTTTGCACACCCCTATAATTTGGATTTGTATTTTGATGTATTTTTGATGAACTAACTTGGACTTGTATTTATTGTATTTTAATGAATTTGAATTTATATACTTTGATGAATGTTGAATCAGAAGCTTCCTCTAAAAGCCATGCATGCACCACCACCAACCCCTCCATGTGAAGAGCCAAATTTTTTGACTAAGTTTGGCAAGTTGTTTGAATTTCTTGCAAGTTGTTTTATTGTTTATTTTGCTTCCAACCTGTATCCTTATCATTATAGCTTGTATCCCTATCACATTTGGTCCCTAAATTCACTATAAATAGGGTCAAATACTCATGTATTAAGCATCTTTAAGTTGATGAGAAATTGAGTGTTTTGAGTTAGAGAGCTTTTCTCTCTTGTTCCTGAGCCATTTTGGTAATCAGAGCAAGGTTCCTATCCCGGAGTTGAGTTTGTGTGAGAGAATCAACGGAAAGTTTGAGTTTTTCAGTGGTATTTAAGTGGAGGAGCCACTGCCCCCCCTGAAACTCTACTTTGCGGCCATTTTTTCACAAAACTAACGCCGCCATTGCGCTCAAGAGGTCGAAAAACCCTTGGATAACAAATTTCACGGCCAACGGAGCTTCCACGCGCCGCCACGAGCTTCGCCGAAAAACTGCCGGACCACCGCTCGCCGCCGCCAGAAAACTAGAGGTTGAAGACGCTGACGTGTCGCCACGTCAAATCCACGTCACTGCCATGTGTAGGCAGTCAACCACTCCTGTTACGCCACGTGTCGCAGGAGCCACGTCAGCAGACTGCACAGTCAGCTGCCATCTCATATTGTGTGATCCATTCACATACTGCCACATGTCATACAGTGCCACGCCAGCAGACAGTCACCAGAGTTTCAGAAATTACAAATCATCCCCTGATCTTTCTGAAAATTTCATTTGACCCCTTAAAATTTTCAAAAATTCCAAATTTACCCTTGAAGCTTGTAAATTGCAATTTTACTGCAAAAATTTTTTTTGTAAGGTACCAAATTCTTAAGAAAAATTCTTAGTATGCTCTGTGGTTGCAGCATTGTCTGATCTTCCACATCAGAAGAGAATTATTCTTGATTATTTCACACACACAAAAAAATAATGCCTCCACGAAAACAGAACAAGCCAACTCTACGTGACATTCAAATGGAAGAAATGACGAGACAAATCCAACAGTTATAGGAGACTGTGAATGCACAGCAAGCACTGTTGGAAGCACAACACATACAGTCAGATGCTGATGAATCCAGTAGTGATTCATCATCATTTAAAAGCCGTCGTCCACAAAGACAACCATTCAGAAACGACGACATCAAGATAGATATTCCAGATTTTGAAGGAAATCTTCAGCCAGATGAATTCATTGATTGGCTTCAAACTGTAGAACGAGTCTTTGAGTATAAGGAGATTCCAGAAGAAAAGAAAGTTAAGATTATTGCTGTGAAGCTAAAGAAGCACGCTTCAATATGGTGGGAAAATCATAAGAAGAAGCGCGAACGTGAAGGGAAAAGCAAGATCAAGACATGGGAGAAAATGCGACGAGAACTAACTCGAAAGTTCTTACCTTCTCAATATTATCAAGACAATTTTATTCAACTACAGAATCTTCATCAAAAGAACTTGTCTGTAGAAGAATACACCAGAGAATTTGAGAAGTTGATGATGAAGTGTGATA